>CM026551.1:14922542-16122542 GCA_015143295.1 Tetracentron sinense
AGATGGAGGAGCTGACTGAAGTTTTTTTTTTTTGAAAAAATCCCCACTCACAGTAGCTAACGTGGATTTTATGAAGAGTGGAAGGAGATAAGGTGGATAAGGATGGGGGGGATAGATCAAGGCGCGTGGGGGACAAGCAGGAGGTAGGCCAGGTGGTCAGGGGAGATCCGGGGCAGGAAGAAATCGGGGGGGATGTACTCCATCCTTACGACAGGGACGATGAACGTCCACCCTAAAAACAGATTTTTTTTTTTTTTGTTTTTTTGTGTTCGGTGTTGGGGTTCGGTTATGTGAGTTGGGACCAACCCCACATAGGGCCCTGCCACATGGGGTTGGTGCCCAAGCCACCCCAAATTTGTTGTTTATTTATCTTTTTTTTTTGTTTTGTTTTCTTTTCTTTGGAAAAAAAAAAACTCTTTTTTTCTGGTTTTTTTTTAGACTTAAAAAAAACCTCTTTTTTTTTGTTGTTTTTTTTTTTAGAATTTTTAAAAAAAAACCTTGGTTTTTAGACTTTAAAAAACCTTTTTTTTTAGATTTTAAAAAACCTTTTCTTTTTTTTTTTGTTATTTTTTTTGTTTTGTTGTATTAAAAAAAAAAACTCTATTTTTTTGTGTTTGTTTTTTGACCTTGTGAGATAAACCACCACACCATGTTGGGGAAAGCAAAAAAGTATTTACTTTACAACAAAAATTTGAATTTACAAAGGGTAGTGTGGGTTCTACTTAGATTTGGCTTAATGGGCCATTGCTTGGGCCCAAAAACAGGTTTATCCATTTTGGACTTGAAAAGGGGCCTTGAGCCCATGGGACTTTGCCTAGGGCTTGGGCTAGGGCTAAGCTAGGTTAGACCTAGGTTTAGGTCTGGGTTTACCTAGGGTTAGCCTAGGGTTAGACTAGGGCTTAGGCCACTACCTAGGGTTAAACTAGGATTTGGCTTAGAATAACATGGTTAACGGAGATTACCGTTGGTTGAGCATGGGTGTAAAAATTGGGTGCTACAGCTGCCCCCCTTTGCCGGAGAGCGCCATGATGGCGGATTTTGAACGGCAAAGACCTGGAAAACTCCTATTTTTACACCGAGATGGATGTTAGGAATGAGCATGCTGTGCAAATGGTGATGTGGTGAAGTATGAAGACTATTGGTAGAGGATAGCGAGTAGCAGGGGAAGAACATGATGCAGGGATGACGTGGCCCTAAGGCACTGCCGGAAGGAAATGTCACTCGGAAGCGACGAGAGGATCGATCGAAACAACGTTTCCCGGGGAATATTAGCCGGATCGATCAGAGACCCCGGGTGTGAGAACACAGGGGGTGTTGGTCATTCCAGGTTTCGACAAGTGTGTTATGTCGACGCTCACCTGGTATGCTAAGGCCACACGAGGTGTCAAAGAGAGGACATGTAAGTGGTGTACACTGTCAAGGTACAAGCGGGATGTCGAGCACGCGAGGTGTCAACAAAGTGAGTTTATTCGACGCCCACCTGGGATGTCCAGGACACAACGGGGGTGTCACAAAGGGGACATGCGGGTGGTGTACACCGGGTCAAGGTACACGAGGGATTCGAGCACGCGACGGTGTCGACAAAAGTGCGTTATGCGACGCTCCCCTAGGATGCCCAGGACCACGGGGTGTCACACATGCAGGTGGGTGTCCGCGGGATTCGCATGCGAGTTCGACAAAGTGCGTTATGTCGACGCTGAGTGTCACTGTCATGGTACACGCGGGATGTCGGGCATGCGAGCGGTGTGTCGACAAAGTGCGTAATGTCGACGCTCACCTGGGATGCCCAGGACACACGGGGGTGTCACAAGGGGACATGCAGGTGGTGTACAACTTGGTTCAAGGTACCACGAGGGATGTCGGACATGCGAACGGTTGTCGACAAGTTGCGTTATGTTCGCGCTCACCTGGGATGCCCAGGACACACGGGGGTGTCACCAACGGGTGACATGCAGGTGGGCATGGTGTACACTGTCAAGGTACACACGGGATGCTCGGGACATGCGAGGTGTCGACAAAGTGCGTATGTCGACGCTCACCTGGGATGCCCAGGACCACGGGGGTGTCACAAAGGGGAGCATGCGGGTGGGTACACTGTCAAGGTACACATGGGGATGTCGGGCATGCGCGGTGTCGACACAGTGCGTTATGTCGACGCTCACCTGGGATGCCCAGGACACACGGGGTGTCACAAAGGGGAGATGCGGGTGGTGTACACTGTCAAGGTACACACGGGATGTCGGGCATGCGAGGTGTCGACAAAGTGCGTTATGTCGACGCTCACCTGGGATGCCCAAGACACACGGGGGTGTCACAAAGGGGACATGCGGGTGGTGTACACTGTCAAGGTACACGCGGGATGTCGGGCATGCGAGGTGTCGACAAAGTGCGTTATGTCGACGCTCACCTGGGATGCCCAGGACACACGGGGGTGTCACAAAGGGACATGCGGGTAGTGTACACTGTCAAGGTACATGCGGGATGTCGGGCATACGAGGTGTCGACAAAGTGCGTTATGTCGACGATCACCTAGGATGCCCAGGACACACGGGGGTGTCACAAAGGGGACATGGTGGTGGTGTACACTGTCAAGGTACACGCGGGATGTCGGGCATGCGAGGTGTCGACAAAGTGCGTTATGTCGACGCTCACCTGGGATGCCCAGGACACACGGGGTGTGACACAAAAGGGGACATACGGGTGGTGTACACTGTCAAGGTACACACGGGATGTCGGGCATGCGAGGTGTCGACAAAGTGCGTTATGTCGACGCTCACCTAGGATGCCCAGGACACATGGGGGTGTCACAAAAGGGACATGCTGGTGGTGTACACTGTCAAGGTACACGCGGGATGTCCCAGTGGTGTACACTGTCAAGGTACACACGGGATGTCGGGCATGCGAGGTGTCGACAAAGTGCGTTATGTCGACGCTCACACTAGGATGCCCAGGACACATGGGGGTGTCACAAAAGGGACATGCTGGTGGTGTACACTGTCAAGGTACACGCGGGATGTCCAGTGGTGTACACTGTAAAGGTACCCATAGAATGTTCAAAGATTTGAGGCATGGCCTGGAGGCACTAGCCGGATTGATGTTGATATGACTGAAAGGCACTGGATTTTGATCAAGATGATTGATGCTAAGGTGTGCGACTTGATTAAGTGCATGCAATGTGTTGTGCGACTTGAATGTATTGGATAAGGCTTTCACCTTGTATGCAGCTAATATGTAGCTATGATGTATTGAGTGCAACTTGATGTGTGCAGTTAGAGTGCAATGTGAAACTTGGATACAGTTAGTTGAGTGCGGTGAATGACTTGATTGAGTGTGTGCAACTAGTGTGCAGTTGGATTTGAGTAGATAGAGTGCATTATGTGCGACTCGATTGAGTGTGTGCAACTAGTGTGCAAATGGATTTGAGTAACTGGAGTGCATTATGTGTGACCCAAGTGAGTGTGTGCAACTAGTGTGCAACTGGATTTGAGTAGCTGGAGTGCATTATGTGCGACTCGATTGAGTATGTGCAACTAGTGTGCAGCTGAATTTGATTAGCTAGAGTGCATTATGTGTGACTCGATTGAGTGTGTGCAACTAGTTTACAGCTATATTGTGTTCGACTCGATTGAGTGTGTGCAACTAGTGTGCAGTGTGTGCAACTAGTTTGCAGCTGGATTTGAGTGACACGGCTTGACTTATACATGAGAGGTTAGACTAGTCCTGGTTTCCCTAGTGTGGCATGCAGGTTGAAGGAGGGTTGGGTATATGACGCGCTCTTGGAGACCAGTCCTTTGCTATTTGAAGATTCTGAAGGCATTCGATTTTGCTCTCGCTTCTTGTTGAAACCGTGATGCATCTCGGGCGATTGCTGAGTTCTGTTTGACCTGGCCAAGCCGGTGGAAAGACACTTAGAATGTGATTGACCTGGTGAGTATTGGGACTCTGGCGGTGATTGAGAGACGTCACAGGATTTGACAGACTTGGAAGACGTCACGGGATTTGACGGACTTCGGGGATGGCTGATCCGACGAGTATGTGAACTCTGATGGTGACCAGAAGGAGACTCATAATCTGAAGTTGAATGCTTCTTTTGCTAATGTGACTTAACAAGGATATCACTTTCACAAGGTGAATGGATTTTGTCCTTAGGGATAGAGTACAATGCTAAGCAGATTTGTCCTGTTATGATATTGATGAAGCCATGATTTGCATCTTGCGGAGTCGGGCTTTGCTGAGGACTTGGGGTAGCTTTGCCAATGAAAGTTGCTCTGCCTCGCTGCTGATTGAGTATTCCGGCTGGGGAGACGCTTGCTGAAAAGAAAACTGGATGCTTTCAGATTCTTGCATGGGAGAATGTTTATAGAGAGCGATTAGAGGCTTCTGCTGGGGATCCGCTGGGGAATGTGCCCCTGTTGTAGACCACTACTGATGATCTGGGGAATCTGTTTTTCCAGGCCATCTGCTAGTGACCTATGGGGGATTGTCGGGAATTCGGCGAGCCTGATTATTGCCGGATTCTTTTGCTAAACTGCTCTTCAGCTTTTCTCCCTTTTTTACTCTTGGAATGACCAAGTCAATGGGGTTCGCATAATTTTTGCGCAATGAGGCCATTGCCGGTTTTCCTCATGCCTGCGAAGCTGATAAGTTTTCTTCCCTTTTTTGCCCCTGGTCTCGAGACCAGGTCTGGGGTTCGTGTAACTTTTGCGCACCAATGCCATTTCTGGTTTTGATTGGGCCCGTGATGGATTTGAACGGAGTTTTGTTCCCATTCCTTGGATGTCGGTGTCTCGCTTTCAGATACTTGCGTGATAAGCTGCTTGCACTTTCAGTCTCTAGGGGATCTAGGAAGACTTGTGATAGGATGAAATGTAGGCCGGGGGACCGAAGTTTGGGACACCCTGGGATTTCTCCTTTGCAGTTATTCTTTTGGGGATCTCTTCCATTGTACTCGTTGTACTCTCCTGAGGATTTGTACTTTTGGATTTCTAGCAGAGTTTTTTTTAAAAAAAAAATAATTTTGAGAGAGGTTGTCTCTGCTGGGGAGAGTTTCGAAAAAGGTTGTCTCCGCTTGGGGATTTTTTTTTGAGAGATTTTCCTTGAAAGGTATCTGTTGGGGACAGAGTCCGGAGAGGTTGTCTTTGTGGGGAGTTTTTGACTCTTAAAATGTTTCAACTTCTATTTTGGGTTTTCCTTTAATGGAATTTTTTTTTTTTTTTACCCTTGACTGGAGAAGTTGAGAGGATTTTTTGCTCTATCTCTGCAGGGAGACATTCCAAAGAGGCTTTGGTTCCACTGGGGATGGTTTGACTCTACGTAGTGGAGATTGGGGGGGTATGATCCATTTTTATGACCGCACCTGATTTGTCAGGCTACCTACGTACCCTTTACAGGATCAGGTCGTGACGTAGTTCAGGCAAATGCCACAGATTGGCAAGGGAGGGTGTCCTTGAAAAGGTTATATGAAAGAAAGGCTGTTAGGCTCAAAGGGGCTAACTAGCGGATTTCATTGATCTGTAAAACGGGTTTACATTGCAAGGGATGAAGGGGTGCCAAAGATGGCTTCCTGTCCTTTCCCGAAGCGGTTAAAAGTGCAAGCGTTATTAGGCAAGACCTTAAGCGCTGTTCTTTGATTTTGCCCATTTGATTGGTTCGGGATCCGGTAGTCATTCTGATATTGCCCCTTGCTTTGTCAGGCGAGGCATTTGCCCCTAGTAAATTTGTGCAACTTTTCCTGCAGTTGTTAGTTACTTGTTCGGGTGTCAGCTCTTGTTCAAGTTGCCCCTTGCTCCAAGTATTGTCCTGGGGGAGCTTACGTCGGATGATCGGAGATGGGCTTGCCCCTTGCTTTTGATTGCCCCCCTGCCCCTGGTGTGGCGAGGTCTTGACCTTCACATTCAGAGATGCTACCCAGTTCTGTACAGGACAAGGTTCCTGGATGAGAATTCTGCTTTTCATCGTATTCTACCCCTGGGGATTATGGGTTTGATTATCTGTTTAGGTGATCTCTTGTTAAGGCAGATAAGCTTAGGAAGCATTCAGCTATGCTACGCAAGTATGAAGATAAAACTCTTAAAAAAAGTGATTTCATTGAACTGAAAGAGTTTGACTGGACTCATACAGGGCCATTGCGGCCGACTCTTACATGAAAGAAATCCTAACTAAGACAGACTTAGACTAAACTTGGCTCTGATCAACCGAACTCAGCATTTCGCTTTCAGGTCTCCTTCTTCAAACGAGTTGGTGAAGACACTGCTCTAGGTGGCATGAAGGCGGCTTGATGATGGGTTGATGAGGGGATAGGGTTTTCAAGAACTCCAGCTACCAGGCACATAATTAAGTTTGCCCTCGTTGATTAGATCTTCAACTGCATGCTTCAAAGCGATGCAGTGATCAGTAGAGTGCCCAGGACCTTGATGAAAAGCACAGTGTTCATGCTCCTTGTAGTTGTGGTTCCGTTTGGCTAAGGGTTGCAATGGGGTAGGACCACGGAGTGTGATCAATTTCCTATCAATGAGAACTGGTAGGAGTTG
Organism: Tetracentron sinense; assembly: GCA_015143295.1. Taxonomy (NCBI): domain Eukaryota; kingdom Viridiplantae; phylum Streptophyta; class Magnoliopsida; order Trochodendrales; family Trochodendraceae; genus Tetracentron; species Tetracentron sinense. The sequence goes on from CM026551.1 coordinate 14,929,073, forward strand.
GCTGAGAGGAGAAGTGGTGAAATGCTTGGGTGGTGCCCGCTCTTTCTTAGGCTTGGGGAGCGGGTTAGAGGAAGGTTTCTGTGGTTGTGCCACTGGGTTGGATGCGTTTGTCTGAGAGGTAGGGGGACGGATCTGGGTTTGCCCTTGTGCCACCTGGAGCTTATCGAGAGCGGTAGCCATATCATAGAGGATAGACTTGATTTCCTTGATGTCCTGCTCTTGTCGGAGAAGGGTTGTCAAGATGATTTCTTGGCTGCTCGATGCTTCTCCGCGTTCCATCTCTTAAGTCCTTAAGTTACCGCCTCAGTAAGGTAGGATCTGGAAATGTAGAGCGAGTCAATACCAGGGGTAAGGTATGTGAATCTAAAATGCATGAGCATGCACGGGTAAAAACCCAATGAATGAGGTGAGACTCAAAAAGAGAAAATACTCGACCCTAAGCAACACTCCTGATGGGATAGAGTGAAAGATAGATATGGTCTATTGATTCTTGTAGTTGGGTCACTTCTAGGGGTGCTGTCGATTACATGATGGGTGAGCTGTACTCTACAGATGCATGAGTGATGTCTGGGCTAGGATAGACTGGGTTCTAAGGATGCTAATGCAGACTGTGGCTTGGATGGCGATGCCTAGACTGGGATGGACTGGGTTCTAAGCTTTCCTGGTTAGGTGCAAGTGCAGTCCCCTAGTAATGCAAGTGTAGTAACAGTGTATGTGTAAATGCCTAGTGTGGTGTGCTGGTGCTGCTAGTGTAGCGTACCGGTGATGCAAGTGTAAGTGTAAGGTGCAATGTATATGTAGTGTATGTGCAGTGATCCTAGCTATTGCAAATGCAATGCATGGACAATGATGAGGGTGCATGGATGATGTAATAATGTCAGAGGGGCCCAGTGCAGGTGTTTGTGCCTAATGTCATGGTACAATTGTGAATAGAGTGACTTATCGGTTATGCACGTTTATGATGTGAGGAAGAAGATGCAAGAAAGGACTTTGTGCGGGAAAAGAGTACAGGACTGTGACTCAAAAGGAGAAAAAGACTCGATCCTAGGCAGGTCCATCAGGGATCGCAAAGTCAAGCGGTCGGGGCACACCGTCTAGGTCCATGATTTGCTGTTGGAGGGATGTGACCTCAACCTCCAAATTCTCAATGGCTTCAGCAGCATTGAACATCCGGGATCCGAACTGTCGGATCCGAGGAGTCATCTCAGCCTTTGCACTGTCGAGATGCTCTTTGTAGAAGTGTAGTTGGGCCCTGATGATGGCTATTTTTCTGGTGTCGCCTTTCCGCTTCTTCTGACAAGACCGGACTGTCTGCTCGAGATGCTCTATCTATGGCCTGAAGTTTTGCTGTCCCGCTCTACATCCTGAATGTTTGTTGAGCCTTCCGTAGCTGCTTCTCTTTCAGCTGAATTTGAAGCTGTCTCTTCAGGAAGATGTTTCTCCAGTGGACTACCTTTTCAGCCAAGGGTATAGTCCCGTGTGACGGAGCCGAGATGGGTGTGGGCAGTTCCCTGGGTACAGACATGGGAGATGGAATGTCAGGATTTTCCATCCAAAGTCGGTATACTGCATCTGTAGGTGGTCCTAATGTAACCACAAAGTCTGTTCGCTGATCTCGCCTGAAGTTTTTGCCAATCTGACTGGAATCGACCTGTGAGGCTATCGGAACGTTACAGTGAAAGTGATCCAATCATTTCTCTGCCGGTCTATAACTGGGATACGCTAAGGGAATCCGAACTGTCGAAGGACTAGGAGTGGAATGTAGGCTGCGGAGCCTGTAAGTCTGGCAAGGATCATGCATTGCCTTCCAGTGATGACAACTCACTGCCGTATGATCTCCTCTGACAGGGTTTGGAGAAGCTGGTAGAGCTTTTTGATGTTTGTAGTTGCTATCGAGCCTTGATTCTGAGAAATCTCTCGATGTATATGATCGTAGGCAGGTGTCCTGCTAGCCACAAGTGTAGGAGATATGCACTGGCATGGAAGATGCCCCTTCTGTGGTCTGCTGCCTGATTGAGAGCCCTGAGAAGCTCTGCAAAGATGATTGGTACTGTGCAGGAGTTGTGCATGTCCTTGAGGATCCCTACTTTAACTGGTTCGACAAGGGTACGACCTCTCGGGAATACCAACTGAGGTATGGTTATCAGTGCAAAGAAACTGAGGCTGGGAAGTTCCGCTATACTAGAGTCAGGGTTTCCCTTGCACTTGTACTACTTTCAAGATACTCTACTGGTATCCGACCAAAAAGAGCTGTTAGGACCGGGCTACAAGCAGGCAGACTTGATATGCAAAACCTGGACAGGTCTGTCTGGTATGTTGTCTTGTAGCGCGGTACTATGCCTTCGCCGTCCATGTTTAACCCTAAGATGCGCTGAATCTCTTCCAGTGTTGGACACAGTTTGTTCTTACCAAAACGGAACACCATGTAAGATGGGTTCCAACACTGGAAATCTGCATTCATGAGGCGCGGATCTGGTTTAACCATGGATAGGTTTAGGATAGTCCCGGTTTTGTAGTACTGAGCCCAAGCGATACCCTGGCTCGGGGTGAAGACCTCAATTGCTTTCTGGAGGTTGTAATCACATGCCCCCTGAGAAGTCAAATGCACAGGCCGGTTGACCAATTGACTGGGTTATCCTTGAAGGACCTGCCATCTAGACTCGATGTGAGTGCACTGTGTATGCAGATGAATGATGCAATATTTTCTGGGTGTGACAAGGCACATGTGATCCGATAGGGCAGACGGACAGAGTTCCGGCATACTTTACCTGGGTTGTTGAGAACCGGGGGCCTATCAGGTCAAGGTCGGGTATAGGTCTGGTGAAGACCTAATCGACTGGGATTTGAACCCCATATGCTATGTCAGGAAGCAGGGTAGGATGTGTTTTATTACAAGCACAAGGTTGGCTCATTACATGCCCCTGATGGGTGGTTATCCGGGTAGAGTGTGCCCGGGTAGTCAACCATGACTGGGGACATGTATAGGGTGCAAGCAAGTTAGGGTTTAGAGTATCCCTGCAAGTGGGCTGCTTGTAAACTATACCTTAGCCTAGGCTATATGTATGCATGCTGGGATATGCAAGAGTGTGTTCCTAAGGATGGGGGGATCACTTAACACCGTATATGCGACTCCCTGAAAGGGACGATTGGTGTAAGCGGGAGCGTTCAGAACCGTTTCCTGAGGATAGTCACCCAACAGGCCAAGTTCCGCGGACCTCCAAGACTGTTAAGCCCCTGTCACTGAGGATAGTCATCCAGCAGCCGTGAGCGTAATAGGTCTGTCTAATAGGTATTGGGTTGATTACACTACAATGGTATGAATGATATGCACAGTACACAAATCATCAAAGAGATGTAAAATGATTAGTATTATGTTAAATACTTAAGGATTTGATTAATTTGAGGTTTAGTTTGGCTTAAACCTAGGTTCCGGGTTGAACCTTAAAATCCCCAGCAGAGTCGCCAGAGCTGTGAGCGCGGGTTTCGGGAAACCCTGGTTTGCATCTCACGGGTAGAGTTAAGAGTCGCCACCTATTCATTCGGAAGGGATAAGTCCCCCGGATTTGGATAAGGTCTTGGTCTGTGATCAGAGATCAGGGTAAGAGGTTCGGTTAAGTCCGGGGAAGGGGTTAGGCACCCCGGCACTTTCACTTTTCAATGGTTCCCTATTTGCTAGGATTAAGCCAAACTAATCTCAAGTTTAATCAAATGCCTTAAGTATTTAAGAAAATGCTAATCTAAGAAGGAGAAAATCCTAGACTAGGGTCGAACCCGGGTTGGGCTGCCTACGTACTCACATAGGGGTGAGATCAGACCGAGCGTAGTTCTGGCACATGAGCCCGTGCCAAGGCTAGGGGTGTGTGTGTGTGTGCACCAAGGGTGAATTAGGGTTCAGCCGGGAGGCTAGGGTGGTTGACCGGGTTGGTCAAGTGCTTGGTATTGGGCCCGGTAGGCCTAAGGTAAGTCCGATAGGTTAAGGTTGGGCTTGGTAGGCCAAGGGTGAAGTCCGGTAGGCTAGTTTGGGCCCGGTAGGTCGAGATTGGGCCCGGTAGGCCAATGGTGAGCCCAGTAGGCTAGGGTTTGGCCCGGTAGGTCGAGATTAGGCCCGGTAGGCCAAGGGGTGAGGCCCGGTAGGCCCAAGGTGTCTTAACCGAGGGTTAGGGTTGCTAACCATGGTTAAAAAAGTCCAACATCAGATTTTTTTGGTCTTTTGAATTTTTCTGATTTTTTTGGGATTTTCTTAGATTTTTCGCAGCGGTCAAAGGTGCTTAACCGCGGTTAAGGAGGGGAGGTCACCATGGTTAAGGGTCTTAACCATGGTTAAATGGTCAAAAGAGACCATTTTTGGGTTTCTCCTAATATTTTGGATTTTTTGAACATTTTTTCAGATTTTTTCCGGGTCAGGATTTTTTACTCGTGGTTAAGGGTCCAAAATGAGGTCGACTCTGATTAAGTGTCTTAACCACAGTAAAAAATACAATTGAAGACATTTTTGGATTCCATGTAATATTTATGATTTTTTTAGAATTTTTGCTAGATCATGGACCGCTTAACCATGGTTAAATGTTAACCACGGGTGAGTTTAACTATGGTTAAGGGGCCGACTGAAGCAAAAGTGGGCCCAAGGTCCATGGCAGGGCCTAGACTGGCCTCCTACCCGGTTTGGGCCCCCTCAAATATCCGAAATTGCAAAAAATTCTAAATTTTCATCAAATTTTTAACCATAGTTAACATGAATTTAACTATGGTTAACGGGGGAATCGCGGGAATCCGAGACCACCAGTGGGTAGCCTGATATGTGGGGAACGATTTGGGCCCTTGTGAAGCCCAAGGGGAGGCCGTATGTGGGCCCCACAGAGTCCCAAAGTCGCCCCAAAAAAACACCACATAAAATGACGATTTCCACAAAAACCGATTTTTTCCAAACTTTGCGGCAATTTTGCCGCTGATTGGCTCTACCCCTGGGGGATCTGAGACCACGTTCGTGAAGCATACTATGAGGGAAACAATTTGGGCCCTTGTAGGGCCCAAGGGGAGGCCGGATGTGGGCCCCACAGAGGCCCAAAGTTGCTCAATCGCACAGATTTTCACACTGTCGACCCCACTTTGGGGTCGATTTAACTATGGTTAGAATGAGAGTTAGGGGCTGAAAATTTACAGGGGGGTAGCCCTACATATGGGGAGTCTAACCATGGCCTCGGTTTCGACCAGGGCCGGGGCTAACCATGGTTAAACCGTGGTCACAGGGAGTGTCAGAAACTGATTTTTTTTTTTGAAAATTTTTTGCAAAAAACTTTTTGGTGGCTAGGCGTGCTTGGCCCATGTGAGTCTAGGGGGATCACTCATTGATTGAGGACCCCCTCAGACCTCCGGGAGTGGTCGCCATGGTGTGGGGTGGTGGTGTCCATGACTACGCATCAAAGGGAGACCTCCTTGCCAAACGGTTTGGAACTACCCCAAAATAAAATAAAAAATAAAAAAATGGCAAAATGGGACCCATGGAATGGGACCAGGGGTCCCTTACAAGGGCAGTGACAGCAAATAAAAAAATAGGGGGAGTATATGTATACCCTGTGGCTATAGTGGCCGCGCGGTGATGGCGAGGTTGTGGTAGTGCTACGAGGTTGTGGCGATGCGACGAGGCAGTGGCGATGCGACGAGGCCGTGGCGATGCTACGAGGCCGTGGTGAGCAAAGGATGGGGTGTGACGGCTGGGATGAGGGGAAACAGTAACTGTAACATATTTTTTTTTTCTTAAAAAAAAAAAACCTCAATACGGTGGCTTCAGTGGTGGAAGGGAGTGTCTAGGGGATTTGGGTGAAGTGTTGGGAGACTGGGCTCCCTTCTTAGGTGAAGAGGGATGTATAAGGATGGGCTAACAAGTTTTTTTTCTTTCCCCAAAACCTCCCCTCACAGTAGCTAACGTTGTGATTTTTTATAGAAGAATGGAAGGAGATAAGGTGGATAAGGATGAGGATAGGATCAAGGCGCGTGGGGGACAAGCCTGGAGAGGCCAGGTGGTCAGGGGAGATCCGGGCAGGAAGAAATCGGGAGGGACTGTACTCCCATCCTTACGATAGGGACGATGAACAGTCCCCCCTAAAAACAGATTTTTTTTTCTTTTTTTTTTTTGTTCCGGTTCTTGTGGGTTCGGTTATTTGAGTTGGGCCCAACCCACATATGGGCCCTGCCACATGGGGTTGGTGCCCAATCACACCCCAAATTTTTATTTATTTATTTATTTATCTTTTTTTTTTGTTTTTCTTTTCTTTGAAAAAAAAAACTCTTTTTTTTTTCTTGTTTTTTTTTTTTTTAGACTTAAAAAAAAACCTTTTTTTTTTTGTTGTTTTTTTTTTTAGATTTAAAAAAAAAACCTTTTTTTTTTAGACTTTAAAAAACCTTTTCTTTTTTTTTGTTATTTTTTTTGTTTTGTTGTAAAAAAAAAAAACTCTATTTTTTTTTTTTTTGTTTGTTTTTTGCCCTTTTGAGCTAAACCATCACACATGTGGGGGAAAGCAAAAAGTATTTTACTTTACAACAAAAATTTGAATTTTACAAAGGGGTAGTGTGGGTTCTACCTTAGATTTGGCTTAATGGGCCCATGCTTGGGCCCAAAAACAAGGTTTTATCCATTTTGGACTTGAAAAGGGGCCTTGAGCCCATGGGACTTTGCCTAGGGCTTGGGCTAGGGCTAAGCTAGGGTTAGACCTAGGTTTAGGTCTAGGGTTTACCTAGGGTTAGCCTAGGGTTAGACTAGGGCTTAGGCCACTACCTAGGGTTAAACTAGGATTTGGCTTAGAATAACCATGGTTAACGGAGATTTACCGTGGTTAAGCAGGGTGTAAAAATTGGGTGCTTACAACCCCTATTATCCATTTCTTGTAATGAAGCAATACAGGTTTTCAAGGACATTACTTTTGTGTGTAGGGCACCAAACTCAACTTTATTCCAACGCTTGAGGTCAAAACTACATTTTCAAATATTCTTACAAAAAGAGAACATAAAGGAGCCACCAGTGAAATTAGACCATGAATTCGCCACAATACCCGAACAAGCGGGGTGGGAAGATCACATCACCTCATAGTGGAAATGGGGTTTAAAAACCCTTGTAGAAAGTTTGAATTAATCACTACTGGTTGGTGATCAGACCTAATTGCTAGAAGATGTGGTAATGTGATACTGATATATTAGGAAATAATTCAATCCATTACGGGTTAGCGAGACTTCTATCTAGCCGTACCTGAATAAGTTCTTCATCATCCCTTTTTTAAATTTTTTTTTTTTTTTTTAACCTTCTAAAAAAATATATATATGAAATACCGAATCGACCGTCCCAAACCCCCCTAACTAACTAGGGCTTAATGGGATGAGGATGGGCAAAGAAAGATTTTGATAAACATGGATAGGGTCACCCGCCCAGCCTCGGGTTTGGTACGTGAAGGGGTAGAGGGTCGGGATCGGCCGGGGCCCAAACCCGTTCCATTGCCATAAAGATTAAAGACAGTAAATTACTGACAGGGAAAGGGTATTTTCGGGGAAGAAAATTATCCTTAGGTCTACTAATTGGAGATGCTTGGTGGGCGAGACTGAACTCTCCCCGAGTTCAACGCAATTGGCTGTGATCCGATCTCTCTTTAACTCTGAAGAGAGGGGAGCGACTGAGCCAGAGAGGGTTAGGGTTTGGGGTTTGTGGGGGGAGGAAGAAGGGTTCTTGAAGCGGCAAACATGTGGATACGAAAACTGAAACTCTTTTGTTTCTCTCTCTGAGGGTATCATGATGCCTTTTTCTTAGTTTTCAATCTGAATTTGCATATTTCTTTTTTTGCTGCTCGTCCCTTCTTCCTCTTCTTCTTCTTCTTCTCTTCCTCTCTCTCTGCGCTTGGTTGCTACCCTCTCAGCCTTGTGATGATGCTGAGTTGCTCTGAAGGCCCTTTTTCCTTTCCCTTTCCATTTCCATTTCCATTTCCATTTCTTTTTTTCTTTTTTTTATTAATAAAAAAAATAATTTGGGTTTTGGTTTTGTATTGAGGTGGATGTTATGACTTATGCGTCATTGGGTAAGTGGGTCTCTCTTTCTTTTTCGCTGTGATTAATTTTGTCTGATCCTTGTTTATCGATCTAGAAATCTTCTCTTTTTTTTGTTGTTGGCCATCTTGAAATCTTCTGAGATGCGTGAACAACGAAATACCTGATGCTAATTCTATAAAGTTCAGGTTTTGTTTTTAAAATCTTCATTCATAACCCTATTTTATGTTGAAACCCTAGCCCCAAGTTTCTCTTCCTTTTTTAGGGCAGGCTGTTCATGGTTTCAACGGGCTGTGTCGGCCAGGGCACTTTTTTTTTTTTTTTTTTTTTAAGGGTTGTATTCGAGCCGAACTGAAGCTCGAACTCGGCTTAAACTTTTTGAAGCCAGGTTTGAGCCAAGCTTGACCCAAGCTCAAAAAGCTCGACGAGCTTGGCTAAATTACAATAGCCTGGGTCGAGCTCGAATTGATTCAACTCGGTTTGTGATCAACTTGATTTATTAAAAAACCAACTTGATTTTATTAAAAACCTATTTTTAAGTGTGGACGTGTGATGTATGTTATGTTGAAACCTTGTCAAAAAAACCTATAAACTCTTTTCCTTAGGTCTCCTTATGCTATTAGGTTGTGTGCGCTTGATAGTGTGTTGTACGTTTAAATTTTATAAAAAAAAATAAACATAAAATTTAGTATTATGAATAATAATTATATATTTTTGGGTGGTGCTCGGCATCCCAATATTTACTTAAACACACCTAAACATCAAAAGAAAGAGAAAAACAAAAAATCCCCAATGTTCTCTATTCCTTATTCCTTACTGTAACCCAATTGCAGAGGTTCTTGGAGGCCTAGCTTGTGTCACTTTTGTCTTTGATTATGTGGCCAATTAGCCGAGAGAGAAACAGAAGTGGAAAATCCTAATTAGGGGATAATTTGTAGGTTAGTGTGATACCTTGAAGTGAGATTAGCATTAGAGGTGAAGAGGGAAAATAGAAGCCCAGTCATGGTTCAACCGAATCTGATATTCTCTAAGCTACTCGAATGGGAGAAAATGAGAAGAGAAGAAAGGTTCGGATTTCCAACATTTGCTTGTGCTTGTTCTTTGCATGGAACCTCGATAGAATGAAAGTGTATGTTTTTTGGTTTTTGTTTTTGTTTTGTTTATGCTAATGAATGGTTGAGGTTTAGGGGAATTTCTGGATTTATTTGGTGCCCATCTCTTCTATCACTTTTTTCTTATGAGAAGATTTATAGGAGGTTTTGGTCTGAAAAGGAAGGGAAAGAGTGTATTCTTGTCCTTTTATTTTATTAACGTATAATTGAATTTTATTAATTTGGTGTATTTCAATAAATGTTAGGGTGCACCTAACATTACCCTTATTTTTTTATATGATATTTGAGTCAAGTTTTGAGCTGAGATGGATCAAATAGGCCTTGATAGAATTAGATATTTAAGCTTGAGTTCGGCTTGATCGAGCCAAGCTTTTGAGCTGCTCGGGTTAGATATACCCTAATATTTTTGGCTAAAGTTTTGGATAGATTGAGGGTCTAAGTTCCCTCGACTGAACTTACGATCAACTAAAGAAGGTTCAGGTCATGGTTGAGCCATATTCGATGTGGACTGACTATTGTGGCAATCTTTTTTTATTGCATAGACACTATTTTTGGTACAGGGCTTTTATAGGATGCACGCTGTAGTTGGCCCAATCCTTAATTGGCGAGCATAATAGAACAATTCCACAAGTTAATCAGAACTGAGAGTAACGGATTTGCTGTGGTGTTAGAAATTGATAAATTTTCATGTTGATTTTGTAGGAATAATGTGAATGGGACACCATAGATTTTGACTAGCTATTGTTCTTGATGTGTGTTTATTTAGCATTTTATGTGTTGTTTAGGCAATTAAGATTTTCCTCTGCCATTTTTTTCTGAGATTACCCAATATAATCAATGTACATACGGAGAACAATCATTTTCTTAATGGCCCCATGGTTTTGAAGTTGTATTGAGAGTATACTAATGAAGTTTAGAATCCGAGAGAGTCTTGCGTAAAATCTTTAGATTTCATTTCCATTTCACACCTTTCTTTTCACTCCTATTTTTTTTTTTTCTTGGATTCTATTGTTTCTTGCTCATAAAGAATGATAATGCCTATAGACTATATGAGGGTAAGCTCTAGTTTAAACTTTAGACCAAGAATATTAGGGTTGTATTGGGCTTGATGGTGCCTTTAAGGGGGTTTTGGCGTGCGCTGCAACAAACCCTAATTGAACCAAATCTACGGTCCAAAAAGTAAGGCTTTGGATCATGAGGAGAAAATGAAATGATTTGCTCTCAAATTATTGAACTCGGTCATCCACCAAAGGTAAACCGAAGCCAAAAAGTAATGTCTTGAATCATTTTCTCTTTAGTGGAACACATCATTTGATTTGGAAACCTAACCCCTTTTAAAAGGGTCTTGGGAAGGGACCCTTTGTAGCTCGTGTCCCTTTTAACTAATTTTTAAAATTTTAATTAATTTTAACTAATTTATGATTAATATTTTTTATTCTAAAAATAAAAATTGGATGAATGAACCTTAAGACCACTGTTGGTGGGTGTTAAAAAGGAGGGGTGGACACATGATAGTTCTCACATCAGACAATATTCTGAGCTCTTAATCCCTTAAAATTACCATCACGCCCCAAACGGTTGACATCCATTTTGGAGGGTATTTGGGTGAAGCTCCTAAAGGTTTGAGAGTGTCTGTTGTAGTGTAGGGTGTGTGTGAGTGGATGTGTGGGTGTGTGTTTTCTTTACCTTGATTGCACCTATCGCCTTGTTGTGTAGTTTGCCTTGAACTAAAAAACCGTCATAGTTTGTGCACGTGATTGAACTCAGGGGGAGTTCAATTGCATCCATCGGTTCACATGTCTCTTATAACTCTTATTAATTCTAGTTAAGAATCACTAATCTAATCTAAGTTTAGTATTTTAATATTCTTTTGAAACAAACCCTTCTTAACCTTATATTTAAATGTTTTAAAATATTTTTTTTGTAAATAAAATTAAGGATAGGTTATTGAACATTAATAAATTTTAACTACGGTTAATAAAAGATTTAAAATGCACACGTGTTAAAATCTCCCATTTTGCTGTGATTCAATCTCGAGAAGCACACGTTGACCCTACCTCTTAAAAGAGGGGCAGGTACTGATGGGGCAGGCGTGATATAAGTGATCAAACTGAGGGGAGATGTACTGTGGTACCCGTCAAAGGCAGGCTAGGAAAGAGTTTCTACATTGATAATTAGGTCAATTACGAAAAATAAAAGGGTAGTTTCGGGAAAGAAAGGAAATCCTTAGGTCTATTTAAATGGAGAGATTTGGAGATGGAGATCAAATCCGGTTATCACCGTAGAGGATTTGGTTTCTTTGGGAACTCTCCCTGAGTTCAATCGCGATTGGCTGTGATTCGATCTCTCTTCGAGAGGGGAGCGAATGAGCCAGAGAGTTTGGTTTGGTTTGGGGGAAGAAGAAAAGGTTCTTGAAGCGGCATGCATGTCGATTGATCCCTATTTCCTCTTTAGTTTTCAATCTGAAATGATTTTGCTGCTCGTCCCTTTTTCTTCTTCTTTCTTCTCTTCCTCTTTCTGCTTAGTTGCTCTCCTCTCCGCCTCGTGATGATGCACAATCGCTCTGAAGGCCCTCTTTCCTTTCGATTTCCATTTTGATTTCCTTCTTTTATTTTTTTTTAAATTAAATTTTTTATTTTTTTTAATAATGGGTTTTGGTTTTGTATTTATTTGGATGATGTGCGTGATTGGGTGTGTGAGTCTAATCTTCCTCTTTCTCTGTGATTATTATGTATGATTCTTGATTGTCTTCTGAGATGCGTGAACCCCTAATCTTAACCCCATTTTATATTGAAACCCTAGCTCCAATTCTTTCCATTGCAAGGGGCCTAGGGCACGCTGTACATGGTTTCAAGTTTCAACTTTGGGGCTTGGGCCTCAAATTTTGCGATTTTTCGATTAAGTCCGGTCCGACTGGAGCTCGCGACGTGTTGTTTTTTTTTGGGTGTCTGGGGCCTATGGGCCTCTTAGAGTACCCGACTAAACCCTTGGGCCATGTGTAGACCCTCCTACCACAGGAAAGTTGGGACAAATCTCCTCTGGGAGTGGTAGCATATGGTCATAGGGTTTAAACTATATTATTCGTTAGGGTAGCAAAACATGTTTGGACACGCACCCACACTGCGTCTGTCTGTGGAAAAGTAATTGACTTCGTTTGTATGGCGCTGGCACTCCTCTTAATTCTAAGGGTTAGCATTAAGGGTTAATGTTGGCTTTAACCTAATTTGTAATTTTTGTTGTCTGATGATTGGATGGTTAATTTATATTAATTAGTTTGATTTTGTATAGCGTTAGGAAATGGGTACTTGTAATATTTGTTTTGGCTTTCAATATAAAAGTACATGTCCCTCTGTTTTAAGTGATGGATAGACAAAGTTGCTTATGAGGCATGAATGTTACAGAGTCACGGTAGCATTGTGTGATGCATTAATACGGCTTAGATATGTCTACGCTATTTGATTTGACGAAATGCTCGCCATAAACATATTTAGTACTAAATTATAGATTTAATGAATCAGTTGGACACCTAGAATTATTCGATTGACTAATTTTTTTCGTTATATGTTAAGAAAGTAGACCTGCATATTTGATTTCCTTTTTTTTTTTAGTTCAAAGAGTGCTACATGTTACCCAATTGAGTTGATATGCGTATGCTATCTCATCTTATATACAAATGGAGATATAAGTGTGAATTAAGACATGATATTAACTTGTGATTTAACTTTTATTTTTCTTTTTGATGATTTAGATGGATGAAACAAAAAGTAAAAGAATGTCAAATTGTAATTTTTATCTATTGCTTTTATTAATTTTCATATGTAAAATGGCTAATTGGGAGTTTGTATTGGATTTTATTAACCAAAATTTAATTGTGATAGAATTAATTGTGTAGAATTTAATTGTCAAATGATCGCTTTTACAAATAATAGTGCTTTAGGAATACGAAGATGAGAGACAATTTAACACAATTGATTTTTGGCTAATAAAATCCGAGCGATAATTTAACACAATTGATTTTTGGCTAATAAATTCTGATCAAATGCCACCTATGAGCATCACTGACGACTTGCTATTTGGTGTTCTAATGCTATTTTATTGTATTACATCATTGAAAAATAGAAGTGATCTTAAATGGTTAGAAATGGATGTGTCAAATTATGACATATATCATTTTTTGTGTCAAATTTGGTATATAAAATTGCATATGCCATAATTTGGCGCATCTTTTGACTAGTTGATTTTATTGGCTATTTATCTTTTTGCCTTTCAACGGTTATTTTCTTCGATCGGATAAATTAGATTGGGTATTTAATTTTTTGCCCTCCAATGGTAATTATTTTTATCATTTTATCTTCCAACGCGCATATTTAGGTTTTTATTATTTTGTCCCCACATGGTTATATATAATTTTTAATTTTATATTTCTTATCTTTGGTTTTTAGAAAAAATATTAATTCTATTTTTAAATATTAAAAAAATATTTTTAGGAGTGGATGAACCCTAGAGGTGGATAAAAACTTATTTTTAAGTGTTATAGTGTGTTATGTTTAAACCTCATAAAAAAGAAAAGAAAAAAGGGACTTTGTTATTGAGAACCCTCTTAGGGCCAAAACCATCGAGACAGTGCGTGTTCTAAGAGTGAGATTTCAGGTTGAACCATTTCACATGGTAGGCCTCACTTGAAATCCCGTGCTCTTAGAGCACGGTCTTGGTGGTCTCGGCCCCAAGGGTTCTCAGAAACTTTATCCTAAAAAAACTAATAATGTCTTTCCCCACATCGATAGGTTAGGTCTTTTTGTGTACCATTATAAAGCTCCACTTCCTACTCTTTTTTAGAGAGAGTTGTGTGGGAGTTTGAGTTTTTTCTTGTGCACATTTGTAAAGCGCCATTACCTTCTCTTTTTTAGAGAGGGTTGTGTGGGAGTTTGAGTTTGTGCTATTAGGGTGTGCGAGTGTGTGTTACGTTTAAATCTTATAAAAATAAAATAAACATAAATTTTAGTATTATAAATTACTAGTGGGCGGCACGTGCGAGAGATGGGGAGAGAGACTGGGAAGAAGGATTCTAGTGATTGAATTTTAATTTTTTAGCTTAAAAAGATGGAGTAATGGGTTGGAACTATCTTATAACATGTCTATTTTTTTTTTTGAAAAGTAGTTGCAACTTTGAGAGAGTGTACCTTTTCGTTTTTTTTTTTTTTTTTCTCTTTTTTGAGATATTGAAGTATTATTGTTACTTGTAATTGATATTACTTCAATACCCTTAACTTTTTAAAATGAAAAATAAGAAAAATATAAAATATTCACCTTACTATAAGAAACCATAAAATTCGGACTCATTAGGAATATTTGAAAAAAATTAACAAACTTTTGAACTCCGCTTTTCTCATTATAATAATAGAGAAAGTTATATTATTTTTGGGTGTTGCACGGCGCATCCCAATATTTACTTAAACATACCAAAATGTAAGAAAAATCCCATTAAACATCAAAAGAAAGAGAAAAACAAAAAATCCCCTATGTTCTCTTTTACTTGGTCTTACGGTGACCCTTGTAGAAAGATAAGAAAACGACAATCACCCAATTGCACTCAATTGCAGAGGTTCTTGGAGGCCTAGCTGGTGTCACTTTTGTCTTTGATTCCATCGAAGCAAGTTGTGCCAATTAGCCGAGAGAGAAACAGAAATGGGAAACCCGAATTTGGGGATAATTTGTAGGTTAGTGTGATACCTTGATGTGAGATTAACATTAGAGGTGAAGAGGGAAAACAGAAGGCCAGTCATGCTTCAACTGAATCTGATACGCCAGTCATGCTTCAACCGCAACCGAATCTGATACTCTCTAAATTGCTAGAATGAAAGAGAAGAAGGGTTCGAATTTCCAACACTCGCTTGTGGTTGTTCTTGTTCTTTGCGTGGAACCTCAATAGGATGAAAGTGTGCATGTTTTTTTGTTTTTGTTTTGTTTTGTTTATGCCAACGAATGGTTGAGGTTTAGGGGAATTTCTAGATTTATTTATTGCCCATCTCCTCTATCCCTCTTTTGTTTGAAAAGATTCATATGGGGGGTTTTTGGTCGGAAAAGGAAGAAGGAGAAGACTGTATTCTTGTCTTTTTATTTTATTTATGTATAATTGATTTTTATTAATTTGGTGCATTTCAATAAATGTTGGAGTGCACCTAGCACCACCCTTATTTTTTATATTATATTTGGGCCAAGCTTTGAGATCATATAGTCCTTGATAGAACTAGATATTTAAGCTTGAGTTCGGCTTGATCGAGCCGAGCTTTTGAGCTGTCTCGGCTTAGATATACCCTAATATTTTTGGCTAAAGTTTTGGATAGATTGAGGGTCTAAGTTCCTTCGACTGAACTTATGATCAACTAAAGAAGGTTCAAGTCATGGTTGAGCCATATTCGATGTGGACTGATATTGTAGCGATCTTTTTTTATTGCAAAGACACTGTTTTTGGTATAGGGCTTTTATGGGATGCACGCCGTAGTTGGCCCAATCCTTAATTGGGGAGCATAATAGAACAATTCCACAAGTTAATCAGAATTGAGAGTATCGGATTTGCTGTGGTGTTTGAAATTGATAGATTTTCATGTTGATTTTGTAGGAATAATGTGAATGGGAATAATGTGAATGGGACACCATAGATTTTGACTAGCTATTTGTTCTTGATGTGTGTTTATTTAGCATTTTATGTGTTGTTTAGGCAATTAGGAGATTTCTCTGCCATTTTTTTCTTAGATTACCCAATATAATCAATGTACATTCGGATAATGGCCTGTATTGAGGGTATATCAATGAAGTTTAGAATCCGAGTCTTGTATAAAATTTTCAGATTTCATTTCCATTTCACACCTTTCTTTTCACTCCTATTTTCTTTTTTTCTTGGATTCTATTATTTCTTGCTCATGAAGGTGAGAATGATAATGTCCATAGACTATATGAGAGTAAGCTCTAGTTTAAATTTTAGACCAAGAAGAAACTTTTATGAGGGAAATGCTATGGAGACCCAGACCAGAATGATTAAGAATGATTAGGGTTGTACTGGGCTTCATTATGCCTTCAAGGGGTTTTGGCATGCGCTGCATCAAAATCTAATTGAACCATCGATTCATTGCAAATCTACTGTCTAAAAAGTAAGGTTTTGGTTTACCTATGGTGGGGAGAAGTCAAAATAATGGGAAGAAATTGAAATGACTTCTCCCCAAATTATCGACCTCGGCATCCACCGGAGATAAACCGAAGCCAAAAAGTAATGTCTTGAATCATTTTCACATTAGTGGAGCACATCATTTGATTTGGAAACTTGGCCCCTTTCAATAGGGTCCTGGGAAAGGGCCCCTTTGTAGTTCGTGTCCCTCTTAACTAATTTTAAAATTCTGTTTAAGTTTAACAAAATTATGATTAATAATTTTTAATTTAAAAATAAAAATTGGATGGATGAACCTTAAGACCAAAGTTGGTGGGTGTTAAAAAAGGGGAGGGGGGTGGACAAATGATAGTTTAACATAAGTTAAGATTTTACATCAACAAGTATAACTGTGATAGTTTGTGCGCGTGATTGAACTCAGGGAGAGTAAACTCAGGGAGAGGTTAACACATGTCTCTTTTAACTCTTATTAATCTTAATTAAGATTAATTAACCCTTAGAGATCAATTATCTAAGTTTAGGAGCCGTTTGGATATACTTTCGTTTTTCTGTTTTTGTTTTCTGTTTTTTTAGATTGAAAATAAGGTTCTGTTTTCAAATTTTTTAAGTAGAAAGTATGTTTTGTATTATTAACTGTTACTCGTTTTAAAAAATAAAAAACAAAAAAACACGTTTGGGAAATATGATGAATATAATAATGAGTAAGCAATTCTAATCCATAGTGGTGGTGCGTGTGGTGGTGATGGTGATGATGTTGGTGGCATTGGTGGTGGAGTGGTTGTGGTTGTGGTGGTGGTGGTGGAGTGGTGAGTGGTGGTGATGGTGGGTGGTAGAGTGGTGAGTGGTGGTGGGGTGGTGGTGGTGGTGAGTGGTGGATTGGTTGCGATGGGTGGTGGTGGTGGTGAGTGGTGGTGATGGTGAGTGGTGGTGATGGGTGGTGGTGGTGAGTGGTGGTGATGGGTGGTGGTGGTGGTTGAGTGGTGTTGGTGGTGGTGGAGTTGTTGTGGTGGTGAGTGGTGGTGGGTGGTGGTGATGGGTGGTGAGTGGTGGTGGGGTGGTGGTGATGTTGTGGTGGTTGAGTGGAGTTGGTGACGTTGGTGGTGGAGTGGTTGTGGTGGTGGTGGTGGTGAGTGGTAGTGATGGGTGGTGGTGGTGGTGGTGGGGTGAGTGGTGGCGGTGGGTGGTGGTGGTGGTTGAGTGGTGTTGGTGGCGTTGATTGTGGTGGAGTGGTTGTGGTGGTGGTGGTAAGTGGAAGTTGGGTGGTGGATGGGTGGCGGTGGTGTTAAAGTGGTGTTAATGTTAGAGTGATGGTTGGTGGTTCATAATGATTCTGTTTTTGTTTTTTATTGCTAAAAGCAGAGGTAACTGAAATTTTCTGTTTCCATTATTTTCAAAAATTTTATTATTAATTTAAAAACCCCAAAAACAAAAACATATTTGTTTTGTGTAAAAGTTTTCAAATTTTGCTTTTAAAAACAGAAAATGATAGTGCAATGAGCCTTAATAGTTTTTAAATTTTCTTTTGAAACAAACCCTTCTTAAGCCTATATTTAAATTTTTTTTAATATTTATTAAAAAAAGTTCAAATTTAGATTATTAAACCCTAAAAATTAATAAATTTTAACTTCCGGCTATTAAAAGAGTTAAAATGCACACGTGTTACAATCTCTCCTCGACTGTGATTGATCTCTAGAAGCACACCTTGACACTGCCATCTGCAAAGAGGGGCAGGCGTGATGTAAGTGATCAAACTGAGGAGGACATGTATTGGTACTCGTCAAAGGCAGGCTAGGAAAGAGTTTCTAGATTGATAAAACTGTAAATTAGGAAAACTAAAAGGGTAGTTTCGGGAAAGAAAGGAAATCCTTAGGTCTATTAAATGGAGAGATTTGGAGATGGAGACCAAATCCGGTTATCACCGTAGAGGATTTGGCTTCTTTGGAAACTGTCTCCCTGAGTTCAATCGCGATTGGCTGTGATTCGATCTATCTTCGAGAGGGGAGCGAGTGAGCCAGAGAGTTTGGGGGAAGAAGAAAAGGTTCTTGAAGCGGCATGCATGTCGATTGATCCCTATTTCCTCTTAGTTTTCAATCTGAAGTGATTTTGCTGCTCGTCCCTTTTTCTTCTTCTTTCTTCTCTTCCTCTTTCTGCTTAGTTGCTCTCCTCTCCGCCTCGTGATGATGCACAATCGCTCTGAAGGCCCTTTTCCCTTTCCATTTCCATTTTGATTTCCTTTTTTTTTTTTGAAATTTTTTAATTTAATTTTTTTATAATGGGTTTTAGTTTTGTATTTAGTTGGATGATGTGCGTTATTGGGTGTGTGATTCTATCTTCCTCTCTCTCTCTCTCTCTCTGATTATGATGTATGTATGATTCTTGATTGTCTTCTGAGATGCGTGAAACCCTAATTTTAACCCCATTTTATATTGAAACCCTAGCTCCAATTATTTCCATTGCAAGGAGCCTAGGGCAAGCCGTACATGGTATCAAGTTTCAACTTGGGCGCTTGGGCTCAAATTTTGCGATTTTTCGATTAGGTCCGGTCCGACTGGAACCCGTGACGTTTTTTTTTTTTTTTAATTTTAAATTTTGGTGTCTGTGGCCTTCTTAGAGTACCCGACTAAACCCATCTCGGAGAGTGGGTAGCAAATGGCCATAGAGTTTAGACTATATTATTCGTTAGTAGCAAAACATGTTTGCACACGCACACGCACCCACTCTGCGTCTGTCTGTGGAAAAGTAATTGACTTCGTTTGTATGGCGCTGGCACTCCTCTTAATTGTCAAATTGTATTTTTTATCTATTGCATTTATTAATTGTCATATATAAAATGGCTAAACGGGAGTTTGAATTGGATTTTATTAGCCAAAAATTAATTGTGGTAAAATTGTTTGTGTAGAATTTAATTGTTAAATAATCATTTTTACAAATAATAGTGCATCAGGAATACAAAGATGAGAGACAATTTAGTACAATTGATTTTTGGCTAATAAAATCCGATCCACAAGCCACGTAAGAGCATCACCAACGTAATCCCCTATGTACTTAGAACTAAAAACCCAATGGTTTGGGTGAGGATAGAATGCTCATGGTAGCATTAATATATAGTTGGTAATTATTGAGAGTTGGATGGGGATTGAAAATCAAAATTTGTCAAACAATAAGTGAGGCCATCATTTAAAGCATGTGGGGGGACATGGTGCCACCTACTATCCAGAAATTTTAATCACTTTCCTTCCAAAAATCTAGACTAAGAATATAAGAATGCAGTACAATTGATTTTTCTAGAGTAAATAGATAAGATAATGAAGTTTGAGGGAAACAAACTCAATGATGTTTGATATGTGAAGAGAGGAAGAAATGGTTGGGGCAAGGATAGGGGTTTGTGTTTTTTCCGTTGTGACAAAGGATGGGTTGGAGAGAGCAGAAGAGGAAGAATGGGAAGAGGATGCCACTAAAAACAAATGTAGAATGTGTTCTTAAGAGAGAAGAGTGCTGGGCTACAAACAATGTCTATGTGTGAATTAAAGTAACTAATAAAAAAAGTAATAGATACAATCATCTAGTTAGAGCACTTAATATATATGAAGGAAACCTCTAAGAGACAATGTATTAAACACCTAAAGAGCAAACCATGAAAGAACACCAAGATGTATGTGAACAACTTTCCAATGAAGAGGGAAAAACCACAGGGCAAATTCGAGTAATCCACTATAACAACGAAATGAAAATACAATCTCTTAAAAATTTCCCAAAACTTTAGGGTACTTCAACTTTTAGAGAAAAAGAAAGTGTTACTTCTTTTAGTTTTTTACAAATGAATCTCTTACCACAAAATACTTCCAAGCTATTGAGTTAGAGAAATATCAATCCGTAGGATACCCACTGCGACGGATTGAAGAAAGTGGTAGAACAACAAGCTTAAAGAAACCCTAGTTTCCCCTTTTGAAGAAAATCCTTTTGTTGAAATTTCATTCCTTTTGTGTTATGTCTTACACATCTTTCACAAAAGCAATATAAGGCTTCTAAAGACTCTCATGTGGGTACCTCATGGGTTGGACCCATGGTAAAAGCCCATTAAACATAACAATCTCCCCCTCCAGACCATAAGGGAGGAAAACCAAACATGACCCCTTACTTGGTGTCCATTCTAGCCAACTCTGTGCAAAACTCAAGCTTTTCCCCGGGAACGACTTTTGTCATCATATCGGATGGATTATTGTCTGTGTGAATCTTTCTAAGTTGCATCAACTGTTTTTCTATTACTTCATGTAGCCAATGGTATCTAACATCAATGGGCTTTGTACGAGAATAATATGTAGCCTTGCTCAAGTCCATAGCACTCTGACTGTCACAAAAAACCATATACTTTTCTTGCTTTAATCCCAGTTCTTGGAGAAATCTTCTCATTCACAATATTTCTTTCACAACTTCAATGGCTGCAATGTATTCTGCCTCAGTCGTAGATAAAACAACACATTTCTACAGTATAGACTGTTAAGACATAGCCCCCTTGCAAAAGTGAATAAAACACAGAGATTGACTTTCTATGATCAAGGTCACCTGCCATGTCAGCATTTATAAAGCCTTCCAACACTAGTTTTGAGCCTCCAAAACTCAATCACAACTTGGAACTACCTTTTAAGTACCTGAAGATCCATTTCACAACTTCCCAACGTTTTCTTCTAAGATTAGCAAGAAACTTGGTCACTACATCAACTGCATGAGCAATGTTTGGCCGTGTGTGAACCATTACATACATAGAACTTCCTATTGCAGAATAGTAAGGAATAACTTCCATCTCTTCATTTCCTTCTTTGGTAGAGGGGCATGAGTTCAAACTGAGTTTGAAATGACCAGCAATAGGCGTGCTAACTGACTTAGCATCTTTCATGTTGAACCTTTCAAGTATCCGCTCAACGTACTTTTCTTGTGATAACCACAATTTCTTAGCTTTCCTCTCTTGAAAAATCTGCATACCCAAAATCCGTCTCGCTGGCCCTAAGTCCATGTCAAAGGACTTGAATAACTCCTCTTTTAAGTTAGCAATCATCTTAGTATCGTGACCCACAATCAGCATGCCATCAACATAAGGTAGAAGGATAAGGAAGTTACCACCAGTGAACTTTCTAAAATAAACACAATGATCTGGAAATATTCTTTTGTACCCATGACCCACCCCATCATAAATGAGTCAAATTAATTTCTTATACCAGTGTCTTGGTGCTTGTTTCATCCCATAGAGACTTTTCTTTAACTTGCAGACCATGTGTTCTTCCCCTTTCACCTCAAATCATTATGGTTGTACAATGTAAATCTTTTCTCCAAGTCACTATGAAGGAATGCAATCTTTACATCCAATTGCTCAAGATCCAAATCCAAGCTAGCTGCTAATCCCAAGATAACTCGAATGGAGCCCATCTTTAAAATTGGGGAGAATATTTCATCAAAGTCAACCCATTTTTTCTTCTGCCCAAAGCCTTTTACTACCAAAAGATCTTTGTACTTTACTAATTTTTTTCATTTCCATCATTTTTAGCTTGAACACCCATTTACTCTTTAGTGCTTTTCCGCCTTTAGGAAGCTCAACCAATTCACAAGTATCATTATTCTGTGAAGTCATCTCATCATGCATAGCTTTTATCCAATTGTTTTTTTTATCTTTATGAGACTAAGCCTCTTGAAAACTCTCTGGCTCCCTCTCATCAGTAAGCAAAATGTACTCAAGAGAGACTAAGCTTCTCCTGCTTAACAACTTCATGCTCTGGCATCTCATCATCAGCCATCTTTGGTGTATCATCACTGCCAAATTCTTCATGTACTTATCCCTCAACTGTAATATGTTGTAATGGAGAAGTGATAGGTGTAGAGTTGGAAATATCATCAACCATAATCTTGCTTCTTAGTCCTCTCAAAATCTACAAAAGTTTGGTCTTCATGAAAGACCACATCTTACTTCTGACAATCTTCCTCTTTTCTGGATCCCAGAGCCTATAACTAAATTCTTCATTTCCATAGCTTACAAAAATGCATGGAATTGCCTTGTCATCAAGCTTTGACCTCTGGACCTTGGATACATATGCATAGGCTTTGCACCAAAACACTTTCAAATGAGAGTAAGAAACATCATTTCCTTTCCACTATCTCTGGAATGTCAAAACCAAAGGTACTGATGGAGATCTGTTGATCAGGTAGTAGGCAGTGCGAACGACTTCACCCCAGGATGCCTTAGGTAACTTAGCCATTCTTAGCATGCATCTGACTTTCTCTACAATGGTACAGCTCATTATCTTCGCCACACAATTGTGTTGTGGAGTATTAGGAACTGTCTTCTCATGCCTTATGCCATATTCTGAACAATAGCCCTTAAATTCATTAGATTTATATTCCCCTCATTTGTTAGTACAAAGACAATTCAAAGGCTTTCCTGTCTCTCTTTCTACCATGACATGAAACTGCTGAAAAAATTGGAACACCTAATTTTTTGTTTTCAATAAATAAACCCACACTTTCCTGGATGCATCATCAATAAAAGTAACAAAATATCTATTGTCACCCAAGGACTCCACCTGAACAGGACCACAAACATCAGAATAAACCGAATCTAACAAATTATGCTTTATTTTGGATGATGTACAAAAAGAAACCCTGTGATGTTTGCTAAATAAACAATGATCATAGGGGTTAAGAGATGTACCTTTAGCGAAGGGAATGAGAGTCTTCTTTGCCATAATTGCAACCCTTCTCACTCATGTGACCCAACCTCTTATGCCACAAGTTCGGAGAACTATCTTCAGCTGTATTCAACTCATTTTTACACACCTTTGCAGATGTCTTGAACAGTATACAATAAGCCTTATTATAAGTCCATATTCTATTTTGGCTTAGACCGTTGTTAAAACATAGGTGGGTCTAGTGTGTTTTGGGTTCTTGCCTCTAAGCATCAAAGACAAGTGAAGATAAAGACCGAAGAAGTTTGATTGAAGATATTCCGATCATCGTCTTCGTTTCACTTATAGGATGATAAGTGACCTAGATACCTTGTTACCCTAAGTGGAAATTGACTTAGATCATCATTAAAATTCTAGGTGTCTTGCTAGACTTGTTGGAACCTGAAAAATCAGGTTTCTGGGCAAAACTGGTGAAGACCAATCGACCGACCATGGAACCGGTCGACTAACCATGGTGACCGGTCGATCGAGGTTCGATAAATTTTGTTAAGCAAAATTTTCCAGAGCCAGGTCTTTTGACCAGTCGACCGAACATACCTCTGGTCGACCGGTCCTCGTGAATTTTGTTTCCTAATTGGTTTCTAATTCCGAGGATGCCTATATATAAATATGATTTGATCCCCATTCGAACCCAAAGAGTTTAGAGAGTTTAGACAGTGTATTTAAAGAAAAATTAGGGTTTTCCAAACCCATTCTTCTCCCTTCTTCCACCCAAGAGTTTGCAAGACTTTGTTGATCATTCTTGCTTGTGATTCCATTGTTGGGAATACAACTAGAGTTTGTTTTATGAAACAACCATCAACTCGTTCTGTTAAGAACACTTGACCGGTGAGAATCAGAGCTGTTGCGAAGATCCGAGGTGGATCGTGAAAATTTAGTCAGAGGAATCTGAAACCGTCGTTGACGGAGATCGATCAGAAGATTGTAGTTGTGGAGATCTAAGAGGAGTACAAATGATCGTGGTTGATCACGGGACTTGCGGGTATATGGTGACTTTTCGAGACATGAAAGACTAAGAATTGAATGATCATAGTGTCGAGTCTGAGGGAGTTAGGTTCGAGTCTTATAAGTTCTTGTTGATTTTATCTTAGTGATATATCTTTGCTGGACTAGGTCCTGTGGTTTTTCCCGGAAAAGTTTTCACGTAAAACCCTTTGTGTTGTGGTTTGCTTGTCTTTTCTATTTCTACCTTTATTGTTCATCCTCCATTAGTTAATAATTTAATTGCATAAATTAAAAATGGTAGATAAACTTTTAGGAAGAATTAGCCATCCTTCTTTGAATTTGTGAGTTCTTGACTCAAACACAAATTTGGGATTCACAGGATTTATTTTCACTTACCTTTAGGAACAACTGGTGACTCCATAGGGAGTTTCCATTCTCCATTACCAAAGTAGTTTTCATAACCCTGTCGGTCTACTGCAATCCTAGAAATCAAATTGAGGCGTAAATCAGGAACATGTCGCACATTTTTCATGGTCAATGTGCACCCAACATTATTTTGTATGCACACATAACCAATTCCCATAATTTTCGAATTTAGTAGTGTTGCCCATCTTCACAGTACCAAAGTCTCCTACTTTGTACTCTTTATCGGAAGTAGCATGGTAGGAAGTGGTTGTATCCACAACCTACTCAATATCTTGATTTACAACATGCAAACACTCTTCCTCACCAAAAGAAAGAACCACCACATCTTCAATGGACATAGCGGCTGTAGTATTTTTTTCGTTGTCCTTCTGATTATTATTACCCTCTTTTTGTTCCCTTTTCCAAATTCGGAAATTTCTCTTCATATGCCCCTCTTTGACACATTAATAGCACTTGATTTTTTCTCTAGACTTTGACCTACTTTTGGATTGGTCGCGACCCTTTGGCCCTCTACTCTTACTTCTTCCCCTATTCTCAGTGACAAGAGCTTGTGCATAATTTGTACCCACTGATTTTCTTCTCATCTCTTTCATTAAACAAACTATTAGTAACCAAACTCATTGATAACTCACCATTCGGAGCAAAGTTACTCATTGTAACAACCAAAGTTTCCCAACTATCTGACAAAGAGGTCAAAAGCAATAATGCTTGTAACTCATCATCAAAGACCAATTTTATTTTAGTCAATTGGTTTACTAGACATTGAAACTCATTCAAATGCTCAGCAATAGGGCCACCCTCTTTAACCTTCATGTTCAAAAGCTTTCTAATTAAGAAAGCCTTGTTCCCACCTGTCTTTTGCTCATACAAAGACACCAACTTCTTCCGAAGAGATTGTGCATTAGTTTCATTAGACACGTGGTGGAACACACTATCATCCAACCATTGTCTAGTAGTCTCGATGGTTTTTCTATTCAATTTATTCCAATCCTAATCGGACATTTCTCCCGGCTTGCCCTTATCACCTTCAATAGAGTCATTTATGTCTTTACAATAAAGGATATCCTCCATCTTAGGTTTCCAAATCAACCAATTTGAATTATTGAGTTTAATCAAGGTACTAGTGATACCCTCCATTTTAATCCACATAAGACCACCACACTCCAACCAACCAAAGCTTTGATACCACTTGTTGGGCCACAAGCAAGGTATATGTGTGAATTAAAGTAACTAATCAAAAGGGTACTAGATGCAATCACCTAGTTAGAGCACTCAATATATATGAAGGAAACCTCTAAGAGACAATTTATCAAACACATTAAGAGCAACCATGTAAGAACACCAAGATGTACGTGGAAAACCCTCCAATGAAGAGGGAAAAACCATGGGGCAAATCTGAGTAATCCAGTATAACAACGAAATAGAAATACAATGATCTCTCTCAAGTTTTTGTCCAAAACTTGAGGTCTTACAACTTTTAGAAACAAACAAAGAGTTATCTCTTTTTGATTTTTACAAACAAATCACTTACCACAAAACACTTCCAAGCTATTGAGTTGGAGAAATACCAAATCCGTAGGACACCCACTGCAAAGGATTGAATAAAGTGGTAGAACAACAAGCTTGGAGAACTAGCTCTCCTTTTGAGAAAAATCATTTGCTGAAATTTCCCTCCTTTTGCTTGCACATTGACCATGAAAAATCTTATTAGAAACCTTTGCTGAAATTTGAGTCACTTTGCTGAAATTCTAACAAAAGGTTGTAATACCTCAAGTTTCCAAGTTATGTCACGATAGTAAGAATTAATCTTGTTAGAAACCTTGACAAAGTGACTTAAATTTCCCAACAACTAACATGATAAAGTTCAAAATGTCAAGCTTTATAAGTCTCAACAACTCACACATAGGCCAACTTCCCAAAAAGGCCTTGCTTAAGGAGAGAGGGTGGAGCCTTATGTAGCACCAGAGGGGTACATCGTTTCCGATGTGAGACTAAGTTGGATAACACCAACCGTCCAAGTCAGGTAAGTACAACCACTTTTTCTTTTTTTGGTAAAGGTAAATACACAACTCACACACATAGGCCAACCACACACACGACCAACAAAAGACTAAACCCAATCTAACTCCTCTTGGGTAAATATTTTAGGTATAAAATGATAATAATAATTAATCGTATTTTTGCATGGTAACTCTCCCATAGTTTTATATTAAATAATATATAAGATGAAATTTTTTTTTGATAATCTTTGATTTCTTAGACAAAGGAAAATACTTCACATGCATTGCCTATAAGATCAAAATTAGAAATTTAATGAAGGCCATATATGGGATTTCATTATTGAAAGTACAAACACCTAAGATTAAGGAGTCAACTAACAAACTAAATTGTATAAAAAATAATAATAGTAATAATAAAAAAGATGTCATGCACCTTAAAAAAAAAAAAAAAAAAAGTTTTGATGTACGGTGGCAAAGCCTCTCCTTTTCATACTGGGCGAGTTGAGAGAGAGATATTAGGTGAGTTGAGACTCGAGAGAGAGATGTACTTGTACTTTTGACTTCATCATTGCTAAGAGCCTAAGATTACCATTATTCAATTTGTTTGGTATTTCTCCATATTGGTTAAAATTTCTGAATTCTAAATTTTCTTTCTATTTTTTTTTTCGGTAGAAAAAGTTACATCTTGATTGTAATGGATGCAGAAACTATCTTCTTTTTCTTCATAAAAGATATTTTCATGTGCCTTTCTTTTCCTTTATTTCTAGAGGAATCTTGCCTATAAACTAGCTCCCTTCACACCATAACCACCTTCTTTTCTTCAGGAAATTTCCCTCTCATTTCTTTTTTTGACTTGTGATTCTCTCATGTTCTAACCGTTAAAACACAAAAACCTCTTTAACTACTCTTTTAACTCTGTTATCAACTTTAACTTATAGAGTTATTTTTTTTCTTCTAAAAATAAAGGTTAGATGGTTGAACTCTAAGGGTTAATAAATCTTAATCATAATTAACTAGTATTAAAAGAGAAATGTGTTAGACTCAAGGTTTGAAATTTCAGTTTCGGACAACCCCAACGACATCGAAATTGGGTTTATTTCGAAAATCAGATTTCGGCCAAAATTTCGGATTTCAATGATTTCGGAATTTCGGCCAAAATTTGATTTTTTTATAAAAATTTTTAAATAGTTTTTTTAATTAAAATTTTGAAATATTCCGAAATTTTTACTGAAATTTCGAAATTTTATATACTAATTTTAAAAATAAAATAATAATATTTATATAAATATATAAAATTTTAATAAAATATTATTTTTTAAACATATATATTAATAAATATATATAATTAATAAAATATTAATATTTCGGATTTCGAAATTTTGCCCGAAATCCTGCAGGTTTTTTGGATTTCGGTTTGGGTTGGCTGGCCGAAATCATCAAAAATTTCAAAATTAAAAACCTTGGTTAGACTTGTGGGAAGTAACCAGACTCAATGGAGTTTGATCACAACTTGAGAGAATTTGAAATCTTCATTTTTAAAAGCAAAAACTTTTGAAGTCAACATCCACTTTTTTTTTTCTTTTATTGTCAAGGCAAGTGGGCGCCCCTCTTCTTCTTTCTAGAAAAGATAAAACCGTATCTTTCTATGCCAAAAAAAAAGGGTCACTAAGTGTCACTTTCATAGACGAAAAAAGGGTGTCAAAATTAAAATTAAATATCATTTTTCATAATTCTGTCTTTTTCTTAGAATAGTGGTGCTATCCCGCACCTAGGGCAGTAAACGAATGTAGATATTATCCGTTTCCGATTCGTATCCGAATCCGTTTAGTCGGATAATTATCTGGATAAGTATCCGGAGGAGCAGATTCGGATAGTAAAATACTATCTGTTTATAATCGGATACGGATATTATTATATCCGATTCGATAAATATCAGTCCGATTATATAATATATATAAATAATATATTTTCAATTTATAAAATTAATATAACCTTTAAAATATATTTTTTAATAAAACTTTATATATTTATATATTTTTACATTTTTTAAGTATTAATTTATATTTTTTAATTTTTTTTAAAATTAATTGGATAATTCGGATACTATCTGAATCTGAATATTTTAATCAGAGTCAAATACGGATATCATATTTCACTATCCGCCGGATATTTATTCAGATTCGGATATCTGGATATATAATCGGATACAAATTCGGATATATCAATATCTGCTCCGAATCTGCTCCATTTACAGCCCTACCCGCACCCCTACATTTAATGAGTACACACAATTAAGTGAAAAAGGTATCATCTAAAGAGAAAAATGACAATAATACCCTTCTTGCCTGTTCATATTTATCGTTGTACCTCTCCTGACAATTAAATAGCAACCCCCCTTTTCGTCTCATCTTTTATGCAAATTTAAGCTTCACATTTTATTTTTAAAACATTTAATATTTTTCTTTGGGGAGTTAGTTATTTTTACATTTCTCCATTTTTAATATTACATCCAAGATCTAAGCTTAGGTTTGGATAAATAACCCAAACCTGTTTTATCCAGGAAGATAAGAGATCTAAGCTTAACAGGACATTCTAGAACCGAATAAAGAGTTCCTAAGCTTTGAACATTACATCCAAGATCGGCCAAAAAGTCTGCACAAATGTTAGCTTCTCTGAATATTATGATGAATGGAAGAATAAATACGCATCATTATGATATTGTGCTTATTTCAGTACCAATTTGTGCAATGATGATTAGCTTATGTCATTCCAAGCATCGACTATAATTTTAGAATCTGATTCAGTGTTCACCTAAATCAACGCTAGGCTATATATGACAAATCTTGAGTCCATCAAGAAGGGCTCTCGTCTCAGCAATATTGTTTCTCAAAGCACCATAATAGAATAGAATGCTGCAATGAAGTTGCTTTTGTGGACTCTGATGACACGCTTTGGCCACGTAGATTTATGGATCGGCTGGAGTTTCTAGTGCGTGGGCCTTCGGCTATGCTCCCCATAGCCGAGTGATGCCGCCAACCATGCGTACAACGCCAGAGCCACCAAAATCTATCTATTACCACATAATCGAACAGAAGATTATCCACTTAGGAAGGATTGCCCCAGCTATTACAGGACCAGAACAAGTGAGAAACCACTAGGTAAACAAAAATCGTTAATTGGGCCCGCTATAGAGCTACTAATGATGCCAAAGATTAGAATGGCGAAAGCCCACTGATAGTAGGAGCGCCGGTCTCAGGTTAGATCAAGTTGGCTCCTTTGATCGAAGAGAGGGGTTACAATACGACTGCAAACAGAGCAGATAAATGTATATTCGAATTCGTATCCATTTACATATCTTAATATCCAAATTCGAATAAATATTCGTTGGATAGTGAAATAATTATATATATAATAATATATTATATAATGGGTCAATATTTATTGAATCAGATATACCAATATCCATATTCGTATTTAATTAGAAACAGATAGTAAAATCACTATTTGAATTCGCTGTGCCGAATACCTATTCGGATAATTATCTGAGCAAATTTGGATACGAATCGGACCTGTATCTGTTGACAACCCTAGTTACCAAAGTCATTGATCCACAATTATAAGAAAGAGGAAGAATGTAAGAAGGGCATTATTGTCCTTATGTTTTTTTTTAAACTTCTGCTATATACCTATTAAATGTTAGTGTGGCATAGCATCAACATCACCCTTCTTCGAAAAAAAGGAAATAGTAGGAGTCTGCAAGGGCGTTTGGTAACACTATTCTAAATAGGTGAAACTTTTTTAAAAATTGTGCTTAATTGGATTTTAGATTGTTAAGTTGAAGGTTAATTGGATGTCTACATCTTTTTGAAGTAGAGGCTTTAGAGGTAAAAACCTGTACTTTAAAATGTAACGCATAACAACTTTTTTCTTTGGAGGACCCATACGCTTCGCTTTTTCCTGCACCCACGAGGGAGGGATGGATTGATTGATCATAAAACAGATTGGTGAGCTGCTGCTTGATGAACCACTGCTGCCACCCTTCAATCGGAAAAGATGTAGACATCTAATTAACCTTCAACTTAACAATCTGAACTTCAACTAAGTATAATTTTCAAATAAGCCCTACCTATTTAAATTAGTGTTACCAAAGGCCACCTACTCTTTTGTGGAGTGGTCCATAAGGATTTCTGATGGAACACACTAGCAAGCCACATACCAATGTCCAAGTGGCTTGCATGGGCCGACCAGCAAAAGTATTTCCCTTGAGCTGGTGCTCTGTATGAGAACAACTTTTAGGGTCTGTTCTTTTTGGAAAGACTTATGACACTATGCAAGTTTTCTCATTTAGATAGTATGCATTTTCTAATATGCATTTTCTTTATAATTTGACGTTTCGTGCTTTTCATCTCTTGGGTTGAAATTCTCATAAATTTCAAATGCTGCAAAATAAATATTTTCAAGTCTCATTAAAGTGACAAGACTTAAAACCTCATTATAATAAGAATTAATCTTGTTAAAAACCTTGACAAAAAAAAAGTGTCAAACTTTATAAATATTAGCAAAAAAAGGAACCCTTCAGGGAGTCTTGTCTTACTAAAATACCACTAGACATGGGTACGTGACTTGCTTGGGTGTGTTCTGCAAAGGATTAAAAGTCTGCAAAACCACACTCATGGAAGCCACTTCTTCGGTTATGCCTCAGCACCTTGTTAGTTGCTTATTTTTACATTCCTCCATTTTTAATATTATCACGACCAAGGTGGTGGGGGAGCGGGCGAGAGGGTGTGTTCAATGGATAATATGTATTTTTTTTTTAGAACTAGATGTATCAATGCTTTTCATCTATTCGGTTTCAAATTTCAATTCTCATTAGACTTTAAAAGCAGCAAAATGTAAAAATGATAAAGACTTAGATGGTAAAAATTAATCTCGTTAAAAACCTTAATAAATTGCCTCAAATTTTCTACTAGTAATCTTGACAAAATGTCTCAGCTAAAGACGGACTCTCATTGGACTTGTGGTTACAAAATGAAGCAATTACAACGAAATTGTTTATGCGGTGATTTTTCAAGTTCAAATATGCACCTCTAGCTCAAATGGCTAAGTGTGCCCCTCTGATAAGTGTGTTCTAAAGATCATTGAATAGAGGGAAACCGTTCCTTCATGATGTGACATGCAGCAACTTTACTAACCAACTAACCCTACCTACCAATGGTTAAATTAATGAATAATAATACCTATCTGCAAGGTCTTTTGCACCCGTGGGTTTCTATTTTTAGTAGTAAAGTTATCATGTAACACATACATACACCCTACGGCACACACAGAGCCTAGACCTCAGACCTAAGGTAGCCGCTAAGGTGCCATAAGGGCAAGTCCAAGCAACCACTCTAAAAGGGTATGTCTTAAGGAGGGTTGATGGCCCCTTATACACCCCCGGAGAAGTCCACGTCCCCACCACGGGTTTCTGTTTAAAAGCCCCTTTCCTTTTCCTGTTTCAATGGGAACCCTAAATTATAACCCTAGATACTAAACCCTATATCCCAAGTCTTAAAAACCCTAGATATCCTAAACCCCTGATTCTTGTTCTAGATAAATGATGCCCCAAGGAATGGTTCTCATCTCAAATTGAATTTTTCCAAGCCAACGTTCCTACTCGGTCCACCTGGCCCCTGGGATTGAGGGCAAGAATTTCTCTCTCCCTTTCTCGATAAAACCCACCAAAAGAAAAGTCTGGAATCTACTCATGAAATGCATGATCAGATGGAAAAACCATTCTATTCTGGCTTCATAACCGGATTCTTTTACCATCTCATCGATCAGACTATCCATGACTATATATATAGTGCATGCTATTCTGGGTCCCAAAACTATTTAAAAACTTTCCCTTTGAGACTCACTCTCACATGGCTCATGACTCCAGGGTGGTTCGAGTGCACCACCCTATCACCCTTATATCTCAGGCTTATAGTGCATCTACAATCTTTGTTGACCTTCTCAAATCAACCCCTTTATGTCGTTACTATGTCCTTATTGGCTCCCCCCCCCCCAAAAAAAAAATAAAATAAAATTGGCTTCCTGTTCGTGGTCTTCTCTCTAGTCGTAAAGGTGTTCATTTACCAACTGGGTAGCTTTGTTTTTTTTGTTTGAAGAAGAAAAAGTTACATATATACATTGGATACTCGTTGGAATCACACCAATAAATAGAAATTATAAGTTGGAATACCCCTTCCCATCTATACTTTGGATATATAAAATTAAATCTTAATATATAGTTCTTAATTAATTAACTACTTCTAAAGTTGTTGCAAGGTCATGTACTTTGATATGACTCAATACGATGAGGCCCGGATGTTTCTTTTTTTGAAACTGTTTTGTAAGACTAAGAAGTAGCCATTAGACTTGATCCAATCTACCCTCACACCGAGGGCACCCCTAAGAAATCAAATCAGTCAAACAAGGACATTGGCTCGCATGTTAAAGTAACCACTAGACTCCAAGGGCTTTGGTTCCTTGATGACAAAACACTCCATAATCGCGTGTATTCTTTGACTAGGGTTTCCAATAGTCATATTCTAAGGAGGTGGTCATAGCACATACTAATGGAAGAGTAGAAGAGGTGTGGGAGCTTCTTGTCTTCTCAAACAATAATGGAGACAACAACACTTCCTGATTATTCAAAACTGGAAAAAAGAATGGAGAATTTAATAACTAATGTTCATTAGAAGGTTCAAAACTCTTGAGAAGAAAAAAGAAAGAAATGAGAATCATTGTGTACCAAGTATTCAGCCTACAATTTAAAAAAAAAACTTGGTGAAGAAACTGAAACTATGAGAATAATCAATAAGAGGAAATGTAACCTAAGTAAGCGTGACGCATAGGGCATGTCATTTTCCGATGCCATATCGCAAACCTCTGGACCCGCTGATCGCAGGACTTATCGTCGCATTCCTTGTTGAACTTACACTCGGAAATTAGGCGTGATCGGTGACTCATAGCGACTGATTATGACAATTTGTTTTCTCTGCCAACCGAGTTCATCAATGAAAAGCATTAGGTCCAGACCCATGACAATAGAGTTCAAATCAGCAACTTCGAATCTTCCGCCAAACTGAATCTTGGATTCTAGGTTCCCCAAGGGGTGCTTAAATAATTCATGGGGTCTTTTTTTTTTTTTTGGTCCAAAACAAACATGTAGCTAAAATAGAAAACACACTCTATTTACAGGAGACACAACTTTGCCTAGTTCACACTCAGGACTAACATCACCAGATTTTCTCAAATTCAAACAAGATCTACTCCTTTGCAGAGCTATATTCACAAGCTCATGAGCTCCCTTATTTTGATTTCTAGGAATATAATCAATCTGAACATTCTCAATCTGCTTCAGTAACTCCAAACAATCTAGCACTGTAGTATGAGCCTCTGCTGTTATAGAAGTTACCTTCCTAATATTAACAGCAGCATCAGTATTAGCCTTTGCATCTGACTGAATCATGGTGTCTCACTTGGCAAAAAGTATGGCATACTTGCTGCCATTGTCATTCTAGCATGCATGCCCGAAATCAAATGATACACCTTCAGTTAAGAGTGATCTTCTTCATTAAACCATTGATGGTCCTATTAATTTGATCTCCTAGGTGAAACTTTGACTTGTTCGGAGAATAATAACCGTTCCATGTATAGACTATTCATTGGATAATTATCTGATGATGCAGAAGAAACATGAAAGAACACTAATATGGTCCCACACTCCTTCATCTGTTTGCTGCATGCGTATGACACAGGTAAGAGTGCCATGCCGCCTGCCATTATTTAGCCATCAGATTTTCTTCTCTTTAAAGAAGGTTCTAAGACCAACCCTCTGGATTTCACATCAACGACTTTGACTTTTTCTTCCTTTCTTTTTGTTTTAGATATTCTTTTTTCTTGAATGGTTGACTTAGGATCCATTTTGGACCCCTTGTTAATACATGGAGAGAGAGAGAGAGAGAGAGAGAGAGAGAGTCTTTTTACAAAATTAATTATACTATCAGCAAATGAGAAGAATTGGTAAAACAAGGATTATTATAAAGTATTCAAGCCATTATTTGAAATGCATGAATTCATTAGTTTTTGCTTGGTGCCATAGACTGGATTAAATCTAGTTTTATCTTCCCTTTTTTTTTTATTTACGTATTTATTTTGATTAAGACATATAACACTTGAGATTCTCTCAGGTTGCAATAGGTCCTTAGCTATAGAAATGCAACACGTGTACCCCATAGATGTTGGTTGTATGCAGCTTTCTCTAAAATTTAATTTAAGTTAATATTTAACCTTAGGGTTTATTAATGATGATCAACTTGAGTTAAATGGGGACACAGGTCGCCTTTCTGCAACTGAAGGATGGAACCAGACGGTTCCAATAGTAGAGTATCATGTGTGTAATCAAACAAGTGATCATGGGAAGAAATAATAATAAAAATAATAATAATTTCTATTATTATTATTCTTACTATAAAAGTCAAGAGATGATTTAGAAAGATAAATACCACTTACCTACAAGTGAATGAAGTAGACTTGGTAACCATCCAATGTTGAAAGGCCCAGCAATTACATTCAGTCTAGTTGTAATAAGGCATGGTGCTTTGTTTAGGGAATTTATGTTCATTATAATATTGTGAACCTTATTACAACGAACACTAATTCCCTAATAGTTCTCCCTTATTAACTTAATATGAGTGAAGATCATTTTGCGAAAAATAAAAAGTAAAAAAAGATTACCGATGACTTAATTAGTAA
Source organism: Tetracentron sinense (assembly GCA_015143295.1). Classification (NCBI taxonomy): domain Eukaryota; kingdom Viridiplantae; phylum Streptophyta; class Magnoliopsida; order Trochodendrales; family Trochodendraceae; genus Tetracentron; species Tetracentron sinense. Next base: position 14,964,258 of record CM026551.1, read on the forward strand.
TTAGTGGAAGCCTGATATTGCCAATTCAGATTGTCCATTTGATAAGCAAGATTAGGTCGTCTTTTCACGCTGTAGATGTTCTTCGGGCTGGAAGCTGTGAGAGAAAATGGGTGGATACACGGAATTTGTGAGATTACCTCTGGTGGCTGCCCGAGCTAGGCGCTCGGGCATCCACAAAACAATGGGCACCTGGGGATTATTTAAGGGAGAAGTCATTTCATTGTCTCCCTATGATTTTGACTTCTGCCCATTTGATATCTTTTTCATTTAAAACGCCACCTGCCCACTGGTTTGTGGATGCCCGAGCGCCCGGGAAGCCACCAGAGATAATCTTTTTCCATTTGTGTGTATATATCAGGGGTGGACAAGGAATTTTTACCTGGGGACCAAAGTGCATGTATCATTTAACCAAAAAAAAAGGTACATGTATCAAAAAATTAGTGAGTTTTGTGAAAAATCGCTTGCCCTATCGGTAGTGTGTGCTATTCACTACTCCATTGATCCAGGTTCCATTCATGAGAGGATGTGGCATCTCTACCCAGCCATGACTTTGAACAGATACTAACCTAATAATCGGAGTTGCGACCTAACCGCGTAATTCTCACCAAAAAAAGAAAAAAAAAAGAATGATCATATATTATATATGATCATTCTACTGAGACTGCAAAGGGCCGAGACCGCTCAGCGGATCTCAAAATTTTCATAAATCTAGTTTTATTTTTTTGAGATCCATTCATTACATGCGCGGTCTCTGTATAGTCGGCCCTTTGCGGTCTCAATAGCATTTATTATATGGCTTGGGTTCAATGAGAATTTGGTTTTTAAGTAATGGTTCCATCGTGCATGCCATAAAATTCGTTAATATGAGATTCCAATAAAGGTTCATAACAATGTAACATACAAGAAAAACAAGGATCCTATCTTTTGGGAGAGTGATTATATAAATAAAATTAATTATATTTTTTAATTTTAGAGCGTGATTATTTAAGATGCGCATTCCATTGTCTCTCAGCTCGCCACGTGTTTCTTTTAATTCCTTTAATTGTGGTTAAGATTCACTAACCCAAGGGTTATACTTTTTTTTTCTAAAATCCAAGGTTAGATTTATTAACCCTAAGGACTAGTGAATCTTAACCACAATTAAAGGAAGTCAGAAGAAACACATGGCGAGCTGTGGAGGGGGTGGAATATGCTCGCATAAACAATCTTTCCCCTTTAATTTTTATATTATATATAAAAAAAATTAAAAAGTTTTGAGGCAACCAAACCTCTCACAATCAACAACTAGATCCTAATTTGGGGGGCACTATATATATATATATATATATGAAGTGAGAAATTTTTGTTTAAATTACATCTTGTATAATATAAAATTTTCCAAATTTTTGGAGGCCTTAGCCCCTCCCAGTCCAACCCCTGGCTCCGCCTTTATATATATATATATATATGAGGCTGATTCTTTACGCATTCCTGTTCTGCCCAGTAGAACGTGCACGGCCCCTCCTCTCATCATTTGTCCCTTTTAATCTCACTTAACCATGGTTAGGATTTATTTACTCAAGAGTTAATTTTTTCTAAAACACAAAACGGTAGATGTATGAACAGTTATCTTTTAACCACATTTAATGGGTGTTAAAAGAGACACGTGTTGAGCAAGGAAGACACAAATGTTCCATTGAGTAGAATGCGTGTGTGCGGAAAGAAACATTCTCATATATATATACTAACGGGTGGTGGCACGTGCGATGCACATGAGAACGAGAGAAATGAGTTAACCATAGTTAATAGGAGTTAAAAGGGACATGTGTTAACTTGCAGGTGCGATTCAACTCTCCCCGAGTTCAATCGTGATTAGCTGTGATTCTATTCTTTATATAGATAGACTAGCAGAGACCCCGTGCGATGCACGGTAATAATTAAGAATATATAAAATTAAATAGTATTATTTATTTATTTAAATATTAAGTAATATATTTTAAGAATATTTCATAAATTTTATTTTTAATAGTATTAGTTTTTTATTATTTGATATACATTATTATTTGTATTGATTAATTAATTTTATAAAAATAATTTATTATTATTTTAATAACATTTATAAAAAAATCATAAGTTATTTAGTATTAAACTTAAATTAATACACCCAAGAGTTGGAGATAAGAGAGAATTCTATAATAGTGGAGATAAATAGGACTCTAGGATTGTTTGATAACTGATGATCTAAAACAAACGGTGAGGATTAAATAAGGAAGCCACATGACATCCCTAGGATTGAACGTATAGGATTCGAGATATTGGAGTTTGGAGAGCAGGGAGAAAGTCTTATTTCTTTATATTATAGTATAGATTTGTAAAAATTAAAAAGAATGGAACAAAAGAGTATACTTGATTAATATTTATACTATAATATAAAGAAATAAGACTTTCTCCTTGCTCTCCAAACTCCAATCTCTCGAATCCTATATGTTCAACCCTAGAGATGCCACGTGACTTCCCTTTTTAATCTTCACCGTTTGATTTAGGTCATCAGTTATCAAACAATACGTCTTTACAACCTCCCTTAAATTTTCTCTCACACATCTCTATCTCCAAACACTTATATGTTCAATCCTAGGGATGCCATATGACTTCCCTCTTTAATCTCTTTGGGACCCATTATCTCATCCCGGAGTCCTATCTATCTCTTATCTTCAACTTTTGGGTGTATTAATTGAAGTTTAATACTAAATAACTTATGATTTTCCTATAAATGTTATTAAAATAATAATAAATTATTATTATAAAATTAATTAATTAATACAAATAATAATATATATCAAATAATAAAAAACTAATACTATTAAAAAAAATATTATGAAATATTCTTAAATTATATTACTTAATATTTAAATAAATAAATAATATTATTTAATTTTAGATATTCTTAATTATTACTGTGCATCGCACGGGGTCTCTGCTAGTATATATGTATAGGGAAATGCTAACGACCACTCAATGTGTGAAATTATTAACCTTTTCCTAACTTTTTTACTCCTATGTATTAATTGTAAAAATTAGAAAGGATGGAACAAAAGAGTAAACTTCGCATGAAAAAGATATTCGCGTGGATCTGATTACCGGAAAAACCCATGCACGTGACACACAATGAGACTCTTAACACTGGTCTAAACTCGCAATTGTCTCTATAGCCATAAGCCAGCATGCATCATATTGCCTAACCTTGCCGATCATCTGTCGCAGAGCCCTCAATTAGTGAGCTATTACCCACTTTTCTTAATGATAGCTGTATTGAGAGAAACCCCTATGCTCTCATGTCACAGACCAGTACCTCTCCTTTATCAATGAGTGGTCGGTCGTCTTAGGGGCCTCGTACCCCCGATTCCACGAGTCGCTAAGTTCATACTCACATTGTTAGAAACCATTAATGAGAATCAAAATATCTCTCTCATCTTTTTCTAATTCAAGCATTTTATGATCGAATTCAGACACACAACCTTCCTAGAAGCTGCCTTAGGAAGGTATCCAACCTCTTGGGGGGCCACAGGTGTTTCCTTTCTTGTCTATTTGTAGAATGATCGAGTTGGACATGGCCTAACTAAGGATCAATCAGGAGTTCCAGGACCAATTAATAAGTGGGCCATAGCTCAGAATTCATATTTGTATGTAAGCAATCCTAACCGAGAGCCGAAAATGATGACCATCTTAGTTGGCCCCGGAAAGAAAATAAGTCTATGATTTATGACTTTTGGGTTCTCGCCCTTGGTTTGAAATTCCGTTTAAATTTCGTGAAATTTCAGTTTCATTCCCACCATGCGAAACCAAAATGACTACTATTTCGTGTTTATTACAGAAATTATTTTTAAATATTTTTGAATTATATTTGAATAAAATATCGAGATATGTTGAAATATTCCAAAATTTTTACCAAATTTAGCACGATATCCAAATTTTCAAAATTTCCATCTTGATTGGAGGACAGAAATTGCCAACATAAACGGGATTTCAAACCTTGCTCTCACCCGTAGATAGATGGCACCCACAAATTGAACCGTCTGGATCAGTTCAACCCGCGATTTGAATAACTCACCATTCACATAGTGGTGCAACAAGGTGGTTAATTAAGGTCGACTTCTGGGGTAAAGTGCCGACTTCCCTCAACTGGTCACGACCCATTTATGAATGTCGGGTCAACTTCCGGATACCCTCTACCCGATCCCGACCCATTTATGAATGGGATGTAAAGGCAGACTCATGCTCAAACCCAATTCTCCCACCTACCCCGTTACAATATTGCTAACCTAAAGTTGAACAGTTAATTAATTTGGGATATTCAACCTTAACCCATTTTATTTTAGGTGGTACAAAGATGTTTCATCTAACAAAGGTCTTTCTGTTGGAAGAAAAAAAATACCGAACCTTACCTAATCATAACCAAGTTTAGAAACCCATCTCAAACCCGGTCCATAGGTCCAAAACAACAAACCTCACTTCTTGAAATTCCTGGCGGGTTAATGGGTCGGGTCAAGAATTCCCACCCCAAACCCTTGCTGTTTAGACGTATCTTTCTATCCAAGTCCAAGTTGCACCCAACCCAGTCATGTATCATGCCCCTTTCGAAGACTTAAAATCTTTTGGAAGACTTGCATCCTTTCTTTAGTACAAATTATCTTCAAAACCCTACATCACAAGTTTTAACGTTTCATCTCAACTTTTTTTCTTTTTTACAACCAAACAAAACCTTAATTTAATTTTGATTCATAAAAATCTATTAAGACATTTTTGGCCCAACTCGTGACTTTGACCAAAGCAACCACCTTTGACCCTCTCTTCACAACATATGAAGCCTGTTCTAACAGTCTTAAATACAATTCCACACAGCATAGAGAAGGAGAAGAGACATAGAGAGATGGCAGTGGAGAAGATGAGTGCTTTAGAGAACACTAAGGATGATGATGATGTTCTGCTTCCGGGGTTTCGGTTTCATCCGACGGATGAAGAGCTTGTCGGGTTTTATCTTTGGCGAAAGGTGGAGAAGAAACCTATCAGTATTGAGCTCATCAAACAGATCGATATCTACAAGTACGATCCATGGGATCTTCCAAGTAAGTTCTAGTTTCCATCAAACAGATAGTTTTTTTTTTTCTCATGAAGTTTTCAAGTTTGGTTTGAAGGTCATGGCTGTTCATGAGGATGATTGGCTTCATATTTAGTAAAAATTTCACTTCTAGCTCCTAATTAATATTGATGAGCTACTTGTTGGGGGAAAAAAAGATCAGTAAAAGCAACAACTTCTGATTAATTTTATCATTTTCTTTACTCCCTTAGAAAGCAGAAGGATAAGGCATTTGATTACCATCTTGTTTTTGTAGTCTTCCTTCTAGCACCCAATCCTTCATGATTGATTTTGTGATCCTTGAAGTTTTCATGGCCAGACCACCTTTCTGTGAAGTATACTGGGTATTAATATGCAAAAAAGAAAAAAAAAAGGGAATTACAGATAACGATCCATGGATCATATAAGAGGCTAATACCCTTGGGTGGTGGTAGTACCCTCTACTGCACCAGTGACTTGCATAGTATCCACTGTCGTGCTGTAAATGATCGAACATTAACTTATTAGCAACAGTGTAAACTATAAGGACTCCATTGTTACAATAACTGTGTTTCCTACCACAAATTATGAAAAATTTCATTTGATTTCATTTTTTTTTTCCCATTTTGTTGAAAATCCAGAAGTTAGCACTGTGGGGGACAAGGAGTGGTACTTCTTTTGCATAAGAGGGAGGAAGTACAGGAATAGCATAAGACCCAATAGGGTTACAGGGTCTGGATTTTGGAAAGCGACCGGCATCGACAGACCAATATATTCCGACGGAGAAACAAATGACTGCATTGGACTCAAGAAGTCGTTAGTTTACTACCGAGGAAGTGCGGGAAAAGGCACCAAAACAGATTGGATGATGCATGAGTTTCGCCTTCCCGCCAGCGGGAAAAGTAGCAACCTCCCCAATGCTAAGAACTCTACTCATGAAGCTGTAAGATTCTGCAATTCTTCCTATTCAGTCTTTCGGGTATTGGTTAATCTGTATTTTGTCATGTTAACTGATTGTTTTTCCTTCATGGGGTCGCAGGAAATTTGGACACTTTGTCGAATTTTCAAGCGAAACGTGTCTTATAGGAAGTACACACCAGATTGGAGAGAAACATCTATCAAACAAAATCCAACTGATTCAAGCTCCAAGACATGCAGTTCGGAGTCTGATAATCGAAACAAGTACAATACTTTTAGTGCTTCGGCCATTCAGCAGAATGAAACGAAGCCTGTTGTTAATTATATAGTTGAAAGGAACCAATCTTTTGCGGGTCAGTTTAGCTCAGTAGCTCATGATCCATTTAAAGCATCGACCTTTCCAAATCCGAATGGAAACGAGTTCTTTAGAGATGGGAACTGGGATGAGCTGAGACCAATAGTGGAGTATGCAGTCGATCCATCCCTTCTATATGGTTGGAGATAGGCATGGAATGTATTATTTTGTTTTGTAATTTCTATGTTTAGACACATAAAATAATGAAAAGAGGGGGTGCATTAGATAGTTATATTGACAATTTGATACTCAGCATGAATTTAACTTTGCAACAGAAGTTGAGGTGTTTTGGTCCAAAAGTTTCTGATAAAGTAAACAATTTAGAATTCAGGGGTAAAATATACCACCACCCGAATGAAGTAGGATAATAAAGTGTGATGAGATACACTGTGTCTCATCACAAGGTGATTCGAATTTGAATTGATTACATAAAGTAAAATTAGATTAGATTTGATTGAGGTCTCCTTCTATTTTAAGAATCTTAAATTATTTATTTAAACCCTTTCTGGGTCCTTATAAACCATTCAAGTACTCTATCAATAATATCTAGATTCTACATGGTGTCAGACGTATCAATCCTTTGGTAACCTCTTACTCTCTTTTTCTCTTTCCAGCGGGTGTTGTGCCACAGCTGTCAGGTGTGACTTTTTTTTCAAAAAAAATAAAAAATATTGCCCTCCTTCATACCTCTACAACCCCCAGTTCTCACACTCACACATCAAATTCTCATTTTTTTCATTGATTGAAGACCTCTCTAATGAGTGTTTTTCTTCAAATCATTGGATCATACTTCTTGTGCTTTAGAGAGAAGATCCTTACAACCTGATCAAGTTGGCCACCAGCTCTGACAAACTCATAAAAATGAGTGGGATTCAACAGAGATGAACTTAGTAGACTAACAATGATCACCAAGCACGGTTGAATGTTCTAGTTATTCATTAACAAATCACAAAGATTAAGAAAGATAATATCAAGGGCTGACATTTGTAACAACTTGCATACTCCTTCTCCAAAAGACGATGCAATTATAGGAGGGTGATAGAGAATGTTGTATGATAATAAAGTGTGATGTGATACAATGTATCTCATCACAAAGTGATTTGAAATTAAATTTATTAAATTAGGTGAATTTAGATTAAATTTGATTGAGCTTTCCTTCTATATTAGAATTCTTGAAGTATCTATTTAAATCATTGTGGGGAAAAATATATAATCTGATAACTCTAGATACACGTGTGAATTGATGATTTGTTGTTGTGCTACTTTCTTTCTGAAGACGTGGGAGTCATTTGATTTGCAAAGGCAATCCGATGATCAAGTCAACACAAAGGTTGATCAAGATGGGATAGCTGGAAAGGAGAATGATCACTCGGTGTACTTTGGATTGAATTTGGATCATTTCTCAATTTGTATGTTTCATCCTATCTTCATCAATCTTTGTGCTGACTTGATCCGCGTCCGCATGCTAAGAAGAAAGGAGCACCTTAGCAAATCATCAACTCATGACAGGTGTATCCAGAGGTCTATGATCAGGTATTTTCCCCTACAACCCTTTTTGGGTCCTTATAAACCATTCAAGTCTATTAATAATAACCAGATTCTACACACCCTCCCAAAAAAAAGAAGTTAAGCAAGTGTGTCGGTTGTTAATAAGATCTAATAGTAATAGCAATATGACTTGCATGCATTGGAGGGGATAAGACCAAGTCGCATAAAATGAAAAGAGCAATAGTTCGCTCCACTGGCGAGGAACGACCTATTGCTCCTCTCTCTCACAAAGCCAACTCAACTCTATGAACTCTAGTTAATTTTTTTTTTTAACTCATGTGGTTAAAAAAATTTATTTTATTTTTCTAAAAATCAAAAGGTAGATGCATGAACCCTAAGGGTTAGTGAATCTTAACCACAATTAAATGGAGTCAAAAGAGGGACACGTGGTATTAAAAGGGGACCGGAGACGCACCTCGCGTCACCGACTGAGGAGGTGATTATTTTCCAAATGAAAAATCAATTTTAATATCATTTATAGCGATCCTCCCGGAAGGATGTTTTTCATGGGGCATCAGAAAAATATCTAATGGATGTTTTCCCACTGATAAATGTCAAGCAAGAAGTTTGGTTGCTGCTAGACATTTTGCTCGTGGAATAGGAAAAGTATATATATATATATATATATATATATATATATATATATATGTATATATATATATATATATAGAGAGAGAGAGAGAGAGAGAGAGCAAAGGACTAAAACTAAGTCGATGAATGAGAAGCATAAAGTTGGTTCATGACATAGAAATTCCATGCCCTTGTATCTCCAAAAAGGATAAAAGTATGTTTTGGTATACAAACCGATAAGAATTAGGGATATTGACTCAGGAATGCTTGAAAACCAAATATCGGCCGCTTAGAGTTCACAATGCGCAAGGGCTAAAGGCAAGTGGACTCTATAGATAGGACCATTCCCTCATCTCAGAGAAAGAAGGAAATGACTTAGAGAATTTAAATATTAAACAAATATAACCAAATCAATGAGCTTATTTTTCTTTCCAAATCACGTTTTAATTACACAATTTCCATCCAAACAAACCGTATCCGGTATTTTAAAATATGTTTAACCTTCTCTTTGCTCTAGAAGCATGTCTAAAGAAAAAGGTTATACCCCCTAATGGAAGGAGGGATCAAAAGGAGTGGAGAGTTGATTGATGATAATGTTGACACGAAACAAGAGATATGGTTCATTATGTGAATGAGAATGCTCAGAGCCTGGGGCATATATATATATATTTGGGTGAGAGATATGCCAGTTAGTATGTTAGTATCTGTTCTAAGGCGGGTGGAGATGACAACACTCACCCTCTCGGGAATGGAACCCCGATCAATGGAGCGGTGACTAGCACACACTAAAGATGGGGCAAGCATTGCTTCCCATGAAATGGGCCATATTAGGGCAACTTTGTGCACAAATGTGCCCTAGGCTCATAATCTAATATGATCTTAAGTGATATTGATCTTAATAATTTTGGCATACCCTAGTAATTCTAAGGAGTTCTCTCTTCTACATATTACAACAATTATACCTTGAATAAATATAGAGTTATTTACACAAGTATGCTAAAAAAAAATAAAAATACCGTTAAATATATTATAAGAATTAATTGTCAGACATGGTTTGGAAATTGTGTAATTAAAATGGGATATGAAAAATATGAAAGTGTGATAAATTTAGTTTATTTATGTTAAGAATAACGGTAATATGATCATTTTCCAAGTCAGGTTACTAAGGATTATTTACCATCCTGGCATGATTTGATATTTTTGAATATTTTAAACCCTGAGTAGTAATATTGTTTTTATTTTCAGGCATTCATGGATACCCATCCCTTGAATATATTCTTAACAGTGTAGGATTTAGCAGTTAAAATAGTGGTATGATGGTTGAGTTTCATCAACTGCATGTATATGTTTAGTGTAGATGAAGCCTATGTGATGAGAAGGAAACAGTCCAATTAGTTTCTTTTACATTTTTTATATAGCTTGGTACCCAAACACACATAAATTAGAAAGGCACAGGATTCTCTCGAGTTCAACTCGAGAGAATCCTCTCGAGTTGGAACCCCTAGAGGTCGCCACGTGTCTCCTTTGACACTCCTTAACCATGGGTAAGGTTCACCCACCCATAGGGTTCACTAACCCATCCTTGGTTTTTTTTTTTAATTATTAATTTTTAAATTAAAAAAACTGTTTTTAGAGTTTTTTAATAGTAAAAATATTTTTTTAATTTAAAAAATAATAATTAATAAAAAAAAAAAAAAACCAAGGATGGGTGAGTGAACCCTAGGGGTGGGTGAACCTTACCTATGGTTAAGGGGTGTCAAAGGAGACACGTGGCGACCTCTAGGGGTTCCAACTCAAGAGATTCTATCGAGTTGAACTCGAGAGGATCCTGAGCCAATTAGAAATTGAGCCCAAAGTCAGACGTCAGATTCTTTAATACAACTCTTAGTTGGGCGTTTTTTTCAATTTTCTTTTTTCTATTTTTGTCCGCAACCAAAAAAGGGGTTAGGTTCTAAGGAATGGAAAATCTTGCTGTTTTAGTTTTCTCTGTGTGCTTCCCAACTTGCCTGGTTAGGTTCTAAGGAATGGAAAATTTTGCTGTTTTGGTTTTCTCTGAATGTGTGCTTCCCAACTTGGTTAAATTATTAGAAGTTACTTCTAATACATATAACAACAACAAAGTCATAAGAAATGGGAAATAGTTAACGGACCAATGGAGCATTTAAGAGGGGGGCATCCACCTATTGGTGGATGCCTTAGGTTTGCAAATTGATTAACATTTAAGAGGGGGGCATCCACCAATAGGTAGATGCATGTCTTAGGTTTGCAAATGGAATTCATGGATCTGTATATATTAAGAGAGTTTTGAGGCATTGTAGACAAGTTATGTTGACAAAATCATTGTCTTGAAAATTTCATAGGCACATGGCTCCAAATCAATGGAAATTTTTCCCCGACATGCTATTAAGTACAAGCATACACAAGATCCTTCCCTATATATATATATGACTTAAATACAACTTAACGTCATTGAAGCAGGGCCAGAAATTTATTGTATACACACAGTATACTTGATTGAAAATATTAGTAATGTTGATGAAATTGTGCGAGTGTAGAATATTGATGATGAAATGAAGGATTCGAGTTTCACGCCATAGGTGCATAGTTCCAAATATAAGGAAAATTTTTTCCACATGTAATTAAGTACAAGCATACACAAGATCGTTGTCTTGAATAGTCAATAATGAAAACCACAATTGCCTTGATATATAGATATATATATAGAGTAAGGTTCCTATTAGCACAGCTGATAGGAACCTCTTGTAAGCGAATTCCCTTTGACCGTCAGATCGTTTAACCACTTTAATCCTATGTCTATGGAAGGAAACCCCAAAACAAGGAGTGGTTTTGGATTTGGGAGAAATTTTACTTCCTTAAAATCGAGAATCCCTCTTTTCCCGTAGAAAATCTCTCTCCCTCCGAAAAATTGTTCGTTCTCTCCCACCTCTCGTTCATACCTCCATAGTTTTTTTTTTTCTAAAACCCCATGGGCAGTGCAGCAATGGTTGCGAGTCTATGCAGCAAGGATTTCTCTCAACATCACCACGAATACCACATGATCATTTGGAAGTTAATTCCAATGTCAATAAAAAAATGGGTAGAAAGAGCAGCTTTAATTCCAGAGATCCAAATATTTGTTACTGACTGATACATACACTTGCCCATATAACTACTCTCCTCAACCCAGAAACAGAGTGAAATGCTTTAAATTAAACTCTAGTATGATTATTTTGAAGGAAACTTCTGGTTTTTCAAGCCATGGCCAGCCTTTGATTTTTCATGATTCAGCGACAATATAAGTCTACCCCACATGTTGTAGAGCTGTGAGATTACAAGAAGATGAGAGGGAGAGCCGAATGAGTAGGAGGGAGAGAGAAAGAGCCGTGAGAGAATATACCCGGTTTTCCTATTTAATGAGAGTGGTTTCACTCAAAAACTACTGGTTTTAAGTTTGAGGGTTGGATTTAAAAGACCCCAACATCTAATGGTTACGAATTCACTGCTTACTAGAGTTTCTAGTAAGTGTAGCTATTAGGAACCCTACTCTCTATATATATATATATATAGAGTAGAGTTCTTATTAGGGTGGCTTACTAGAGACTCTAGTAAGCACCGAATTTCTAACCACTCGATTTTTACTCTCTTCAAATCTAACGGTGGTTAGAAAAATAGTTTTTTAGAGTTTAAAATCACCCCCATCAATTTGTAACCAACTCTCTCATTAATAGGAGAGAGAGAACGAGAGGAGAGAGTAGGAGTGGGAGTCCATGAGAGAGTTTGAGAAAAGACCGGTTACGCCCATGTGGTCGCCACGTGTCCATTTTTTACACCCCTTAATTGTGGTTAAGATTCACCTATCCCTAGGGTTCACCCAACTATCTTTGGGTTTTAGAAAAAAATTAACATTAGAAGTTGGTAAATTTTAACCATGGTTAACAATTTTTTTTTTCTAAAAACTAAGGATAGGTGGGTGAACCATAGGGGTGAGTAAATCTTAACCACAGTTAAGAGGTTCAAAAAGGACATGTGGCCACCTCAGGGGTGTAACCGATTTTGGAAAAACCGGTGACAACTGGAGAAGAATAGAGTAGGAGAAAACAAAGTGATTAGGAGAGAAAACATATGAAAGTGATTAGGAGAGAGAATGAACAGACTCTCCTATTAATGGGGGAGTTTGTTACAAATTGATAGGATGATTTTAAACTCTAAAAAACTGTTTAATTTCTAGCTACCGTTAGATTTGAAGAGAATAAAAATCGTGTGGTTAGAAATTCGGTGTTTACTAGAGTCTCTAGTAAGCCACCCTAATAGGAACTCAATTATATATATATACTAGCAAAGACCCCGTGCAATGCACGGTAATAATTAAGAATATCTAAAATTAAATAGTATTATTTATTTATTTAAATATTAAGTAATATATTTTAAGAATATTTCATAAATTTTATTTTTAATAGTATAAGTTTTTTATTATTTGTATTAATTAATTAATTTATAATAATAATTTATTATTATTTTAATAATATTTATAGGAAAATCATAAGTTTCTTAATATTAAACTTAAATTAATACACCAAAGAGTTGGAGATAAGAGAGAACTCTACAATAGTGGAGATAGATAGGGCTCTAGGATGAGATAGTGGGTGCCAAACCTGTAAGAGTTAGAGATAAGAGAGGAGTCTACAATAGTGGAGATAGAAAGGGTTCTAGGATGAAATAGTGGGTCTCAAATTTGAACAGTGGAGATTAAAGAGAAAAGCCACATGTCATCTCTAAAATAGAACTTATGAGATTTGAGGGATTGAAGTTTGGAGAGCAAAGAGAAAAGTCTTATTTCTTTATATTACTAGCAGAGACCCCGTGCGATGCACGATAATAATTAAGAATATCTAAAATTAAATAATATTATTCATTTATTTAAATATTAAGTAATATATTTCAAGAATATTTCATAAATTTTATTTTTAATAGTATTAGTTTTTTATTATTTGTATTAATTAATTAATTTTATAATAATAATTTATTATTATTTCTATAACATTTATAGGAAAATCATAAGTTGTTTAGTATTAAACTTAAATGAATACACCCAAGAGTTGGAGATAAGAGAGAACTCTATAATAGCAGAGATAGATAGGACTCTAAGATGAGATAGTGGGTCCCAAACCTGTAAGAGTTGGAGATAAGAGAGGAATCTATAATAGTGGAGATAGAGAGGGCTCTAGGATGAAATAGTGAATCCCAAATTTGAATGGTGGAGATTAAATAGAAAAGCAACATGTCATCTCTAAAATAATGAGATTGGAGGGATTGAAGTTTGGAGAGCAAAGAGTTTGATAACCGATTACCTAAATCAAACGGTGGAAATTAAAGAGGGAAGCCACATGGCATCCTTAGGATTGAACATATAAGCATTTTGGGAGATAGAGATGTGTGAGAGAAAATTTATGAGAAAATTTAGGAGAGGTTAAAGATTGTTTTGTTTGACGTCAGTTTGTAAAGACGTATTGTTTGATAACTAATGACCTAAATCAAACGGTGGAGATTAAAGAGGGAAGTCACATGGCATCCCTAGGATTGAACGTATATGATTCGAGAGATTAGAGTCTGGAGAGCAGGGAGAAAGTCTGATTTCTTTATATTATAGTATAGATAGTAGTAGATATACTAGTAGAGACCCTGTGCGATGCACGTGTGTGAATAAAATAAAAATCTCTACATCTCTCTCTATCCCTCTTATCACAATCTCCTAAAATTTCTCTCTACATTCTCTCTCTATCATTCTTATCTCTCTCTTTATCCTTTATCATAATCCCATAAAATCTCTCTCTACATTCTCTATCTCTCTTATCACAATCTACATTCTCTCTCTATCATTCTTATCTCTCTCTTTATCCTTTATCAGAATCCCCTAAAATCTCTTTCTACATTCTCTATCTCTCTTATCACAATTTCCTAACATCTCTCTCTACATTCTCTATCTCTCTTATCATAATTTCCTAAAATCTTTCCAATGATTTTTGAATTGTGAAGAAAACGTATGTATCCCCTAAAATCTCTCCAATAGTTTTTGAATTGAGAGGGAGACGTTTAAAATGGGTGCCACGTGACATTCTTAAAATAGAAGTCATAGAATTTATAGGATTAAAGATTGGAGAGCAAATAGAGGGGATTAGGTGTTGCTTATTTCTTTATATTATATTATATATATATATATATGAGTCAGTCTAGGGGTACTTCCTATTTTTACTCCTTATCTAAGTCACCCTTAAAAAAATCAATGGTTTTAAATGTCGTTGAGGTGGCGTCTTTTACAAAATTAAATAATTCCAAAACGCCCCCTTCTTCCAAAAATTTGTCTCATTAATGGTGAACGACTGACTCAAATCCTCTATGCTATCTCCTCTTCAGCTTTCCTCTTCGCTGCAATGATGTCTCCTTCCTTCCCCTTTCATTTCTTTGAATCCCGCGTATGGTTTTCTTCACCGGGGATCTCCTTCCTTTTCCTCTAAGGCTGTGTTTTGATATTCAGTGGAATCGAAGTTGCTATGGTTTTGGCCATGGTAGCCCTTTGAATCTGTTGTTCTAATTCTTCTTGATTTTCATTTGTTTCTTTGCTATTCTTCTTCTTTTCTTCCTGATTTCCAATAGTCTCAGTCATCTGCCTTCTTTGCTCTCTTACATTGCTTGGGTTTCATAGCAAGTCCTACTCTTTCTTTGCCTCTCAGGGGGCCAATATCAAGACTCCCAAGATTGATAGTAAAAAGGTTGGGGAAGAACAAGAGAAGTCTCGGAGACACTCATAACTGGAAGTAAAATGTGTAATCTGCTTGGGCATTGCAGGATATCCCCCTTGGTTGAGTCTCTTAGGGGGCCTAATACCTTATATATTTGATAGGGAAATGATTTTGAGACCGCAAAAGGGCCGAGACCTCCAAGACCGTGCATGGATGCACGGGATTGCAGGTGGGGCCTACCATGTGAACGTGGACCCCACCTGAAATCCCGTGCATGCATGCACGGTCTCAGTGGTCTCCGCCCTTTTGCACTCTCAGTAGCAAAGTCCTACTTGATACTAGACCTGCTTTACGCATTAAATTTAGGAACTCTAGACTTCTAGACTCCAATCAAAGATGATTACCTAGACCTATAGACTTCTGGACTGCCAAGAATGATTAGTAAGAAGAATGAGGAAGAACAAGAGAAATGGTATGAGGCCCTCCCAACTGAACAAATAGAGGTCATAAATCATAAATTTAACGGATAATGGTAAGAGATTTGGTTAAGTAAGGAGAAGGTATATATTAGGCCCTCCTAAACTCCAATTAAAGATGATCACCTACTCCCTAAACATAAATTAAACAAATTGAAAACCATAATATAATTATTTAAATTAAATCCATGCTATAAATATTCATGCTAAACATGTCAATACAAAAAAATAGCAAAAAATAAAATATAAAAACATGCTAATTAATCTAATCACCCAGAATCATGATCATGCTAAATTCAGAAAAATTACCTAAAATAGCATCAAATACAAAAAAATATTAACCTAAATTTTAACCTAAGAGAGTTGAATACAAAAGAGGGCTACCTATGTATCTATCTTAATTGAATTGAGCCACAGGTAATTCCAAAAAATGCACCTCAACATATTTTTAGAATTTTTTAATCTTTTCTGGTTTTTTTTATAAAAAAAAATGGCCTGAACAGTTTAAGCTTGTAAGCACTCATTTTTGCATTCCTAGCTCTTCCCCATGCTTTTCTTACCCTAGACTCCAAGAGCTTACTATCGCGCATACCCTACCTATCCCTAGGTCCATTCCTAAACATGAGGAACTCATCTTCACTACAACAAAAATGAATTTTAGTGGTGGAAATAAACCATCACTAAATGTAGAGTTTGTCTTTAAAATTTTTGCCGATTGGAAAAATGCATTGTCGCCATTTCGAGGGTAGTAATAGCTTCAGTAAAATAATTAGCGACAAAAATTTCTATCTATCACTAAAATAGAGATGTAAAATAACTGTCACTATAGATAAAGGTTCTGTCGTTAATATCCAAAAAAGGGCAACCATTTCCAGGTAATTAGCGACGAAAATGACTTTCAACATCGGTTTTGCTCACATCAGCGACATATAATTTTTCATCTCTAAGAGATTTTTACCAACGGTAATGTTGCCGTTGCTGAAAGTTAATTTTAACGAGAGAGAAACATTCATCATAATTAGGTCAAGTTTTACTGAACCACAAACCGTTACAATTTATGCAAGTACTGGTGGAAACCAACTGTTGCTAATGCCTATATTTAGTGTGACGGGTGTGTTTCCATCTTGAATTCCTATTTTCAAAAAAATAAAAAAAAGACATTAGCGACAAGACGGAATCCGTTGCTAATGCCTGTAAAAAAAATAATATACATAAAAATCTACCAGTAATTTGTTCATATTTAACCTATAACTTATTCCATTCAAATTTAACAATGTAGTATAATGCAATATTCTCGTAAAACAATAAAATAAAATTAATACATAAAATTTAATTTACATAATATTCATCCACATAAAACAAAAGAAATATGTTGGATCCACTAAGTGCTGGGTATCATTAAGAGGATGGGTAGCGTCAAAATCGGTCGAATGAAACTCAGTGTCATACTGTCCTTTTGGCTCCCAAAACTCTCTATAAATCCTTTGCATTCTCAACATTCAGCTTCTTAACTCACCCATCTCTGCCTTCAAACAAGCCTCGACAACTGTTGTAAGAGCCTTGACATCCCCAACCACCCTCCTCCAATTATCGGCATCCACAGCGGTGCATTCTCCATGAACTGAGTAGGAGTTACACCCAAACCGTAGGTACGAACGAACTCATGTCCATCTGCACCTATGACCCAGGTGACCTCATTCCGGGCAGTACTACTATCACTGCCCTTGTGACACTGGCTTGCGATTTGCTTAATCCGTGCTTGCAATTCAAAGTTAGTAAAAATAATAATTAACAAAATGAAAAATATAAGCAGCTGACACTCGCATATGATTAAGTTGTTAGAAGCTTAACATACCATCTTGTCTGCCGAGGCCTCATACACGAACGATCTATTCCGTCGTGTATGGATGATCCTAAATATATGCATCCTATCGAGTTCCTGCCCCTTTGGATGCACAAGTCGCTGTCATCGTGAAAAATATATTATATTATTAAAATTACTACTAGTGAATGTTTAAATTAATATTTAGCAAGAAGTATTAAACAAGGGCAAAGAATATACTTCCTTTGTGCAATACTGCGCTTAAGGCTTCGTGCCACTGCCAGTGGTGTGAGACATTAGTAGCTTGTCCCTATTGTCCTTGTTCCTAGAACTCATTGCCACAATATTGGATCGACTCTAGCGTCACAATGGCTCGGGCACCATATCTAAATTCATCGAGTGGCTATACTGATCCGTGGCTATTTTTCCATGCCATTTAATCCCCGAAACACCACATACATTACCTACATGGATCGTCCAAGTAGGCACCTTTCCAATACTATTAACTTATCTTGATTTGGGCTTTTCCAATCAATAAATCCCCAAATCAGTAATCTTGATTTAATGTTCTTCAGCTATGGCATGGCTCTGTTCTTGGATTTCCTCTATGGCTTGATTAGGTCCTAATTGAGGGCAGCAAATATTTATGGGTGGTGTTACGGGCACCCCAGATTTTGATGGATAAACACCATAAGTAAAAAAATCATGATTTATGTACTGAAAGGACTATAATACCATTCATTATCTTCTTTAACCTCTCGTTTTCTTCCGAGGAGATAAACAATAATTAAGCAAACACCCAATTAACTCGATAACGTTGCAGCAGAGCATGAAAATCATAAAAGCACTAAAGAGTAAACCTGCAAAAGGTGAGTGGCATAAGCTTGATTCCGTCATTGACACCAAAGAATCATAAAGACGGCTACACTGATCTAGCCCCTGGCTTTCGTCCCTATACTCCAATATCCACTCCATACATACAGACAGAACACTTCTGTTAGCAATTCAAACCATAAATAAGTATATACAACAAAAAACAATAATAACAGCAAAAAAAAAATCAAATTTCGGCATAAACTAGAGCATCCAGGTACACATTGCTTCAACATATATTTTTATAGAGATTAGACCCACTCATCCATGGAAAAATAACCACTTCCAGATCTAGTTAGAATTCACTTTGCCCAAAACAAAGATCTCTAAATCCTCCCTAGATGAAAAGGAAAAAAAAAAAAAGACAATTAGAAGGAGTAAGACGAGAGAAACAACCTCGATCTGAAACAGAAATTTCTAAGAATCGGGATGAAGATCGGCCCATTTCCTACTGTAGCATGCTGGAGTTTTATTATTGGTGAAGAGATAAAGCTGCCACGGTTTGGTAAAGACAAAGGGGATGATGAATAGGAAAATAAAGAAGGGTATTATTGTCATTTAAAATGTTTTTTCACTTATGGTGTTTAGTCATCAAACTATGGGGTGCGGGTAGCACCACCCATATTTATACATGGGTATCAATCCAAAATCATACAAAAAAAATTTAGTCCTTTAGTCCTGAAAACCATTTAGTTGAATATATGACCGTTCTCAAAACTCTTCCTTCAATTAGTACAAATGTGATATTCAACGTACACTATTTCAGAAACTTATTTCCTAAGTAGGTTAACTTCAACCCTGTTTTGATTCACAACTGCTATCGATCTATATAATCTACAATATGTATTTGTTTTGATGAGGGATTGATAAAGCTTGTCTTCTTTGGTTAGCTTAATGACACTTATATTGAGATTATGAAAATATATTGTTATTATTGTTGGAAAGTGAGTAATATTTTTAATATGACGAGTTCTTTGGTTCCATTATGTATGCATGTACTAAAAGGGTAAAATTACCAAGAAAGATGATGAATAAACTCTCTTACTGTTAAATTTGCAATTGGGTATAGACTTTTCCAAGGTTTTGGGCAAGGCCTGGTACAGGCTTGCGGCCGAAGGGGATCTTTGAGAAATTTGAAATCCTGACTCCTTTAAGGGAAATTTGTGAAAATCTTTGAGGGAATCTTTTGAGAAATTTCTTTCTAATCTCTTTCTACTCTCTCTTTTGCAATTAATTCAAGAGGGCTTTTGGAGCTTTAATCTTTTCTTGCTTTTAGCAAACCAAAGATTACAAGGAAGAACCTCTTCCTTTTGCAATTCATTCATCTTTTGTTTATTATTATTATTATATTTGTAGCAGACTTTATCTCTCTAGTTTGCTTCTTTGGAATTTCTACAAATTTTTTTTAAAATCTTTGTTAAATTAAGGAGATCAACTCCTAAAATTGGCCTCTTGACTTGATTTGGAATCTATCAACTTTGGATGGGCTGATTTTTCAGCTGGACTCCACCCATCGTTGATCTACCTCAATTTGCATACCCATGGTTTGATCAATCCCTGAACGAATTCGACAATCTCTAATTTAGTTATCTTTGGGCAACTTCCAAAAGATGATTTGTTGCTAAAAGATATGTTGGTGGTAGTTATAGAACACCTTTAAAATAGGGTGGATGTAATTGGCATGCCTCGAAAATAGGCCAAAAAGTAACCCAAAAGCCTCTAGTTGGACATTTTAGTAACTTTTCCCACTTCTCAATATTTTGGACATAGAAAAGGCTTGACAATGTGGCGTGTGAGCCCTATTCTAATGCATTCTCTACTCTTAACCAAAAATCCAACACTTAGTAAACCAATAACACCTGTTGGATTTTAGTTGAAAGCAAGGAGGATATGTGTTGTTTTTTAATTGAGAGTAGGAATATAACAGTAGGGCTAGAAGGTCTCTTTTGACAATCGGTTATTAAACCTTTTTATCACTATTTTAGCTGATCTGAGGCATTTTGGAATTATCCACTAAGCATCATTTTCATTTTTTTTCAAATGCTTAATGGGAGACTTTGGAAACTTCTTAAGTAGGTCATAGGACGACCTGTATGCCCTACAAGGGTGGGTGCATATGTGGGTACTTACAACTGTTCTTCTTTGTCGAAAATTGCGAGCAATTGAACCAAAGGCCAGCAAAACTTATGTTTTGCAGACTAAAACATGTAAGAATATGTTGCATGGCAGATGTCTACTCTAATGATAACCTCAACTTGCCAACAAATGGATTAAGGATAGTGGTAGGAATTGACCAGGATCTGGATTTACTGCCCAAGACGAGCACTTGTCCTGGGTTCAATGAACCCGCCTGGTCCATTGAAGCCGGTCTCGGGCACAGAGTGCAAATCTTCTAGTCCTCACTTAATACCAAAATTGGTATTAGGGCCACACATTCATTGAAATTTTGACACCTTAAAAAACACTTAATATACTTATTTAATGTACTTAGAAACCCAACAAGGGCAAACGAGTAATTTATTCTTTACCCTTTTATCTTTGTATCTCCGACTTCTTTTTTCTTCCTTACGATAGTCTTGCAAGACATCCTAATGAGGTTGGCGCCTTACGGGAAAAAAATATTAACCTTTCTGATTTGTCTTATTGTCTGCAGTATTATTAGGATTTTTTTTTTTTTGTAAATTTCTCATTACTAACCTTATTATCATGATATTTGTGTGGATTCCAAGCTGTGTCGAGTGATTTGCACAGTGAACATGGAAGAGGCTGTTGTATGCAAAGATCGTCACAATTTGATCCACGAAGAGGGAAAACTGGTATCAATCCTCTTATAGACACTCATCTGCAGAATCTCTCACCTTGATATGTTAACTTTTCTTTTTTAGGGGGTTAAATCCTTGGTCTGTTAACTTGCGTAGAAGAAAAGAGGATGAATAAATGATATACAAATTGATAATAGGAGAGATTTCATACATGTACACTCATGGTGGACCTTTGGATGAGCTGCAACCTAAGGTTTTTGTAACATCATAAACGTTGATGTGCAAATCCTGAGAACCATCCATCATTTTAATCACTTAAAACCAATGTTACCTGGTTCGCCGGTTCGGATTCGGGTTAATTCGCCACTTTAGAGTGAACCTGATTCGCTAGGGGTAGGATGAGTCGGTTCGCTTAGGTTTTTAGTTTGGTTTTTTTTGGTAAACTCAATCATACCACAAGGCAATGACTTAAGGCAAATACAAGGAAATACTCGCACCACCCATGCATGCAAAACTCACACACACACAGCACACACATGCAGCCCTTGTAAGCTTCACCCTAGAGCTCCTCAAGACAGGTACCAACAATATTAATATATTATATAAATAATTGTGTAAATAAATATATTATAAATAATTATTTTTAAAAAGGCATTAAAAATACATTTAAAATTTAAAAAAAAAAAAGAAAAAAAAATGGTTTTATGCCCAATTCGTGAACCCAGAAAACAAATTCGCCAAATTCAAAGTATAAGTTCGTTGAGCTTAAAGAACAAATTCGTTAAATCCAAACAAAAAGTTCGTGGAATCTGAAAAGCAAATTCTCTAAACCATAGCTATTAGGTTCGCTGATTTTCATGAACCGGAATGAACCGAACCACGAACTGATTTGCTCCGAACCAGTTCGCAGTTCGAACTAGTGGGTAGTGAAATAGGTAACCCTCCTTAAAACAATCCAATTGTGTTGATTTTTGGCCTTGGAGATCCCGGACAATTAAGCTGTGTCATCCATAAGCCGTACCAGTCAGTGGCTTGTGAGAAGGAATCCCTTAAAATTCCTATATTTGCAAGAATTACTTGTGTAAAGATTTCTGGCAACCTTCTAATCACCAAAGCCCACCTTTTACTTTCTTTCACTCAAGTTTGGATCGGGCAAACATGCTTCAAGAGAATGAGAATCAACCTTTTTTTTTTTTCCTCTAATCATCTTCACCAAGAACACATGCAAGTCTCAACCTATGCCATCATGGTTAACCGTCCATGATCTACCATCAAACCTGCTCTCTGGCAGCACCCAAATTCATCTCCCCTGTAAACCTTGAACTGATTGCGATCTCTCCATAACAATTCCGCAAACCGTAAATCAAGAAAAAATGGAGCTAGATTTCAATCAATGAACATGTGGGTGGAGGATGGCTAAACGTTGAGGGGTAAAGAAAGCCGGATCAAATGGACATGAGATTTAATTAATTGGAATTGAGGGCAAAGAGTGAATGACTTATTTGCCTTGTTGGGCTCGAGAAACACAATTCTAAGTACATTAAATGAGCATGAGTGCTTTTTAAGGTATCAAAATTTCATTGGGTGTGTCGGCCTAATACCAATTTTGGTATGGGAAATAGTTCACGTACCCATGAAATCCATTTAGAAACCTAAGGCTGGACCAATCCACCACCACAGTGGTATTGGTGAATATTTAAGAGGGGGGTGCTGGACCAATGAGGTCTAGCCTTAGGTTTCTAAATAGATTTCACGGGTACACCTATCTCTGCTCTTTTGGTATTAGGTACCGACTAGAAGATTTGTACTCTCAGGCACAAGGCCCATGACCTAGTGGGGCAAGCCATTTGATTGGTCAGCCCATGATCTCCTATACAAGGAGATGAAAGAGGTGTGCGGATTGCGGGCTCCTATCCCACCATCAGGGATTAGTCTTGTCCAAATGGTCGGGTATTACCAAACAAAAATGTCATGATACCCCAATAATTTATGAGCATAGCTTTCCACTCCTTAATCACCCAAGGGCCTTTTGGAGAATTGGTTTTGATCTGAACACCTGCCAGATCGTGAGCTGCATGAGAAACAATTCCACTGATTGATAGGCACTAGAAGCTTTAAATGGAACTACAGGAACTTTTTTTTTTTTTTTGGAAGGCAAGTAATGAACTTTTAATAAAGAAAATAAAGAGATTCTACTAACATTGTAGCTTATCTACACAATGACAAAAGAATGATGCCTGTTCATAGTCTGCTCAGGCAACTATGTTACAGTATCTGTATAATTATAAATAAACTAAACTTTTCCTCCCAGGATTTCTTTCTTTCTAGTATACACCGAGTCTGCAATATTACTGGACATATATCTTATATGTGAATTCTTGTGCAGTTTTTCTACCCCTTTTGACTGACTTGGTAAAGAAGTTGTTTCAATATCCAAGCCAATCAGGTATATACTTTCTGTCCAACATGAAGCCATGGATCTGCATCCAGTCCTCCTGCCTTGTTGGTATTATCATACTTCAGTAGGATACCGAACAAAATCTTCCCCTGCTTCCACAGAAAAATTTCAATCAATCTATCAAGTACGTAACTTCTACAATTGCATAGGCACCAATGAAGTTATCTTAAATCAAAGCATGATAAGAAATGGGGTCGAGTGTTATGAGACAATATCCTGTTATAAATGATAGAAAAAGTTGATCATCATGACTTTTTGTAAAACATATAAGTCCTTGACCAACCTTCACTCTCCTGAAGGATGCTAAAGTTGCCAAAGGTTCTTTTGACTTCTGCACTTGTCCAGTTTGAGGATCAAAATTGATCATCTGGCAGCGATTGCATCCACCCAAGGACTGCAAAAAAAGAAACCAGAGATGAGCAGTGAGCATTCGAGAAGTTGGGCAATACCAGGAGGCAGATATTCTGTGTTTTGCCTCACATAAAGAATATGGGCGTGCTTGGTGTTAGGTTTTTGCATCATATTAGTCAATTTTAAGAAGTTCCAAAAAATAAATCATTAATTTTTATTTATAGTTTCGGTCTTGAGGTTGAGAAGATTATTCAGGTCTTTGCGGAGGATAATGGTACCAATGGGATATTGAAAACACCTTAATCTTTATACCAGGTAGTTATACACTTGATGGAAAATTTGGTTATCCCAAACAATATATGGAAACATGCTTCGTTGAAATGAAACTTTGAAGAAAATAATCAAAATGCACATGGATTTACAAGGACCAAAGCCAACAAGAACTAACTAGCAAAAAACAATGGCATAGCATCAATATACAAATATGCCTGTGACTTTGTACAGAAATTTCATGATGCTCAATTTTGTTGTGAATGTCCAAAATCAGCTAACCATAGGCATTTCCTCATTCAACATTCTGTCCACACTCTAATAACATAGTATTTCAGATCACAAGAGCTTACAGTGAAGTTTTTCTTCCCAATTTTAAGACTTCTCCAGCTATCTTCGGCATATGGTGCTGCTCCAGAGATGAGCAGATTGGGACGGAATCTCATGGGATCAACATGAATTAGTTGTCCATGAGTACCTTTTTGTGAATCTGCCACACAAAAAAAAAGCTCGCTTGAATTCCAAAGGCCAATTGACTACAACAATGAGCTTGTCTTTTTAAGCTTAATGATCATAATTAATTGAAGGAAAAGAAAAAAAATTAACACTATTGTGTCTAAGACGATCACGCTTTGTTTGCATTAATCTGGACCTTGGTTGGCTGCCTCTTGGATGGGCCACAAACCTAGAATAATTTAGATCAGTTATCCTAATTCTTAACAAGATACTCAAGATTAACAATGAGGTTAAAGCTTGGATTCAGAAAAAGAAGTGGTTCAATGGTCTCGATAATATTAGATTTTGATTAATTGCTCTGTCCGGTTTGTATAACTTTTGGATTATGAGAATCCAAAGAGGTGGTCCAACTTTTGAACATCCTGCATTGATTTGTTGGAGAGCCCTATACAGAATATGGACTCAATGCACTCCTACATTAACCTGCAGAACGTGAACTGTTCTGAAATTAAGAAGGCCATATGCTTCTTTTCAACATTATACTACGTGCAAAGAACAGCTATTATGAGACAGGAAAGTCCATTAGGTGAACATACTTGAGCTTAACCTGTTGTTGAGGGCAGAGACGCTCTCCTCAGATATGAGTAAGAACTGAGCTTCATTGACGAAATTCAATTGGCTATCCACATCTCTGCACATGGCTACGCCGCTACTCTTGTTCATGCAATGATACTCCGAACTGGAACATCTTAATAAAGTGCAAGGACGAGCAATGGCATTGCTAAACCACAGGTTTACTTCACTATTATACCCCTGCACTTCATATCTAGTTAATTAAAAAAAGATTAATCACCATTACATTGCCAAAGTTTGAATTACAGTTAAGCAATTAAACTTAATTCAACAGGAAGATAGACATTTAACATTAGGTAATTATAACAATTCGTAACATTACATTTAGCAAATCAACACTTCTGAAAATAAATACCCAAGCACCAAAGTGTATTGATTTTATTCAGCTGGATGTAAACATTTGGTTTGGTGATTCAATATTGTTACATGTGCCCCCTAGGCTGCTTAGGGGACCAGGCATTTTGTAAAGGCCAGGGAACAGGACACCCCTAAGCCAGCGGCTTGCCTAGGCAAGAAAACTAACCAGTCAAAAGCTTGGAACCCAATAGCCAGAATGTCATTTTAAACCAAAAACATTATTTTTATATAGAGTTTTATGGCCAACAAAACCCCGGATGACAAAAGCTTCTAAGGCTTCTTAGAAGACAAACCTCTTGACCATTCATATATTGGTTAATTTTAATGGAGCAATTAAAGGAAAATTCCCTTTGGCTTTCTCCATTACGTAAAAGGTAAATTCAATTATTCAATAGATTCGATAAAAAGGTGCAATGGTGTTGGATAGTTCCACTGAGGATAAAAAACCTTGATCAAGTAATGCTTTGAATTCATAATCGATTAGGTTTTAAATCTTCTGGAACTTTTATCCAACAGAAAGGTGATTTATCAAATAGTTTGAGGGAAGTTTCTACATGAAAAAATTGTAATATGGCAAAATTTTAATTCAATCCTGATCGCATTTTCTTTTTTCTTCTCAGCATAGTGCTAAAAATAAAAACAATAAAACAGAATTAATAGAATAAGAAAAATAGAGCTACTACTTTTCGTTTTTCTTTCAAAATCAATAAATATTTTGGTAGTCAACTTAGAACAGGAACATTCCTATGTAACGAGAAAGGTCCAATGGTTGGATAATGGGCGCAATCAACTCCTGATCATAAATCCGAGTACCAATTAAGACCTAATGACATTTAAGTCCACTAGAAATTCAGCTGAAAAATTGGTCATCCAATTTGCTTCAGAATTCAGCCAGAGCATCTAAAACTCATATGGCATCTACTTCGAACATAATAAATTGAAGCTAAAGCTTAAGTTCCAACCTGCTCATATTGGTTAAAGATAAGGACATGCCAAGTGCCACAAATATCTAATAAACAAAACATCTTCCACATTGTAGTACTTTACAAATCACCTTTATTTTGGTCAAATCATTAGGATTATAATAGTAAATAAATATATTTATTTTAAAGATAATGGTAATTTCTATCTGTTCGTACTTGGGTGTAAATATTCATAGGTGTACCAATGGGATTAACACCCAACTCTCCCGTGTCTTGTAACAGGTCTAGCACAAATTTTCTTTGGGATATGAAGATCCCTTTTGTTGGATTTGGCAACCTCAATTCTAAGAAAGTACCTTAATGCCCCTAAATCTTTAATCTCAATCTCTTTTGCAATACTTTGTCTTTGAAGCTCTTGTAGATTGTCACATGTTACTATAATATCATCTACATAAACGATTAGAACTGTAGTAGTGTCACTCACATGCTTCACAAATAACATATTACTATAATATCATCTGCATAAATGATTAGAACTGTAGTAGTGTCACTCACATACTTCACAAATAACATATGATCAACATGACTTCAAACATAGCCCAGACCTCTTTACTACACCATTGAATCTTTTGAACCATGATCTAGGAGATTGTTTTAACCCATAGGTTGAGATTGTTTTAACCTGTAGATTGTCTTCTTCAGTTTGCAAACTTTACATTCTTGACTCTGAACCCAAAATCTTCTGAAAGATCCATATAGGCTTCCTCCAAGTCTCCATGAAGAAACACAGTCTTCACATCAAACTGATGAAAAGGCCAAGATAAATTCAATGCAAGAGAGTAAAACTCTAATAGAATTCATCTTGGCGACCGTAGCAAAAGTCTCCTGGTAATACACCTCATAAGTTAGGGTGAACCTTTTTCTACCAATCTTGTCTTTTACTTGCTCAATATCCCATTAACTTTATGCTTCATCATGTACACCCACTTACAAACTACTAACATCTTCTCCTTGGGAGTGTCAACTATTTTCCATGTATGATTTTTAAGAAGAGTTCATTTCCTCCCATATAGCCTCTTTCCAATTGGTATGTTTCAAGGCTTCTATAACACTAGAAGGAATGAATAGACACAGAAGACAAGGAAGACATTAAATCTAGAAGAGGAGACGAAAAGTAAGTTACAAAAGACAAAATTGGAAATAGAATGAAAAGTGGTACATGTATGTTTTCCCCTGCGTAAGACAATGGGAACATTATCATTAGAAATAACTGAAGCCGTCTCAATAACAGACTTACAAAAGAAGTGGGCTCTGAATCCACAAACATACCAAAAGAAGTAGGCTCTAGAACAAGTTTTCAGCTCTTTCTTTTGACCTTCAGTAGACAAAGATGATGAAGGAGGTAGATCAAAGATAGAAGGAAATGGAAAATGGACCTCTTCAATAGTACTACTCTCCCCCGGAACAGGAACACTCAAAAAATAAGGAGTGAACTCGAAGAATGAAACATCCATGGAAACAAAACTCTTTCCTGTAACAAGATTAAAATCCTTGTACCGTTTCTGAATAGAAGAGTAACCCAAGAAAAGACATTTCAGAATTTGGATAAAATTTAGCACAATTAGGATCCAACACATGAACAAAGCACGTACATCCAAAGACTTTTAAAGGAAGACTGAAAATTGGATGACCAAGACATAATAACTGATGTCGAGATTTGTACAACACTCTGAACAAAGCACAGGCATCCCTTGTTTATAAAATGAGGGGATTATCTAAAATTAGAACACATTTTCAATAAATAACCTCCAAATATTTTTCTGAAAGGTTCAGATTTAGATGATTCCATGTTGTGAAAATTGGTGTTCTCACTTATAACTCCACATGAAAGCTAAATAAGACTTTGCTGACAAGCCAAGCCATGACTTCAGGATAGTATCTTTATTAGATTTAACTAGAATAGAAATATGGGTGGTCAAATATGAAGCTCTATCAACCTTCATTGCAAAGTTATACAGACAACTATTTTGCGAGAGAAGAGAAATAAGCATGTACTTTGCAGGACGAGTAAATAAGTTCACACCTTTGGGCATGTAAATCCATTTCTTCTTTGACACTGTAACATGAAACTGATTTGAGATAAATTTGAAGTTTCACTTTGCAACGCGGTGACTCTGCGACCAATATGCCCAGATTGAGATCAATGAACGTGCTAATAAGACACATTTCTGGGACCTGCAAAACCAAATAGATATGATTTGAGATTGGACGCAACTCATTTTTAAGGACGGGAGAGAAAATATTTTCCATCAAACAATAAGAAATTTAGAAAAGATAATTCTTACGTATGATTGTGAAGATTGGCTAATGGAAATGAGGCTCATTTAATTAATCATCCTCGCTATTGACACAAGAAAAATGACCAGTATATCCTTGAGGTCCTAAACAGAAAAATTGCCACTAATCACAAGTACAAAAATAAAACTTGAGTGAATCCTAGAGCCTTTCTTTCTCAATAGGTCTGTTTAGTAATAGATGCTCGTTTATTTGGGGTAAGATTTCAAGAGGTCCATTCGTTTTTTTAGGATTCTTTTTTTTTCATCTTTTTAGATTTTTTTTCCTTTATAGGGTCATCATCTCAACTGATACATTCAATACACAACTATCTAAGCCTGTGTTGTGAACTTGTGACAGCATGCAAAGATGTAACAAGTGTTCTTTTTGGAGTCAACAAATATTTGGTACTGGATTCCGCAGTATGGTAAGGTTATTCTAGGAGAGCGACTACACACGCAACATTGGCTAGTGATTATGGATGCTCGCCTTAAGAGTTGGGCAAGAAAGAATGAAAAAACAAAAATGGCCCAAAAATAAGCTGGTGGAACCTAAACAGGAATGAAGTGGCTGCTTTTAGAGAGATTAATATAGAGAGGACCATGAAATTTTAGAAGTTCAAACTACAATGATGCAGGATGAAATGGCCAATTGCATTAATAGAAGAGGACATTTATAGTATGAGTGTAGCCGAGACAATCATATTGAGAGCTATGAGTGGTAAACTATGATATAAGATTAAAAATAAGTGTATCCAAGAGAATTTGTCAGAGCTCCAATATGTGATGAAATAAGGGAGAATCATTGATAAAATTTGGATATGCACGACGGAGTCCAATGATGGAGCTAGTTAGAACGAGTTGAAGGATCTAAAGGAACAAGGAGAAGGAAGAAAAGGACATGGATGGAGATAGTTAAAAAAAAAAGATTAGGTAACACAGCTTTAACCAATGATATGGCTCTAGATAGACTAGAGTGGTGGAATACAATTCATATTGCCAACCCCAAATAGTGGAATAAGGCACTGAAAGAAAGGAGAAAATTTAACTGGATGGTTTGAGCTCAAGAGAGGGCATAGCCTTTGTAATATGTTCGTTAACCTCTTAAGCGAAACTGTATGCATGAGATTAGGATCATCAATCAAGAGATTTACAAATTACAATAGTTTTAGTCTTAACCATAAGTAAAGAGTACTTTTCTATGGTCTAACTTAACCTATTTCCAATGAACTACCACTTCATAAGATTCTGACAACGGTGATCAAAGAAAATCCACATTGATTGGAGCATAACATGATTGAATTTCTTAGCCGTGTCAGCTTGAAGTGGGAAAGATAACATCTATTGTTAGAAGGTGCAAAGTCTGTTATATATTATACACCAGGAAATTCTTCGTACTTTCCATTGTAATGTGTAGTGAAACAAGATTAACGAGAATTTGGCCATGTTTAACCAAGTGTGGGACCACTAATTGGATAGATATTTTGTAACGTACTTACAATCAGTGGATTAAGAGAATCAATGTAGAAGAAAAATATCTTAGGTGAGTAAATTCAAATGGGAGAGTTGAGGTAAAAAAAACATCGACATATTTCCTAATATTTTCTATGAAAAGCTTTAATTTCCATGGATTCCGACACGAAATCTACTTGTACATCAAAATTATATTATTTCTCGAAACATTTACTAATATTTCCTACGAAACGCTTCCATTTTCCATTGGTACCAACATGAAACCTACCTGTATGGTTTATAAGATCAACACGTTTAGGTAAACTTCGATGGACACATATAGCTAACGAATGATAACCACTTGAAGTGTAAGTACTATAAGGTTTTAGCAGCATATTTCAATAGTTTTGATAACATTTTGGTGGCATCAACAAAAATGTTACAAGCCTTTATATAAATTACATGACTTAGTCAACATGAACCAAAGTTAACCAAAGTCGTGTTTTCACTGAAGAATTCAATCGACATGAACCAAAGTCGCCCGAAGTAATCTGTTTTTGCTGAAGAAACTTCTTGTTTTTTTCAAAAAGCTCTTTTTCCTCTTTTCTTGAATCAATCCCTTTATTCGAGGGTTCTAAACTCATTTTTTGGTGATTCAACTCCAACATTTCCACATAAACATCCATTATTCAGGAATAATTCACAAATTTTGTTACTATACCTATAAATCCCCACGAAGAAATGCATTCTTCGCATCCAACTGGTAAAGAGGCCAAGAAAAATTTGCAGTAATCAACAACAATACCCAAACTAAGTTCATCTTAGCAACTGGTGCAAACATCTCTTGATAATCAACACCATAAGTCTGAGTAAAGCTCTTGACAACCAGCCGGGCCTTATACTTCATGGTGTACACCCACTTAAATCCCACTAGTTGTTTCCCCAGGAGTATCAACAAACAATTTCCCAAGTATTATTTTTAGTGAGAGCCTTTATTTATTCCAACATGGCTTCTTTCTATGAAGGTATTTGCAGAGCTTCTATCACACTTTTCGGAATAGACCTTGAAGATAAAGAAGAAACAAAGGCCCAAATAAGATTTAAGAAAGTGAGTCATAGAAACAAAATGTGAAATTGCATGAACATTTGTACAAGTACGTTTCCCTTTATATAAGGCAATAGGGACATCATTATCAAGAGTAGTGTTGTTAAAATCGTACGAGTCACGATTTAAATCGTGCGAGTCAACTCGGATCGCTCCTAAAACGCTTCAAACTGGTGATGCAAATCATAAATGGGGTGTATCGCATTTAAGCTACGTTTTAAAGCGTGCAATCGTATCAATCGTACATTGGTCCCAATTCTTTTGTTGGGTACAGCCAAAAAAGTAAAATAAAAAATAAGTTTTCTCAACTCTCATCTCATTTCCCTCACTTCCATTAAATTATTTTAAGGGATCAAGTAGTCCCAACTCCCAAAAGCTCCATCAGTCCATCTTTGTACTGCATACACAGTGAACCTGCAAGGCTACACCTCCAATTTTTTTTAAGGGAACAAGTAATCCAAACTCCAATTTTTTTAAGGGAACAGTAGTCCCAACTCCCAAGAGCTCCATCAGCCCATCTCTCTATAAAGCACAAGTGCACAACACGTGTCCAACAGTGAACATCACATGGTTCATCTCTGTCTTTCGAGTGTTGTTATTTGTCAACCTGCACATTCTCAGAATTGCAATTCAGATTGATTGATTCAGATGAGAGGCCCGTCATGGGATATATTTATGAGTCAATGGATTGGGCTAAAGAATCAATTGCAGCAAATTTAGGAGGGGTGAAGAAAAACAATAAGCCGATATGGGACATTATTGAGTGGCGTTGGGACCTCCAGATGCATAGACCTTTACATGCAGTAGGTTATTATTTAAATCCTCGCTTCCACTATGATCCAAAGTTTAAAACAGACATAGAGGTGAAGCAACGGTTGTATGACTCCATTGAGAGGATGATCCCATCTTCACGAAATAGGGTTATTATCGATCATCAGACTTGGTCAAAGGTGCCAAGGGCTTATTTGCAAGAGAGACGGCTAAGTTAACAAGGAAAACGAAACAACTAGGTAATTTAAGTTTTCAATTTAATTTATTGTAACTATTTTTAGTTGCTTAAATAACTAAATATTTGTCTTCAATTCTATAGCAAATTGGTGGGAGAGCTATGGGGATAGTGCCCTAGATTTGCAGAGGTTGGCTATTCGCATACTTAGCCTTACATGTAGCTTGAGTGGATGCGAGTGTCATTGGAGCACTTTTGAGCATGTAAATACATATATTATGAATTACATTTTTTTAAAAATTGAACCTTTGAAGTTTAAACTTACATACCTTTTATTATTTTTCATTTTGTTTTGTGAAATGCATTTGTATGTAGGTAGATCCACTCAAAGAGAAGAAATAGATTAGAACAAAAGAGGCACAATGCACTTGTATTTGTCAAATACAACATGCAATTGAAACTTCGGCAAGAAAAGAGAGGCAACAATTGTGATCCGATATGCTTATCCGATATGGAATCCGATGATAAGTGGATCACTGAGGAGGATCCAGCACTTCTTGAAAGCAATGATTGATTAGACATTAATGAATGCTTTCAGTGAATGTACTAGCAGAGGAGCCACTAAAAGAAAAAGAGGTATATGGTATTGTTATGCTTATACAATTATTATGTATCACTTATAAATTCTTTAGAATAGTTGTTAATTATTTAACTTTATAACTCCCTTTATAGGTCCAAGGAGAATGCTTGTAACAAAAGGAAAAGGAAAGGTTAAAGAAGAAGATTACATGTCTACATCAGATTCAGAATATTTAGATGAGGGTGAGGAAGATATTCTTCTTGATGTGGACGATGATGAGGATGAGAACTCAGATTGAGGATGGAGTTGGATTTGGAGAATTGAACTATTAGAGCACTTAATAGTTTATTTTATTAGTCTTTTTTATTGTACAAATCTTTTGGATACTTGATTTCATACAAAATGATTATATGAATTTACTTTTGTTAATTATCTTTTATGAATTTACTTGAATCGAATCTTACCTAAAATGATTTTACGATTCGATTACGCTTTAACAACCTTGATCAAGAGTACTATGAGGAGATGAAGACTTACCTGGAGATAGTTCTGAATCCACGAGTGTAGGATGAGAAGGTTGCTGCTGACGTAATCTTTACCTTAGGTCGCCTAGAGAACATGTTAATCTCCTTGTTCTCAGTTCTCACCATCAGTAGACCTAGAAATGGACGAGGAACAATGGATGACTGAATCATTAAAGGAATATCAACAACAAAAGGAATTGAGAGGGGAACATGAGTCTTCATTATTTTCTTTCTCCCCCTCAAGAGGACCACCAAAAAAGTAAGGAACTGACTCAATAACAAGATATCCATCGAGACAAACTGCTTGTCGGAAACTGGATCATAACACTCGTACCCTTTTGGGTGGAAGAATAACCTAGAAATAGGTATTTGACTTAGGATTTAGTTTGGAACAATTCAAACCCAGAATGTGGACAAAACAAGCATAGCCAAAAACTTTAATAGGAAGACTAAAGACAAGGTGCTCAAGAATGTGGAGATTTAAGGGACAACACCCTTGACGGCAGACAATTGATAAGATATGCAACAATAAGTACCGCGCCAGAGTAATACCTCTTCTCGATTTTCATACCGAACAAGACTTCTAGCTACCTCCAGAAGATGCCTGTTTTTTTTTCCATCCACTCCATTTTGAAGTGAAGTATAGATACAATTTTTGTGATCAAATACTCCATTCTCTGCTAAATATGATTGTAATTGGCCTTATATATACTTTGGTCATTGTCAGATCTGACTTCTGAGCTAACCCATCCGAATGCACGATATCAAAAGGAAATTGACTTTATTTATTACTAGGAGAAGGAAAAGAGACGACAATATTTCGCTAGTTCACACTTCACACTGTAAACTTAGCAAATTGACAGAACTAAGAAACTCAAAAACACTATTTTTAAAGACAAAAAGACAAATGACATAGCCGCTTATGCCAAAGCAAAATCCAGTCTTGTCATCCTATTATGATCCACAAATTGACGATATTGTTCACCATAAGCAACACACCCCAGCTGAAACATCTGATAGCAGTCCAACTCCTCCCACATAGTGTGAAGACAAGCAAAAATAATCAACCAAGGACTTGCCATCCTGTGTGAAATGAGCAATCTCCTTGTGCAACTGACAAAAACGTATAATATTACATGCCTGTAAATAAGTCTGTACACCAAAGCCTCAAATTTCCTTAGCAGTCTTAAGGAAAAGAAATCTACGAAAAATATGAGGTTGCCTATAGTGTATCAACCAAGACATAACTGTAAGATTCTCAGACTCCCATCTATCATACAACAGAGTAGAAACACTAGGCTCCACCACACACCCAGTAATATACCTAATTTCCCCATACTTTTAATAAACATTTCTGACAGACTGAGGCCATTCCAAATAATTATGACCATCTAACATCACAGTTATAATCTGAAAATTTGGATTCTGGTTGGGATGTCTTATATGATGGAAATCCTGGGTTACCAGTGCTCAATGAACTACCCTCCATACTACTTATTCCTGACATATTGACAATTTTGGGATACACTATATGATATGAATAGGTCTGAGGCCTCCTAAGTACCAAAAAAAACTAAAACAAGAAGAAAAACAATGCTGATTTACAAGTTTCAGGCTTTCAGCTTGTCAATCACCACTAACAATCCCCACAGATCAATTAACAGTCATACGAGTGATTGCACAACCCAGTCATACACGAAAAACAGGGGGGGCGAAATATATACCATATAAAACCTTCAGTTCTTTGTCATTTTTCACAAAATTTATAATAATAAACCCCATCATTCTTTATCACTTCATCACGCCAACAAGTCCTAAAACTCCACCCAAGTGATTAATCGAGAAGATGGATTTTTTTCCCGAAAATCAAACGAGTGGGTATAGGACTCATGTAAACACCTTAAAAAAATGAAAAACAAATACTACAATTCCTCAAAAAATACACTAAAAATTATTTTTTCTAACCTGGAGGGGACCGTAGGCTGCTGAGTGCTGATGCCAACCATACGGCCTGCTGATGTCAGCCTTTGGGTTAGGCTCCTTCAGTCTTTTCATTTGATGATTTGTCACTTTGGATCTTGATCTACTCTAATACCAAGTAAAAAACTAGGGTTTGGCGTCTTCGTTCCCTCTAGATCTCTTTTTTTATATTACCAATGTGATAAAAGGACATAAATGCCCTTGGGTACATCAAAGCTTATAACTATTAAAGATATTAGAACATAAGGACAACAAAGAGAATAAACAGTAATGGGCTTATTTATTAGGCCCATTGCACTATTTTTAGCATCATCACAAATAAGAGACTGTACGAAACATATTTCCTTCTAGATCCTTCAACTAGTAATAATAGGCTCCTTGGACCAACATAGAGCTTCATGAGTATCCCTTAAGATGATAACCATGGACACCCGCAAAAACATCAGAATTTTCAGGGTCTTAAAGAAGTTTTAACTTTTAATTGTAAACAAACAAGGAAAAACTTGGCCAATACTGATCACTGATGGCGTGGTAGCTTGATAGGGAAATTGGCTGAAGTGAGAGTTCAGTAGAGCAAGAATCATGGGGAACAAAGACATGATCCATGGAATTAAAACCCAAATAGAGAAGTGGCTAGAATTAATTTGGTAACTCCATTAATGACTAGTTTCTTGGGTTAATTATCTATATGTCTACATTTTGGTAGCATTAGAAATCTTATTCAACTGATCCAATGAGCCCAAGATTGAAATTCTGACATGATTTTAGTTATACCAAAATACAAGTAGTTGCACATTATCACAAGAGTTGCTGATTTTCTTTACATTTGAATAAATTTAGCATGTCAAAGCTTTCAGATTAGCAAAGAGATTCTTTCTTAGGGATACTAGTCTTTTTATGACATTGATAAAGAATGATCAAATGATAAACACGGTTGAGATTGAGTTGGAACTGTTAGGGTTTATCCAAAGTTATATACATAGTATTTTTAGGGAGATTTTCTTTGTAGTTTGAAGTAGAAGGTGAGGTATTATATTGTTAGAACTTGAAGTGTTACTCAATTGGCATTCTGATGCTATGCTTAAGGAAGGTCTGATGCTTAATATGCCATTAGGGAGATGCTAATCAACACTATTTCCATATGCAATTTATAAATATACTTCTTGATCTATTCAGTTGAATTTTTTCGATTACATAGTCCAGCAGCCTAGGAAGTTGCACCACAGTTGTTTAGGACGACCCACCATAGAGGTGGTAGATCTGGATGACACCGTACTTATGTGTTTTCAGTTTTGAAGTTCTCACTACAAAAAAAAAAAGATGCCTATAAATGGTAACTGAATAAAATGTATTAGGAAAGACTGACGGATAGCACACATTTAGATAGATCATGATGAAATAGAAATTAAAGTATATGGGGATAAAACAGGATGAGGATTTTTTGTTTTTATTTTTTTGGGATTGATAATCATCAAGATTATATTTAAAAAAAAGAGCACAAAATCAAATAATAAAGATAAGAGTGTACAATGGTGTAAAATTAAAGAAAGGGAAAAATACCATCAACTAAAAATAAACTCCCATGTACAGAAATGTAGCAATCGCCAAAACATTTGACACACTCAGCCTAATAACTCACCCATATCCGCTCTTGCTCGTCGGATATTGCACAACTCGAAGATCGTATGTCTGATGTACGTGCAAACACGTTTTACAAGAGAAGGCAAGTCTTCGAATACTCTCTTGTTCCACTCTTTCCAAATCAACCAATGGTCCTGGGAATGACAGATCAAATCGCCTCCCAAGGACTATCCCCGCTACACAGGGACCAACTAGATAAAAAGTTTTGGTAGGAGAACGGGAAAACCCAATCTACTCCTAGACAAGGCAGATCTAGGGGGGCTGGCCCCCCTAAAATTTTGTAAATCCCTCATGTTTTGGTATGTAATAGTGGGCCCCTCAATTTTTTTTAATTTTTTTTAGTGTACTTGGACCCCCCAAATTTTTATGTCTTATATAAATAGTGGCCCCCCAATTTTTTTTGTCATATATATAGTGGGCCCTCTAATGAAGTCCGATTATACCCTTTAGGTCACCACATGTCCCTATTGACACCCTTTAACTATGGTTAAAATTCACCCACTCTTAGGGTTCACCTACTTATCCTTGTTTTTAGAAAAAATTATTAATTTTTTTTTAACCTTAGGAGTTGATGAATTTTAACTAGGGTTTGAAAAAAAAATTGACATTTTTTTAAAAGCCAAAGATAGGTGGGTGAATCTTAACCACAGTTAAGGGGTATCAATAGGGACACGTGGCGCCTCAAGGACATTACCGGAAAAAAATTCTCAAAATAAAAAAATTACCCCAAAAAAATTTTCTCGGGGCCTACGCCCCCGAACCCCTAGTTCCATACTCTCAAATCCATTAGTTTTTTTATACGTGTATTTCGGCCCCCCCAATGAAAAATTCCTGGCTCTACCCTACTCCCAGATGAGAAAGTGACCCCATATCCTAAACAAGGTAGGCAATGCAAAAGAAAATGATCTACCAATTCTTCCGCGTGAGGCACAGAAAACAATAATTAGTTATTCTCTACTCTCTATTTTTAGATGGTCTTGAGTCAAAAAGAGGCGAGGGTGAAGAACCAAAAGATTGTAATAGTGATGTCATTGAAAATCGACCGTTGTTGCCTCTAGATCAGATTTTTCTATCCCTAACTTAGGGGCATGGAGAATTGGCTCTAAGGTGTAGCAAAAGGTGAAGCAAGTCTTTAAATTCCTAATCATTCAAACCTATACTAGGACACCAAACCATTTCGTCTTTTCTAATCTCGAAGCAATCTGCAACGGAAGCATCCCTATCCAAATCCAAAAAAAAAAAGATCCCAAACCCATTTTCCGATTAGGGCTTGTTCACCTCTACGAACGGTTTCAAATTCAACCTGCCACTCATAATTGGACGATAAACTTGATCCCATGAAACTAAATGGTATTTGGCTTTGTCTACTTTCTCATTCCAAAGGAAATCTCTACAGGTGCTCTAGTTAGACAGCTATCGAACATGGGATAGTTAGAGTGGACAAAACATATGTTGGGAGGCTGCTCAACGTAGTTCTAATGAGGGTTGTTTCTCTCCTTTAGATAAGAAGGTTGATAACCACCTTGCAAAAATCCTGACAAATCTCTCAACGGCCAAATACCAAACCGTCTTGGATTTGCAGCTAGACCAGAGGGTAACCCTAGATATACAGATGGTAAACTCCACGCCTTGCAACCTAAGCATGCTACTAGTTAATGAATCACATTATTCTGTCCTACAATCAATCAATATATTTGCTGGCATACTGCAGAATTTAGTGACTATACAAATAATTTCATGAAGGTGTACACCATAAGGAAGAAGCTGAAAATTTACTAGTCTATGTCGTAGTTGTTCATCATTCTTATTATTGGACTTAATTTGCTTTCAGTAGTTGTCTCATGATTCATGTGTCGTGATCATAATTGTTAAATCGTTGCGGATTTGCAACTCAAACTTTACAATTTGACTCAAATGGCAGGTAAAACGATTCAAATCACAGGTGGAAATCGTAATTGGGTTAAATCTCATTCGATTTGTGATTCAGATTTCAATTTGCAATTCAAATCGTATGACTCATGCAATTCAAGCATGAAGCCCCTGTTACAGAAAAATACTTTAAAAATGTTTTTTATTCTTTTAATTTTTTAAAGGTACTTTACGCCTAGAGGGAAGAACAAGAAAACCCCTCTGTTGCTGGGAAAGGAGAAAAAAGGGAAAGAAGAGAGGAGGAAGGAGATAAATGATGAAGTTGGACTCTTAGAGCACTTGATAGTTTATTTTTTAGTCTTTTTTTATTGACAAGTCTTTTTGATACTTGATCTCATTCAACATGATTATACGACTCGTGATCACAGTGCCCCTTCGGACATAAAGTGAAATTCTTGAGCTCTACTATGAGAAGAAATTATATTTGCATATCAGGGACTCCTTAACGACAAATACCTAAAAAAATTGTCTTTTATATCCACCAATGAAACAATTAGAATTGAAAAAGAAAGAAGAGAAAGCGAAGACCGTGTATAAATTAGGCTACACAATAAATTTGATAAATCATGTACCTTCTTTTGAGTAAGGATTTCACCACTTGGGCTTTTAAGAAGCCATTCTCGATCATGTTGCAGGCCTGCTCAAACATTCCCACTAAAAGAATAAGAATCTTATTCGAATTACTGTCATGCTAAGCTCCAATCTTTTAAGCAAAAATATGCATAATATCCCTTTTAAAATTCAAATAGGATCTGCACATTTCTACATCTCATATAAAGCATATGGCTCCCACAAGTGCTTAAAAAACATTGAAATTTTTATAAGTTTTACGAATAAAAAGAATTAAATAGTGCAAGTTAAAGGAATTTTGATACTTTGCCAAGAGTTCATAGAGCATATTCTTGAATACTCATATATTACGATATATGAATCAGTTAAAATATGTTCAAAAATAACTGGTGCAAAAGGTGCAAATGAGAAACAGTTGCCAAGTCTTCATCAAAACTCTGTGGTTGGAAACCAGCGACATATATAATGACAATCATATATTTATTAGTATACACTTGCTGTTGAGAAACATGGAGAATAAATGCTAGCAAATATACAATTATAAGCATCTCGAGCTTGTGCCATTAGAAATGGTACCAAGTCTTGTCTATGGTATACACATACCAAAACCTTGATACTCTTTCTAATATTTCATTTGCAAGTTTACAATCAATTCTATGATTGTTGCACTTATTATTTTAGGTTTATGTATATTGTAACAAGAGAATGTTCGAGAACCTTGCTCGTTGTATGGAGAGAGTTTGTATGTCAATCAAGCATACTCTTATAGATTGGTGTTCAGTTAGAGTGATTTTGGAAATCTGGCCACCCCTTAGGTGTGAGATTTTATCATAGATATATATATATATATTCTGATTTGTCTATCCAAAAGAAATGTATGTTGTAACCAGGAAGTTTGAAGATATGTAACGTAACAGATCATCAGAATCAGAAAGTATATACAATGTACAAAGAAAATAGAAGGTTACCAGTACTGCTTAGTGGCCAGCTATTAACGCTGAAACCTGCACATGATTTTATTGGGTAGATAGTAATGGACTTCAGATAAACACCAGTTGAGAGTCTGCTTCCAAGGTCTGCATTTTAGAAATGGTGCAGATGTAAGATAGAATGATGATAATATAGAATTACATAATATCTCATTAGCATTCATAAATTTGACAACTGTGTTGAGTCATAAGTATCTATCGAAGATATATTACATAGAAGATAAAGGTAAAACAGATAATATATTATACAAAAATAAGAAAAAGCTCTAGCAAATAGATACAGTTGTCAATAACAGAAATTGATTGTAAATAGATTTCACACTTCAATAGAAGAGTAAAATAGTGGAGGAATGACGTCAAACAGAGAAATTATTAAAAGGAAAGACGAGAAAGTAAGCCTGCAAACTAAGGAAGAAAAGCCATGGCCTCATTGCAAGTTGAGCGATCATTCTTTGGTCAAGCAGATGAATAAGAACATAATCAGTGGATCGCATTGATGAAATTAAGATTATCACCACACTGATCAGACTGAAAATCACTCCTAATCTTCAGAGTACTAATTCCAGGATGAAAGGAAATTAAACCTCCTCTACTAATTAAACTGTGAAAGATACTTTATTATATATATATATATATATATATATAGGGAAGCTTACTAATGAGCAATGCTCATTAAAGCCTTTAATGAGCGGTCCCTCTAAAAAGATGACATGTGGCAGTCTTTTTTTGAATCCGACTATTTGATGTTAAGATAGGTCCATTAAGAGACACGTGTCAAAAAATCAGTCCGATCGGATGTATTTAGACCGTCCAATTAGACCCTAATTTGTCAGCATTAACCCCTAGGGTTCACTGCACCCTAACTAGGTTATAGAAATGATTGATTTTCCCAAATTTGATCGGATGGTTTATAAATGTCCGATTGAACTGATTTTTTGCCATGTGTCTCTTCAGAGACCCGTCTTCACATCCAACGGTTGAATTCTAGAACAACCTGCCACGTGTTACATTAATAAGGGCCGCCCATTAAAGGCTGTAATGAGCATTGCTCATTTAAATGCTACTATATATATATATATATATATATATATATATATATATTTATCCCCAAAAACAATAGACTATAAAAGTTCCTAGGCAATCTCAACCATTCATAGTTTAAGTTGTAGCCTTGCAGTTATATTTGAATTAAAAATACTACTCTATACTTAGGACCCAACTCTACTTGGAAACAACTCTTGATCTACCAAATGTTCTTTTACGAACTTGAAGTAAATAATCAAATCACTACTCCCTCCACCGTAAATATGCTCCCTCCAATGAAGAAAACCGATCCTGTTGATTTTGACTACTACTTTCTTTGCCTGGGCTCTTATACATTAAGTTTCTAACATTTGTAGTAGATTAGGACACAAGCCTCCTCCAATGAAAAAAAACAGGGTTACTGGAAATAGATGTCCTCATATCATGCTCCCTCGCTTTAGATTCAAAGTGCTGGTTTGATACAACAGAGTTTCACCTTTTTTTATTGTGCATGAACGTCTGTGGGAAGTTAAGAACCTCTAATGTATTTTACTAAGGCTATAAGCTTTGAATGCAATCATCCAAAAACAAAAAATTCATCGGGAGTCGGTTTTCATCTTTCCCCAAGAGTGCACAGCACCTCTACCATATCAGATATTCTTTCCCCCTCTAAATAAAAACTAGACCCTTCGAACTTTTTCATGCAAACTGGACTTTGCATCCATCAATGTGATGATGCCAAGTTGCCAACCAATTAAGTTCTCAACGCCCGCACTCTAGTCTTGAAAATTATCCAAATCAGATGTTACAAAAAGGTCTCCAACCTTCAGCATGACTTACCAATCACTTCAGTGATTACTGGACTGTAGACAATCTAGTGATTAAAAATATTGGTTGTCCCAATGTAGTCGACTGGCCTCCATCAGGTTGACCCATTAGATGTTATGAAATCAATTGTCGCTTAAGGTTTTCTTTTTTTAGATCGGCAATCAAGCAAGCAATATATTAATAAGGCAAATAAAAGACAACAAGAGCAAAACCAGAAAAGAGTTCACAAGCTCATGAAGGTTGAAAGCGGAAAAAGATAGGAAACAAAACAAGTCTATCCCTAGGGGGCCCTAGAACAGCCCCCCAAAACCCCTCTGAACTAGTCAGCAAGTCAAGAACCCAAATCCAATCCCTCTTGTCTAATGGAGCACCATTCCAGAATCAGAGCGGGTACTCTCTCTCTCTCTCTCTCTCTCTCTCTCTCTCTATGCTCTGTTATTTGTTCTCTATTTTTTTAGTACGATTTATAATATTTATGTGTGCTCTGTTCTTTCTCTTTTTTTTAGTACGATTTGTAATATTTATGTGGGATTTCTTTGATTGTTTGGCTTGAACCCCAAAATTTCACCGGATTTGTGCAACCGTGATCAAGAGAGATGGTGGGGATTTGTGGCAGAGACTAAAGACCTAAGCATGAGGCAATGTTAGGTTTTATTGAGTTAATTTGTTGTGGAAGCATGCCAGGTAAAATCTTATACTAGGGTTTGCTGAATTTCTCTAAT
The DNA here is from genome assembly GCA_015143295.1 of Tetracentron sinense. Lineage (NCBI taxonomy): Eukaryota > Viridiplantae > Streptophyta > Magnoliopsida > Trochodendrales > Trochodendraceae > Tetracentron > Tetracentron sinense. The sequence goes on from CM026551.1 coordinate 15,007,481, forward strand.
TTTTTTTTCCTCTTCTTGTTTAAGCTATGTAGAGACCCAAAACTTGTTTTTTCTTGAAACTAGTGCACATTGAATGAAAATATTAAAATTTTGCTTAAAACATTTCAATTTAATTGATGCCCAAGAATGTTTAATTGATGATTAACTATGTCTAAATATGTCTATGTAAAGTTTTAACTAAAGTTATAAGTATTGCATGATCAATGGTTAAGGTTTAAAGCAAAGAAAATGGTCAAAATAGGCGAAATTGCCTCTATCATAAGAGGGGTATTTTGGTCATTTTTCATCATCCAAAATTTATGAAAATTTTAGGGTAGATTCTATATGACCTAAAGTAGCTATGGTTTAAATTTTAGGTTAATCCGATAAGAATTGAGCTCTCTAGAATTATTCAAAGTTCAGTGACAAAACTGTAAATAGGGTGAATAGTAACTGTATGAATAGTACCGCGTGAATAGTGCTTTTAGCAGTTTTAAACACTTTCCAACTCTGTTATTACCTATATAAGGCCCTTAACTCGTGAGTTTTAGATATTCTATCATTCGAAAACTTATTGATGAGAAAAATTAAAGAAAAACCAATGTTTTCTCAAAGGTTTTTGCAAGGAGAAGAAGGAAAAAGCTTGGAGATCATCTCCAAGGGCATTCTAAAGCGATTCAATCGTAGGAAAGCGATCAAGGAAGGTACCAAACACTGTTTTAACCTAATAATATGTATGCTATTATGATTTTAAGATCTTGAAATGATGATTTCATACTTTTAAGTTATGTTGATGAAGGTTTTGTATGATTTCAAGAAGATTTTGTATTAATGATCATGAATGAAATAAGTTATATGGGATTTGATATATTATTGATGTTGTGATGATGGATTAGAGATTATATTGAGGTTTGGACGTGATATTATGATTGTTTTTAGGAACTCTCATCCACATATTTATTGATCTTGACGAAAGAGGTGATTTTTAGGGTTTGCACATGAATGGGATCATAAGGGAGAGACTATGGTTAAATGATGATTATATATGGAATTCTATGATGTTAATTGTGATTCTATTCTATGTACATAAGCTATTCTTGTATGACTTTCATGCAAATTATGCCTAATTATGCATGTATATGGATTGGTTAAATTTTAAATAGGTAAATACTTAGAAGATGATCTCAAAGCCCGGAATTCATTAACCTTAGTTATATGAGTGGCTTTGGTGGAATTCTATGTTTTGATGTTGGAATCTAAGGGATAACCAAGATAAAAGTTGACCATGACACTCAAACACATGTCTCACAAGTCCAAGCTCAAGTACAAGTCCATGCACAAGAACTTTCATGTTACAGACATTAGGAAACTCATGTTACAGGCATTGGGGAACTTTCATGTTACAGGTATAACCAAATTATCTTACATGCATTGATACACATGCTTCCTTGAACTTTCATGATCATGCATAAGTCTTACATGTCTACACAAGTCACGAGTCTTGCATGTCATGTTAGATGTTATATTTACATTTTTCCGCACATGAACTATAATATATGTTTATTTATGATAAAGCATGACCATGATTATAAGTTATGATATTGTTAGCTAGACTTTGTGTGCACTGAGCTTTCGTTTGCTCAGTCGTACTTTTTATATCATTAGTTTTAGGAGGGTTCGATATTTGTGCTCCGGTACCTTGGATAGAAGAGGAGTACCAGGAAGAGCACGAAGGTGATTATCTCGGGGAAGAGATCAATCCAGACTACTATCCATACTATTGAGCTTTTAGTTAGTTATTTTATTTCAGTTGAAAAGAATGTAATAAGACAAAGTTAAAGATGTTGCTTTAGTTTTAAATTCAGTATTTGAGATCATATGGGTGATCGGATTATTATTTTATTAGTTGGTCGATAGTTGATTTATATTATTAGATTGAAGTTTTAGTTGAAATGGAATAAATTTTTAAACTCACAGTTTTATTTGAACGGATTATTAGTTGGTCGATAGTTGATTTATACGGATAACGATATGGAATGCAGTGTCACGAGTCTAAAGTCCTATTTAGGCCAACATGGGATTTTTGGGCATTACAAGTTATAGCCTAGGGTTTGTTGGATTTCGTTTTTCCTCTCTTCCTGTTAAGCTAATCGGATATCGAATAATATTCTAATTTTGTTATTTTAATCGAATTCGGATATTGGTTTTGACTATCAGCTAAATTTCGAATCAAATTCGGATAGTCTGATAATAGAGTCGAATCGAATTCGGATAGTGCTATATCCGCTCCGAATTCGCTCGGTTTACAGCCCTAAGTGAGTCCTACAGCCGAAACCGTTACGTATCGTAGGACTCGGGCAATACGTAACGGTTTCAACCAAGACCTATTTGTTTTCCAAAAAGACCTATATAGGTACGGTTTAAGGTACCAGGTCTAACTGAAATCGATATGCGGCGAGTTTTTAAACCATGCCCATAATGGAGTTTAAAATCGAAACATGTTACGAATACACCCTTATCAAGTTTTCTTCTGGAACAATCTGCCCTAAGCATTCTACTTGACAATTCTCACCACATTTTATTGTGGGGATGAACCCAAATCCAATCGACTTTACCCTAAGATGTAGTGAAATACCAATGGATATATCATATAAGTTACAGATATTTAAAATCTTGATCACAAATCTATTTATCATTATCCGGGTGTATAACCTTGTAAACTCCCTTTGGAGGTCATCTCTTTTGTGTTCTCTTCATATATTTAATATATTCTGTTTGATTACCGATCATAAAATATATATTTATCAGTACTAAGTGATTAAGATGCATTCCCCAATTAACCCTTACTTTTCAAACTATTCGCAATTTCGCACTCATACTTGGTATATCCTAGATTACAACTCCATACATCATGCATATTTTGTTTCTTTAGATACAAGTTAACATTATCTAGTGTAGTAGAATAACATTGTAACTACCATCTTGAATCATTTGAAAATTATAGTCCTAGTTTGGCAACTTTTATAATTTAGTATTTTCAACTCTATAATAGTTGGAATTTAAGTAACTATAGATTTCTCAAAAAATTTATCCCCGATTTTAAAAGAGAAGCCATTCTTGAGTATTAATTATTAGAGAACATGTTATGGGCATATTTTGTTTCTTTAGATACAAGTTAACATTATCTAGTGTAGTAGAATAACATTGTAACTACCATCTCGAATCATTTGAAAATTATTGTCCTAACTGGCAACTTTTATAATTTAGTTTTTTCAACTCTATAATAGTTGGAATATAAGTAACTATAGATTTCTCAAAAAATTTACCCCCGATTTTAAAAGAGAAGCCATTCTTGAGTATTAATTATTAGAGAACATGTTATGGGGCAACATCCAAGACAGCTACTTTTGTTGGTGAAACTACTAAGGATGGAATAGAGCTAGTAAGCTAATAAACAAAATTGCAATACGTTCATGGTAGATTTGTAGCATAGAACGGGTGGAAATGAACCTTTGCTTGATACCAGAATTGAATTTGTTGTAGATAGATAACCATCTCCATTTGGAATTGGCATTGAAACAAAAGATCTCACTACAAAGTTGATGAGCTTCTGCAGATAAAAAATTCACAAACAAAAACTTGTTTTAAAAGAATCAATTAGCTTGGGTAATAAACTGCAAGTTATATGGGAAAAGTAAAAATGGAGAAGAAAAGAAAAATATTTTCAGGAAAGAAATTGAAACACAAACAAATACGAACTAGATGAGAACAACACTTTAACTCACTTTATGAAAAATCATCACTCCTTCTGAAAAGTATGTAACTTGGCAATTGACATATTTTTATAAATCAAATTCAGCCAAAAAAATCAAGTTTCTATCAGGCTCGAAGTGTTGGAATCTAGTAAGATATATACAATAAGCAAGGCTAAACATGGTTCGATAAGCTGAAAAATTAACACCATACCCTAGCATAAATCGATACACATGGAAACTTTCAATAATATTAAACAAAGACAAGAGAAAAATGATAGTGCACTTTAAATTTCAATATATTTGAACAACTAATTTAGTTTCAAAACAGAATTCAAAGTCATTTGAATGCAATAGAAAATATACCAGCGAAACTCGGAATAAAAATATTATATACGAATGGTCATGAAATGTAAGTTTAAAAAATGGAAATGTAATGCAGATCTAGAAGATCCACCATCGGACTAAACACCATTTATTAATTTTAAAAAAATTGTTAAAATTAATCAAATAATAATTATTTTAATTTAAGTTACCCTACAAATAATATGGACATATTGTTTTTCCTACTTACAATTTTTAGTGACATAATAACAGAGTTTTAAACTTTAGATGTTTTTCTCGGTATCTCGCAAGAAATTAGGTATTTCTCGAGAGATTTGTAACAATGCTCGCACCCAAGATTTCTAGTCTGGTTGAGCCTCAAGTAGACATTGCCGATTAAATATGAGTATGTTGCCGCATTCATAGGGAGTCTGATTTACAACTAGATGATTCCAATCATTCATAGGGAGTCTGATTTACAACTAGATGATTCCGATCATTTCAAGCGAGACCCACTAATTAAAACCTCTGCTCATGAGTGAATAGTTTCAAGTAAGAGGATAAAGCAGCCTAAACAAGAAGGCATAAGAGCCCTACCTAGGTATAGGTATCTAAAAGGACAATAACTGATAACGAGAAAACAGCGTAACTGACTCGAGCGATGATTGACCTGAGGGAAGACAAGGAAGGAGATCTCTTCCTTGAAAAAAATGAATAAGATGCCTTTGATTGATCAGATAAGTCAAGCCTCATGTTGCAGCCCGAAGGAAAAACTTGACTAGTAGACGGTACCATCTATATCAGCCGGAACATTGTACTGCAGTTAATATCAACCCATACATTTGAATATTTCTATTGCCAAAGTGTATCACTTCAACAACCCTAGCTATTGACATAAGGGTCTGTATATACGAAAAGGACAATGGTAGTCTATGTGTACATAATTCAAAAGGCAATAAACCCAATAACATTCAAATATATAAATTACATTTAGCAAAAAGTGCCAGCTAATTTTGTAGTGATATAGCTTGATTACTTCTGATGGATACATTCATTTAACAAAGAAAGCAATCATATCCTGAGATTAGAAAAACAAGCAAGAGATTTACTTCACCAAGGGAAAGTTTGATCTAAGCCATAGTCAGGTGTTTGATGAGCTGTTTTGGTTTAAGCACTGGGCATATTCAACTATTATTTGAGTCCACATTCTTCCTTTCATTACAGGTAAGGGAAACAGCTTTATTTTAAGAAATCATCTGGTTCCATCTTTCTTTCATTAGTTAACCCACCTTTTTCAAAAAGTAATTGTAGCAACCCTGGTTATATATATATATATATATATATATATTGTGATGTTCTAGTGGGTGGTGCTCACTAAAGCCTCTAGTGATTGCCTCCTAAGAGCTCAACATGTGGTAGATTATTTTTTAATCCAACAATTAGATGTCAAGGTGGGTCCCTTGGGACTTGGGAGACACATGGCAAAAAAATTAGTCCAATCAGACGTTTCTAGACCATCCGATTGAAGGTTGGAAAATTAGGGATTTCTATAACCTAGGTAGGGTCTAGTGAAAACCCTAGGGGTTAATGGTGACCAATTAGGATCTAATTAGATGGTCTCAAAAAGTCTAATTTGACATTTTTGTCATGTGTCCCCCAACGGACCCACCTTGACATTCAACGGTCGAATTTTCAAAAGATATGTCATGTGTCATCCAACGATCGGATTTCAAAAAGAAGCTGAAATCTAGTTATATTAGTACTCCGCTTTTGAATACTGGAGATCGGTTAGCTAACATCCTAACTAAGGGACTACGAAGTTCAGAGTTCTGTGGCATTATTAGCAAGCTGGGCATGTCTAATATCTACGCACCAACTTGAGAGGGAGCGTAGAATACCTCATGTAGGGGTATTTTAGGTAGCATGAGTATACAAATGTCATACTTGTAAATAGTCAATATAGCACGTGCACTTCTCAAGTATATTCAATATATAACAGGGTGAGAAAAATCTCCTCACATTTCACCCACCTTCTTCTTCTTCCTCTCCAAACCCTAACTCTTGATCTACACAAATCAACTCTATCCCCACATCATCTAGCCAGAGAACAATAAGCAATAAATGGTCTATTGATTCCTCCTTTGACATATACATATAGCACTTATTTTTCATCCTCTAGCTTCTATGCATTAGGTGGTCGACGGTGAGAATTTTATCCAAGGTTGTTGTCCATAAGAAGAATGATATTTCAGTTGGAATTCTAGGATTCCATACATCACGATGAGAGCAGGGAATACAAGAAACATCGCAAAACGATTGATAAAAGGATTTTGCATTAAATCTACCTTTGCTATCCCTGGTCCATATCCCACTATCTCTAATAAACAGATTGGTTATGATTGAATTCAGACGACAAACCAAGCTCAAAAGGTCCTCTGACACCCAATTATAAGTCTCGACATCTTAGGATCCAGACCACTTGATATTACATCCATTTAAAGGAAAAACCCACCTACAATTTTTATCCAGAGAAATTGAGAAATATTACCAAAGTCGCTTCTGAGAGAGTTCTGGTCGCACCAAATGTCATACCACATCATTTGAAAAGAACATTCAAAAGAATTTCTTGAAAATAATGGTCCAACAACTCATCCATAACCAATGTAAATAGATACAAACTCATAACTCCATGTTACGCTTTGCTACATTGTCTGTCCCAAGGCTGGAAAGAGGAGTGTCGTGTAAAGTTTGCAGCCAGCATAAACAATGTTGCAAAATCCTATGGCATGAATTCAAAATAGTATTCTAAAACCCTTATTACTTGTCTTTATCTTTGCTCCTTCACTCTCTCACATACTTGAAGGTTTGATCACATGATAATTGGCCTAACTTCAGACAGCTTTATGTTTTTATATATGGGTACCATTATACTTCTCCATGAATTCAGCATTTTCCCAATCTTCATTAATTTTATCAATCGGCTTAGTCAACCAAGTAAAACTAACCATCTAGTCCCTTAGTATTTCCAATCTTAATCCTAGCAAAATCTTTTATCCAATTTGGTTGCCAAATTTTACAAAACAAAAATGTCCTTCCGTCTCCACTGAGTTGCATTGCATCTACACCTTGTCTACGGCTCTGCGTGCAATCTTCAACTGACAAGTTCTGAAAATAACTTCTCCACCTATGCTCAATCTCCTCATGCTTTCCCATGTGATATAAATCAAGGACAGAATAGCAAGCAAGAATTGGAATGACAACACAACAACTTATAACATTCAAAGTAACCTTTCAACTATCCATAAATACTATTTCAAAATCTGGAAAAACAAAGGGGAGAGTACCTTAAACAAGCTGCTGGAAAAACCGAAAACAGCAAAGGAAGAGAGTTCCTCTCGCGCCAAGATGCTGCATAGAGGATTCGATCAAGCTACAGATGAAAACTGACCTTGAAAACTCTTTAATACCTTGCTGGAAACTGAATTACAGCCACTGTTTTGAAGGTTAAATGTACCCTTGCGAGCGAAACACAGTGACAAGTTTGTAGAAACGTCTCGGAGCTTCAAGCTTCGCGAAGGAAATTCCCAATCTCTCGAAACCCTAGCTGGAGGGCAGTATTCTCTCTTAGATATCTCAGATTACTCCTTTCTTGTAGAGTAAGAAACCCTTTATAACCCCTTTTACAAGAAACACCCAAAACCTTCTAAAATTAGAAATAAGACTCTATATGTGAACAAATGACTAAACAATCCTCCCTCACAAATTCTAGACAAAATTTTAAAAGAGGCCAAAACCCAAAAAGACATAAATACCCTTGATGAAGAAAACCTCAAAAAAACCAACGTTTTTTTGTTTACATACATCATTTCCCTCCTCTTAAAAGGAACTTGCCTCCATGCGAGTTGTTGCTTGGAAGCTTAGCACATTATTTCCATGAACTCCATTTCACATATCTAGGAGTTCTTTGAATCAGGTTTTCCAACCCATTTGTCGAGATAACGTTAATATGTACCAGCCCTAGTTCTGATTTCTCGCACTTGGATTACCCTTTCATCCTTCTCTTTTGCCTTATTGGGAATTTGTTCAAGTAACTCCCCCTCAACCGATCTTGTGCCAAGTTCAATATCACCCCGATAACTATAAAGATCAGCCACATTGAAGATAGGAAATATGTCGAGGTTAAGTACCAGTAGGAAACCTTTCTCTTTGAAGAAATACCAAGACCTAGTCTCCAACTTGATATTCTTTGTACCTCCTATGTCGATCATTCGCCTCCTTATGTCGTTGATTCATCTCCACCAACTTTTGACGAACCTGATCTTGAATTTCCTTAAGATTTTCAGCATATGCAACCGCATCATCACTAACACAAGGCTGACCTGTTAGGTCAAAGAGATCAACAGCTTGATTTGGATTTCGTCCATATATAATATCAAAAGGGCTCTTTCCTGTGGACCTATACACGGAACTGTTATAAGCAAATTCAGCTTGTGCTAAAGTCAGATCCCATTGTCGGATATTGTTCTTTGCAAGACAATGTAGTATGTTTCCCAAACTCCGATTCACCACCTCCGTTTGCCCATCTGTTTGAGGGTGATAAGCATTGTTTTATTGTAATTTAGTAGCTAAGAGCTTCCACAAAGTCCTCCAAAAATAGCTTAGAAACTTCATATCTCTATCAGATGTGATAGTCATTGAACTCCGTGGAGTCTTACCACTTCTCAAAAGAACAAACTTGCCATGAGTGTAGCATCTAAAGTCTTCTTAAATGCAATAAAGTGTGCCATTTTGGAAAAACGATCAACAACAACGAATATTGAATCCATACCTCTTGCTGTCCGCGGTAATCCCAAGACAAAATCCATGCTAATGTCAACCCAAGGAGCAGTAGGGATTGGTAATATAACACGATATTTTGCTGCTGCCCCTTTGAAATTTGGCATGTACGACACTTGTCAACATGTTTATAGACATCTCGTTGCAAAGTGGGCCAAAAATACCTTTCAACAACTAAATGGAGGGTCTTACTTCTACCAAAGTGACCTCCCAAACCACCCTCATGCAATTCAGAAATTAGGAATTCTCGTTTGAATAGATAACCATCATTGAAAGTAAATTCAATCATTACCTTGTAATCCCTAGTCTGACATCCCTCAACTATATTTTGGAAATAAGGATCATTCTTATATTGTTCTTTAATCACATCCAACCCAACAATGTGTGTGGCCATAGTTTTTTAACAAATAAACCCTCCGGCTTAAGGCATCAGCTACTTTGTTTTGCAAACCAGCCTTGTATCGCAACATGAAGGTATACTCTTGTAAAAATGCCAACCGTTTTGCATGCCTTCTACTTAGTTTCCTTTGGGAATTAAGGAATCTTAAGGCTTCGTGATTCGAGTGCAAAATGAATTCTCTTTGAATCAAGTAATGTCTCCAAAACTTCAAAGCTTGGACTATTGCATAGAACTCTACGTCATAAGTGGAATAGTTTTGTCGTGCTCCATTGAGTTTCTCACTGAAATAGGCAATTGGTCTTCCTTCTTGGCTCAACACAACCCCACCTTTGATGCATCGCAATCTACCTCGAACACCTTATCAAAATTTGGTAGAGCTAGAACCGGTGTTGCCGTCATTCTCTTCTTGACTTCTTGTAAACTTTCTTCAGCCTGAGGATTCCAGCTATAACGTCCACTCTTAAGATAATCGGTAATAGGCGCCACTATGGTACTAAAATTCATGATGAATCTTCTATAAAATGTTGCCAGCCCATGGAAACTTCTAATCTCAGTCAATGTCTTCGGTGTAGGCCAACTTGTGATAGCTTGGATTTTTGATTGATCAACCTCCACACCCTTAGATGATACCACAAATCCCAAAAACTCAAGTTTATCAACCATGAATGCACACTTTGTCACTTTTTAAGGTTGGCATAAAGCTGATTATGTCTTAAAAGTTGTAAAAAGCCTTCAAGTGTTAAACATGTGTCATGTAGTCCTTGTTGTAAATCAATATATCATCGAAGTAAACCACCACAAACTTTCCTATGCATGGCTTGAGAACTTGGTTCATGACTCTCATGAAAGTGCTAGGTGCATTGGAGAGTCCAAACGGCATAACCATCCATTCATAAAGCCCTTCTTTGGTTTTGAAAGCTGTTTTCCACTCATCTCCTTCCCGGATTCTTATTTGGTGATACCCACTCTTCAAATCCACCTTGGAGAATACTTGAGAATCAAATAACACGTCAAGCATATCATCGAGCCTTGGTATCGGAAACCTATACTTGATAGGTATCTTGTTTATAGCCCTACTTTCCACACATCTTCCAAGACCCATCCTTTTTCGGTGTGAGTAATGCGGGTACAGCACATGGACTTAAACTCTATCGAATAAATCCCTTCTTTAGAAGTTCAGAAACCTGTCTCTAGAGTTCCTCATGCTCCTTTGGACTCCTTCTGTAGTGAGGAAGGTTTGGTAGGACAGCTCCTGGCACCAAATCGATGTGGTGTTGGAGGTAACCCTTCTGGTAGATCTTCAGGCATGACATCTTTAAAGTCATCTAATAACTACTTTACCCTTTCAGGTACTGGTTGTGGAATAATTTCCTCCTTCCCAACCAGCACATAAACTATTCCTCTCTCTTTGGTTTCTTCAACAAAATCATTCACATTCAAGAATGTAGAACTCCCACTTTTCCTCTTTACGATGACATCTTCCTTCATTGGTTTTAGCACAAACTTCTTACCATTCAAGAAGAAAGAATAGGTATTCTTGTCACCTTGATGCTCAGTTTTTCGATCATATTGCCAAGGACGACCCTATAGAATGTGACATGCATCCATTGGGACAACATCACACCACACCGACTCTTTAAATGAATTCCAAATTGAAAAATTGACAAGGCATTTAGATGAGACAATAACCTCATTGCCTTTGTTGAACCAAAGAATGCGGTAAGGTTTTGGATGCTTCACTGTTTTAAGTTGTAACTTGTCCACCACCTCTTGAGCCACCAAATTTTCACTACTCCCACTGTCAATGATCAAGTTGCAAAGTTTTCCTCCCGCGGTACATCTAGTACAAAAGATGTTTTTACGCAGTCAATCATCTTTAAACTTTGCTAGTGGTGCAAGCATGGATCGTCGGATGACTAGGGTTTCACCAACTATGTCGGCATCAAGATCTTCTTCCACATCATTAAACTCATGAGTTTCTTCATACTGATTTTCATCATCTTTATTTGCAGAATTTTCTTCAAGTTCCTCTTTTTGATCCTCTAATAGATTGACTTGAGCTTCACCCCTTCTCATCGGACACTCATTTGATCTATGTCCAATTTCTGAACACCTATACTTGATGGCCCCTTGGCCTTGGAAATTGTCATGCCCTTGACCACCCCGTCCATTAGTAGGGTTTGGTTGGCTATTAGGACGGGTAGGAGCTGTTTCTCATCTTCTTTGGTTGGCATTGCCCCCACAGCTAGATGTTGTACCCCCACTACGATCAATTCCCCATATTTCTAGGAGCACCACGGGTGAGTTTGGCTTCAATTTTTAGCGCAAGCTGATAGGCATCACTCACTTTGAAGAAGTGATGCAGCCTATCTCATCTTGTATGGCCAACCGTAGGCCATTCACATACCGGCTAACCCTTTGGGCTTCACTCTCGGCTAGGATATTTCTTAACGAAAGTTTATGGAACTCTTAGTGTATTCCTTAACAGTCTTATCACGCAGCCACAGATTTTGTACCTTTTGGTATAAGCTTTACTCATAATCTCTGGGAAGAAATTAAGCCTTCAACTTCTCCTTCATTTTGTCCCATCTTCTTATATTTCCCTTTCCCCTTACTTCACGATCATTTTGGTAATGCTTCCACCATGTAGAAGCTGGTCCTATAAGTTTTGCACCCACAAGTTTTACTTTTCTTTCTTCCGGGACTTCTTTCCAATCAAAATAGCTCTCTAAATTGTCCAACCAATCCAAGAAATCTTCAGCCTCCGTTTCACCATCAAAATCTGAAATTTGAACTTGTACACCATACACTTTGGCATTTTGTAGAGCACGTACAATGCGATCTTCCCATTGTTGTGGTCTTTCATTGCGTCTCATAGGCCTATCAATTTCTGCTCTACTCTCATCACTAGAGTTACCATCTTCCCTCTCATTCATTGAATCATCATCATTTGCTTGAGTTGCTGGATTTGCTACTGCATGTTCCTAAACATCTCATAAGTCACTGTACTTCTGCCCCCTCTACCACGATTCTCACGTGCACCTCTTGCAGCCATAATCAACGTAATTTCTCACCCCAAGAAATGAATAAAGTAGACAAACAGCCACAAGGAGCGAACTTGTTCTGATAGCACTTGGTGTAAATCAAGGGCAGAATAGCAAGCAAGAATTGAAATGACAACACAACTTATAACATTCAAAGTAACCTTTCAACTATCCATAAATACTATTTCAAAATCTGGAATAACAAAGGGGAGTACCTGAAACAAGCTGCTGGAAAAACCGAAAACAGCAAAGGAAAGAGAGTTCCTCTCACACCAAGATGCTGCGTAGAGGATTCGATCAAGCCACAAATGAAAACTGACCTTGAAAACTCTTTAATACCTTGCTGGAAACTGAATTACAGCCACTGTTCTGAAGGGTTACCCTTGCATGCGAAACGCAGAGACAAGCTTGTGGGAACGTCTCGGAGCTTCAAGCTTCATGAAGGAAATTCCCAATCTCTCAAAACCCTAGCTGGAGGGGAGTATTCTCTCTTAGAAATCTCAGATTACCTCTTTCTTGTAGAGCAAGAAACCCTTTATAACCACTTAACCCCTTTTACAAGAAACACCCAAAACCTTCTAAAATTAGAAATAAGACCCTATATGTGAACTAATGACTAAACAAACCTCCCTCAAACTTTTGGACAGAATTTTAAAAGAGGCCAAAACCCAAAAAGACAGAAATACCCTTGAAGAAGAAAAACCTCAAAAAACTAACTTTTTTAAAATAAAAAAAAAACTTACATCACCATGACTCTCTATCTCTGGTCAATGCTCTTAATCCATATAACATGATCTAGATGTCTAGATTTTCTCTACCTCATTCTTGCAAGTTATTGTCTAGTTCATCATAAGCCTTATATTTAAGCTTCATTTATTACTTTCTTAGCTTCATTTTTAGTATATTTATAATATCTAGGATTCCTTCATTTAATATTTGTTTCCAAATCTTGTAATCTGATTTATATTTTCTAACAGGCTTTCAGACCTCATTACTCCTCCAAGGTTTTTCGTGCGATTAATTTTTCCCTTTAGATTCCTCTAAAACCTCCATCCCCGTTCTTTATGAGTTGGGAGTAGCAATGCAGCACATAGAATGGCTTCAGCTGTGCCTGTCCCAGACTAATTCCATTCATAATGGTATTGGGTTCAAACACCCATCTGGTGAACCCATTGCACTCACATCTCTATATGTTACTAATGACGACAAGGCATCTTAGTTTTGGCTAAGCAAAATGCTCCTGGAATAATCATTTTCCTATATGTTTAGCTTAAGTTCGTATCGACTTCCTAATAAAAAAAATCTCCACTTGATGGAAATACCATTAAGAACCAAATGCCCTCTTGTACAATGAGAAAAAATAGAAATATCTGAACAGTCATGTTTTATATTTCAAATAAAAATACAAAGATGTAGACCCAATGGTTCTGGGTCAAACATTTTCCTAGATATTTGGCTTAAGTTCATTTTAACTTCCTAAAAGAGAAATTTTCACTCCTAAAAAATCACATCAAGAATTAAGTGCCCTCTAGTCCGATGATGAAATAAGTGGAACATCCAGTCATGTTTTTATCATAAAGTAAAAGATAGAGAGAGAGAGAGAGAGAGAGAAGAACAAAAAACTTATTAAGTGCCCTCATGTCCAACAACTGAAGGACAAATGATATCATAAAGTGTCAAAGCCACCATCCCTCTCTCTCACCCATATCAATATCGTAAATTCTCACGAGAGTGATAATATACCTACAGCATACAGGGTCTCTAGCATACATGTGGCACATATATACCACACAGTACATGAGTTTAATCCAAACCGCTCAGTTACAGGTCTCATCTCTTTGATAGGTATTGCCAGAAATTTCGACTAAGCGGCAGATATTACCCTTACAATCTAGAGTTAGTACTTGAGAGGCTAGAAATACAAGATCAGCAATTGGCAGGAAAATCTGAATTTCAGTCAGTTAGGACCGTCCAATCAATAAGATTTTTGGCTATACTCCACTAAGGAGGTGATATGGTAAACAGAGAGGTCCGACTGGGAGTCAAAAGGCCACCTATCAGGTTTCAGGGTATGCTAAATCAAGGATGTTGATCGACCTTCAAACACCTTTTTTTTCCGTTGAACGAATAAACTCAACCCGGTTGAATGATCTCATTTACTTAGACCTCTCACATTAAAAAGAATAAACTCAGTCAAATTGGTTGGATGATCCAGAAGTGACAACTTGTCAGATTCAGAACAGGTACAGATTGGCTCCTAAGTGGTAAAACAAGTTCCAGAGTGTCTGGTCAGTCTGATAACACAACTTTGTTATGATCACCATTTGACCTATATTCAGAAAGAAAAAATACGAATAGGTTTTTCCCTGATAGAATGAAACCAGTAAATCATGTGAATGCTGCTTTTACACATTGGAACACATACTATGATGCACTAGAACTTCATGACGAGTAATTGTCTATATTGGTGGACAGTTCCATTTATTTTGGCCTTTCTGAGCGTACCAAAAATAAGGGCGAAAATGAAATTTTGGTAAAACTGGCATTGAATAATAGACATTTTCAATAATTAAACCATTTGGATGATATTTGGGCAAACTTGCCATATTATAGCACACTACCATAAAAAACAATTAAGATTATTTATCTTTCTTTGTTTTTAACTTTTGTACATAAGTAAATATCCACTAGAGTTAGTTAATTCCTATGAAATAAATAGCAATGCTTTACTTTCATCCCGCGCAACGCATGGGCTTGTTCATAGTCCTACCATAAAATAAAATAGAGAGAACTAATGAGTCTTATCCTATTAACGAAAAAGATAATACAAAGCACAAATGCACAATAATAGGGGTGCAACTTGGGGTCAGGGCCAACCATAGCCCAATCCTATGTATAAAAACCCCAGCCTAAGCCCAACCCAATCCGAGCCCCATCCTATCCTCCCCAACCCAACCCAGCCCAGCCCAATGTCGGGTATGGATTAGCCTGACCCAAGTTGCAATCCTACTCTTTAACAGATCTCATGATATTTGGCAATTGTGCAACAGGGTAAAATAAAGCATAAGGAAAAATAAGAGGGAAAAAGAAAACCCAAGCAGAGGGAATATATTGTGTAATTAAAGATTCAGAACTCTACCTTGGCATCTTCAAATGTTGACATATAACCAAAGGATATTCTAACAGCTCCAGTTGGTTTTCCATTTAATATATCGTAATCATCCCAGCAAACATGCCCAGCCTAAATTCCAAAGGAGGAAAATTGATAAGGATGTATTTAATTTATATGCTTCACTTACAAAAAACACAAGCAAACTATATCCATGTGCGACTATTAACAGAAGATGATAGATGAAGTAGGAGCAAGAATCGGATGTACCTCAATATTGGAAAGAAGATCCATGTGAGACAAACCGAGATACTTTGCACAAGCACCAGGGTTGCAAAAGCATCCTGTCTACAATAAAGTAACAGCAACAACCACTATATCAGCATGCAGTCAAAGATATAATTGATACATTGATTTATTTTCTATCAGATGCACTCAGATCATCAGTTGTCATTTCTTGCATCTAATGGATAAGTTCAAAAACCTTTTTAACAAGAGAATACAATCCAAGGTATGCTTTGAGATGATGATTTAAATTAATTGGAAAGTGAGCAACAAAGTGTTATATGTTTGCATTCATTTTTGTTATTTATAATTTATTCAGTTCAGTCGTATTGAATGGAGAGAAAAAAATTTATACATGGCGTGCTTGATGAAACAAAAAAGGAAAATAAAAGCCTTGGAAGTTTGATTTGGTTAGCTTAACGGCATTGAGAATCACACTTTTTTACAGTAAGTAATAAGGATTAGATGAGAGCAAAAGGGATAGCGAAGTATATATGTGCGCAGTCTCAGTGCGATTCACAAAGAGGTAGAGATTGAGGACAGTAATTACGTATTAGAGCTAGGTGGCTAAAGTGCATGTGTGCTTCCATTCATGTGATGGATGCCACCTGTCAAACGAGGAACTAATATAAGACCAGGCATGCTGGATGGAGAATAATGCTAGACTATCAAGAAGAAACATGTTGATAGAATGATCATAGCCAAGATCAGGATGTTGAGATGGAGTGGAAGCAGCCCCAGGTGATAAATAAAGGAGAGAAAATTGAAGTGGTTTGAATATGATCAAGAAAGACCAACCAAAGCATTAGTGAGAAGGTGTAATTGGTGCAAGTCGAAGGTTTCGAAAGGAGAAAAAAGGCTGAAAGGGTAAGGGTAGCATTAGTAAGAAAATATTTTTTTAAGGGTCTATATAGATTAGAATGGACAACCCAACATAGTTGAGATGAACATTGATAACGCTCACCCGGTGCAGTCAAAATGTCACTTAGGCCACAGCCTCGCCTGGCGAGGATCCCTATCGCCTAATCATGATCTAGGCGGGAAATCTCACAATATTTATTATTTTCATAGAGAACAAAAAATTTGGTCGCCTAGGCATCGCCTAAGAAACTCCTTGCATAGGGAACCTCCAATCACCTAGGCGCTGCTTAAACACTTTGACTTCGCTGTGTTCACCAACCAGAAGCAAAAAAAAACATCCATTCTCTCAAGAGTGCCAGCATACACATCTCTAACCAACAAATCGGCACCAACGCTGGCACTTCTAATCGTATGAGTACACAAAATTTTCTAATCAAGACATAACTCCCTAATATTATCCACAATTTTTGCAAGCATCTAAGCCTCCAAGGACATCCAAATTCCAAGCAATAGCGTTATTAGAGTTTCTTTTCAGTATCAATTGACCCTCGAGCATGGGCAAAAAAATTATTTATATATATATATATATTTACAATCCTTAGATGATGAGGACCTTAGCTTCCCCTTAAATTAAGTCTCTGACACCCACATGACGTTAAGAATCAGGAGATTACTACCATTTCCTTCCCTAAGGCCACCAAAACTGGTTGGACTGTGATTACCAGAGGAGAAACTATATTGAAACGGAGACTGAAAATTTGACTAAAATTTATAGTTTTGATGCCCACTAATACAAACCATAAAAGGCTTCCTAATTGTTCGCGTTATTGCATGACATTTCACAAAATATTGCCAAAATTTTCATACTTCGAAAAATATTGCATATGTTATGTGACATTTTTGTATATTTGCAATGATTTCCATGTGTCTGTTTACATTTGAAGAGAGATCATCCAAAGATTCATGTATGGTGGGAATTCCTTACCCTATTTTATTAGGAGGGAAGCGGTTTCTATAGAATATGGTAACAACTTGATTTAATTGAAAAATAAAAAATCTCCTTAACTCTAGTTTGGCTATTACAAAAGAATGTAGGCTTGGTTGAAATCTTCAAACTTTAGCAATGAGAACTGAATTTCAGGAAGCAATATTAACTTAGAAAAGTCTCATGCAACTTTTCCCATCTCAAACAACTCATTCAATTCATCAAAACAACCGAAACTAATTATATTACAATACAAGGCCACCTTATTAACTAGAGGTGCCAAATCCTTTAGAGAATCCTATTCTAATTCTTGTTTCTAAATTTGACTCAAAGTTATATAACTCCTATTCTAATCTTGGGAACAAATATTCTCCTAATAAAAGTTGGAAACAAAATCTAATGAAATAAAGAGGATTCGGATTTGGACCCCATGAGTTGATCGACACCTATACTAGAACTCACTAAGAGCTAAAAGCCCAATAAGAATTAAGGCCCTTTAAAAGCCCTCCTCTTATGAGGTGGTTCATAGATATTTGTGGACCTCTTTTGGAAAAACCCAAAACTAGCTGAGCACATAGTCTTGGGCTGCCACGGTTCAGACTATCTGAATGCTGCCTCACTTGTGCTGCTGCATCACTATATTGCTGAAAATTTGAATTTAAATGCTAGATATTGACATCTATCTCAATCTAATCATAGGGTTTTGCTCCTAGAACCTCTATTGATCAATATTAACCCTCAATTTATAAATTTCAGATTATACCCGAGTGTAGAAATTGTTAATACTTCAATTCAAATACAGTTCTGCCATTACCATTAGATTGCCCTAGAATTGAGACCTATACCTGTTTGTTAATTCCAGAATTGAAATCAGTCCTTCGGCACAGTTCATAAACCCTATTTTTATTGTCAATTGCTGGAGCAAAGTAGCAAACCATCCAAAATCACCAAACCCAATTTGGTCGAGTAGCTTAATTTGGGGATTTTAGTTCTTGCATTAATTTCCTTGATTAACTCAAGGTCATTGCTTTAGATTGCCATAAAAATTCGTATCAGATCAAACATTATTTTGTTTCACTGGATTTGGAAAATCCTATACATCAGTAGAGAAGAGGAATAACATATATGGCTACTGGAAAAGGCTCAGGGTCATAAGGCCTCTGATACCTTAGCAAATAAAGTAGAAAACCATGATGCTAGATTAACAAGTATAGAAGGAATGCTTGAAGGATTTTGGCGAGACTTAATGGTAATGAAGGAAGTTCTTCTGGTGAAACTACACGACAGTAACTCCACCTCAAACATTGACTCCAATTTTGCCTAATCAATATGATAGTGACTATGGGATTAAAGTTGATATTCAATAGTTCCAAGGCTGGGATTGACAGGATATAAGACCAGAAAGACAAGAGCATTGGAACAATTTAAGAAGGATTGCTCAAAATTGTTCAATAATACAGTGGTTCGCATAAATTTGGAATTAGTTGCCGGACCCTACACCAGTCACGTGTGATGTATGTGACATGGATGCATGCCACGTTATCTTGGGGGGACAATTTCAGAACAACCATGATGTTATTTATTATGTGAGAGCAAACACATATGTACTTGTCGAAGAGAGCATCAAGCATATATTTAAGGCTGCAGCAAACAAGTATATGCCTGTGTACGTGTTGAAGAGGGCGTCAAGTGAAGACTCCATGAACTATAAGAGACCAGAATTCAAGGTCAAACTTCCCCTACCCAAGGAGAACTGAAGCAAGAGCATCTATGGCGAATGGGACAACGTAGTAGTGGCATGTTTTGAAATACCCTTGAAATTTTGGATATATCGTGAAATTTTTTATATATCCCTAATATCGCAATGTAAAAAATATCCCTTTATTTTTATATAAAATATCCCAAAATATTTTTAATATATCCCCGATATTTCATATATATCTTTACAAGTTAGGGATATTTCGCCCCTTAGTAGTCTATAAAAGGGGGAAATATCGACCAAAGATGAATGATTTGACAGATTTTGAAGGAGTTTGCAGGATTTGAGAGATTTTTTCCTTTTCCTGAGAAATCATCTATTTTGTACCTACATTTGTCATTCGGAGTCAAAATGCTCCCCATTTGCACTAACTTTGGTGAAATTTTCTTAAGAGGTAAGAATTTTCTTAAAATTAGAATGGGGTTTTGAATAATTAGTGTATCATTAGCATGGTTCAAAAACCCGAAAATTCGACTCGACTCGAAAGTTAGCCGGGTCGAGTAACTCGGAAAAAACTCGACTCGGTCCAACTCAGAATATATATGTAATAACTTAAAAAACCTGGGTTAAAAGAACTCAAAGAAAATTGGTTTAACAGCATCAAACCTAAAAATTAGGTTTAACAGAACCCATAGTAAGTTGTCTTTGTAGACCCACAAAAATATGATGCAAAAATAGTGACATTTGAGTTTAGGTTTAAAAAAAGGGTGCAGCTGCGAGCACACCATTATTTACTGACTGGACACCATTTAAAAAAATAACTTACCATTTTTCTTATAGTTTGTATTTCTATGTGCACCCACACCCCAAATCCCTAAACCCTTACTAAAAACTCTCCTAACAAACAGCCTTCTCTTTTTATAGAAGTAATCTTCTCAATGTCTTCTCATTTTATATCCCTTCTCGTCGCCTTCTATATATTGTTTCCTTCTATATGCTTTATGCTTATTTTTCATATTGGTAATCCTATAGAAACAGTTGTTTCACGGTGGTCGCAGGGCTACCAAGGTACTCTTTCAATAAAATTGGACATGTGGTGACTTATATGGGTGAACCCTAAGGGTGATTGAATTTAACCACAGTTAATAGGTGTTAAAATTGACATGTGGTAGCTTATATAGCCCCTTTAACTATGGTGAAGCTCAATCTACCTAAGGTTAGTATTTTTACGGTTAATATATTTCCTATTTTATTTTTCTTCTAGAACCCAAGGTTATATGAAAGAACTCTAGAGGTGAGTGAATCTTAACCACTATTAGTGAGAGTTAAAAAGGGACACATGGGAGGGTGTAGAGGCGCGCGCGTGTAAAAGTATTTCCCTTAAAATGGTGTAAAAGTAGAAAATTTATAGGTGTTTTTTTACTCTTTGTGAGCTCGTAGAATTTGTTATCTTTTAATGGTGTACAGTTAGTAAGTAATATAAATGGTGTCCAGTCAGTAAATAGTGGTGTGCTCATAGTGTCACCCTAAAAAAATGATACAAATACCCTATTGTGACCCGACCTAGTCTGGTGAGTCGAAAAACTCGGCTCGACTCGACCGAGTCACCTAAGTAACTCGACAAATAGTGTCTCCCTTGAGTTTTGAGGCAACTCGACTCGAAATTCAGTTGAGTAACTCGACTGAGGTCTAAGTTACTCGGGTGACTCATCGAGTTTTCGAACTATGGTCATTAGTCCTAAACTAATGCAAATTCATCAATTCAATGCATTTACACTAGATTTCTAGTTCAAAATTTTTATTTTAAGGAGGGAAAATGGGGGAAATTCAATAGTTCTAATTTTTTAGCTTAACTGCATGTAACTCTGATTATAGTTCATATGGTTGGTGGGATCATGGATGTATTGTGCGTGGAGCTTTGATTGTATATTTTTATTGTTACAATTGATTGAGGAATGAATGAAACATTTAAGTTATACCAATATTAGTCAATCATACATTGTCATCAATCTCGTTGCATCCCTTATGTGCATTTTTTTCAAATGTGTATTAACATATATTTTAACATTTCTTGAAGTTTCATTGAAAATTTTCATACTTTTCCCATTCTCACAATTTTTCACTCGACGTGCAATATCCCCGCAAAACAATATATCCCGCGATATATCTTTTAGCCAAGGTGTGACATATCCCGTGATATCGACATTCAAAACATCGAGTAGTGGTTCAAACTATGTGGGCCCATGGATGTGTGGTCGGCTGAGATGGGGAAGACATCACCTGAGGCCCATGTGCCCATATGAATCTCCTCGCAAAAGGAGGGCCCAATAGGGGTTCGGCTCACTCTAGTTATTAGAGATAGTTGATGTTTTGTTCAAACTAGTTAGATACTAATTTAGTTGGGAGTGTTACTAGGAGTTATTATTAAAACTTGAGTTAGTAAATTTTGGAAATAATAATATTCTCATGTTAGAGAATGGAAGTTGGTAAGTTAGATTTGGAGTCCAATTTAGAAGTCATAGTTGGATTAGTAATACATTATAATTGGGTACCTATGTCTATAAATAAGTAGACATGTATTGTTTATTACTAGTTTTTGAAGATTTGAAGACCTTTATTGGTTATTCATAAGTTGTTGTTGGTTGATTATTGAGTGCCAGGGGGGGGGGGGGGGGGGGGGGCGGGGGGGCGCCCTGGCCCTCCCAAATTTTTTGTAAATCCCTTCTCTACTAGTATGACTAGTGGGCCCCTCAATTAAAAAAAAATATTTTTAGTATACTTGGCCCCCCCAATTTTTTTGTCCTATATGATGTAGTGGCCCCCCCAATTTTTTTTGTCACATATATAGTGGCCCCCCAATGGAGTCCCCTTATGCTCATGTCCCTATTGACACCTCTTAACTATGGTTAAAATTCACCCAATCTCATGGTTCACCTACTTATCCTTGATTTTAAAAAAAAATATTTAAATAATTTTAATCTTAGGAGTTAGTGAATTTTTAACAAGGGTTCAAAAAGAAATTTGATATATTTTTTTTAAACCAAGGAGGTGGGTGAATCTTAACCACAATGAAGGGGTATTAATAGGACAGGTGGCGACCTCAAAGATATTACCGAGAAAAAAAAAATTTCAAAATAAAAAAACTACCCCAAAAAAAGTTTTCTCGGGGGCTATGCCCCCGAACCCCCAAATCCCATACCCTCAAACCAATTTTTTTTTTGTATACATGTATTTTGGCCCCCCCAATGAAAAATTCCTGGCTCCGCCCCTGTTGAGTGCTATTATTGCTTTGCTTGTGAGCTGGAATCAATTGCGCTGAAAAACCTAATGGGGCGTTTGGATTCGATTTTTTTGGCCAAAAATCAATTCTAGTAAAATTGATTGTGTAGAAATTAATGGTCAAGTCAAATAATAAAGTTCGGAGATTACGTAGGTGAGTCTCTCAACTTCGTATTCTCCGAACACTATTATTTGAAAAAATGATTATTTGATCATGAATTTCTACACAATCAATTTTATTAGAATTGATTTTTGGCCAAAAAAATCCAATCCAAACGCCACCTAAAGAGCTGATCTCGCACAGGGGGGGATCTCAAGATTTTGTTTATTCCAGCCACTGGAAAACCAATCTATTGCTGCTGGTTCCCAGATCTGAGGCAATGCTAAGATATGAAACCCTCAATAAGCTTTAGTTGTTCTTTTTTATTCTGTATTGCAAAACCCTGATTTTGGTATATGTTAGATTATGAAAATTTGAAATTAAACCCTGGATATTGACATCAATCTCAATCTAATTACAGGGTTTTGTTCCTAGAACCTCTATTTATCTAGATTAACCCTCAATTTTAAATTTCAGATTAAAGACTGGTGTCAAAATTGTTAATTGCATATTTCAATTTAATTACAGTTCTGCCATTACCATTAGATTACCCTAGAATTGAGACCTATACTTGTTTCGCCATTCCCAAATTGAAATCAGTCCTTAGGCACAGTTCATAAGCCCTATTTTATTGTCGATTGCTGGAGCAAACCAACCAAAAACACCAAACCCATTTTGGCCGAGTAGCTTACTTTTGGGTATTTTAGCTCTTGGGTTGATCTCCTTGATTTAATCATGGCCATTGTTTTGATTGCCATCAGATGGCACCAGTCTAAGGAATGAGTTGAAGCATCTAAAAGAACGAGGGGAAGACCAAGTAGGACATAGATGGAGATAGTAAATATATATATATATATATGTGTGTGTGTGTGTGTGTGTGGCGCGGGCTTTAATCAAAGATATTGCTCTGAATAGACTGGATTGGTAGATAAGTCGGACGAGTCTTGGACATTATGGAATATGCCTTAGTCACAATTGACCTAGAGGTCAGGTCAAATAGAGGTGAGTTGAAGAGTACGCTTGTGAACTTGCTTAAAGAAACTACGAAAGTTATAAAAAGGACTAAAAAAAACAATAAAGTACCAAAAAAACAAAAAAAAAATACAAACACAGAAAGATCAACATTTCCAAATTTTTACCCGTAGCTGAATCCCGGATAAGGAAGCCAATTTGTCAACCTCACGATATCCAACCCAAGAGCCATCTGAGCGTTTCAAATTGAATGCTACTGTAGGACCCAATTCACTAGATGATACCTGAGAAGAAGAAAAAAAGTTGCACATGTGTCAGAAATTTTCTGCAAAGTACAAGCAAAATCAGAAAGTGCAGAAACTCTTCCAATGCCTGATACTCACATAACAAATAATGTACCAGAAATATATACAAGAAACTTTGGAAAGTGAGAAATTGAGGTTTCAGAGGTTTTTCAAGGAAAAGTGCTTTTTAAATTTGAGAGGAAGAATATTGGTTATGATGTAGGGTTAAGAACCACAAAACTAGTTCATTGAAAGAACCAGTAACTAAATGAGCGATACATAGTTGAAGGTTTTAAGAAAACAGAAGATGCTCATTTCCACAAGCTTTATAAAAGTAAGAAGCAAACACAAAGTATAGACTACAACACATGATTACAGCATGTAATTCAACTGACTTTTGAACTAACAGCACTACTTTCATTGGTTCCTGAAATTAAGCTAAGCTGTTTGGCAATTACTGTTAGAGTTTCAGGTCCAAACTATTTTCAGAGGTATATACTTGTAAAATGTAGTAGCACATTTAGAGCAAGCAACAGATTGAAGCATTAAGAGCTAATATTCAGGAATTAAAAGGGATAGAGAATATACAAAAATTAAAGCTACCGCATGAAAGTGTTTGACAATACCTAAAGCGTTTTTTCTCTCATTTAGGAACCTCAGGAATTAGGAAATCAATCAAATCTACCATATTTTAAAGGTTTTTTTTCTTGATCGGTAATCAAGCAAGTCATATATAAATAGAGAAATAAAAACAACAAGAGCAAAACAGAAAATAGTTCACAAGCTCATGAACCCAGACTAACCCATGGGGGGCCGTAGGACAATCCCCACCACCCCCACTGAACTAGTCAACAAGCCAAGAACCCAGGTCCAATCCCTCATGCCTAATGGAGCACCACTCCAAAATCAGATCGTGGGATCTAGCACAAATACGAGCAGGGGAGGAGACAAAGTCCTCAAACACTCTCTTATTCCGCTCTCTCCAAATAGACCATGCTATTACACCTGGCATCATTAACCAGATTGCCTTCCTTGATTCATCACCATCAGACAAATACCAGCAAGATAAGAAGTTGTGAAAGGAAGAGGGAAAGGCTCACTCTACTCCCACTCGGGAAAGAAACTCCAAATCTCACGATCAAAGGAATAATGCAAGAGTAGATGGTCTACCGATTCTTCCACCTGGAGGCACATGAAACATCGATTTTCCATCCTCCACCCTCTATGCTTCAGGTGGTCACAGGTGAGGATCTTATTCAAAACCGTTGTCCATAGAAAAAATGATACTTTTAAAGGAATACCACGATTCCACACAGTCATATGAGGAAATGGTTCAGCTGGATCCGACACAAGCAACTGAACTAGAAAGCTTACTGAAAAACGACATTTGTTGCCTCTAGACCAACCTCTACAATCGGGACCCTGAGACGACTGGGGGAGTGACCCTAGACGTTCTATCAACCTACCAAAGTCCACAAAGGTTTATCACAGAATGAAAAGCATATACCTATTTATGAGAAAACTATTGAGTAATGTCTTGCAAGCCTCACTAAAATATGCAAATAGAAATATGCTTCATTTGTATATGATGTAGCAAATGGTTAACATTTTCTTTGAACCTCGCTTTAAATGATGTTACATAAATGACGGTGTTCTAACAAAAGAATTCTTTGATAATAAGATTATAAACAATATTTCCTATGGGCTAGAAGTTTCTAGCACTAGAATGCTTTGTGTAACTCACTTGGTCTATCAAAGTACCAAAAAATATTAACATTTGTCACTTAAAGTACGATGCATGGACTCTTTGAGTCTACATGGATTCGGACACTAACTTGCCTCGCATTCAGTTAGTCTCTTAAAAGTTAGAAAGACTAGTGTCCAAACCTCTAGACTAGGATTCGGATACGAACTCACCTGGCTACTATTCATAAATCATAACTATAAGTGTTAATGTATAATACAATGTGTATTCTTAAATGTGAATACAAACATGTGCAGTTAATTTGATCATTTAATTGCTAAACAACCTCTTGGATTTGACAATCATAAATCACCTATTCGTAGACAATCAAACACATTTAAATGAATGAATTTATGCAAAACTTTTGGGATCATTGCCCAATTAATCATTCCTTAACTATCCAAGTAGAGATTCTGAAATATCCTTTATTAGAAAATTTAGATTTTAAATTTCAAACATAAGAATTTAGAACTATTATCTGCCAAATACTTTGATTCAATTTATGCCTAATTTATACACCTTGATCAATTGTAATAATACTTTTAAAAAGTAGGATTCATTTATGAGTTGGAAACGTAAAGCACTGCTGATTTAGTAATCCACTGTTTTTTTTTTATTATTAGTAAATAATCAATCACATAAAGAAAAGGAGCATGGAACAAAAGAGTTCACACGCGTACTGAACTCGAAAAGAAATTAAACAACCTAAGGTAATAGCCCGAGAAAAGAAGAAAGGTCAGCTCCAATAATAGAGACCATACAAATACATAAGAAAAAATAAAGTATCAGCTCCAACTAGCCCGATTAAACCTATCATCCCTAGAGGAGAGCCAAGAAGAATGAAGGCGCATGGCCCACAGGCAAACCTGATCTAATTGAAGGGATGAGAGCTCGAGAACTCTTTGATTCCTTTCCTTCAAAATGAACCAGACTATAACCCCCAGGATAATGTTCCGGGCTTCCTCCAAACTAGCTTCCACCTTAACTGAAGGCCAACAAGATAAGAAGCCCCGTAAGGTATGAGGAAAAACCTCACAAATACCCAACCACGATTGAAAATGACCCCATATCCCAAAGGCAAAGGAGCAATGAATAAGAAGGTGATCGACTGATTCTTCCTCTTGGAGGCACACGAAACATCCATTGGCCATCCTCCAACCTCTATTTTTCAAGTGATCACATGTGAGAATTTTATCCAGCGCCGCCAACCAGAGAAAAAAGGATACTTTGGATGGGATATTTTGATTCCACACCTACTTATGCGGGAAGGGAACCCCTTGGACAACTCTTGAAGCCTTGTAGAGAGATCTCATTGAAAACTATCCCTTATTGTCACTTGAACAAATTTTGACGTCGCTAAGATGAGGATGAATTATAGCGAAATGAAGACGTTCCAAATGCTAGATACACTATCTAGTTCCCAATAATCCACAAATTAATAATGTAATAGATTAATCATCGAAGAAATTATTTAAAAACATATAATATGTTTTTTTTTTACTTTTGAATGTAACATCTTCAATTATAGATTTTTTTTAGATATCTATGGTTCATAATAACTTATTATTTCATGTTTAATTTTTTCTCTTAATAACATTCTTCGTAAAATTAGAAACATAATAATTTTATAAAAAATATTCCCTATGTCCTCGAATCCTATTTTCTTGGGCTTGCCGAATTCGACCATTGCATCCGAGTCCGACTCCAACACTCGTGTCTGTGTCGACAAAGCACGAGAAAATATTACAAACCATACTTTAACGAAATCCCTTTTGTAATCTGTAGAACTCACCAATCTCCATGATCAACAAGCTTTATTTTTCCATCTGTGTTAGCACAATGATCCATCACCACCAACTGGTCCAAGATATTTTCTTCTAAATCTATAGTCCCAAAGACGATTTCCATTTTCCACCTTATTTGAGTCGTTACTTCAATAAGTCCTGAAAGGAACATTTAGGGAGTGTTTGGATTTATGGAATTGGAATTGACTCAAAGAATTGAATTCCATGAAATTAAAATCATTGAATTGAATTCTATTGAATTCATAATTCTATCGTTTGGATGTAATACTGAATTTGTAATATTGAATTAGAGAGATTTGGCAACAACATCTTCCTCTATTTGTTTCAAAGATCTACATCGAAGGTTCTCTTCAAAGCTCCCACTCGCCATACGTGATTGATCTCTGCCTCGTGAAACTTGACTGCTACTGATCTTAATTTTCAAGCACTTCACCTTCTAGAATTCATTCAAAGGACTAGATGTAGTTTTGATTACATGATCAGTTTTTTCTTTTCTTTTTTGGAACTTAAAAGTCAACATCTCTAAACACATCAAAAGCCATGTTCATCACAAGTACTCAGCAGCAACCAGAAAAAAAATGCTTAACAACAATATTCTCCACAGCTACATCACATCCGTTTCACCAAATCAAATGAAAACCTACAAAGGTTCAAAACATGTATGCAGTAGGCCAGTAGCAAAGCCCAAAAAGTTCTTCCCTCAAGGAATAGCAATAACGATCTATCCTGCAACTTGGTCGGGATCTCGTTGGCCAGGATGTGATCGGCTCCCATTCCTCTTGCGCACACCATAAATCTTCCGGAAACTACTAACCCTAATACCATAGCTTCAAGCTCCAGGTGGAACAAGAAGGAAGAACTATGGGATTAGGGTTCCTGCTCTCTTGACATGATCAGTTTTTGATCTGGACAAATAAGCCGGCTAAG
Organism: Tetracentron sinense; assembly: GCA_015143295.1. Taxonomy (NCBI): domain Eukaryota; kingdom Viridiplantae; phylum Streptophyta; class Magnoliopsida; order Trochodendrales; family Trochodendraceae; genus Tetracentron; species Tetracentron sinense. Next base: position 15,035,866 of record CM026551.1, read on the forward strand.
GAATAGATATAGGGGTAAGGCCTGTAGGGAGGAGAGGCACCTTTTTATGCGTTTTAAGAAGGCTGCAAAGGAAGGGAGACCATTACAAGAAGCCAGGAGAGAGCAATGAGGAGGAGAGGAACATGAGGGAGAAAGACTGTCACAGAGAGATGGAGTGTTTTGATCGGACTTCTCTCCTATTTCCAATTTCACGTTGTGGATTTGTCAATTAAGACCTATTTAGAAGGGAATTGAATTTCGCTTATTTAACTTGTGAAATCACTGTTTCAATTCCATGTAGAATTGACAATTCTAATTCTACCATTTTTATAATGTCCCAAACGACGGAATTGGAATTTAGAGATGAAATTAACAATTCCGTCCCCCAATTCCATAAATTCAATAAATCCAAACGCACCCTTAGGTTAGTAGAAATCTAGGGTTTTGTACTATTAGGATTTGTGAGAATAAATGCGAGAAGAGAGGAAAGACGAAAAGGGTTCGAATTGTGTCTCCACGCCCTCTAGATCTCCTTTTATACTATTAATAATTAATAAAGATAAAAGGAAATAAATGTCATTAATACAAAGAAATAAATATTAATTTGTCAAAAAGAGGATTCCTCACTTCTTTCTCTCATTCAAAATCATGCATGAGACTTTCATCCAAGATTTTTCTTGGGAGGTATCAGGAAGGAATTGGAATATAATAATATTGATTCAGAAGAAAAGGTTCTCTACTGATTCAAACGCATTAAGAGTTTGATATGATGACTAGAAAATAATCGATAGTGTGGACAAAACTATGGCACTCACTCTTGCCTTCCCTGCTCGGGTAAGTAACTCATTCCTTCCTACCCCCTTTTACTTTTATTAGGCCCATTACAAAACTCCCCCCTAAGAGGGGCATAAATATCTAACATTCCAAGCTTGCTTATAAGCCTATGATGTCGCGATGAAGTTACTGCCTTTGTGGGCACATCAGCTAACTGATATTTTGTTCTACAAAGGTAAGATCAATGGTTTTCGAAACTACCTTCTCTCGTATGCAATACTAATAGTAGCTCTATTATCAGTATACAGCTTCATCAGTGATTGGTATAAGAGTCTTGATCCATAGTAACTCACATGCCAAATAGGCCATGGCTTTGTGTTTCGTTTCGACACTAGACCTTGTCACTAGAGACTGTTTTTTGCTCCCCCAGGTGAAAAGATTACCACCAACCAAAGTGGAATAACATGATGTAGATCTACAATAGGTAACTGACATAACATATCCATCTAGTTGTAAGTCATCACATAGAGACCCAAAATTTTATTTCCTGGTATTCGTCACTTAATTTAATCTTCTCGATTGTCATGATTAAATTATTATATAAGTTTAAAATTGGAATAATTAAAGTAACATGCAGCGTGTTTTATAAATTAATCAAGTGAAAAATACACGAAATCTCCTCTCTATCAATATAGGGGCATTTTGGTAATTTAAACTCATCTAAAATTTATGAAATTTTTAGGGTAGATTCTAGATGTCCTAAAGTAACTACGGTTCAAATTTGAACCTAATCCGATAAGAATTGACCTCTCTGGAATTTTTCAAAATTTAGTGGCAAAATCGTAAATATGCAAAGATTATGAATAGTGCGTGAATAGTAATCCAAGAAACCCCAAACTCGATTTTTGGCTTCTTTATTTTTCCTTGAGTATTCTAAGAGTTTTCAAAAGAAGTAGACCTAGAGATTTGCTTAGAAAATGGTTAGAGATCAAGAAGCATTCTTTGAAGATCAAGATTTGATATTTTAAGATCAAGAAGCAATGTTGGAGATCAAGATCCAACTATTTTAAAGTGCTTCGATCGTAGGGAAGCGATCAAGAGAAGTAAATAATGAACCTAGTTCTCAATATCTTGAATATTAATCCAAAAGAAGAATTCAAAGAGACAGATCTAAGTAAGAACATAAAGATAAAAACTATGAATTTATATTGTCATTGATTTATTGTTTAATGAATCGTTAAAGTAAGACGTGAATAGCGTGATAAAGATGTGAATAACCATGTTTATACTTGGTTTATGCTTTAACAAGGGGATTGAGAAATTATAATGGATTATGTGGATATATGAGAAGAAAATGATGAATTTATAGAGTCGAATGGAATGTATGAAAGAATTGAATGAAGAATGTGGATTTTTTGCGAGATTAGGGTTACATCTGAGTGTGTTTTTTTGAATATGCTTCATGAGAATTATGATTGATAAATTATGTAGTATATTCATGATATTTATCTTGATTAAACATGTGTGGATGATATTTAAATTAGATTGTGAATTATGCATATTGAAAATAAACTGTGATTTCAGCCTGTTAAATTATTGGAATATGAATGTTGTTGTATGTTTATTTTTTATTGTTATGTGATATATTTTTGGGTAAAAGAACCTTTGATGAGAGTCTTGCTTGCCTAAATCTGTTCAATATAGTGGAATGAGACGCTATGATGTAATTTCCTATGACCCTTGACTATTAGTCTTCGGAATAATTTAACCAAAGGTGTATCACCGTGCACTCACCAATAAAAAAAATATGCATAGGCATGAAGATGAAATTAAGGACACTAATAAGATTACAAGTAAGACCAAAAGTAAAGTAAGAAAGACACACGAAAGCGATAATGCATGTTTATGTTTTGCACCACCGAATACCATCAAAAAGGCGATAAGTATGTCAAAATAAGTTAGCCGTCTATGCCGGATAATGTACAAAGGATGGTATCTCGGTAAAGTAAAGTATAGTAACCAATTTCCATATACGGTAAAGCGGTATTTTAATTTATTACCGATGCATGTGGATGTGTTGTTTATAAAACGATAAAGTAAGAAGTATGAAAAGTAAGAAAGAAAAGTAAGAAAGTAAGAAAAGAAAGCAATTGGCATAAAGTACATGTTTGTTTTCCGCACTCTGATTTATGTATGTGAACTGAAGTATGAATTGTTAAATGCATGTAAGTTAATGTTTAAGATATTGTTTACTATTGTTTGTTATATACGCTGAGTAATTTGTTACTCAGCCGATAGCTTTGTTGTCGGCAGATTCGAGATTTGATATTTGTGCACCCGGACCGTGGAAAGAAGAGGAATACATTGAGGAACCTGAAGATAATCATCCCGAAGAGGAATGGGATCTCGATAGATGGCCTTATTATATGTAAGTTAATGTTTAAGATATTGTTTACTATTTTTTGTTATATACGCAGAGTAACTTGTTACTCAGCCGATAACTTTGTTGTCAGCAGATTCAGGATTTGATATTTGTGCACTGGGACCGTGGAAAGAAGAGGAATACATAGAAGAACTTGAAGGTGATCATCCCGAAGAGGAACGGGATCTCGATAGATGACCTTATTATTGAGTTTGTTTTATTAGTAGTAGTTGATTTAATAAGAAATTGCAATTGGATTTATTCTGGATTTATATTTAGTTTAGTTTGATGGTTTAGGATCACGATGGATGATCATAATTTTATTATTTTCAATTACAGTTATGGATCATGGATTTATTTATGTTATTAATGAAAGAAATTTTCAGGTTCAGAATTTAGATTGCCTTAAATGCTTCTAACATAAGGGTATGATAAGTAAGTCATGTGCCATAGATCTTACATTCTCCTAGGGGGTATTTTGGGGCCTGACACACCATTCTGACTGAATAATAATACTCAACTAGGGGAAGACTTCAAGTATCTCAATACTCTTTTTGTAGCCTCAAGATGAACAATCTTTGGTTTGTGCACAAAATGGCTAGTTACACATTGCGCAGGCAATATCTAGACAAGTCAATGGCAAATAGATCAAACTACATAAAAGTCTTTAAAACATGCCAATATCTTTAAAACATGCCTAGATCTAGACGAGTCAATGACACATATGTGTTACTAGTTTTGAACCAAGCTTTCTAGTCTCTTCCAGCAGATCGATGATATATTTCTTGAGAAATCAATATGTCCTTGTTGGATCATGTCCTTGTTGGATCCAGCAACTTCAATCTCAAGGACATAACTGAGCACATAGTCCACAAAAAAATGCGTTTTTTTTAAGAAAAAAATTTAAAACGCGCATTAATACCTTGCCGTATAGAAAATGACGTTTAAAACCCGTTTTTTGAAAGAAAAAAAAACACATTATAGTTTAAACATGTTTAAAACGAATAACACAAATTTAAAAAAAAAACACACACACATTTAAAACGAATAACGGAAAAAAATAGATAATCTTGATAAATTTTCGAAATGAAGATTATGCAGATATTGATGACTTTGATCAAGCGATTGATGAATAGGAATGAGTGATTTTATTAATACGCGTATTATAGTCTTGTTTTCAATCTTAATAGTTGATGTTTTAATGAATTTTGATGCTTGATGGAATGAATTGGATGTTAAAATGATGTTATGAACTTATTATTGTTGATTCTAGCTACTTTTTTTTTTGTATATTATCTCACCAAATTGTTAGATATATCAATTAGTATCATTTCTAATTTTTATAATAATTATTTTTTTCCCGAAGTTTTCCTGTATTTTTCTAAATTTTTCCGTACTTCACCCATGCCGAATTATTCCCAAACCCCGACTTTATAACTATGCCTGAGCAAACCCAAATCTTTAATTTTAGCCAGAAGGACCATAAGCTTTTGTATTTCCCATGGGTTATCACCAGTAACAACAATACCCTCCAAATCCACAAGTACTGGAGTAGCAATGTCTCCTCGATGCTTCACAAACAACGTATGATACTTCACAAACAATGTATACTTCATGTAGTGACCTTCAAATTATTATTCTGATTCTTAGGGTATTTAGGTAATTATCCTATTGAGGGTAGGTTAGTAATTACATCATTAAAGTTAACCATGATAATTTATCTAACTAAAGGTTAAATAGAATAATGAGAATAAAAAAACAAAGAAGAATAATATACAAACTTGAATTAAATTAATGAGTAACCAAACACCCCTTTGTAAGGACCTTTTAGTAAAATACTAATTTAGGGTGTTAATATAAATAGATAAAGCTAAACCTAATAAACCATATTTTTAACAAAACCTAATTTGGAGAAAAGAGGCAGCGTAGAGAAAAGGGTTTGAGGAAAAAACTTGCGGGAAAAGCGTTAGAACTTTTTGGGTTTGATTTAGAGATTTGAAGCCTCGAAGATCGCATATCAGATCTCAAGCAGTCTATTCTGTTGCTCATGGGGATTCAAATAGAGGCAAGTGAATACTCCCCCTTAGATCTAGGTCTTTGTATTTAAATTTTTTAATTTAAAAATAGATATATTCTTCTTTAATCATGATTAGCTTCATTCAAAGTTTTTGAATGAAGTATGTGAAGTTTGATAATCACATTTTAGGTTTAGAAATTTTAAATTGAATTAATATCAAGTTGTTAGATTTCTGGAATTTTAGGACCAGTCGTGGAATAATATTCATAATATATTCTCTCATATTCCAAAAATTACGAAATTTTGTGGGTAGTTCTCACATTGGTAAATACACATCTGCAAAATTTCAGACAAAAAGGAATTTGTTTGATATTTATTTCATAATTATGTTTAGGACGTGTTAAACCTGTCAGCAATTTCAGAATCAGAAAAACTCAACTTGTTCTATAATATTTTTAAATATGTTATACATGAGGGTGTTGTTTTAAAATTTTTAAAACAACTATAATCTAATAGAATTTAAACTCAATTGGTCTCATATTATTTTCTTTTATATTGCATATTTGGTGAATTTATTGGTGAAAGGTGTCGAAACTGTCAGAAAATTTCTCATTGCAGATAGATTGTGTTTCACTCAATATTTTATATTTAAAATATTATAATTTGATTTTTATGATATTTTTATTATTGTGTTTTGAAAGTCTATTTACTAGAAAAGCATGCCTCATAATTTTTAGGTAAGAGATGAATCTCTGAGAAATTATAAAATCATAAAGATCCTTGTTTTCTATTATTTCGTGAGGCAGTACAACTATATTGAGTTTAATTATTTATGGAATTATAAGTACATAAATGCAGAGAAGGAAAATAAAGAAAAAAATGAAATAAATAAATAAATTGTTTTAATTATTTTAAATAAGATGATTGAAAATAGTATATTTATTTGTTACAATTATGTAAACTTCATCACTTGATAGATAGACTTAAAAAGTATGAGTTATTTAATTAATGCATTGTTATCATTGTTTCGCTTCATATACTGTTTTGAATGCATGTTTGTTCTTATTCCTCTTTATTATGATGGTAAGGACACCACAATAAAGAGAATATATTTTGTTAATGGTAAAGACCACTACCTAAGAGATGATAGTGAAGAGTATGATACTCTTGAAGAAGTCTTAAGTCTATGAGTGATCTCCAAGAGATTCCACTAGGGGAGTCCAGGACTTCTCAGTGAGACAACCTTAGGTGTATTTGTGAACTCAAGAGTCCGGGACTTCTCAGTGTGACAATACGACTTAAGGGTCCCTTAATGATGGATTAGATGACCTTAGACCACTGCCAATGGGGTAGACTATAAGAGAACCTTATGGGCAGAGGACCAAACCAATTTAAAATTAACTGCAGTAATTATTGCATATTTTAAAATAGAGATATTAAATGTCAAATACTATTGCATATTTTAATATAGAGATATTAAATGTCAAATACTTTTGTAAATTGCTGCATGCTTGTTGTATTCACTTGTTGAGCTTAGAGCTCACTTTTGCTATTGTTGAAATTTTCAGGAGACACCTGAAGAGGTTAGGGAGTCAGGATGCAAAGTTAGTTGTCGAGACTTTGTTGAGTTTTAGTTGAGCATTTATCTCAGATAGAGTGAACTCTAGTGAGGTTTAATTAATTTGCTTTAACTCTTTTACTCTTTGTGGTTTGTTTAAACTTCAGTTGCTTGATGATATATCTGAATGGTATTTTTTAGGAATAAATTCCATTGTCGTTGGGGTTTGTCCTCAGATCGCACCTCGGGATCTACACAAATATGAGATATATTGTGTGCAGATTTTGGGACATGACACTTCACGAGTATTGTGCTCTCATAAACTTGTGTAAGCGAAGTAATCAAGATGTTAAAATGATGTTAAAATGATGTTATGAACTTATTATTGTTGATTATAGTTACTCTTTTTGTATATTATCTCATCAAATTGTTAGATATATCAGTTAGTATCATTTCTAATTTTTATAATTATTATTATTTTTCTGTACTTGACTCTTGCCGAATTATTCCCGAACCCCAACTTTGTGACTATGCCTAAGCAAACCCAAATCTTTAATTTTAGCCAGAAGGACCTTAAGCTTTTGTATTTCCCATGGGTTATCACCAGTCACAACAATACCATCCAAATACACAAGTACTGAAGTGGCAATGTCTCCTCGATGCTTCACAAACAACGTATAATACTTCACAAGTATTGCGCTCTCATAACCTTGCAATCGAAGTAAGCAGGATTTTCAATGATTTTGCATTTTAGATTGGTTCAAATAGAACTAACAATTCATTATCTACTCCTTCCACTCTTAAAAAGCGAGTCTTTGCTTTGTTTCTTTGCATTTTAGATTGATTGTCACAAGTAATTATTGTCATTTGTGCCCATCTGAAATTTAACTTATTCTTCTTGTATAAAATTCATTTGTGTTATGAGGGATGTTTTATTATTCTTACAATCGGAATAGTATTTGTAAACTTGATTTTGCTTAGTTGGTTGAATTAGAGGATAGTGTTTGTGGTTTTTGTTATTCTTCTAGTGGCTAATACTTGTGTGGTTTTTAGAAATAGATAATTAAGTTTTTATTGTTTAATTCATCGATGTCATCTAAGGGAATCAAATTCTCTCCGTCTCTCTCTCTTTCATCCATTTTTCTCTATACTACCTTAGTTATACATAACAAGGATTAAAAATACGGTTTCAGGAGATGTATCGGTCCCAACCGAACCCTATACATATCGGATTCGATATCAGTTTTAAACGATACATATAATATTTTCTTTTTCTTTTTCTTAAAAAAAACAAATTAAATTTTAAAAAATTCAAATGAGTGACAGGAATCAAATTTACCAAATATAAAGCCATGGAAAGCAACTCAAAGACAAGTAGCAAACACAATTACAATTCTACAATAAATTAAAACATACATAACTAATAAACGATACCTATCACTTGTTTTGTATTAGTAAAAATATTGTATAGGGAGCTACTGATACCTATACATATCGCCCGTCTCGTATCAGTTTCGGCGATTTTTATTTCCATTAGATAACAAATATTAAAAAAAAATTATAACGTTTTGAGTTTTAGGTGTCATTACTCGGATGAGTTTTGACCCAATTCTCATGTCGACTTTGCAAGGTTCCAAGTCGAGTTTTAAAATACTGGTTCAAACTACAAAGATCCGAAACAATGGGCATCCAATAACAAGCTTTGCTTCTTCTTAGCATCTAAGGCGGAAGGGAGCCAGGATATCAAAGAGTTGGGCTAGGTCTAGATTTAACTTTTAGGGGAGCCATGGTATCAAAGAGTTGGGCTAGGTCTAGATTTAACTTTTGGGCTCGAGATGTTTGTGCAAGGTTCTGGCCAATCTCTTTAGAGTCTGAGGGTCTAGCTTGGCCCATTCTCATATGCATATATAGTATACAGGAGAACATTTAATATCCTTATTATTATTATTATTATAATTATGTATACATATATATATATATATGATTTTTTTTATTCCATTGTTGTGCACTAAACAGAAGATAATTATCTTACTATAAAGGAAAAAAACACACAAAACCATAACTCAAACATTTCTCTCAACCACCCTTCTGACTTCAATATCCCCTAGACAGGATCCAATTAGGGGCCCGTCATCTCATCTCATCTCAGATTAATGCTCCATTAGAGGGGATATGAGAATTTGTAGGTCTCATCGCTTTCTGATTCCTAAATCATTAAAAGCAGTTTACAAGGTCCTTTATTTTTGTAACCTATTACTTGTCTATGTTTTTTTGTTCATTTTTCTTTCTCTATAGCTTTTTCATCAATTCTTTGGTGAGCTATCTTGCTTCCTTGTACTATATTTCTTTTTGCTTTAAGCCTTTAATTTCATACCCTGATTAACGATCAAAAAATATATCCATTTTCCAGGATGAGATCTCGCCTTTTATGACACCGTCCATTCTTTTCTCTCTCTCAATCCCATCGCCCCCGCCCCCCTCTCCTTCTCATCATTTTACTTTCATATATCTGATGCTAGAAAATAAATCAAAACATTTTGTCTAATTAAGAAACATGTACATGTATTTTGTTTAACGTGTAAATCTTATGATCGTAAGTATATTCATAAGAAATTATGCACAAACTATTTAATTTAGTTCCAATGCCCCCTCCCCCCCTAACAAAGGAATTTAATTTATAGGTTTCTGGAACATTAACTTAAGAAAACATTTGAATATTCTAGAATGTTTAACCATGTTTTTAGAGCTCCACAAACTAAAGAAAGATGCATACCGAGCGTAAGATTCAAATAATTAATTGGTTCATTTCTTAACACAAAATGTTGAATAAAACAATTACCACTAAGATTCAGTCATTGAATAACATTTATTGTATTTTTAGAAAATGACACGTAATATTCGATGAGCATTAGCTCCGTAGGAAATTTCATGTATTCTGACTCGAGGAAAAATCAATACACTTATCCCATTTTTAATTTGAAAAAAAAAAAAACAAATAAACAAACCTTAGCACTTTGTTTTCCATAGAATGTGCAAACACCAGCTCCGTTTTCATGTCTCAAGGCCAAAAGCATATTCCTCACATAAGTGGCAAGAGATGTCGTATGCCTTGAAGAAAATAATAAATAACACATGTTAGACCATGGTTTTCCCTATTCAACTATATGAATGGTACCAATAAATTCTAAGAACATGATCTTTCCTTGAATAATGAAGGATAAACCAATGATGGCATACAGATGGACACTTCCCCAATCCTTATTAAATAGCAGCAAGGCATATATATTAATTGTGCAAATAAAAGAAAAGAAAAATCATTTAACAGAAGAGATACACTGGAGGGAATTTTCTTTATTACCATACTATGGGGAATAAAGGACAGTTGAAAATGCATAAAAAGAAAAGGAACTTTTCAACTCCTAAATGGAAAGATCACATGTATCCCTATTGTACACTGTAGCACCATTCGAACTGTACATTACCAGAACTATCAAAGAAAATAGTTGAAAATTTGCTAACCCTATATTTCACATGCATGCTTTGGGGACATAAACTTAATGGGTTAACACCCAACAGAATAAAAAGCTACCTTAAGCAGTAGAAAAAAACAATCAAACAATACAAACTATACAGATGGAGTATGATAAAAGTTAATATGTATTTGATGCAAAAGACCTAGACCTTTACGTAAATGAATTAATTTCCCAACAAAATAGAATTCTACCTCAAGGAACAGTTTTCCATAGCCTACCATCTCTAAAAAGGTACTAAGCTTAATCGAGTTCAGACGTGTCATGAGTCTAAAAAAGTCCTCCATTTCCAAAGCATTCAACCCCCTTCTTAGATGAGGAGTCCAACCAAAGTGTTGCCTCTTAAAAAGGCCTCCATATCCCACTCATTCAACTCCACTATCATGGTAACTTCCCCAGCTCCGAACATTTCACCTTTTGAAAGATTAACTTTGAGCCTACTTATCCTTAAATAATTATTTAGGGTCTAGGGTGGTGGGTTATGTGCTATGTAACAAAAAACTCCGTTTTTTTCAAAAAAATCGCAAATTATCCGTGCATTTTTGTGTTACCGGATTATTCTACAAATTATTCGCAAATTATTGGATTCCCGAATTATTCGCAAATTTTCCGAATTATTCCCAAATATTCCAAATTATTCTCGAATTATTTTCTCAAATTTGGCAAAAAAACTACTTATTTTGTATCTTTTTAATCAAATTGTTTGGTATATTATTATATTTATTTTTTCCCGATTTTTTTCGAACTTCACCCTTGTCGAATTATTCATGAACCACGACTTTGTCACTATGGTTGTGGTCATAAACATGTAAAACCTTCAAGCCTACAAATATGTCTTTTTGAGAGATGATTACCTCATAATCTTGTAGCTTAAAGTTTTACATAGAAGTTTTTGCATGGGTCACATGTTCCACATCGAAAGGGCACTAGTAATGGGTTATTTTTAAACACACCGAATTCATGTTTAAACACTTAGGCCCCGCTATGCTTCTATTTGATTTTTAGGGTTCGTAAAATATTGATTTTAATCAATATGTAATATAATTAAAATTGGAATATTACTGATTTTGTTTCTATTTAAAAAAATTGTGAAAGCAGTTAAATTTAAAAATTGGGATGAGATCCCTATGGTTGGCCGAAATTCACTTAGTGGTTTTTATTGTTTTTAAAATCATGAAAATTGTTTACTCCTTGTTTTTGAGTTTAGAGAAATCCTAAAGGACTTAAATATATTGATTAATAAGTTATTTATAGTTATGGGCTACCATTTAATACTAAGAATATTATTATTATATTTTTCATGATGATGAATGGTTGATTATAATGAACGTAGGATGGGTTCCATAAATCATGCCCCCTTCTCTCCCTCTATTCTCCTCTTCTTCTTCTTCTTGCTTGTACTCCCCTTGAGCACCCTATTGTGACTTGTGAGTATTTTCTCAAGGTTTCATTGTGTTTAAAAATAAACATGTGACCCATACAAAAAAATTTACGTAAAACTTTAAACTACAAGATTATTAGATAATCGTGTCTCAAAAAGACATTTTTGTAAGCTTGAAGTTACATGTCTATGGATCACATATAACCCACCACCCAAGACACTAAATAATTATTTAAGGGTAAGTAGGATTCAGCCATTGGTTATGAACCATAGTGGTCGAACCCCCTAGTATGGGGCTAGTGGGACTAATCGCTCCTACAGTCCTAGTTTGAATCCAGTTATTTAAATTTACCTCTATCGTAGGTGTATTTGATTTGATAGGGAATGTCTAATGAATGAGGGCATATTCCTACTTGATCATATGATAGACCAAGAATAATAGGTTGCGCTTAACTAAGGAAATATGACGGCCAAAAGTGATTAACATGTTCTCCTTGGAGACCGAAAGAAAATCGAGAATCAGTGTTAACATAAAGGAATTATGCATTAGATAGTTGAATAGATGGTAGCAATCCACCTTATAACGCATGTGTAATATTATTCTAAAATGAAAGATTGCATGTATACTAAGAGACTCCCGATACTCATCAGAAATATAGTACATATATTTACTGACTTCGTAATAGAAGGGATTTATGAAATCCGAAAATGATGAAAGTTTCATCGTGGATTTGAAATCCCAAAATCCGATGAATATATGTGATTAATATTATTGTTTTATATATGTATACTGTCATGTCAAACTTTAACCCATTTTTCAAGATATTGGACGAAAATCGCTTGACAAGTCCAAACTATGTGGATTGGAAAAGGAATCTCGATTTGTGCTCATAGATCCAAGGTTCGAAATATCGATAATATCGGCGATATATCGCCGATATTTTTCGATATCGGTCACCACCGATGTATAGATACACTGTTAAGCAAATTTTACATGGTATCGGGAGATATCGCCGATATATCGGCGATATCTACGATATATCGTCGATAATCCACCGATATTGACCAAAACCAGCAAAACCAGTGACCTAAGTTGCAATAAACTTTTTCCCCCTTTTTTCGACCATAAATCATCACATGCAAAGTTGCAAACAGTCTTGATTCAGAAGGAAAAAGAAAAAGGGTTGAAACTTGAGAATAGAGAAGAAAGAAGGAAGAAGGAAGAAGAGGGTATCGTGGCCGTGGGTACACATACCTGTCGCCGTCTCCAGTCGTCGTCACCGTCGCCGTCGCCATTCGCCGTCACCGTCGCCGTGGCCGTCGCCAATCGCCGTCGCCAAGCCAAGGTCGAGCAACTTCTCTTCCCTCTTCCTTTCTCACTTCCGAACTCTGCCCCTTTTTTTTTTTTCAGGTTTGCTCTGTTGATCGAATCGAATGAGTTGGGCTTTGATTGTTTTAAACCTTAAGAAGGGTCATGCTAATGTTAAACTCTTGAGTTGGGCTTTTAAATGGTTTAAACCCTAACAAGGGTCATGCTAATGTTACACTATGAGTTGGGCTTTTAAATGGTTTAAACCCTAACAAGAGCTTGCTAATGTCACACTCAGTCTTATTAAACATGCTTCCTTAAGAGGTAATGCTATTACCACCCCATTTTTTTGTTGGTTTAAAGAGAAAACACCAGTGTAGTCAAGGCGCCGCCTAGGCGGTCGCGCGATTTTGGGCCTGCGTCGCCTAGGCGCCCCTCTAGGCGGGCTATCCTAGTTTAAAAAAAAAAAAATTGCTTTAAAAAAATCCAAAATTTCCCAATAAATAAATAAATAATATAAAAACATATAATGAAGTAGTAATAAGATTCTAAATCGTTTTTTTCACTAAAAATATCAATTTTTTTCACTAAAAATATCGTTTTCGACGCAATCTGGGCCTATTAGGCCCAGAGTGCGGACGCACTTCGTGCGTCGCAGGGGGGCGCTGCCCCCCTGCCACCCCCCCAGACAATCGTAGGGGGCTCTGCCTAATATTATACATGGACAATGACACGAATTTGGGTATTTTGCCTAGATTTTGAAATGTTTAATACTCCACTATGTTAACATGTCTTTGGTTATGTGATGAATAACTGTAATAGAATTTTTATTTTATGTTTTTGTGGAATGTGGGTGTGGAGTTTTGGTCTTTTGGATGTTATATATATACGTGATATATATATAATTATATATATATTTATATCAAATTTATCGCCTAGGCAACGCCTCGCCTAGACGCCTTGACTACACTGGATAACACTCTAAACACCTAGCACTTTAAGTTAGGTAATGCTATTACCACCCATGGATATTTTATTTAGTATTTTAACCTTTAACTCTTTAACTCTTAAATGCTTTAACTAGCCTTGAACTGTGCTTAACATGTTAACCCTTGTGATTAATTTTTTTTTTCTAAAAACTAAGGTCAACTTTTTGAAGCCTTTAATCCTAAGGGTCAATGAATCTTAACCAAAGTTAAAGGGGTGTCCCCTCTTAACTCCCTTTAAATGTGGTTAAGATTCACTAACCTTTAAGGTTAAAGCATCTAACTTGGATGTTTTAAAATTAAAAAAAATTAAATGTCACCCTGTAACTCCCTTTAACTATGATTAAGATGGATAATCATTAAAAAAGAGAGTCAAATGGCCTTACATATTTGTTCAAATGAAGTAAAATTAATTATATTACAATTAACATAGAAGTCAGAGCACATTTTATTGAGAATTAAATGAAACATGAATCAATCATACATTATCATCACTCATCAGCGCACATCTTTACTCTCTTCTCATTACATCTCTGATATACATTGTTATTTTTTAAAATGTTTTTATTCTAAAATATGTATTAACATCTATTTTAACATGTCCTGAAGTTTCACTGTAAAATTTTGTGTTTTGCCTCATTTTTTTGTTATTTTTCCAAAAATCACCGATAAACGATATATCTTCCGATATATCTCCGATATATCTTTTTTCAGCAGGTCGACATGTTGAGCGATATCGACATTTAGAACCTTGCATAGATCATAAGATTTCTTATGTTCTTACCACTGAGTACCCGGAGTTCTCTAAGGAAACTCAAACTCCTAAGCATGTTGAAAAAGCTTCAAAATGGCATGAGGCTAATGAGTTGGCCAAATGCTACATCCTTGCCTCTATGTCCAATGTCCTACAGCAACAGCACCAAGGGTTTTGCTACAGCCAAAGTGTGACGCCCTGAACCCGCGCCTAGGGAATCAAGTTCCAAGACTCGTGCTCGTTCGTCATAACCACGCATGCGGAAGACTTTACCCGCGAAAATGCGGGGATTTTTCAACTTTTCTGATGAACTTATGTAAGCGGTAACAACCGGTCATCACAATAACCCATCATAAGCAAATACGTTACCTCACTGGCTACAATAGCCGTTACTTTTGGCGCCACAACTGCGCCGGTACACTTTCAGAATCCATCAAGTCTAACTCCTTGTCAATCGGCAACTGCTTCCAAATCTGAATACATAAAATGAGAGGAGTGAGTTATAGAGCCCAGCAAAATCCACAATCCATCTAGGCTATTTTCCACCTAGTAACAATCATCATCATCAATAACAATATAGTGTTGTAATACAATTCTCATATTATAATAATATATAATCTCGTAATCCGGGACCCGAGGTCACTCAGGGCTATTCACTCTATTTCGAGGTTCCCAACCTCAATTTCCAAGTTCATCCAATCATCATTTACACCACTAGGTTACCATCCCAGACAACCGCTCACACTCTATTCTTGAGTCCGTACACTCAATCAACTGGCCTTCACCCGTATTCAACATGAGTCCGTAGACTCAATATCCAAGTTAGAGTTCGTAAACTCGCTATCCATTTCCAAATCCGTTAACATTAATTTTGTTACCATGGCGTCCCATACCCCCATGATAACTATCGAGATCAACCGGGCTTACACCCAATGAAATCAAACCTTGAGTCCTTAGATTTCGTACAACCTTGAGTCCATAGACTCCGTATATAATCCAGGCCTTCACCCGCTAGAACCAACACAATCGTCTTATCTCAGCCACGGTGAGGAACTCTAGCCTCACGGCATCTCTATCCGACAACACAACCATCTGACTCAGCCACGGTGGGGACCTCTATCCTCACGGCATCTCTATCAGATAACACAACAATCTGACGTACGGACGACAAATCTATCAGAGGCATCACCACCTACTGACTCAGCCTTGGTACGGCATATCTATCAGATAACACAACCATCTGACTCAGCCACGGTGGGGACCTCTATCCACACGGCATGTCTATCAGATAACACAATCATCTGACTCAGCCACGGTGGGGACTTCTGTCCTCACGGCATATCTATCAGATAACACAACCATCTGACTCAGCCACGGTACGGATGACATATCTATCAGAGGCATCATAACCTACTGACTCAGCCTCGGTACGGCATATCTATCAGATAACACAACCATCTGACTCAGCCACGGTGGGGACCTCTATCCACACGGCATATCTATCAGATAACACAATCATCTGACTCAGCCACGGTGGGGACTTCTGTCCTCACGGCATATCTATCAGATAACACAACCATCTGACTCAGCCACGGTACGGATGACATATCTATCAGAGGCATCATAACCTACTGACTCAGCCTCGGTACGGCATATCTATCAGATAACATAACAATCTGTTCTCCCCTGACCTAGTCAAAGAGGATCTATGGATATCAAATCCACCCACTCCCGACTATCAATCACGGTGGATTATACTTTAACCCTGATTAGGTTTTCTAACCACAAATTAACCCCAGTTAACCCAAGCCTCGCTTGGTTAACTGAAATACTCGGACCTCGCGCCCGTGAACCAAATCCGGTAACACACCGTCCCGTTAGGGAACGCTTCCAGGCTAATGGATGTGTCTATAGCCTTATACGACCTGCAAAACAACTTTTCGACACCCCAGGGTGACGATACAATTTACCCGGGACCCGATCTGGGCTCCTCGAATGTCCACATAACATCACAACATCACATAGGGGTTTCCGACCCTTTTCCCATCCACGCCTTTTACGCAGTGAGTCTAAATCCAGGGTTTTGAAACCCGAGACCGAGGGTTACACCCCTCTACTCATTTTTCACCCACAACCACCTTCCCATAACATATCCACGGGGTCTCAGACCCTTTTCCATCAACGCGCATACATTTCACATAAAGAATATACCAAATAACAGGGAAAAGAGAAGAGATGGAAGGGGTTTTTACCTCTTTCACGCACTTCGAGGCGTCTAAGGCCGAAACGGACACCGCCAACGCGTTCAGGAGGACAATCAACCCCAAGGTGAAGCTCCTCACCTTCAAACCTTCACTTTCTCTCTCTAGATTTATCTCTTTCTCTCTCTACACGTTGATCGAGACGCCGGGGAAGAAAATAGACGTCGCCAACGCGTCGGGGACGTCGAAAAACCCCAAGGTGGACTCCCTTTTCTTTTCTCTCTCTTCCTTTCTCTCTCCTCTATCTCTCTCTTCCTTTCTCTCTCCTCACTCTCTCTAAAATTTCTGTGGCAGTGCAAACCGTGAGCAATTAGGGGCTGGCCCCCATTTATATAGGCCTTAAATGGGTTTAGATCATGTGCAAAAGCACATGACCCATTTGGTGTGGAAAGGTGTTGTTGACCAAGTCAACCACTTTGACTAGTTTGACCAGTTTGACTGGATTTTCCCATTTTTCATGCATATATCCTTTGAAACCCTATTATATAACGCCTGATAGTGATGAAACTTCAGGTGACCGAACTTGGGACAGCCCGACACCTACTGTAAAAATTTTGGGGAAAAATACTAAGTTTTGACAGCTACACTTTAGTCCAGAAGAAAACTGCAAAACCCACTAATTTTCTGATTTCGGACACAAAACAGGTCGCCGTTTCTTCGTCTGAGATAACTAACTGCCGAGACGAAAGACATTAGTTCCCACGGCCGACCGGCATGCATTAGTACCAACCACACGGATTTCTATTAGGATCTCCAATAAATATTGGGTCCCACTTAATTTCTGAAAATTTGGAAATTTCCCATTTTTCTCAATTTTATCACACATAATGGCCCTGCGGTCCCGCGAAATGATACCTGACGGAACCGATACGATAGGGTTGTGTCCCGGCAGTCGACCGGCACACTATGTGCGATTTTCGCGAAAAGATATTGAGATTTCCTCGGTGCACTTCAATCCCGAGCAAAACTCACTTTTTATTAATTTAACAAACACTCAAGTATTTAACCCCAGTTAAGGACCAATAAATGCATAATTTTATTATTTAAAATTCTGGGGCGTTACACAAAGACATTATGGTCAATGTCAAGGAGATGTTTGAGGAACAGAATATGACTACTAGGCAATTAGTTATGAAAGTGATTGATGGAGGGACTAAAATGTCTGATAAAACCATAGTTCAAAATATCGATACGTATCGGCCGATACGGGCCGATACGTACCGGATTTGCAGCCTACCGATACAGAGATACGCAGGAAGGAAAAAAATACTGCGTATCGGTGCGTATCGGTACCGATACGCACCGATACTCACCGATACTCACCGATACTCACCGATACGCACCGATACGCACCGATACGCTGTGATACGCAGCTGTTTTACAAAAAAAAAAATTTAAAGCATCGACCGATGGTGTTCAAGGGAGAGATTTAAAAAAAAAAAAGAGGAGAGCTATTAAAAAATGACTGATACAGATTAAAAGGATAAGAATTTTTCACTCTAAAGTTTTTTTTTTTTTTAAAATCAAGCTTAGATTATTGAATCCTAAGGGTTAGTGAATCTTAACTACAGTTAGTAGGAGTTAAAAGGGACAGTCAATAAGTGCGATTGAAATCTCCCAAGGTTATAAAAATAAATAAAATTAACCCTATTAAAAAAATCACACCCACATGCCAACGTGTCTCTTTTAACTCTTATTAACTGTGCTTAAGATTCACTAACCCTTGGGGTTCAACAATCTAACCTTGGTTTTTTTTATAAAAAAAATTAACCCTGTTAACTTGTAATCACCTAAACGGCTAAACACCACTCAATAGATTTGGAAGTCCTACTTGTTTATATTTTTTTTGTCGGTAAGAAGTAATTTCATTAAAAAATGAGGATTCACAAATAGTGAATCATAAAGAGCCCAAACAAACAGAGCATAGACTAACAACTACCAAATAAAATTACAGTCATCTGCTTGTTTACATCAAAAATAAAAAATAAAAAAAATTGAACAATGGTCCTGCTTGATTACATAAAAAAATAAAAAATTATATTTACATCCACTTCATAGTCAAATAAAATTATAATCATCTTCGTTTGATCTTGATTTCGTTTGATCTTGATGCTGGGTCTTCGATTATTCAACAATTTCCTCATCTTCCCATATTGTTTAAGTCCTCAAAAAAAACATCGAGCTCGTCAATTGCAGATAGAAATAGGTTTGGAAACTAAAATGCTAAATTTCAATTAGTGAAATGTGTATTCATAAATTCTTTAGATATCTAAAACAATTAAAATGGATAATCATTGAAATATTAAGTGTAGATAACTTAAATTTTCAACTCTAAGTTGATATATACTAATGATCATTAATTCTAGATTGTATTTCTTATACTTGGTTAACTAACTATTGTTTGTATTTTCATGCATATTTATCAACGCGCACGCCTTTTTTAACTTATAACTTTTTTAATTCTCATATGTATGATTATAAATGTAGTTGAAGGTCTTCATTTAGTTTGTTTTTAGATTATATCTGCATTAAAAGAGGTTTTATGTAAGGTATCCAAGTTTTTCCTTGCGTATCCAAGCTTTTTTTAGCGTATCCTGAATTTTTACGCCGTATCCAACCGATACGGTACCGATACGCCGATACGTATCCTATTTTGGGCTAACCGATACGGCGACCGATACCGATATTTTGAACCATGGATAAAACCCCAATCCGAGAGCACATAATCAAGATGATAGGATTCATTAATGAAATCCTAACACTTGGTGCGGAGATTGACTTCTAAAATCGATGCGATCCTTAATTCGCACCCTGAATTCTTTTCTGCATTTTTTTTCAATTACAACATGAATAAATTGGAGACTTCTTTACCCAAGCTCTTCAACATGTTGCAAACGACTAAAGACCTGATGAAGCGTAATAAGCAGTATGCATTCATGACTGAGGGAAGTGGACCTTCAAAGCCCAAGGGCAAAGGCAAAGGCAAGAAAAAGAAGTCCAAATTCTCTGAGTTCCTCGAGCGAAAAAAAGTGGTAATAAGAAGGAACTTAGAAGAAAGCAAAGGATAAGGGTGTATACTTCCACTGTGATAAATCAGGTCATTGGAAGAGAAATTGTCGAGTTAAGTTAGCATTTTACAACAAGAACAAACCTTCAGAAGGTGTGTCTGAAACAATTATCATTGAATCCAACTTTATTGTTGAACCTCTAGCTCCTGGTGTGTAGATTCAGGATCTACCTTACACATTTGCAATTTATTGCAGGGGTTTCTGGAGAGCAGAAAGCTCAGTGATGGGAGATGTATTTGACAATGGGGACGGATGCAAATTTGCAGTGATGGTCATCAGAACATTTACTTTAAAATTAGCTCTAGATAGGATCTTGGTCTTAGTTATGTGTCTCACATGAGTAGAAATTTGATTTCAGTTTCTATATTAGTCGCTTCCGGATATTCTGTTTCATCTAATTCTAGTGTAGTTATTAAATTCAAAAATAAATTTATAGTATCTGGCACATTGATGAAAGGTCTTTACTTGATTGATCCTATTAGTAAGTTTGTTAATAACATTAAGAAAAATGAGTCCACTAGTGTGACACCTCTGAAAAGAAGAAGAGATTTTGTTAATCTAACATATTTATGGTATCTAAGGTTAGGCCACATCTATTTGGATAAGATCAACAGATTGGTAAAGGATGAGTGCATCAGACTTACTTATTTCATTTTGGGGAGATGCATTAGAGACTGCAATATATCTATTAAATAACGTACCTTCAAGGTCTGTTTCAAAGACACCTTTTGAGCTTTGGACTGGGCGAAAGCCTACTTTAAATGTTTTATAGAATACCCAAAAGGGACTCTCGGATTCTACATCTGTAATCCTCACGAACAAAAGGTGTTTATATGCAGGAATGCAAGTTTTCTAGAAGAGGATTACATCCTCAATCAAGAAAATGGATAGAGAAAGAAAATGGATATAGAACAGATCTTGAGGAACAAAGTCAAATCCTAGTAACAGTGAGCAACCCGCTCAACCCGAACTGCTCAACCCGATCTTAACTGAACCTAATAGTACACAAATGCCCAAGAGAAGTACAAGGATCAGCCGACCTCCAGTTAAACTATCTTATTTACATGATATCTACTCTATGGAACAAGATTCCGTAGAAAATATCCTTACACTTATCAAGAGGCTATAAATGCTAATGATGCTGAGAGATGGCGTAAGCATAGTGACAAAGTCGGGGTTCGGGAAAAATTCAGCAAGGGTCAAGTTTGGAAAAATTCAGAATAATTTTATAATTATAAAAAATTACCGAACAATTTGCTTAAAAAATATACAAAATAAGTAGTTTAAAAACGAATTATTCACAAAATTAGGGAATAATCCGGTAAATTCGAGAATATTTTGGGAATCCAAAAATTCATGAATTAAACGACGAATAGTTCGATAGTCCAAAAATGTGTGAATAATTCTCAAAATTTTGGAAAAAAAGTGGCATTTTTTGTTACTGGGGCGTAAGACCATTGAATTTGTGATGGACTCTATGACTCTATGTACTCTAATGATGTTTGGAGTCGTGGTTGAAAATCTTGAGGGTATTAGACCTATTGAATACAAATGGATCTACAAAAGAAAACGTAGATCCGATGGAAAAGTATAGACCTACAAAGCTCGGCTAGTGGTGAAAGGCTATAGTAAAAGGGTTGGAATTGACTATGAAGAGACTTTTTTACCATAGGTAATGCTAGAGTCCATTAGGATTCTTTTATCAATTGTTGCGCATTACGATTACGAGATTTGGCAAATAGATGTCAAAACCGCTTTCTTCAATAGAAACATTCAGGGAGATATTTATACGGACCAGCCGGAAGGTTTGAATTCTATGATCAAGGTAATAAAGTATACAAATTGATGAAATCAATATACGGCCTCAAGCAAGCATTTCGTAGTTGGAACATCCATTTTGACAAATAATTGTTTGGTTTTCAACAAAACATAAATGAGGTCTGTGTACAAGAAGGTCAGTCGGAGGGCAATCACTTGTGCTTTATGTTGATGATATACTACTCATTGGGAATGATGTAGGAATGTCATCATCTGTTAAAATTTGGTCATCAACAAACTTTGCTATGAAGGACCTAGGTGAAGCATTTTTTATCCCCAGCCTTAAATTGTTTAGGGATTAGAAGAAAATGATGTTGGAATGGTCCCAAATCAATTATATTGACAAGATACTGCGCAAATATAGCATGAAAAATTACAAGAAATGACTTTTGCCCTCTAGACATGGAATTGGTCTCTCTAAATCTTTGTCTCCCAAGATTAATGATGAAAGAGAGACAATGAGTCATTTCCCGCATGCATCAGGAGTGGGAAGCCATATGTATGTTATATTATGCCCAAGGCCTGATATATGTCACGCAGTGAGCGTCATGAGCAAATATCAGTAAAACCCTGGCACCAAGCATTAGACAGCAGTTAAGCACATATTCAAATTAAATTAATTAATTTTCTCCATTATTTTTTTTTGATCGATAAACAAATATATTCATCAAAAGGAGAGAGCTACAAAAATTAAAATATACAAAAGTTCACAAGAACATGAACCAAACGAAAGCAGAAACGAAAAGAAACAATACACCCAAGGGAACCCCTAGTCGCTTGGGCAGGCCCCAAACCCGACTCAAACTAGGAGAAGGCCCCCGTTCACCCTCTCCGGGCTAGACGAAACCCACTCCAATACCATAGAAATGGCGCTATCACAAATTCTGAGAACAGGAGAGTGCAAGTTCACAAAAACTCTGTTGTTCCTCTCTTTCCATATTGACCACGCTATAGCACCCGGCAAAACCCGCCAAATGGCCAACCTTGAACCATCTCTGCTAACCAAGTCCCAACAGGATAAGAAGTTTAGAAAGAAAGAGGGAAAGACCCACTCCACACCCACTCTGAGAGAAAGAAACACCAAATCTCACAAGCTACAGGACAATGCAAGAGGAGGTGATCTACCGACTCTTCTGCTTGAAGGCACATGAAGCATCCATTAGTCATCCTCCACCCTCGATTTTTCAAGTGATCACAAGTGAGGATTTTATTCCAACCCGCATTCCAAGAGAAGAGTTAGTGATCTCCATTATAAATGTTGTTTGCTATACAATATGGCAAAGCTCCCTCTCTCTCATATATGATATGAAAAAGTGTGTATGATTAGGACCCACCAAGGATGAGGCTTCCCACTCTCCTTCTCAATTACTAATTTGGAATTAGTTAGTTGGTGGGAAAGGAATCCTAGTCTACTTGGGAATTATAAAGGAATCCAAAATCTAATTTGAAATTTGAATAAAGGAGGTATCCTATTTTAAATGGAAAGTTTCATGTTTGTCTTTTAAAACACTTCTAATTAGATTAGAATGTTGGAATCAAACAAGACGACTTCCTATATAGTGGGATGGCCCACCCTAGTAGAAATAAGTATAGAAGAGTTTCTTATGAGAGAAAAACCCTAATACTACCCAAGAGTTAACGCCCTATTCTCTCTAGAGTTTTGGGACGCCCCATTCTCTCTTGGGTTTTTGGGAACGCCCATATCTCCTTCACTTGAGGATCGTCCCTCTCTCCCCTTTTGCTTGGAACGTCCAAACCTACGGTTTTGAAGAATTTTTCAAGAGTTGAAAAAGCTTAAAGAGGACAAAGGAAAAGAAGAGCAAACCGGGAAGAGCTATTAACTTCCATTGGAGAAAAGCCTTAAAGCTTAAAGAAGGTTCGACTGAATCGACAAAAAGGTTCTACACTTGAAGGATTATGGAAGTATAGCATTTCTAATCATAAAATAAATTATAACATAATTTGATCTTGGAATCATTGTATGTCCATCTAAGACCATCTCATAAAATTAAAAAGATGCATATTTTCAAATACAAACAAATTCCTTGTAACAATAGGTTTTACATCAAGGATAAGTTATGAGCCTCTATCTTTTTACATTAGTTATAGATGAATTGATGGCTCGTATTCAAGAGTAGATCCCATGGTTTATGTGATTCACACATGACATGGTATTAAATGATGAAACTAAAGAGGGGGAACGCAAAACTAGTATAGGAGGATACCCTAGAGTCTAAAGGTTTTAGTATAGTCAGTCAAGACAGAATATCAGTAATCCAACCTTAGTAAGAATACGAATAGGGTTGAGGCAATAGTTAGAAATGATGACCAAGAAAAACCCAAAGCAACCAGTTCCGGTATCTCGGCCCAAAGAATGAAAGATTACGGATGTTGCCCATAGAGTTAGAGCTGGATGGCAAACGCGGAGATGTGCTTTCGAAATGTTATGTGATCAATGCATTATAATCAAACTAAAAAAAAAAATTTGCAAGACAAGGATAAGACCAACTATGTGTTATGTAGCAAAATGGAGAAACGAAGAAGCAATACATTCATAATAGTATACTACTAGTTTAGCTGAAATGAGGATGTTAAAATAGGGGTGTATTCGAGCGAAGCTGATTCAAGCTTAGCCAAGTTTGAGCTTGGCTTGAACATGCTCGGCTTGGGCTTGATTCGAGCTCGAATGTTTAGGCTTGAGCTTGGCTTGAACAAGCTTGGTCGAGCTCAAGCTCTGTTCAAGTTCGAACTTTATTCTAGTCGAGCCAAGCTCAAGTTAGCTCAAGCTTGATTCACATAATTATTTTGTTTAACTTTACAAAATTTTAATTAAAAAATTTATTAATAATTTATAATACAAGAAATTACATAAGCTTAATACATTCATATACAAATATAAGAGTTGGGAGCGGTCCTTCGGTTCAAAGAATAGAGCTAGATCAGAGTTTATGCTTTTAACTTCTTAACTTTTTTTGTTATTATTATCTTTTAAGGTTACTTATTAAAAACATTGTTACAATATATAATTTTGTATAACATTACCAACAAATTTGTATGTATATATATAATATTTTGAGCCGAGTCGAGCTCAAGTCGAACCAAGCCCTAAACTAGCCGAGCTGAATCAATCAGGGTCTGGCTTGAGCTTGGCTTGTTTAAACATTTGAGCTCAAATAAAAGCTTGGCTTGATTCATTCGAGCCTGAAATGCCAGCTTGAGCTTGGCTCAAACGTGCCGAGCTGAGTCGAGTCGTTTTTTTTTATCAATAATCAAACCATCAATATATAAAAGGAAGCAAGCATACAAAGAAGTCCACAATGAGTGAACCAAGGAAAGCAAAAACAAACAAAGCAAAAAACAACATATAAAGGATATACAAAGTAGCCATAGCCAATAGCCCACTAACTAGGAATAGGGGCACCTCACAACAAAATAGCCCCCACTTCTCCTCCCAAAGGAGTAACAAACATCCAATCCACAATCATGCGCCTAACATGGGCCAATATAAGAAAGTTGGGCAAGGTGAATTGTCAAACACGTGAAAATTCCATTCCTTCCAGACCCCCCACGATATAGCTCCAGGTAGCTTAGACCAAATCGCTTCCTTAGCCCCCACCAATGTCACCAATTTCTAACCTGATAAGAAGTTCAAAGAGGAGAAAGGGAAGACCCACTCCACACCTAACCTAGTGAGGAAGAAGGCCCAAATCTCATAGACAACCAAACAGTACAAGGTCAAGTGATCAACCGTCTCTTCCCAGATAGCTACAAGTAACAACAATTTGCCAAATTCCACCCTCTGCTCTTTAGATGATCAATAGTAAGAATCTTATTCAGAGCTATAGACCAGAGGAAGAAAGATAATTTTGATAGAACTCCTGTGAACCAAACAGCCTTATGAAGAAAAGAGTGCACTGGTAATCGGTCAAATGACTATAATAAGGATCTCACTGAAAACCGACATTTGTTGCTCCTAGACCATAACCTACAATCTCTAAGTTGGGGGACAACAGATGAGGAACTCAATCTCCTCAAGAGGAGTTGAAAGTCTTCAACCTCTCAATCATTTAGATTACGACGCAGTTGGGGGCACCAAACGGACTCACTACCCACCCTCTCTACATAGTGAGAAACTAATGCATCCTTGTTAAGGGTAAGGAGAAAGATGTTACCTAAGTCATCCTTAAGCCACGACTGACCACACCATATATCTTTCCAAAAGAAGGTTTCGGATCCATCTCCGACCTTAAACCTAATGTGAGCATGGTTTAAAATATCAATACGTATCGACCGATACGGGCCGATACGTATCCTATTTGGAGCTACCCGATACACTGGTACGCTGGAAAAAAAACTCCACTATATCGGGCCAATACAGGCCCGATACACTCGATACGAGGATTTTTCAATGAATTTTTTTTCTCTTTTCATTTACGTTAAGATCCACAATACAGATCCGATACAACTTATTTACATAATATATTGTTTAAGTAAATGATTTTAACTTGATTTTACTTTCATTTACTTTAGATATTAATATGTAAATAAGGTTATTCCCTGGTTATGATGCCCTAGCTCAGCCCTATTTATCAGGAGCCACTGGTTATGATGCCCCAACCCAACCCTACTTATCAGGAGCCATTGGTTATGATGCTCAGCCCTAGTCTTCGACTGACAGTTATGAACAGATCACGACTTAGCAGCGGACATATGTACAAATGTATCCGGGCATGTACCGCATAATGATGACTTGGACACAATGGTGTCATCATGTCTGGACCACTTATAATGTATCACTCTACTCAATTCCTGATCCCATAATAATAGAGTATGAGCCGACATGAAGCTCAATGTGGTATTGAGCTTCTATCATCTATGTAATTTGATTTGTGAATACAAGGGTCTATGTATTTTCATATTTTGATTTATGAATGCAAGTGAGCTTCTATCACTTAGTTAAGTAACTATGGTTTGTATTTTCATACATATTTATCAGCGCGCACGCATTTTTTAACTTATAAATTTGTTAACTCTCATATGTATGATTATAAAAGTAGTTGGAGACCTTCAATTAGTTTGTTTTTAGCTTATATTTACATTAAAAGAAGTTTTATGCAAAGTATCCAAGTTTTTTCTTGCGTATCCAACCTTTTTTTAGCGTATCCTGAATTTTTCTACCGTATCCAACCGATACGGTACCGATACGTCGATACGTATCCTATTTTGGACTTACCGATACAGCGACCGATACCGATATTTTGAACCATGAATGTGAGGGTTGAGAAACTTAGCCACATTCATGATACTTTTCCAAAGACCGACTAGCCCCGCACCTCCTTAGGTTTCCAACAAGAGAGTTCTCCATATTTTGCAACAATTACCCTCCGCCAAAAACTCACGCTCAACACCAAACCTCCAAACCCATTTTTTCCAAGAGAGTCTTGTTGATTTGACTAGTTGGGGCGAGGTTAAGTCCCCCATCACAGAGGGGAGCACAAATGGATTTCCAATCTACAAGGTAATATTTCTTTTTCTCACCGATCCCGTCCTAAAGGAAATTTTGCTGAAGAAGGTATAAAGTCGGGGCTATAGATTTGGGAATTGTCAAGGTAGATATGAAGTAAGTTGGGAGATTCCTAAGAGTACTTTTGATAAGGGTCAACCTACCTCCTTTGGAAAGGAAAGACGATTTCCAGCCCGCTAATCTCGAGGAAAAATTTTCAATGACCGGATTTCAGACTACTTTGGCTTTAAAAGAGGCACCTAGGGGAAAACCCAAATAACTAGATGGGAGAGATCATGACTTGCTACCTAAACCACAAGCTAGCAAGTCAAGATTAGGAATCTCACCAACCCTGACAATTTCAGTTTTTCCCAAATTCACCCTTAAACCCGAGACTGCCTCAAAACACCGGAGTACACATCTAATATAAAGAAGCTAAGAGGGGAGGGCTCCACAAAAGATTAAAGTATCATTAGCGAATTAGAGATGAGAGATGAGAGATACTTAGGTGATCCTGACCTATTGGGAATCCGTCGAAGCCCACCCCATTCGCACGGGATAGCTTCCAGCACAAAGCTTCTGACAGGATGAGGAACAGAGCTGGAGAGAGTGGGTCCCCTTGCCTTAGCCCTTTTGAGCTCCTGAAGAACCCTCTAGAACTACTATTTAGGAGAATAGAGAAGGAAGCAGTGGAGACACAGGCTAACATCCATTTAAACCACTTTGAACCAAATCCCATCTTACGCATCACATATAGGAGGAATTCCTAATTCACATTATCGTAGGCTTTTTCCATATCAATTTTATACATCAGCCCCGGAATCTTTGACCTAAGACGCTCATCCACACATTCATTGCCTATGAGAATGTCATCAAGTCGTTGAGCTAGCTTAGCTTGAGTGCAACCCTAGTTGAAATGGATGAGTGGAAAAATAAGGAAATATAAGTTCATATATGAACGCATTTAAGAAAGTATGGGAATAGCTCCAATATGCAATAAAATAAGGCAGCCAATTGAGATGGTGTGGACACCAGAATAGACCACACCAATGAGAAAGAGTTAAATGGTGCAAGATGATTACTCTAGGCGAGGAATGGACATAGTGAGAAATGACTCGATAACACACACTTTGACCAAAGTATGCTTTTAATCAGAATTTTTTATACCGTTGGTTACACTCACTGGTAGGGGCAGTAGTACCCGATAGGTGATCAAGTCTCAATATGGAAAGAGAGAAATTTTTGAGTTTTTTAGGACTCTGCTTCTCACCCCACTTATTTTTTAGCGCATTAGACACAATCTTAGAATGGTGCTCCATTTAGGACATCGACTTGGATCTAGGCGATCTGCTCGTGTGAGAAGAGCCATATACATCGATCCTGTGGCACATGCTTTTTTTGGGGGGTTTAGTTATAGTAGCTATATTCTTTTCCACTCTTTCATTTTTTGTAGATTTATGTAGGCTTAATTTCCCATTTCAGCTTGGAGTTTACTACTCAGTAACCAACCTGCCTTCTTCTTGTTTTACATCTTCTTTCTACATATAAATGTATGATATATATATATATATATATATATATGTATGAGGATCTTTTTACCTATATAAAAAAAAAGGAATGGGGGAACAAGATTCGTCTTGCACATATATGGGATAAGGCACTGATGACAGTGATGAATTATGAAAGTAGATTATAATTGATTTTGTTTCTATCTTTAGATCATTGTAGTCTTTATTTAAACACAGTATATTCAAAAACACTGATTTCTTCTCTCCACCTTTACTTCTTTAATTATCAACTATTACTATGCCTCCTTAATCCTTCTCTTTCCTTGTTTGGATTCATTTAATTTAGATTTTATATTTAGTTTCTTATCTAGATATACAACCATTTCCTCTGTAGTCAATTTCATTTTCTAGAGGTCAAGCCTACCCTTAGAATGTTTTCCTAGTAATCTTTTCAATTATTACATAAAGTGACTTCGTGAGAAATTTCCAAATTAATACGTAACTCATCCACCCAGCCCGTCTTTTCTTCTACTCCCTGTCATTCCTTCTCCTAAGAGATAGGCCACAATTTCTCATCACCAAGACACCAACAATACAAGGGCAAATATTCAGATTTCATGTTGATGATTACATAAGAAGCAAGGAATACTTTCTTTGTGATAATGTAAGGGCTCCATATAAATTTTGAATTAAATTGTTTATACTAATAAAACAAGTCAGATATAATGACTCTTTAGCTACCAAGTACCAAGTACCAACAATAAACAAGGATGGGAAAATTGTGTTTCATCAATCAAAAGTGTTACAGAAAAGAAAATCTACTGTAACAAAGTTATAATAGATGAAGAATGACTAATAAAAAGGAAGAATATTCTGAGGAAAAAACTTTGACTTAAATGTAAGTAATGAAAAAAGAAATCTTATGAGCAAATTCACTATAACTAGAGTTGCACTCTTTTAGTTCATCTCGGGAGTTAGCTTAATTGTCAGTGTCTAAATAGATGGTGCAAGTAGCCTAGTGCAGATCCACAAGACAAATGAGAATTTTCATCTTTTTTTCCTGATTAGGGAAAATGATATGCCTTTCCTTAACTGACTTGACATGCTAATAATTAACATACCGTGCAATTGCAGATATAGATAAAGCATTGATTATTCTAAACCCATGATGAATAGAAGCTATGCTCAGGAATGATTGGGTGCCATCCTCAAACAACTCCTCAATATCGCTCCTCCTCCTAACAAAGTCAATGTCTGCGATGGATGCCGCTACTGTCCCTGGAAAAAATGTACTATGTTTAAAATAAATATGTCAGAAAATTTAAAAAAAAAACTAAATGCAAACCTCCGCTGAAGTATGTCTTCTTTAGTAACTTGGCAGCATCTGTGGTTATACATCAGTAAAAACAACTTAGAAAAAAGCAGGACATTCCTTAAAGCTAGAAAAGATTGATTACAGTGGAAATTTTATTAATAACAGTATAAAAGAAAATTAAAAACTAAATTCCAAAAAACTTGTCCATGAATAAAAACTTTAGGTTAAGCAGATGCTAATGTATGATATATATATATCCTCAGATCATTATGTATCACAAATGAAGAACCTTCTAGTGCTCAATTATGTGAAGAATAGTTATAGATGGTTCTTTTGCAATTTAGAGAAAGAAATTCTTTAGACATATATGAGTGCTATTCATCTTGTTGTTCTTACTCCAAATGGTTTTTCATAGTAAATAGTAATAGAACAAGTTTTATGTGTTGATCATTTCATAATCACAATGCAAATTTCCTGGGCCATCATTGGCCAGACATACATAACATACTAAATTTTCATCTTAGTTAACTTAGTAGTAAGTCCAATTTGTGATTTTTTTAATTTGAAAATTATATTCACTTGATTTTTACTATAGTAATTTTTATCAAATATTTAAAAAAATTATGGTCAATCCATAAAATGGCCATAAATACGGATCATAGTCAAATTTAGAGTATATGTTGATAGGAAGTATTCGGGCGATCCCCACGATCCGAATCCGAGTCCATCCAAGTTGTTGAATTGGAATAAGTTCGGCAGTGGATCACGAAATCTTGGTGATCTTCTCTATCTAATGAATGGGGATCCGCTTTGACATCGTCCGCCATGCACCCATCCCCTCCAGGTCATAATAGTTGGGATGGGAGTGAGGGGCTGTGAAAATGGGCTGAAAGTCATGCTAAGGCTCTCTCGTCCAGGCTGGAGGGGGAAATGAGAAAGAACCATTATCCCTCTCCAGTTGGTCTATCAGGGTTATATAAGATCGAATATCTAAAAAAACAATGGAAAAGGTATGCCTTTCCCGCACTTCCTCTCAAAAAGAAAAAAAACAATCCTCATGCTATAGGTGAAGCAGCAAAAGAGAAAATCAGTCAGCAAATAGACTTGTTGTGATTCAAGGAAATGAGTGAAGGAAAGACTAGATAAGAGAAGTAGAGAACTACAAGATTTAGAAGATATCTAGATCATATGGAGTAGATAACTCAAAGCTAAGTTCATTCATGTCCTAAATGTCATGAGTACATGGCTATTTATAGACCTTTTGGAACTTTCTAGAAGTATTAAATACTTACAAGTTCTAGACTTAACTTTTGAACTTTCTAGACATTCTTCTAGAAACTACTACACCTTCCCAAGTTCCTACATCTTCTAGACACTCTTCTAGAAATGACTATACTTTCTAAGTTCCTATATCTTCTAGAAATATTGACTTCATGTTTCCCATACTTTGACTATTTGACTTTACCATTACTTTGACCATTTGGCTTTACTATTACTTTGACCAATTTCAAGACTAAGACTCAAGCTCTTTTAGTCAACATAATATTAATATGCTCCTGTATCAATCCCCCTGAGTTGAAGAGATCTCGGCTCCGACGAGAAAACATTCTTATACTAACCATAGATGGCTGGATCCAATTGTTTCAAGTCTTCCTCAGAAATCCAAGTGCTTTCACTTGAAGGTTTACCCAACCACTTGATAAGAAAACACCGATATTGATTACCTCGTCGTGATATAGCCTCCTTCATGTCAAGAATGTCTTCAATCACCTCTTTTAGCTTTTTAGGAAGTTGCTCCGCCCAATCTGTCACATTAAAAATAGGACTGATTTGAAGTTCATCCTGCAAATCCACAACATAAGCGTTGGCACTAATCTTCTTAATAATTTTGCAGGGTCCAATCTTCCTAGACTTCAATTTGTGATAAGTACCCCGCGGAAATCTCTCCTTCAAGTGCATCATGACTTGATCCCTTTCCTTAAATTCTTTGGCTCGTCGCCACTAATTAGCATCCCTTTGATAATGCTCATTGCTCTTCCTAATAGCATCACGTACTTCGGCATGAATGCGTCTGATATGATCTGCATAAGCCTCACCTTCCTCGTTAATCCTTGTATCTTGGGGTAAAGGAACCAAGTCAACAACATGTTGTGGCTTGTGCCTATATGCAGCCTCAAATGGAGTCTTCTTTGTAGTCCTGTTGATAGAATTATTATAGGCAAATTCCGCTTGGGGTAATACCATATCCCACATCTTCACAAAATCGCCCACTATACAACGAAGAAGGTTTCCCAAGCTCCTATTAACCACCTCTATTTGTCCATCAATTTGTGGATGACATGTGCTTGAATACTGCAGTTGGGTTCCTAACTTATTCCAAAGTGTTCGCCAAAAATGTCCCACAAACTTGACATCTCAATCTGAAACTATAGTGGATGGGACACCATGTAGCCGAACTACTTCTTTAAGAAATAATCCTACCACACGAGAAGCATGTGTTGTCTTGGAGCATGGTATAAAGTGAGCCATCTTCGAGAAGTAGTCCACAACCACAAATATAGAGTCATGACCCCTAACTGTCCTAGGCAAACCCAACACAAAATCCATGCTAAGATGGATCCAAGGGGATGTGGGAGTGGGAAGAGGTGTGTACAAACCAATGTTCTGTAATTGTCCTTTAGCATATTGACAAACGTGACACCTTCGAACCAGCCTTTCAACATCTTTGCTCATCGAAGGCCAATAATACCGATCAACCACCAGCTCCAAAGTTTTATCACAGCCCCAATGTCCTCCAAGTCCACCACCATGCAGCTCCCGAATAATTTGCTCTCGTAGAGATCCTTCTAGCACACAAAGTTGGTTGCCTTTAAACAAGTAACCATCATGGATAGTAAATGGAAATGTCAAGTCAAGTGTTGAACCTTGTAGTTCTTTTAGTACTTTGTTGAAGTAAGGATCAATCTCATACTGGTTTTTCAGCTCCTCAAAGCCAATGACTTGAGCAAGCAAAGTAGTCAATAAAACAACTCGCCTACTCAATGCATCTACCACCTTATTGGATTCACCCGACTTTTGCTTCAATGAGAAATTGAACTCTTGAAGATAATCATTCCACTTGGCATGACGTGGATTTAGTTTCTTTTGCGAATGAAGATACTGTAGGGCCTCATAATCGAATATACCACGAACTCACGATGCAATAGATAATGTCGCCAATGTTGAAGTGCCCAGACCAAGGCATAAATCTCCAACTCATAAGTGGAATATCGTTTCTTTGCCTCAGATAGTTTCTCACTAAAGAAGGCAACAGGTCGACCTTCCTAACTCAATACAGTCCCGATTCCCATGTGTGATGCATCGCATTCTACTACAAACACCTTCTCAAAATCAGGTAATACGAGTACAGGAGCCTCTGCCATCACTTGCTTGATTTTTGCAAAAGCCCGATCAGCTGCCTTAGTCCACACAAAGGTTGAACCCTTCAAGCATTCAGTTATGGGCCTCATGATGCGGCTGAAATTGCGTATGAACCGCTTATAGAATGTGGCTAAAACATGGAAGCTTTGAATATCCCCGATGGATTGAGGAGTTGGCCACTCTAGAATGGCCTTTATCTTCTCTCGATCAACCTTCAAGCCTTCTACTGACACAATAAATCCAAGAAACAATACTTGGTCGCACAAAAATGAGCACTTTTTCAAATTAAAATAGAGTTTCTCATGGCGAAGAACCTCCATAACTTGTTGTAAGTGCTTAAGGCGCTCATCCTTGTTACAACTATATACTAAAATATCATCAAAGTACACAACAACGAATGAACCAATAAAAGGACGAAGTACCTCAAGTCATTATGCACATGAATGTACTTGGGACGTTGGGGAGTCCAAAGGGCATTACGAGCCACTCATATAATCCATCAGGTGTCTTGAAATGCGTCTTCCATTCGTCAATAGGTTTGATCCATATTTGGTGATATCCGCTCCTTAAATCCAATTTGGAAAACACTAAAGAACCCGAGAGCATGTCCAACATGTCCTCTAGTCGCGGTATTAGGAATCTATATTTGATAGTGATTTTGTTGATAGCGCGACTATCCACACACATCCTCCAAGACCCATCTTTCTTTGGAGCGAGCAAAGCTAGGACAACACATGGACTCTTGCTCTCACGCACCAGTCCCTTTTGTATGAGATCCTCCACCTGTCTTGACATTTCCAATCGATTCATAGGTGGCATACGATATGCTGCTTGATTTGGAAAGGATGTTCCAGGTAATAAATCAATGGCATGTTGTATACTCCTCATGGGTGGCAGCCCACTAGGTAATTTAGGTTGGATCACATCCCTAAATTCCTCCAATAGTTGAACAATTTCAGAGGGATAGGTATTGCTGCCCTCAACATCACCATCACTAGGCTTACCAACCAGTGCATATATTACCCCCATTTCTTTACTTTCTTCTTCGAATTGGCGTGCTGAAAGTAGATTAGTTGCCCCACTACCCTTGGAGGAACTTCCAGCCTCTTCTTTCATAGGATGCAAGGTCAATTTTTTTCCTTTCCATCGGAAAGTATATGTATTTGGTGTAGTTTGGTGTGTCATGTCACGATCAAATAGCCAAGGCCTACCAAACAGAATTTGACAAGCATCCATGGATGCCACGTCACACCAAACTTCATCCTCAGAATCATTGCCCATAGAAAATTTAACCAAACACCTAAAGGTAATAGGAACCACATTACCTTTTTGAAACCAAGCAACTTTGTAGGGGTGAGGATGCTTCTCTGTTGGCAACTTTAACTTTTCCACTGCCTCCTTAGAAATCATGTTTTCACTGCTGCCCCCATCAAGAATAACAGTACATACCTTCCCGCCACATAAAACTCGCGTGCGGAATATACTTCGTCGTCGTCAATCTTCAGTTTCTTCCAATTTTGGGGTTGTTAAAACTCGCCGAACCACCAAGCTTCCCCTTGCATAGGCAATAAATCAACTTCTTCCTCGTCCTCTTGATATTGATCATATAATGGCGCATCAAATTCCTCTTCTTCATTGTCACCTTCGACAATGTTAACTTGCCGATGAGGACAAGCATAAGAAACATGTCCACGCTCCCCACATGAGTAACAATGTAGTGTTGATCGGTTGTCTACCCTATTAATGTTGCTGCCAAAACGACCAATAGCACCATTTTTGGCTATTTCCTTCCCCTTATCTACTCCTTCATTATCTCCAATAGTTCTGACAGTTGTCTGACCAATTGTTGTAGCATTTTTATAGCCTTTAACAGTTGTTGAATCACTTCAAACACCCTGGCCAGCACGAATTCCTCATATTAGCTGTTGTACGATGGAGTGGATTCTTGTTACGTCCTAGGCGTGATACACGTTCCTCTGCTCGGAGTGCATATTGATAAGCATCCTCAAGGTTGGAAACTCTAATACTTCTCATCTCATTGCGAATGGCTACCCTTAATCCAGAAATATATCGTGTAGTAAGCTGCTCATTGGTCTCATTCAGCCCAACCCGCATAGACAAATTGTTAAATTCAGCGGTGTAATCTTGCATGCTCAAATCCCTTTGACGCAACCCATGGAACTTCTCATACAAGGTAATCGTATAATCTGCATGGAGGAATTGTTTACGTAGTTTCATCTTCATATGCTCCCATGTACTAATCTTTAGCTTTCCTTGTCTTCCACGTTGCTTCTCAACCCTTCTCCACCATTGAAGAGCAATTCCCTTCAATTTCATCTTCACAACAACACCTTACGATCCTCTGCCATCGGCTTCCACTCGAAGTAATTTTCTAGAGTGGCTTCCCAATCGAGAAAGTCCTCCGCATGCATTCTACCATTAAAATCTGGCACCTTAATCCTTACTCCGCCACCGTTTAAACCAAGAGCCCTCACCAACCGTTCTTTCAATCCTTCACGTTTAGGTTGCTCCCGGTTCGCAGGACCATGAAAAGGATTTTCTTTAAACACTTCTTGTGAGTCTTCTTCAGAATCACCTTCCGGTAAATTTGAAGGTTCGCGGTTGCCTTCCGGTACCTCCATTCCGGCTTCCGCATGTTCTCTATGCTGAAGGTTTTGAACCTCTCGTGTAAGTTGCTCAATCATCTGTTGCATCTCCATCATCTCTCCTTTTTGAGTTTGATTCATCCTTACTCCACGGCCTCTTCCTCGTGTTGCCATAGATGGATCAGATTCGGCTCTGATACCAATTTGATGCAACAAAAGAGAAAACCAACCAGCAAATAGACTTGTTTTGATTCAAGAAAGTGAGTGAAGGAAGGACTAGATAAGAAAAGCAGAGAACTACAAGATCTAAAAGATATCTAGATGATATGGAGTAAATAACTCAAAGCTAAGTTCATTAATGTCTCAAATGTCATAAGTACATGGCTATTTATAGACCTTTTGAAACTTTCTAGAAGCATTAAATGCTTACGAGTTCTAGACTTAACTTTTGAACTTTCTAGACATTCTTCTAGAAACTACTACACCTTCCCAAGTTCCTACATCTTCAGACACTCTTCTAGAAATGACTATACTTCCATACTTTGACCATTTGACTTTACTATTACTTTGACCAGTTTCAAGACTAAGACACAAGCTCTTTTAGTCAACATAATATTAATATGCTCCTGCATCAATAGGCTACGATTCACTCTAGTATTGAGTTGATATGGACTAATTAGAGCCTAAATCAACTCAAATTGAAGGAAAGATAACCTTCGAATGAAAGAAAATGAAATTCCCAATTTTCCACACATTCGTTTGAAATTCAATATTACCACTGAAAAATTGTAAATTATACTACAATTAGCCAATTAATCATGCAATAATTGTGATAAAAATATGATCTATCGCCATAAATTATATTTTAAAAAATGCCACGAAAATGCAAAAACATTTTTATATTCCTCCCTAGGGATATTTCTCACAAGGTGCAAAATACCGATATTTTGGACGAAAACAATATTTCACACGATAACTTTACTATATATAATAGCAATTGGATGCTACATGGCACTCTCTTTGATCCCTCTCATTCTAGGAGTCTGACGTGTCACCAAGAAATCCATACTTAGCAACCATTTGTCCTACGTGGATCCCTTTCATCTCCCTCAAAGGCTCAAATGGCACGAACCTCTCTCTCGCAAGCTTCTCCCTCTCCGACCTCTTCCCAAAGAAACTTTGAAGAAAGACAGATAAACCAAAAAAGAAAAAAATAGTACAAAAAGGTAGACATTCCCCTCTCGACTCCTCATCTTCTTGGACTCTATCTCACTTCTCTATTATTTTTTCTCTAATTATTTTTTAATGTAAAAACCTGCACATATTCGGCGTTTGCCATCATCTGTGATCTATACTACTGTGATACTTCCTTTTCTCTTTCTTTCCTGAACAATTTTTCATGTGTTTACTCTTCGGGATGTGCAGATTGAAAATTCATTTGCAACCCAAATGTCCAAAGGAAACTTTCTCTTATGCATATCTTGCAGCTCTGTGTTCACTAACTTCAGTCCTATTTTAACAATTCCAAACCCATTATATCAAAACCTGGCTTTCGAGAATCTACTTTGTTTCTATGCCTTTGTCCTATATAGCTTCTATTCTTTTAAGTTTCAACGCTTTCTGATCCTAATTTCAGGACAATGCAGACTAACTCAAACAACACAACCATCCGACAAACCAAAGATATATATTTGCACATTAAAGCAATAAGATCTGGAAGCTATGGTTATCCCCCATTACAGATCTGTTTTGAAAGACAGATTGCCGTGGTCAATTTCAAAGAAGAGAGAGAGAGAGAGAGACGCCTATATTCCCTTCCTTTTTGTTAGTTCTTTCTCCCATTCATCTTCATTTTCTCCCAACAAGTCTTCTCAACCCGTTTATCTTCCCAATGTTGTCTAGAGTCCTTTTCTCACAGACATAGAAGGTTTTATTTGTTATGGCAGTTTCGTTTCTCATAAATAATAACACATTGATCGTAATTTGAACAAATTGTTAAAGAGAACGTCGACTTACATGTTATAATTTGCTGATTGTTAGACAAACAAATTGCTAGAGATAAGTACGGTCGACTTACAGGTTTTAATTCTGAATTTGGTGTTTAAATTCTATATCTCTGAACTTGGGTTTTACTGATTTGGGGTTTTATTTATTAGGTTTTTTTTATTCAATTGCATTGTGTGTATCGATGTCTGCTTTCAATACCATAGAAGGAACGAAGCATTGGTCTTTTTCCTCTTCGTTGGTGATGGGTTTTAATTCTATAGATCTGAATTTGGGGCTTTAATTCCGTATCTCTTAATTTGAAAGTTGGTTGTTATTTTTTTTAATTACATTGAATCAAGTTTACTAGAGTGATTGTGCGTATCACCATACGACGGACCGAAGCACCGGCCTTCTACTTCATCTTTGTTGGTGATGGGTTCAGTAAGCATTTTGGTAGAAGAAGAGCACTCCCGTAGAAGATGAGCTCTCCGTTACCAGGTTGTAGGATAATATAGATATTGTGTTTTGCTCACCAGCAAGCACACTATACACGTCCGCACAAAGCTCCATTTCTTTCTCTAGACTAGAGTGATACTATAATATTATAGATATAGTGTTTTGCTCACCCACCTAGAGGGTGGGTATATTTGTAAATGTTTTGCTTCAAAATTCCTTGTCATTTTATTTTTTTCTCCAAATTTTTGTCTCGTGCATCACACGGGATGTTTGCTAGATTAAAAAAATGCTCTTAGACACTCTTTAAAAAGCAAGCCTCCCTCATTCCCTTCCTCTTTCAATATATAATGCTTTTGCAGGAATTATAGTAACAAAGTTTGGGTTTGGGAATTCTTCAGCAAGGGAAAAATTCAAAAACGATTGGAAAAATTCAAGATAAGGTCAGGAATATAAAAAATAATATTAAATAATTATAAAAAAATAGGAATGTGATCCCCACTAATCTATCTACCAATCTGGATGGATTGGCATCTCTTACTATGTTAGAAATTTAATCCTAATTCTTAAAAAATCAAGCATTGTGTAAACAAGCAAACTCAAGAAAAAATTACATAAGGCTTAAGCAAGTCTTATGTAACTTAAGAAAGAAGAAGAATCTAGATTACATGTTTGTATATGCGATTCAAATTACATAAACAATTCAAAAATATATAGAATCAGGAAAAAATAACAACCTAAATAGATAAAATCAGAGACGCAACATCTCAATGTATTTATTTGGCATAACATCATTATTGAGCACAATACAGAAATAGCTCAGAACAAATAGCAAAAATCATCTTGTTCTCGTAATTCAGTCGAAGCTCAGCAGACTAATTAGCTTGCAAAATTATTTTTTCTCTCAGTTTAGTCGAATGAATATCAAAACTCTAAAAAATGCTCGAATGGAGATTTCTCCTTCTTCTCTCAATTAGTGACTTAAGAAATGGGGATTTCGCAGTGCAAATAAGTCCTGAGTTATTGGTAGTAACTAATAAGGAATAACCATATTGCTAATAGAACGCCTATTTTGCCCTCATTCTGATTTTAGAATTCCGAATAAGCCTAAACAAATAATTTGTGAGAAATCCCCATTCGGGATAAGTTTGAAATAATTCGTCAATTCGCAAATTATTCACGTACAGACAGATTACTCATCAGTTCGTAAGAAATCGTCTTTTCAAACTTTATTACGGAAAAATGAATAATTCGAGAATTATTTTTGAACTTTGTTACTATGGCAAGAATAAGGAAGGTCGAGAGGGTTAAATGGTTCAATGATGATAGTCTCCAGTCCAAGGTTGGTGGAAGGAGTCCAGAGTTTGGCCAATATTGAGGAAAGGGTTTTCGGAGGACAAAAGATAGGGCTGAACAAAATTATGATGTGATTCCAGTTAGGCCAGATGATGCGTCTGAAAATAGCATTCTTTCGAACCTAGAGAAGGGAATGCGTGGTGAGTCGGGAGACTTTATGCAAGGGGTAAGGAATGGATTTCAGAATGGGTCCTAACTCCCGAGTCCTATCCTAAGTAGATTAGGTTGTGTTTAGATACACTTCTGAATTGACTTCTACAGACTTCTGGGCCTCTAGCTCTATAGAAGTCAGTAGTCGGAAAAAGTTGTGTTTGGTTTGCAATCCTTTTTTACTTCCCATAGAAGTCCGAAGTCAGTAGAAAGATTAAAAAAATACTTCTAAGGGAAGCTGGCAAGGGGTGACTTCCGCAGGAAGTCACCTCTGGCTCTATAGAAGTCAGTAGTCGGAAAAAGTTGTGTTTGGTTTGCAATCCTTTTTTACTTCCCATAGAAGTCAGAAGTCAGTAGAAAGATTAAAAAAATACTTCTAAGGGAAGCTGGCAAGGGGTGACTTCCGCTGGAAGTCACCACACACAGCTCACATTGACACACATTTCACAAAGGGGATCAAAAAGTAATTTCTCAACTACACAATCCAAACATCTAAAATGACTTCTGTAACTTTTTTAGAAGTTCTTAGAGAAGCCCTTCTCATCTCAAGAGAAGTTTATCCAAACAAGGCCTCACAAAAGTACGCAAAACTTCTTGTGAGATACTGAGACCAACAGAAAACCAATGGCCCTGGGAAAACTGCAGTGTAAAAAGTAGGGAAAGAAGAAAATAGTGAAAGAAGCGAAAGCTTGGTTAGTAAGACAAATTAGTGAAGCAACTAAAACATTACATATTTGCAATAAAATATGGGTGGTGCCCCGACATTTGATGACTGCCCCCATTAAAAAAATCTCTCTTTGGAAGTTTTCCACCCACTTATATGCGCACCCCATTCCTAACTCTTTCTTCTCTAACCGACTTCTTCTCCACTTGCCAAACGACTCCTACATTCACCATCACCTCTTACATCCTCAAGACTTCTTCATTTCGAAAGAGAGGACGAGCTCTAAATTAGAGGAGCTTAGTAATGGGATTTCTCAGAAGCTTTAGATTCCCTTTGTTAGATCAATTGGTGTTGGGAATTCAGTTTTTTGTTTGGCAATTTTGGATTATTTGAGATTTGTTTCATTCTATTAAGCCAGTTTAATGGACATAAATAGGAGAAAAGAAGATTAACAGTGCTGGAATTATTGTACACCATCCCATTAATGATTAAGCTTGCAATGTATGTCAATGACCCACCTCTTAAATGGTACCTAACCCATAATATTACTGATGAAATGATCCTAACCATTTGATCAAATAGGTCAAGCACTACTTAGACTACTGGTTAGTGTAGCCAAGGCATCTAGGCGATGCCTAGGCGAAAGGGGGTTCCCTAGGTGACCAAAATTTACTTTTTTAATTGAAATTTAATAATATTATATAAGATTTAATGAGTGCTTTGCCTAGATCATGATTTAAACGATAGTTAGGCGAGGCGGTGGCCTAGGCGTTGGATAGGCGACATTTTGACTACACTGCTACTGGTATGGATGGGGAGATAGGTAACAATGTCTTGATTGGATGTTTACTCTTGTAATTAATAATTGAAGTTTAGTGTGCAAGTATAAAATTTATAGATAATTTTTTATTTTAGTATGCACATAGAGTTTATGAATTTAGAGATGTGTAATCGGCAATTTCCAATAATGTGGTGTAGTCATCAAATGTTGGGGTGTGCCTAACACCATTCTAGAATATCAGAACCACGAACCACTTGGTTGAAATCCAACCTATATTACAACTAGAACAAAGAAGCATATGTAAACAGCTTATTATCTCCTTAAAGGCCCTGGTCTATAAACATCTGTGTATTATTTTTCCATATTTTTAACATCTTCCTTAACATTAATAGTGAGCATTAAATGAGTTGCATAAAAAAGGCTTCATCTTCTTGGGAAATTCAAGATAAAAATTCATCCAGAGAATACTGTTATTGTATCATATTATTTGATGCATTTGGACATAAAGTAATGTTAAAATCTTTAATGGCACTAAAAAGACTTCAATAGGTTATTTCTTGAATCATTTAGGAAATTTCTGTTTAAGCTTTGATATTTCCATGCTTCAATGATTTTCCTTTGAAGAACCTAATGGAAGATTCAGATGGTTTTTGCAAGAATTGTAGTGTTCTCTCTAGGCATCAATTCAGCTCCTCTCATTAAGGATTGGCTAAACAGAATTTTAATGAAATTGCAAAGAAGTCTCGGATTCTAATGGGATTAGACAATTGCCAAGAGTTAAGGTTTGATGATGGATAATAGTGGATCTCACTCTTGTAGTCTTGTCTATGCAGATCGCCGTCTACTTACTACTTAGGAAATACTCTAGAGTCTAGACTATAGTACTCCTATGAAAACCATAGATACATTTGGCTTGGTTGAAAGAAACTTAATTGGACCAACGACCAGCTCTTATACTTAACTACATTTTATGTGCACAGCTAGCCATATGAAGGGTACCAAAGAAGGTAACATATTAATTCTAGAAAATCAAGAAACCAAAAAACTGCACACGTCTAAAGTCCGTCTGAGGCTTAAAATCGATACAAATACCCCATAAAGATGAAACCACGATTAAAGTCAATATCCACATTAACTTAAACTTAAAGTTAAAGTCAATAGCCACATTAACTCATATCCTTCTACTTCAAAGATTATATAAGAGTTGTGTACCATAAATTGCACATCATATAGAACATACATGAACAAAGAGTTGCTAATAAATTACAAATAAAGACATTTTTATCATGAAATTAAGGCCTAGGATTAATATAAAGATCAGTGTAGTCAAGGTGTCGCTTAGGTGACCACCTAGGCATTTTTGATCCTCAATTGCCTAGGCGCCCCTCTAGGCGGGCAAAAGTGTAGTCAAGGTGTTGCTTAGGTGACCACCTAGGCATTTTTGGTCCTCAATTGCCTAGGCGCCCCTCTAGGTGGCGAAAGTCACTGGTGACCCACCTAGTCGACGCCTAGCCATCTGGGCATTGGGCGGTCACCTAGGCGGTCTATAGAAATCTCTTCTAAAACCTATTTTAAAACTCTCTTTTAAACCCTCTTTTAATTTAATTCAATAGCAATCCCTCCCTAGTATTCTCCTATAATTTAATTCAAGATATATTCTAATTCAATTCAAGAGCCAACACTCCCTCCTTCTTAGTTCTCTTCTAATTTAATTCAAGAGCTATCCCTCGCCCCTCCCTAGTATTCTCATCTAATTTCATAAGCTATTCCTCCCTCCCTCCAGCTGGATATCCCTTACTAGTATTCTCTTATAATTTCAAGAGCTATCCCTTCCAACCTAATATTCTCTCCTAATTAAATTGCAGAGTTATTATATTAATTTAAGAGCAATACCTCCTCCCTCCCTCCCTCCCTCCCTCTCTAGTATGCTCTTCTAATTTAATTCAAGGGTTCCATCTCCCTAACCAACAATAAACTCATCATAAGCATAGAAATTAGAAACATATGATGTTCATAAGAAGATATTAGGAAATGATTCTAAATTCAGTAGCAACTAAAATATTTGCAATAAAATACTTGAACCACGAGAAACTAGGTTTAACTCAAAGAAACATATGCAAACAGAGATTATCTCCTTGCATGCCCTTGGTCTATAAACAACTGGGTGTTATTTTTCAGTATTTTTAACATTTTCCTCGACCTTAATAATAGTATTCGAAGAGTGACATGTATATCAAGTACAAAAAAGCATCCAGATAATACTATTGTATTCTTTTTTGGTGCGCATCGGAAAGGAAAGTAAAATTAGAACCTTCAATGGCACTAAAACACAAGTTATCTCTTGATTCATTTAGGAAGTTTTTGTATGAGTGATGCGGACATCAGAGCATCTAGTGGGAGAGTGTACCAACGGAAGTGGAGGAGATCCACCATTGGATTGCATTTTCGAGGGAGATCTACTGTTGGATCGTGAGCATGATGAATTTTAAACCCTTGCATTGTGTCCTAGAATATTAGGGGTCTGGATCAGGTGGAGAAAAGACTGGCGTTACAACAGGTAGTGAGATCAAGGAAACCATCTATTCTTTGTGTTCAAGAATCAAAGCTTGAACAGATTTCGGACAATCAGATTAAGGAGATTTGGGGTTTGTCTTGTTCCGATTAGCTAGTATTACCATCGATAGGGGCTTCAGGGAGAATCCTTCTCCTCTGGGATAAGGAGCAAATTGAAGGGAATGATTCAGAGATAGGAGCGTTCTCGATATCAATCTTGTGTAGAGAGCGTGGTGGAAGCACAAATTGGGTGTTTTCAGGGATGTATGGCCCATCAATGGGATGGGAATTTGAGGCATTCTGGCAGGAATTGGAAGACATTAAAGTTCGTTGGGGGGTTTTGTGGTGCATTGGGGGAGATTTCAACTATACTAGAGCCCCTATAGAGAGGCGGGGTGTGAGGGGGATGTCTTCCAGAATGAGACAGTTTGGGAGGTTCATTTCGCATCATGGGTTGATAGATACCCCTTAAGAGGGGCTTCATATACATGG
The DNA here is from genome assembly GCA_015143295.1 of Tetracentron sinense. NCBI lineage: Eukaryota > Viridiplantae > Streptophyta > Magnoliopsida > Trochodendrales > Trochodendraceae > Tetracentron > Tetracentron sinense. The sequence continues at coordinate 15,080,510 of CM026551.1, forward strand.
TTTCAATCGATCATGGGAACTCGAGCAAATCGACTTGATAGATTTTTGGTTGACTCGAATTGGGAACAATTGTTCCCTAACATGGCGCAATCTGCTCTCCCTAGGCCGACATCTGATCATATGCCAATTTTGTTAGCAAGTGAAAGTTTCAGAGGCGGCCCCTCCCCTTTTCGGTTTGAGAACATGTGGCTGCAAGATAATGGGTTCAAAGGCTTGGCAGCTAGGGTCTGGTCAGCCAACTCAGGGTGGGGCTCGACGAGCACTAAGTTCGGTTTAAAGTTGAAAGCATTAAAGGTGGCGATCAAGTCTTGGAACAAAGAGACTTTTGGAAATGTTGAGGAGAAGATAAGCAGCATTCTTGACCCACATTGATAGAATGAATAAGCTAGAAAATGGCAGGACGCTTTCGAGAGAGGAGAGTCATCAGAAGGAAGCTTGGGACTTAGAATATGCTTCTCTACTAAGGAGGGAAGAAACAAGTTAGAGTCAGAAATCGCGGATTCAATGGCTTAAAGAAGGGGACCATAATACAAAAAATTTCCACAGAATGGCCAACTTCCGTAGGAAATCTAATTTCATATCTAAACTCAAGGTTAATGGCGCTTGGAAAGAGAGTCAGCACGAGATTGCAAAGTTGGATTTTTATAAAGATCTTTACTCAGAGAGTTGCTCTTGGCGACCTCGTTTGGATGGTCTTGATTTCGATACCCTGTCACCAGATCAAAGGGAGGGATTGCAAGTTCCATTTACAGAAGAGGAGGTGAGGTCGGCCATCTCAAACCTAGCAGGTGATAAGGCCCCGGGTCCAGATGGTTTCTCCATTGAGTTCTATAGATCGTGTTGGGAGATAGTGGGAAGCGACTGCCTTGAAGTGCTTCAAGAATTATATGACCGAGGTCATCTGGATAGAGTGCTTAAAAGTACAGCCGTGGTTTTGATCCCAAAAATTCCAGGGGCTCAAGAGTTAAAGGATTTCCGTCCTATAAGTCTAGTAAGCAGCCTGTACAAGATCTTATCTAAGATGTTGGCTTCTAGATTATGAGGTGTTCTAGACTCGGTGATTTCGCCCAACCAGTCGACGTTCGTGGGAGGCAGACAGATCCTGGATGGGATACTCATTGTCCATGAGTGCATCAATGAGCGCCTGAGATCCAGTTCGCATGGAATTTTATGCAAAATCGACATGGAGAAAACTTACAATCATATTAATTGGCAGTTCCTGGACTATGTTATGCGGAGAATGAGGATTTCACTTGAAATGGAGAACTTGGATATCTTGGTGCGTATCCTAAGTGTTGTTCTCCATTCTGATGAATGGCTCTTCAGGATGTTTTAGGAGCTCTAGGGGATTGAGACAAGGTGATCCGTTGTCCCCGTTTTTGTTCATCATAGTGTATGAATCTTTGAGCAGGATGCTTTCGAGTGCTCATGGGATAGTCTTTGAGGGCTTCGCGGCGGGTCAGAATCGGCTCCCTATTTCTCACCTTCAATTTGCCGATGATGCTCTTATATTTTGTGAGGCGTCTTGTCAGACTGTATCATATATCTGGTGCCTTCTGAGATGCTACGAGGCGGTGTCAGGCTTGAAGGTTAATTTGGGTAAGAGTGAAATGATCAGTGTCGGAGAAGTCCCCAACCTTGGTCATCTTGCAGCTTGTCTAGGCTGCAAGGTAGGCACCCTCCCCTCAACTTACCTAGGGCTTCCTCTAGGGCCAAATTCAAATCCAAAGAGGCATGGTTACCTGTGGTCGAGCATTTCGCCTCCCGGTTAGCAGGGTGGAAAGCCCATCTTCTTTCTAAAGGGGAAAAGTTGACCTTGCTCAAAAGCACCCTCCGAAACCTTCCAACATACTATTTGTCTGTGTTTACCATTCCCCGAGGGCTTGCGCGGTCGTTGGAGCATCTTTAGAAATATTTTCTATGGAATGGCAAAGGGGGGAAAACTAGATATCATTTGGTGAAGTGGGATCAGGTATGTCGGCCCTACCAAGAAGGTGGTCTGAATCTGAAACTGTTAGTAGACATCAATAAAGCTCTTCTCGGAAAATGGATTTGGCGTTTGAGGAGGATAGGGAGAGCCTCTAGAATAAAGTGATAGTTGCTCTTTATGGCCAGAGTTCGAGTTAGGCTCCCAACCAGGTTAAGGGCCCTCATGGGGTGGCTTATGGAAAGGGATCATGGTGATGGCGAGTTTGCTTAACCCGTTTCTTGCATTTAGAGTGGGTAATGGAGTGGAGGTTCGGTTCTAAAAGGATGTGTGGTGTGGAGAGAGAAGATTCAAGACTCAGTTTGATAGTATCTTCTGTCTAGCCATAGACAAAAACACATCAGTAGCAGATTGTTTCGAAATGTGTAATGATGAGGTTATTTGGACCCCGAGTTTGAGGCGGCCTTTGAATGATTGGGAAATTGATGATTATTGCTCTCTATTACAATCATTAAAACAGTATGTGCCTCGGCCTCTCAGTAGAGATTCATAGTTTTGGACCAGAGATAACAAGGGTCGGTTCTTAGTGAGATCATTGCTACAAACTCTTCAGCCAAGCTCTTCCTGCTCTTTTCTTCATCGGTCTGTGTGGAATCCCCAGATTCCGTTGAAAGTAGCTTTCTTCCTTTAGACTGCAGCCCTAGATAAGATTCTCAAATGTGACAATTTGAAAAAGAGAGGTTAGAGTATGGCCAACCAATGCTATTTATGCTTTGCGGAAGAGTCAGTGGATCATTTGTTGTTACATTGTCCCATTGCTCATGAGATTTTGGATTATTTTCTCAACCGGGTCGGGGTAGCTTAGGTCTTCCCTATCTCCTTCCGGAATTTTTATCTTGCTAGTCTAGAGCTAGGGTGGCGGGTGATCTCGCGGCTATTTGGTTTGTGCTGCCCGGGGCTATAGCTTGGGCCATATGGAAAGAGAGAAATTCAAGAGCATTGGAGAATTCCCCTTCTTCAGTTCCTCACATATGTGCGTGCATAAGACACTCAATTTCAGAATGGCTGTCCTGTTGTCGTATATATGCAAGTTTGGGAGCTCAGATCTTAGAAATATAGTACATTTTTAGTAGTTTCTATGTATTTTATTTTTGTAGCCTTTGTTTGTTTGTTTCTTAGCTCGGATGGTTACTTCTCAGTAACCTTCGAGCTCTGCTTGTAGCTCCTTTTTTTCTTTCAATATATTTATCTCTTGATTACCGATCAAAAAAAAAGATCCACCATTGGACCAAGAACTGGATGCGTCGAGGGCTACAATTGGCCCATGGGATTAGTAGTACTTTAGTTTCTTCATTTGTTTTATTTTGTTTAGTTGTTTGAGAATTATTTTATTAGTAATGGTGTTTTAGTAATTATTTAGAACTTGTAGAGTTGTAGTAATAACGTTTTAGTAATTAGTTAGACTAAGGGTTTGTACTTTTCTTATTAATATAAATACTCTTTAGAAATTGAGAATTACAGAATTTTGATGAATGAAAGACTATTTTTTGATTTTCCTGTGAATGGAATGGTGTGAAGCCATTAGTGTGAGGCCTGGGTACTCTCTTTTCTCTCTTCTTCTCCATTGATTCCCTTGTTATTTTATAGTTTTTCCCTTGCAACACCCTAATCACCAAAACCTAGCCAATCTCCCACACTGTTACAGCCTCATCCCCTACCCTAGCTGCTGCCGCCAGTCCCCCTAGCCATATCTAGCAGTGCCGCATGCCCCAGCCCATCTCCCATTGTGGCTGCACCCTACCCCAGCAAGCCCAGCTGCTGCCTCACCCACACCTGTTCTTGGTCCATAATAGTGATGCCGCACCTATCCCCCTTCCCTTGTCTCACTGCCACACCTGATCCCAGACCATAATATTGCTGCTGCACCCCATTCCAGCCATAGTCATTGCTGTCCCAGCCCATACAATCCTTTTTTAGTGTGGTAGATTTCTTAATTTTCATTCTTGACAGCACAACAGCCCTAGACCTAAACCAAACTGAAACCACAGCCCTAATACAATTTCCAAACCCTAAAACAGCCCCATTCTAAAACCCTAACCCTAATTTTATAACCCATTTTTGTTAATGCTGCTGGGTTTTTTCATTGCGATTCAATTCAATATTATTTGCAACCCTGATTTACATGCATAACCTATTCCTAATCATTAATGAGCCTAAATTAATTTTTGAAATCCTCAATTGAATAGAAAACTTACATTGATTGTTGACCTAAATCCTTAAGCTAGTGGAAGTTCTCACTTCCATTATGATCTCCCAATTCAGATTGAGAATTCATCACTGCGGGATTGTGACTTAACCTAGGTTATTAATAATTCGCTTTTAGATTTTTTTTTATTGTAATTGTGGAATCTAGGTGTTTTATGGCTTTCCTTATTGCTGGAATTTTAATTTCTGATCTCTAAATTGCATCATCCTAAGTTAGTTGCATGGCTGCATCAATGAGCTTTAATCATTTAATGCTTTAAAGATTTTCCTTTGAAGAACGTAATGGAAGATCAAATGGTCTTTGCAGGAGCACCAATACTCCATTGACGCATCAAGATATTCAGCTCCATCACATTGAGTATTGGCTAAAGTTAAAACTTCAATAAAGTTGCAAAGAATTTTTAGTATCAAATAGGGTCAGACAAAGTTTTGATTGCTAAACGTATCTATCATTCTTGTTTATGCAGATCGCTATGGTTCCAATTATGCTTTAGAAATAGAAGTTTTCGCACTTTTGAATAAATCCTTCTTTCTCAACCTTCCCCATATCCATTGTCGGTAGAAGAAGCTTCTCTGACCATCACAATCTAGATGCAAAAAAAATCACCACCTCCACCAGGGGGTGATTATTGTGCTTTTCAGGAGATATTATTCCAGTTATCAACTCTTTCCGTTCTCATATCCACAGAGAGGGAAAGGACCAGGCAGATAAATTGGGAAAGGACCAGGCAGATAAATTGGTAAATTTTGTGAATGATGTGGCTCTCTTTCTTTTGGGGATCACTTCCAAATTGTAAGTTTGTCCCTCAAATTACTTTTCTTGTATTTGTTGCATTTATATTTAACAATAACTTCACTTGCTAAGAATAGAAAATGATTGGAAAAATACTTTACAAATGTGGCTGTTAAAGGGATCAATATGAAGTGCTCTATGTTAATGAATGACAATACGAGCTTCAAGGAACAATATGGCACATGAAGCAAGAATGAGAGGATTAAGCAATAAGCTTTGCATACTGTAATTGCTAAACTTGCCTGAGGCATGCCCATTGAGAGTCCCTTACTAGGACATGTTGTTGGGTTGAAATATTTTATCACACTGATTTTCCGAACTTGCCAAGGGCATTTTTATTCACCAATTGCCTCCACATTGCTTAATTTGTGAACTTGCTAAGGGAATCCTTTTTAATAGAGTCTGTACTAGAGGCTTATTTGTAAGTTACAAATATTTTTTCACTCTGTAGTTCACTAAATTCCTAAGCTTACAGAAGGCAGTATTTTCAACTAGCAGTGTCGACCAAGAAACCGAGTAGTCCATTACTGTCATCTTAATATTCTTACTTCTGCAATGAGAGAATTTTGAGGACCAATACATTATGTACTTGCACATAAAGTTCAGAATGTTAGGTCATCACTTTGTTCTGCAATCTTAATTTCCATGATGTACTTTTGTTAAACTTAAGGCATATTCATGTAATGAATATTCTTTCAATGTTCCTCAATTTTTAGACTTATAAGGGATAGTTATCACGAGTGAAAATAAATTTCTAAACTTATTAAGAGAAGGATTATTGTAAACCTGTAATGCTGGTTTGTAGCAGTTATAGATAATAGCAACTAATAAGAAAATATGAGACAAGATAATATGCTAAAAGTATCCTAGCACCATCTCATATGATATTATAAATCATAGATCAGAATATGAGACAAGAAAATATGCTAAAATGTAGTCCTAGCGCCACCTCATATGTTATTATGAATCATATATCGGAATACAAAGACTTGCAGTAACTTCTGATTACAACCATCACATGAATTGAATAATATAAGTTGCATACCATTCCGAACTAAGAGAGCGCCAAGTCCAGTTGGATAGCCAAATATCTAAAGAAGAATGTCAAGAAAATGAAATGCCAATATCCAAGGAAAATATAATCTCTTGTATGTCTGCTTGGAAGAAAATCAAAATGAAAGCTGATACCTTATAGAATGAGATGACAACAAAATCTGCAGGAAAGCTAGCTAAATCTGGTGGTTGTGTGGCACATCCTTTTGCAGCATCAATCAAGACCTTCCAGTCTCCACTGCTTTTCAAAGATTAAATGTGGAAGAATAAAGTAAGACTGACGGACGTCGCATAAATATATCTTTCAGAAGAAAAAACACAGAAAATCATCCACTACCCAAATGCACCAAGGATACAATTTTTTTCTATATAACTTATAAATTTATAAAAACCTCGTTGAACAAAGGTGGTGAATTATGGCATTCTTTGTACATTAAAATTTAAAAGTGATAATTCGCTTCTATTTTTGTTATTAACAATATCTTTACTCATCAAAAGTAAAAATTTATCTATCCACATCAGGTTGTGGCACAAAGGATTTTCATCATGTTTTTAGGAAGACAAATTTAATCTCTTCTTTTTTCTGTTTTGTTGCAAGAGTTGGTGGAAAAAATGGTAAAGCCAGCATAAAATGCACGCTACATCATAAATCTGTCATGCATTATCTATGATATCAACTACATTTTTCCCCTGTTTTAATTGATTAACATATTCAAACATAATTATTTTTTATTTGTAAATTAAGAATTCATGGCTAATCTAGATAGGTCATTAGCATCCAATTTTGACATCAATGAAGCTTCAATTATGATCTTCATTTAATTGAAAGCATATTTAAATTTGTTAATAGTTCATATCTCAGGCTTTTTAGGTTTTAAAAATATTTTAGCATTTTGCAAAGATTTCCTTAGAACACTCTTACAGTTCCAAGTCCTTCCGATGCATATCAGTCAATACGATGGATAACGACAACAAATCCTTTTGGCTGATGCTGCTAGTCCTAATGCCAATATTAAAACAATGAGTATAGCAGATGTAAATTACCCACTGGTTTAGTTTAGGAAACTAGCACAGCAGAAGTTTGCTCTACAATAACCAATCAAAAAAAAGTATGCTCTAATTTACGAAGATTGGAGGAGATAGCTATCTCAAAAAATACTTTAATGAGAATGGCAACTGATTCTAAGAAAGTAGATAGTAAATTTCCCAATTGAAAACTACACCAGATAAATAGAAAGAAATTGCATTACCTGCAATTTGGTAAGCCTTCCAGAATTCTTTCAGAATCTTCCTTGATAATCTTTACCAAATCGAGGCTAAATTTCATACCAGAGAAATTGCACTCTGAAGGAAAGGCAAATAAGCTGTAAACATTACCTGCAATCAGCAAAGCGCATGATCTAACGACGTAGGATATGGGATAACTATAACTTTGTATAAAATTGTTCCAAATAATCGAAAAACAATTCTTTTTTTTTTGCAACACTCATGCCACTTGTAGTAATTCTCAGTTAAATCCAGTGTAGTCAAAGTATTTAGGCGATGCCTAGGCAATTGAGGATTCACGAGGTGAGGCATTGCCCAAGTGATGCCATGGCAACCAAATTTTACTTTTTCTGTAAAATTAGAAAAATTGTCCAACTGCCTGCCTAGATTATGATTAGGCAATAGGGATCCTATCTAGGCAAGGTGGTGGCCTAGGCATTGTCTAGGCGACATTTTGACTGCACTAGTTAAAACTACCACAAAACAAAAATGTTACCCAAGGGTAAGACCAACCATGCAATCTCTTCTCACTAACTCTTTCCTTCTTCTCAAGAAACATGATGATATATATAAGAAGTTCGACATGGAACCTAAGAAGCAAATGCAAATGCAATCAAACAATAACACCAAAAAGAGTAAGACAAGATCTTTGATCAAGGCAGGCAATTGAAAAAACCCCCATTTAGTTGCCGGTCAGATGGATGAATCAACAAGTTTACAGCTGACATTATTCATCTAGATCAAAAGGAAATCAGCAAACAGTTCTTGATTTACAGGTAACACTATTGTTTGTGGAAATTTTATAAATTCATTTGATGCCAGCGGCATCTTTCAAGTTGAAGAAAAAGATAATGACTTTCTCAGACTTTTATCAATCTAAGTAACCTTTTCCATTTGGTCTTTGTGAACAATAAATCACATTTCAAGAAAAAATGGATAAGACTTTATGTTGACATAAATATTAGAGAAGTAGAATCAGAAAACAAACATATCTAATAATCATAGTGACAAAGTTGGGGGGGTTCGGGAATAATTTGGTAGGGGTCAAGCTTCGGAAAATTCGGAATCAATTCGGAAAAAATAAAAATATATTAATAATTATAAATATATATACATATATATATCGAACAATTTGAATAAACAATATACAAAATAAGTGGTTTACTTGCCGAACTAAACGAATTATTAGGGAATAATTCGAGAATAATTTAAAAAATTCGTGAATAATTCGGGAATCCAATATTTCACAAATAATTCGGCACACCTAAAATTAGCAACATAAATATTAGAGATGTAGAATCAGAAAACTACCATATGTCTAATGAATAATAATCAAAGTGACAAAGTTGGGGTTTGGGAATAATTCGGCAGGGGTCAAGTTTAAAAAATTCGGAAAAAATAAAAATAAATAAATAATTATAGATATATATCGAACAATTTGACTAAACAATATACAAAAAAAATAGTTTCCATGCCAAACTAAACGAATTGTTTGGGAATAATTCGAGAAATTTGAGAATAATTCGGAAAATTTGTGAATAATTCGGAACACCTAAAATTAGCGAATAATTTGTGAATTTCTCAAAAATTCGGCGAATTTTGTTACTTGGCTAATAATTGCTCATCCCACCATCTTTTTCTTTTTTCCTCCAAAATAAAATCTTTGTTGAGTCTTACTCATTTTGGGTTTCACTAGAAAACATTAGTCTACAAAAGTCTAAATCCATGAATACTTTGTCCGGCTGAAGAACCATCAAGTCTTCGTTTAGGCATAGTTGCGTACAAATTGAAATTGGCTCACTTAATATCACCTGGGGTATAATTTTAATATCTAGAGCAATCTTTTTCTTGGCATATATTGATAGCCTTGTTGCCTGACCATCACAAGACCCAAAGTTTGTTTTGGGCATTGTTAGAGTAGAGAAACAAAGAACAATTTAATATGAAATGGCTTTTGAATTAAACAAACAATGGTAATATGATTGATTTTATTTCAATTCTAAAATATTTTTGGGACCAATTAAAACATTATGGTTGTGCAATAGCCGGCCCGTGGATCTCACCCCCACACTAGTGCTTTCACACTAGTGAAAAGTTCAAATTTTAGAGTTGGCACCAACCATATATTCTTGGTGTCATTATGAAAACAAACTGATTTTATTGATAATTGGATTGATCTTACAATGACCATTATTAGGGTTTATATAGATGTGAAAGAAATTTAAATATGGAAACATAATCCAATCACAATTCAATCTAATCTAATCTATTCAAATCTAATAGATATAGGCAATCTTGTGATGTGCTAGTATGTATCTCATCACACCTTATTAGAATACAACATACTATTCTCCAATTTTCCCCCTCAAACTCATGGGGATAGAAATATCTTCATAAATCTGCATGCCGTGATATTTCTTTCTTTGAATGTTTTGTCCAACGTTGATGCTTCCACAGTTAAATACTCACTCAATTTGTTGTCATGCCATGAAGGAGCCTCTAATGGGCCAAGAAAATCAACCTTTAAAAAGTCTTGAAATAGGCCTCTATGGGCCAAAGATACGGGCCTCTTGGGCCAAGGATACCGGCCTTTATAGGCCAAAGATGGTGAGCCTCTATGGGCTGAAAGAGTCTCTATGGACTAAAATAATGAGCCTCTATTTGGGCTGATCATGAACTACTATGTACTTCACAAGTAGGCTGAAAAGGAGAAACAGCATCACGTGATGAGGAGCAAGGAAGGCTCAACTCAATAATATGAGAGTAAAGAAAGGGCTGAATGGGCTTTGATGGATTAGAAAATAGGCTTTTGTTGAACCAGAGAAAGAGAGAGGGAGGGGTTGGACTATAAGTTGGGGTGAAATTATAAGCCTATCTCCACTTCAAAAACAAGTGAAATGTGTAGTTGAATTACACAATATCCAATCCATGAAATCAAAAAAGGAATAGAAGCATTCAAGGAGAATGGAATGTGCTTTCTATTTTCTTAAAGAGGTAGCAGCTCCACACTAAAAACAGTGATAGAAACGTGCAACAATTGTCAACAAGTGAGCAACGGCTTGGGACAAGTTTGATCTGCTAAGATAACAACTTTCAATAACCAATAAAGAAAGATCTCTTGGTTCATGAACCAAAGTTATGGGTTCGGAGGTTTTGTTATGAATTGGGGAATGTGTTAGGCACCCCAACTCATCCGTCGAATGACGGTTGCCTTTAATTCTACCCTGATATTCTAAAATGTTATATATTTTTCTAAAGGATCCTCAAACAAGATTTCTCCTCTTTAGCTTTTCGAGATTGGAATACGCCTATCCTCGACCGACTCAAGGCAATCTCTACTTTTTTTTTCTTTTTTTTATTATTATTCTTCGAGATTAAATTGCACCCCTCCTCGACCAACTCAAGGTGATTCTCTCTACAAGAGGATCAAGATCTCCCCAATACCTATGAGGGGCCCCCTTTCCTCGACCAATTTCAAGGAAGCCCCGCCTACCCATGGAGGACAAAAGTGGTCCCAAAGAATAACAAAAAATTAAAGAAAGAAATTGAAAACTCTTCTTCAAACACTTCTCTTTGTCCGGATTTCAAGTTTCTGGAATACCGCTCAGACGAAACCCTAAACTACTAACGAAAAGTAAGAGAAGGGACTAGGCTGGGGAGAAAGGGAAGTACGTGACTAAATGGTTAGAAAAGGCTAACCTTATTGCAAATCCCCACTTCTTTGATAGTCTTTCAAGATCCTTTCACTTTGTGTACCTAAAATGAAAATAATGAAGAAACTCCGAACTCCGGGGTAGGGTGTAAACCCTTGCTCTCTTCTCCAAATTCCAAAATCTTGAAGTCCTCATTCTAAAATCTAGGGTTTTTCTCCAACTGGCATAGTTGTTAAAGGCGTCGCTGAGCTCAAGCAACTGGACACCTAGGCGGTCATTATTAAAAATCTGACATATATTATTAATGTTTAAAGATAAAAAAAAATATTTTATGTAAATGATAGTTGAGTCAGTCTATAGGTACTCCCAAATATATTCCCTAATCCTAACAGTTTATAACCAACCATTAAGGGTCAGGATTTGAGTTGATTTATTTTGTCTTTTCTAATGCCACATCAGCTCTAATCTTAACCATTTATAGTTGAGATAAACGGATAAGATTTTGGAGTATATTTGGGAGTACACTTTGGGAGTATCCCTAGACTAATTCATGATAGTTTGGCCAACAAAAAAACATGTTATTTTATATGTTTCGCATGTCTTTTATTATATAAAATGTTAGGGTTTTTATATCCAACAAAAAAGGAGTATGCAGATAGAAAAAGAATGAAAAGACAAACAATATCAAGTATGTTTCTCTCATGTTAGCTTGTCCTCTCTCTTGCTCAATGGGTGGACCAATTGGTCTCTCTTCCTCTATTTGTGTGTGGACCATATGGCCCCCTTTGTTTTTAACATGGTTGTTAAAGGCTTTACCTAGGCGACCATATACAGCTGAGCTAAAGCAGCCCAATAATATTTTTAAAAAGCCTTTAAATGCCTCAAATTCCCTCTATGGCCCACAAAGCTCTCTTAAACTCATCTTTAAAGGGGTTTTTAATAATTTAAATAAGTGCAGCCCCATAATTATATATTTTACTTATTCCTTATAAAAATAGCGTCTATAAATAAGATAAGAGTTTTCATCGGGACAAATCGTTCGTGAAATTGGCTTAGTCGTGACTCAAATAGAGAAATCGAGGACTGGCCGATGGTGAAGATCGCGCAGACTAGCCCATAACTCGAAGTAGGAAACAAAAGCAACATGTCTAGCGTGAATCCTGTACCAACCAAGTAGTCTAGCTTTATTTCAGTACGTACGAGATTCTTGGTGGACCAGAAGATAGCAATCTGTCTCTCTTGGGTGTCGTATCTCTTTTCCAAAATGAGTAGGGGGGATAAGACGTCGGTTAAGCCGGCAACTCCTCATAGTTGAAGTTCCCATCCCCTTTAGGTTTACAAGAGATCCGCATACGAAAGAAGAAGAAAAGGAGGGAGTGGAGTCACTGGTAGGATCGAACAGTCAGGCCCCCAAAAAAAATCAAAGGATTCATTACATTAGAAGGTTTATATCCCGGCTCACACCCATCTGAGAGTTCATTTTCAGGTTACTAAGAGTACCTACAGTATGGACAGACTTTAGTAGCAAGTTCGACCAGCTTACAAACCTCAAAATCACATCCTTTTCATAGAGTTTGATCAAAAAGTGGTGGGTTCCGAAAGGAGTCCCTCTCCTTATAAAAATAGTCTCTACAAATAAGATAGAGTTTTCCCCGGGACAAATCGCTCACGACCAAAAAAATCAAGAAATTGGCTCAACCATGACTCAAGTAGAGAAATCGAGGACTGGTCGATATTGAAGATCGGATGATTTGTAATTACCTTTCTTTGGTATAATCGAGAAGAAAAAAGTACGGCCTCTCCCTCTCTCCCCCTTTCCTCTCTCTCTCTATCCTTTGTTCGGGAGTCACATTGATGTCGGACTAACTTTTATTCAGTCAAACATTCTCCCCCCTCTCCGTCTCCTCTCTTGTTCAGTTGTCATTGTAGACTATTTTTTCTTTTTTTATTCCTACAGTCCCTCTCTCCCTCCTGTCAACAATCATTGTAGATTTTTTTGTTCCACTTTTTCTTATTCCCGATGCCTGAAATTCTCATTTATTATTCATAGAACTGTCTCCAAGGATGGTTCTATCAAAATGCATCTTGACAATAGAAATTTTGCAATTTATATGAGTTGTAGGGCCCCTTATTCAAGGAAATGCAACATACATAGATTTTATATTGGGAGGATTTCTGTTACAAAGAGTTCATTAGGCAACGCCTCGGGCGTCAAGCGTCTGTGGGGTATGTCGCCTCAAGTCTCCTTGACAACCATGAACTAGAGTTTCTCTCCACTTAGGGATTCCAAGGGGGATGCCAAGTGAATTGAGAATGGGAGTTATGGTTTTTTACAAGGATGAGAATGAGGGAATTTCTGTTCTCTAGCCGATGTGGGACTAAGATTCCCCTAAAAACTCAAAATGAGGTGGCCATAGGTCATTGGTTCAGCCAAAAATAAAGGATCTCTCAAAAATCCATGTGTGTTGTTTTAAACGGCGCTCATATGTTTCTTTCCCCTTTTTTCGATGAGTTGTTTGGCGTGCAACGCATCTTTTGATTTTTCGGTGAGTCACCTGGTTTGCACTATTTAAAACAGCACTCAACTACTCTTTTAAAAAAATACACTCAATCTTCCCTCTCCCCCACCCCCCCTTTTTTTGGGGCCTGGATTGCTTCTTGGATAGGTCAAGAAAATGGGTTTCGGTTAAGGTTTTGACTCGGGTATAAATATGGAGTTCGGATCCCTTTATTGAAATCATCTTACGAAACTTGGAAGCATTGGGCCATCGGGGCCCCACGGACCTTGGCCGTGCAAAAATATACTGAAGTCAATGAAATATTGTAAGAACTTTGAAAAGCATGGAAATATTGCGGAAACCATGAAAATATGCATTTATATATAAGGATATGATAAAATAATTACAAACTCAATATCATTGTATGACCAAAAAAACAACCATTTGAAATAGAAAAAATGAGATAAATAAGTTATACAAGTTGTCTTGCATGTCTGAAGTTGTAGAAATTAAAAATACACACAATAAATGGTCTGTAGTCATGGTCACAAAGTAGTGCATCCCAAAACAAATACAATATGGACACATTAAATTAATCATTAAACTCATATCCACATAAAGTTATTATGTATATATGTGGGGTCTAAATATTGTTTTTCAACTTAACTAGTTTTTATTACAGAACTATTATTTAAAATTTTACGTGCATATGCTGATCTATGGTTCCTTGATTTGTTTTAGTTTTTTAAAATTGTCTTTAGCTTTTAAACAAAATATTACTTTAAATATCTTTTATTCAAATAATAATAGAGATATTTTAAATTTTAAATAAAGACAATAGTTTAATAGCAGTAACTAACTCATTGAGTCCCTAATCACTAATTATAAACAATTATATGTAAACCCATTACATTTTGATTTACTAATAATTAATACACTATGCATAATTTCATATATATTTTAACTAGAAAACTAATCACAAAGGGTGGTCCATTTTCACCATAGAAATTCAAAACAAATGCGCTAAAAGATGAAAAATAGGGAGAATCAAGAATTTTACACACTTGGCTATCACTATGTTATTGCCCAGTTAACATTTCCATGCATATCAATCAAAACATTGTATTTGTATAACTAAGAGTTAAGAACGACAAAAATGTACTTATAAAATGTGTGGGATATCAAATTGTAATTTTTATGTCGCGTGTAAGTATTGTGTCGGTAATCGGTACCCATGGAAACCACTACACTCCGTAAGAAATATTAGGAAATGCGTCGATTTTAAAACCATGGTACTAAGTACCCAGCAACACTGGGGTTTGAGAATGGACACACAAGGAGAGAGACACAGAGATTAATAGAGGAGCAGGGTGAGCAAGTAAAGCGAAACCCACAAACAATGTCGTTACAAGTTTGACCATCAGGATAGTACCTTTTAAAAACATGCCTTTAGATCTAGGGTCCAAACCTTGATCTTTCAAATTTCAAAACCTGATAAACTCGAGATCTCATCACAATGTTGAGTCCATCAAAAGGCCTTACAAATCCAAGTGTTGAATATGATGATACTCCCATAGTTATCTCTTGATCTTGCTGTTTTTCACACAAAAGACTTCAATGTGTAATTGATATGCAAAGAGTTACCTTTAGGCACTTCTTCTGGGAATTTTGCTTCATATCTTCTTTGTGTGGGGCATTGTGATATCTTAACACAAGATATGTTGCTTTTGGATACTCCATCTTGATGCTCAACCTCTTCGATGTCTACTGCAAAAGCCACAGCTCCTTGTCTGAGGGCATATCTAGAAATTCTTAAGGGTAAACATAACTACATAATTAAAAATTGAAGGAATGTATGGAGGAAAAAGGTTCCTTAACCACACAGCTCTATGGTAGAACAGTGTATTGGAAAGGTTCCTTAACCATCCATACAGAGACAAGGTTTGATCCGAAACTGAAAAGAAAATAATTATGACAATAATTTACAAGAAGAAGCCACATACTTCTATCAACACCAAGTGTGATGCCATTTTTATCCTTTCATAATCATATTGCAATCTAATAGGCTTCATCAGAAGTTTAACCTTTCTAATCAAAGTTCCTTTCGCATGCATTAACTATACGCTAGTTACTGACATGTTTAACTTGCGTATTATCATTCTACACTGTCACAATGTTGGCACCATAGTAGAAATTTGGAATTGAAACATACGCAGATATAAGAGTGAAGGTTCTCACAAGACTGTATATGATATAGTTAAGTTGCTTCACAGTAATATGATAAAAAAAAGTCTTCCTTGTTACATTGCCTATGGGTCGGAGTCTTTAACGTCATGCAGCAGGTACTGCTGGTGCCAACAGCTTTGGATACTCATAAATGTCTATATTCTACCAGCTAAGCATTCTTCATGTCACATAGCATTTCTATAAGGTCTTGATATCTGCTTTGTGCAGGCTTTTGGCCTAAAATAATCAACCACGATGAAAATTTATCAGTTAATGCCTCCATCTTTTTTTCCTTTTTGGGTCAAAGATGCAGCCTCTGATTTTTGGGAAGTTGAACTTGCTATTTGAAGTGTATCCTTCAGTGTTTCCTACAATCTGGAAACCCATATATTTAGTACAATGAAGCTGCAATTCGGAATAAGACGGTCTTAATAAAGCCGGAGCTCAGAGAAACTCTCTGCTTCCTCGCATCTGCCCCTCCAAGTGACAGCCAATTTCACAGATGAAGACTCCAATCAACCCAGGGGCCAGGGCAACTTTCTTGGATTGGCAATAGCCCAAAAGTTCCAAAGATCAAATTAGTGGTACCATAGGATTGATTGCATTCTTTATAGTGAGTATTGCCTAATGGATGGTACACAATACACATCATCCAATCTGTAAAACTTTCAGGCTATTTCCAATCTCACATGGGTTCATCAGTTGGATGGTCCACATTAATGAGCTGGACCCACAAGTTGGCCCAGCAGATATGAAGTGGTTTCCACAATACAAGAGAATACCGAATATTGCCATAAAAAAAAAATGAAAAAAAAAAGTGATCATATACTAGAACGAAAATAATCACCTCCTTGGCCCGAAGAGGTGATTTATCATCTTGCTCCCCTTTTTGTGCCACATATTCCCATTTTTACCCCTTTTAACTGTGGTTAAGAGTCACTATCCCTTAGGATCAAAGCATCTAACCTTGGTTTTTAGGAGGAAAAAAAATTAACCACAGGGATTAAAACTTGTTAACCATAGTTCAAAGGGGCTTTGTGAGGGCGAGGATGAATAGTCACCTCCTCGGTCCGAGGAGAGGACTATTGCTCATACTAGAATAGCAGCATTTACATCATCAGGACAATTGATCAGCTATGTCAGAAGGATACTCTCTGATCCCAAGGACGCTATTGTGATTCTCCATTGTGTACATAAAACTGCTCTCGCTGCTCCAAGGGAAGGCATCTCCCACCAGTTTCAATGCTGCTGTCGCCCCAGAAGTAAATATGCATTTGTAGTCTTTTGGAGATGCATTACAGTAATCAAGGACCTATATCAAAACAGATCTTTTGACAAAGAAACGGAGAAGAACAATTTCTAGAGTGGAAGAATTTTCATCAGTGTATTAGCAAGTAACAAGATGGATATTTTTTTATTTGAATCAATCATACACAACCAGAAACATTTTTTAAAAAGAAATCACCCATTTCTGAATTTTGCATGCACAAAACAAAAAAATTAAAGATTTCACATATTATACAATGAAAGATAGTTCTATAAATATATAATACTGGTACAAAAGATAGCTGAAGACAGCACAATTACCTGCTGACGGGCTGCCCTCACAATGTCACAAGTGGCCGAGCTGGAGTCGCTTTGGCTATCTATATTTTTCTATAATTAAAGAAGCCCAGTGTGATACAAATCCATTGAATCAGAACCGATTAAAGAAACAAATAAACTTTCCTGCTAATAAAGTGGGATGGCATCAGAAAGTCATACACCCAGCACCAAATAAGTTGGGATAAGACTCGGAAAATTTTGACTTTCCAGCTCATATTTTCATAAAAGTTTACAAACGAATCAAATGAAACCAAAGTACTTCAACTGAAACAAAATTTAATGCAGCTATCAAGTTCATCCTTGACCACCAAGAAAACAAAACAAAATGCAATATATACATCACAAATATGAAAAATAAATATGACCAAAGCACCCCATTATATGCTTGGGATATATTTTTCAAATTTTCTTTTTAAAACTGATAGGGGTCCATGCCAACCCTCCATCCCCATGATGTGCTTCTTCTTTTTTTTAAGTATCCATCGTAAAAAGGAAGATCTCCTACAATATCCACAAGTTCGTTGTTTTTATGAGTTGTCCATGTTTCATCGAAGATTTGTGTGCATTCTCAGCACCATCAAGCACTAAATACAATAGTGTCTTAAATCTGGTCCATTCATGTGGACTAAGGCAATTGATAAGGCTTTTGCAATTAAGAAGAAATATGATTGAAGTGCTAACATATATACAGGTGGGCTGTGCTTTTCACATGACGGCATTGGAGCACTTATCAGTTAAAAAAGGCATCCAGTGTCTTTCTTCAGTGAGAAGCTCAATAAAGAACCATATGGAATACAAAGTAGAATTTTGGTGCAACCATCAAAACACTAGGGGCACTACTTCATACATCGATAATGAACCTTGAGGTATTTGAGCTCCTAGAAGAATCCCAATTTGTGGTTCTTAAAATGGAGTTCTTCTATTCGATAGTTTAATTTTCACCTCAGGGAAAAAGCCAGCCAACACATAGTTGACCAGAATCTTTGTTGACTATATTATCAATGAGTATTATAGGGTCTGATGTTTTGAGGCAAGCTTACCCTGAAAACAAAATTTTCTGATAAACTATTGTGCACCACGGCATAGCCAACTATGTGTATTCTCAATTTATGGTCCAAAGAAAATCTCTCTTCTACAGGAATCGATGATATTTGAAAGGGTTCTTTATGAGAAATATTGCCAGTAAATTCCATGCAGGACATTTTGAGAGAAATAAGACTGTCGCACATATGGGAGGACTATTACATTGGCCTAACATGAGAGAAGTTTATCACGAAATCACGAGGTGTTGTGTTTGCCATCTAAGCACATGCAAAGGAAAAATACAATCCCATGCACACCACTTCCTATTCCTACTACTCCTTCGGAAGATATTAAGCATGGATTCATCTTAACCGTATGAATCCTTAAAAAGTGCCCCATGTCACGAAGATATTTTCAAAGAGATCATCGGCCTTCATAATCTTTTTCTTATTAGAAGCCACCTAGTGGGGTTGTGGGTTTGGCAGTACTCCTGCCAGTTTATTAAAATTAAAAATGGCTCATTACTCCTAGAGGAGGGGGACCTAGAAGCCTAACCTCCTAAAGAAGCTATACAATAAATGGAATGTGAAAATTATACTCCTAAAATGACGAGACTGACATGGTCTGGGAAAACCAAATCTCTTATCTTATTAGGGAGTTGGATAGGATACCTAAATACACAAGCTTCATTCGCTAGACTCTGCTACTGAATTACTCTTCTGAAAGGTGGCTGCAATTCTGCAATTCAAAAGCATAAGCCTGTTTCCAGCAGTAACAAACTGGCCAAGGAAAAGATATCAGACCTTATAAAGCTTCAGCTGAGAATAAGAGAGCCACTTTCTAATGACTAATGCCTATAAATGCGACTTTTGAGTTTGCGAGTTACTTCTGAAAAACTTAATTGATGATAATGGAAATTATGTTGATGTTCTGTAGTGACTAATATCCCCGGACTTATGTGGTCAATTGTAGAAACCCAAAAATTTAGTTTCTTGACATTCGTACCATTTATATGAATTTCTTGAAATATGTGCCTGATTTTAAATGCATGCAATCCTAAAAGATGAATTAAAAGGGATGCCTTATCGTACCCTCCACTTCAAGAAGCTTTAGTTTTGTCACCGTTGATCAGAATCGAATGATTCTTGAACCATTAGAAAGGTATGGAAATCCTCTTCGAGGTTAATGTTTATCATTTTTCCAAATTCTTAGTCAAAGATAGGTTAAATGTTGGATTACCAAAATCGGTTCTGCTGAAAATCTGGGCTGCTGAAATCCATTCCAAACCAATCAGTTTTAGAGCCAATTTAGGTAATTAAAAACTTAAAATTGGGACTTATCTATTAGACAAGAAATTGTTCCTCTTTGAATGACGAGTCCAATGCAAGTTGAATCGTCCAATTCCAATAACCGAGTCAAAAGTTATGGCTAAAATACCGAAAACAGTTCCGAGTCACAAAAAAAAAAAAAGGATGGCGATCGATCGCCCACCACCGGCGATCGATCGCCCAGTGCGGGAAATTTTCTGGAAAATCGTGATTTTCGATTTTTTTAGCTTCCCTAGGGTTCCCAAACTCTATAAATACCTCCTTAACTCGTGAATTAGGTTTCCTAAAGCCTCATAAACATAAAAGAGAGAGAGAAAAGAGTATTTTGGGAGATCCAAAGAGGGAAAAACCTAGAGATTTCCAGGATTCAACAAAAGAAGAAGGAAAGAGACTTGAGGATCTAGATCGAGCCCCATTTGCAAGCGATAGATCGTAGGGAAGCGATCAAGTGAAGTAAATAACTTTCCCTAGTTCTCAATTTTATAACTATTAATCTAAAGTGTGAATCTAATTATAAGATCTATGTAAACAACATGATTAAGATGTGAATAATGTAAAATAATTGATCTAGCGATCCATATTTTGGTTTCTGTTTCATTATTTATGGATTGGTTAAAATAGAATTAAGAACCATATTTGGATTCCTATCTTATTATTTATGGATACTGATCTAGCGATCCATATTTTGGTTTCTGTTTCATTATTTATGGATTGGTTAAAATAGAATTAAGAACCATATTTGGATTCCTATCTTATTATTTATGGATTTGTTAAAATAGGATGTGAAGAACCATATTTTGACTCTTATCTTATTATTTATGGATTTGTTAAAATAGGATGTGAATAACCATATTTTGATTCATATCTTATTATTTATAGATTTGTTAAAATAGGATGTGAAAAATATGTTAAAATTGTTTATGATTCAACGAAGGATTGAGAAATTTTATTGAAATGCGTGGATGATTGAGGAGAGAATGGATGGAATTGAATGGATGAATTATTATAAGATTTTAACCGTATGTGAGTTTGATTTTATATTTATAATTCATGAAAATTCTGATTAAGGAAAGATGTTATAATTAGGATATTGGTCTTGATATAAACAAAAAGGAGAATTTGATATTTACATTAGATCGTGACTTATGTGTGCTTTGATATAAACTGTGATTTTATATTGTCGAGTCATTAGAAATATGATATGTTGTGTGCTTCTTTTATGTTCCTTATACATGATATACATTTGGGTAAAGGAGCCTTTGAGGAAAGTCAAGCTTGTCTAGGCCTGGTTAACATAGTGGAATGGGATGCTATGGTGAGATGTCCTATGGCCCTTGACGGTTACTCTTAGGTGTAATTTTAAAAAAATGTGTATCATTGAGCACTCACGAATGAAAAAGATGCATAATGAATAAGAGAGAATCTAAGACACTAAGAAGAGTATAAGTAAGACCTAAAATAAAGTAAGAAAGTAAGTAAGAAAGAAGAACACACAAAAGCGATAATGCATGTATGTGTTGTGCACCACCGGATGCCATCAAAAGGCAAGAAGTATGCCAAAATAAGTAAGTCGTCGTACCGAGAAATGTACTAAGCTGTCTGTACCGGGTAATGTACGAAGGGTGGTATCTCGGTAAAGTAAAGTATAGTAACCCCTTTCCTTATACGATAAAGCGGTATTTTAAGTTATTACTAATGCATGTGAATGTGTTCATGGAATGATAAAGTATGAAGTACAAAAAATTAAGAAAAGAAAGATCTCAAAAGATGCTAGTGCCTTGCTTCAAGATAAGTTTCCAAGAGTACTAGTGATCTGGCTTCAAGAAAGATCTCAAAGAAAAGTAAGAAAAGAAGAAAAGTAAGAATAGAAGAAAAGTAAGAAAAAAAGAAAAAAAAAGTAAGAAATGAATAAAAAGCAAGATAAGTAAGAAAGATAAGTACAAGTGAGCACATGGACAGCCGATGACTTTTGTTGTCGGCAGGTTCAAGATTTGAAACTTGTGCCCAGGAGCCTTGAGTTGAAGAGGAGTACGTAAGGAAGATCTTACAGGTGATCACCTCGAAGAGGAACGGGATTTCAATAGATGGTTTTGCTATTATTTTAGTTTATTAGAAATTGTTTAAATTCCAGAGAGATTGTAACTAGTTTATTATGTTTTAGTTTTAATTTGGGATATTTAAATTTAATATGGTTAGTTAAAGAGTTTAGAATCACGAGGATGATTCAGATTATGTAGGTTCCGTTTAATTACAGATTTTTAATTGATGTTCAATGAAGTATTTAATGAATAAATTTTTAAGTTCAGATTTTAGTATACCTTTAAATCTTATTAAATGAATTAAGTCAAGTAAGTCACGTGCCAAAGTTCCACATTCTCCTAGGGGGGATTTTGGGGGGCGTGACATCAATGTTTTACAGAAGTTCGGGAATCTTTTCCGATGTTTGCCTGTGGATAAAACGTCTAATTAAGATTTGATGTTAAGAAGGCAAGCTTTACTGATAACACTACTCTATCAGCCGTACTACTAGAAGGTCATTGCTAAATATTGCTCATTTAATTACGTCAATCCAGCTGACTGAATTAATTTCTGTCTAAAATAGCCAATGTGAATGATGATGCGGAAAAGTATAGAAAACACATCCAGGAAATTCAAGAGGGGGTCTGGAAATCCATTAGATCCACTAATGTGCACTCTAAGGAAAATAATTGATTTTAGAAAACCAAGGTATGACACAGTAATTCCTAAAAATTCGGGCTATCAAATGTCAAAGATGAAACTTAGATAGTTAGACCTGATATACACCATTTATCCGGTATTCTGGTCTAGTAGTGATATTTCATTTCTTCCTCAATATTTTCAAGCGGTCAATGTTCAGAAGTGAATCGTCATTCCTGTTCTCATACTCGATGGAAGCCAAGGAGATCTTTGTGAATGGAGGTATCTCTCTAGAACCTGTTGACCCATCTTCAAGTTTGGACCCAATTAGCTAAGAATACGCTCGAAGAAAAGAGAATTTAGCTAAAGAGTTAGGATAATTTGACGAGGATGTATATGGGATTTTCCTAGTGTTCCATTATCAAGTATAGTTATGAGCCAACATCTGAGGCATTGGGCCCGACACCCCTGAGCCAACTTCTGAGGCCATGGCAGCGGAGGAGTCTTCATTCAGTCCTACAGTTGTTCCTGTTCTATATCCTGCAAACAAATCTCCCACTTGTTTTGCGGAAGTAACACCGGGAAGGGAATCAAAGGAACAATGTCGAGTCTATTCGGGAATGAAAGAATCTCCTAAATATCCACACTACCACGAGGCGAGGATTTTCAGCAACATGGGGTTAGACCTTCTGTTCCACTGAGAAGTATGCCTAAATCATCATCTTCTTGTCTTCCCCCCGCTTCAGGGTGGGGTCCAGGTGTATACAAAGAGTTGATTGTGCTCTTTATGTGAGTTTTCTGGTTCAATATTGTCTGTTCATGGAGACATGATACCACGGTCCAATGAGGAAATGGGTGTAGGGATTGGGTCTAGAGTGATGTTGGGAACTAGGGATCTCATTGCAAGTCATGCAAGACCCAAGTCAGTGCCTCTAGGTCCTACATCTTAGAACGGCCATGAGAGCCAAGGGTGTTGTTCTCAGGAAGCAACTAGTTGGGAATCAGGGGAGTGGTCAAAGGGGAGTACAGGCCAGTTGGAGGCCCTCGGAGGTTTCTAGGTTTATCATTTGCGAGTCATGAGAAGGAAGCTATGGCTTTCTTCTTAAGTCTCGAAAGAGACAGAGTGGGGGAGAAACAGTCTCCCAGT
Source organism: Tetracentron sinense (assembly GCA_015143295.1). NCBI lineage: Eukaryota > Viridiplantae > Streptophyta > Magnoliopsida > Trochodendrales > Trochodendraceae > Tetracentron > Tetracentron sinense. The sequence goes on from CM026551.1 coordinate 15,103,952, forward strand.
CGGAAATCCAGTATAAGTCGGGGAGGAAACTCAGCTATGGAGTTGAGGAGATTGGAGTGTAGTATCAATTACGAGAGGTCAAGGTCTCGAAGTGTCTCATGCAGTATGAGGGTTGGTAAGGGTTGTAAAGTTACTAGATAATAGACTTCTCCATCATATCATGGAACATCCGAGGGTTGGGGCTAATGGATAAACGTGTGGCTGTAAGGTGTTTGGTTAGATCTCGGAGACCAACCTCGAAACAATCCAGGAACACATCGTTAAGGATTTGTGGGATATCTCCCTCCCTCAATGGTTAGCAGTTCGATCATTGGGAGCCTCAGGAGGTATTCTATTGATTTGGGATAAGGAAAGAGTAGAGGTGGTCGAATCAAAGCTAGTGGCCTATTCGATTCCATTTATTGTTGACAGGTGGGGGAAGAGTTCTAATGAGTATTCACTGGAGTATATGGCCCATCTGGTGGGTCAGATGATCTTGTCTTCTAGAAAAAGCTAGATGATGTAAGTGTCAGATGGGGGGTGTAGAATATTAAGCATATGTGTAATGAGGGGCTTTCTTGTAATTAAGGGAAACCCTTCTTTTATCCCTTTACATTAATAGAATATGAGAGAGAGGTAATTTACATTCTCTACTCTTTTCATCTTTCTTTCTTCTTCTTCTCCCTTCTTCTAAACCTAAAACACTACTCTAAGAAATCCACTTGGTAGCAGAGTACAAAGGAAGAGCAAGAAGGTGAATAATCTCGCCGGCAGCTGCTGATGTCAGCAGCCGTACAGCTAACGTGATGATGTCGTTAGTATGACGTCATCCAAGGTATTTTTTCGTGTATTTTCTTCTTGGATCCAGTAGATCTACAAATTAGAAGAATTATGGTGATTTTTTCGAGATTTATTGGAACTTTTAAATGAGTTTTTGAGATTTTTTTTGAAAAAAAAATCCAAAAATTCCTCCTTCGAACTAGTCACTTATTCTCCTTGTAGAGGGGATTTAACTTGGGGATTATTCTCTGTGTTTAGATTTTAGGGAAGGAACCTCTTTCGTCCATTACTGAGGCATATTCCATTCTCCACAGGGAGGAGCGTCGCCGGATTAACATGCAACCTTCTTCTCTAGAGCGGTGAAGATAAGAGAGATGATGAAGAACTTGGGTTTTTAAAGAGGAATACTCAATGCTCACGATTTTTGCTTCTATTCACGGAAGTGAATCCATGAATAGTTTTGGTGATTCATGGAGAAGTGATAAGGTCACTCGAATTAGAGTGCCTCTATTACATGAATTTGTGACTACCATTATTCTCTTTAAAGACTTTCAATAGCAAACATGTGACTGCCATTAATTCTCTTTAAAGATTTCTAATAGCAAACAGAAGAACTCTATGTGATTGCCATTAATGAGTATAGGAACTCTATGTGACTCCTGCCATTAACGTTTGTGGTTCGTATGCATGATGGGTCTAAGCTCCTTCGTCCTTAATGGACACTCCCCTTAATTATTTTTACACGTGGTTCATTCAATGGTCGATGCAGATTTCTAAATTAGTAAGGTGATCTTTAATTCTTTTGGGTTTTTTTTTCATATGCTTAAGCAGTGGACCTACTAGTGGACATTGATGCCCATCTTCATATTCTCATCATAGAGTACTCAGTGGATAGATCAAGTGAGATTCACAGATTGATGGCCAATACTAATTGTTGCCTGAAATTTTTAGTTAATTAAACTCTTTAATTGAACCTAGAAACTCAGCATGTTAGGGTCCCTATTGAACTTAGAAATTATGCATACTAGAACCCTCATGTTAAATTAGACTTCTCTCGTAATTAATAAATTGATGTTCATACTTTAACTGCATTATTTTGTTACCATGATATATCTGTGTTATTCTTGTAAAAAAATCAACTACCATGCATGATTGAATGAAATTGTTTAAATTACATAGACGTTACCCAGCTTCGCTAGATCCCTCTCGCTATGACGATATAGGACATCATGGGTTATAGCGGAGAGGATACAATGAGCATTACTTTGGTTAATAAATTCAAATTAAATCGGCCTTGCTACGTGTGGTATGGGACGCCATAGCGGGAAAGATTTAATATCTTCTTTTTGCAAAACTATTCTAATTGTTGAACAAATTAGATACCTAACCGAATGTGTACGTTTTCACCCTTGGCCTTGAGGTGTTGTTGAGGGCTGCCAACAGAGGTACATGTGAGTGATGCCACCCTTGGCCTTGAGGTATAGCAAGAAGGATTACCAAAAGGGGTATAGGTGTGCGATCCAAAATCGTAACGTGAGGCGTTGCCTAGGACCGCTGATGTGAACCAAGTAATTCAATTGAAGAAGATGAATTGACATATATTCTAGTTTAATTTCATGTTGAGACAAATGAAATATTGAAGTATATATATTCATTGTTGTATGTATTCATCTTGCTGAGCTAGTGCTCACCCTTGCTCTGTTTACTTATTTCAGGAAATCCGTGAAGGTTCATAAGAGCTCTTGAGTAGCGAGAAGTAGAAGAATAGTTTTAATTCTTTCTATAGTGTGAGTGATTGTTGAGAGGAACATTTATGGATCTCAGTTACACTTTACGTTTATTTAGAACTTTTAGTTATACTCTTAAGTTATTGAATCTAAAATCATTTTATTTAGTAGATAAAATGCGTTTACTTTTGGGGTTTGTCCCAGGTTCACGTTTCGAGAACATATACAAATATGAGATATATTGTGTATATGGGTTTCAGGATGTGACACTAATACCTTTCCTAAGAGCAATTGGAACTTCAGAATCAATAATGTCAAAACTATAAAGAATAACGTTACCTGGACCAGAAGAGGTCTCTTGGTGGGGCTCATGAGGATCTTTCTATCCTCGTCTGTACACTTGCAATTCCTTGACCGAGGGTTCACACTCCCCCTTTTGGGGGCCAAATACCTATGGTATGGGTCGATTTCTCTAGAAAGGGTATGATAGGTGACAGGTTGATAGAGTTTTCTAGATTCATGCAATGAGTGATTAACAGGGGTATTTCGGAAATAAAGAAATTTGTACAAATGTGGATTAATTTCTCTAGAAAGGGCATGACAGGTGACAGGTGACAGGTGACAGGTGACAGGTGACAGATGACAGGTGGATATAAGCCTTCTACAACTTGTGTAATGAGTGATTAATAGTGGTATTTAGGGAATAAATAAACTTGTATGAATGATTCAATCTTCTCTTTATATAATACTATATAAATTTATAAAAGATAAAAATTATTCGAATGAAAGACAGAGAGGAGGGGTGGCATCATGAGCAATGTTTATTTTTAGTTCATAATTGAGAAGATTTTTTTTAGGGTTTGCCTGACGAAGATGAGGGTGTACAGTACACAAAGGAGAGGCAACGTGATTGTGAAGTTTTTCTTCAGGTTTTTTTTTTAAATAGGATTAGGGTTTTTCTCATCGTTGATCAATTCTTCATGTTCAGGGACCTCATGTACCCATTGATAAATTTCATACACTCTGATAAACAGGTTTCATATTAAGAACATACAACTGATAAATTTCATACACACTTAAATAAATATAACTAATCTACCCCATCTGAAACTTACTGCACGTAATGAGAGAAAGGCTTCAATTTCTCTTGATGGACAATGCAGTGCCGTACCAGAAGTAGAAATAAGTATCTAGTTTCCTAAATTAAAGAAGGCCAAATGTAAAGTAGAATAATAGAAAGGAATAGTTAAGAAAATTTTGCAATAGCATCGGAGTAATTAAATTAGAAGTTTAGAACCAGGTGCAATTCAGCCATCTAAAACGCATTTCTGACCACCAGAACAACAAAATTAAATTCACATATTGGATACGAGGGTTTCCGTAAACATTAGTAGTGAAATCTTTAAAAATATCTTCCATCTGCAGCTCGGAGTATAGAGTTGCTCCCGCATGATCCAAGTAAACAAGACCTAGAATTTCAATTGCGAAATTTAAGGAGAAAAAATCCGCATCTGCTCTAGACTTCTGAAATTAAATTAAATAAATTAAACAATCTCAATCAGATATGGAAAATCTGACCATCTAATCTCTTGAATTCAGAAGCTCTGATTTCATCAATGTTCTTCGGAGCTTTGGGGTATCCGTAATCTTCGCCGAAATCCTTCAGAAATTGTTCCTTCTCTTTGTCCATTCTTGGACCAAGAACAAAAAAAAAAAAGGACAGAGTCTCTCTGCAGATCCAGAAACCCTAGGAAGTAACTACACAGAGAGAACGGTCGAGGAGAACGGTAGAGATAATTCAGAGAGAGAATAAAAATAAAGGAATCTACTAGAAAGCCTAGAATCCACTGTCAACAAAAGAGAACGGGAGTTTGAAATGTCTAGTCTGCTTCGGACCAGGCTTTGCTGGCTAAGCAATGTTTATTGTTTAGTCATGGTCAATCCAGTTTGATTGTTTTGTTTTTTCCTTTTTCTTTTTGGTTTTTGGGCAACAGAGATATTCATTAGATAACTTGATAGTCACTGATGGCCCATTAGTTGGACCATCCGGCCAAAGAGAACATTTGAAAAAGGGGCATCTCTAATGCTTAAGTTTAAAGTGAATTGGGCTTATATTTAAAAAACATAATATAAGCGAAGCTAGAGAATCTTGTGGTCAATCCAGTTCAACCGGCCGGATCAACAGTTGAACAGTATGATCATTGAAATATATTAAATACTAGTTGAGGCAGCACGTGCAAGTTTTGTTCTTAAAAGTAAATAAGAAAACTTTTGGAGCATTTGGATTGAAATTTTTTGACCAAAAATCAATTCTGGAAGAATTTATTATGTAGAAATTAATTGTCAAATAATCATTTTTTCAAATAATAGTATTCGGAGAATACGTATGTGAGTCTCTCAACTTTGTATCTTCCAAATACTATTATTTGAAAAAATGATTATTTGATCATAAATTTCTACGCAACCAATTTTATCAGAATTGATTTTTGGCCAAAAAATCCAATCCAAACACCTTAAGATTAGAATAAAATTGATTCCTTCACAATTTTGATTTTGATCATCAATTAAATGAAGAATCTTAATCTTAATTGCGTATGGTTAAGAAATTGAAAAGGCTTTGGTTTGACAATGAGGCCTTGTCAGTTGGGGTGGAGCCAGGATTTTTTGTTGGGGGCTAACAATGGGGGTTCAGGGGCATAGCCCCCGGGATTTTTTTTGAGGGCCAGGTTCATTGGGCATCGCGTTTGTTCGTGTTGATTTGTAAGGAATATATTTTTCTCAAAAATTTAGGAGGAGCTGGAGCCCTTATTTGCCTTTGGCTCCACCCAATTCCCAGGCTATGCAGCTATGAGGAATGCTACCCCCAATCTCACAATTTGAATATTTTCCAAAGTCGTATGCCTATACCGCCACGTGTTTTCCTTCTTACCCGCTGCTTTTAAAACCGGTTAAGAGTCTTGAGACAAAAGTTTCTTCTTACTTACTCTTTATTAAATTAGAAAGAAAAAAAAACCTAACCCTATGTTTGGTTGCTGAGAAAATAAATAAAAACATATAAAAAAAAGAAAAATTGAACAAAACACAACTAAAAGCCTCTTCAGCATCAACAAAGGTGCTTCTTATGCCGAATCCTTTAGAAACCCAATATGTGGGAGTAGACAAAATAACTTACTTTCTACTGACTCTCTTTCAAATCATCAAAGACGCAAATGAGAGCCTAATTGTTAACAAATACTACATTACCATTACATATATATCAAGCATGCACTGTCACCAACAGGAAGACCAGAATCGAGTTTCGTGAACTTATATGTGGCCACTAATCGTGATGTCTATATTTCTCATTTCTATCTCTATCGGAGAAGAAAGGATATGAGTAGTATTGTTTTATTGCATGGGAGGTGGTAACAACTCTCCACCTATTAACCATTAATTAGCCATGTGAACAACTCCTGTGAGCACTGATCTGTTTACCTTCCAATTATCTGGACTCATGGCACTCATGATGACCCTGGAAAATATTTCAAAGGATGAGAATAGAAGAGGCGGTGGGAAAAAAAAAACAGGATGAGAACAAAGAGGAATTTGGTATGCCGGTGGAAGCGGAAGGAAAAGAAAGACTCGTGATTCTCTCCAGTTGTAACCGGACTCAAGGGAGTCCAGTTACACCATTGACGCTGTCATGTTTCTCTTTTGACACCCTTAACTGTGATTAAGATTCACCACCCCTAAGGTTCACCCACCAATCCTTGATTTTTACTAAAAAATGAACCCTAAAAGTAAATGAACTTTGGGGTAGATGAATCTTAACCACAGTTAAGATATTGAAAAAGTACATGTGGCAGTGATAGTGGCGTAACCGGACTCGCTTGAGTCTCGTCACAAATGGAGAGAATCATGAGTCAAAAATAAATCAGTGTTTTTTTTTTTAATTATGACATAACAACAAGGGTTATATCAATGAGGGGTATTTTAGGAAGATATAGATAGAATTTAGAAGAGGGCATGAATGAAAATTAAGAGGCAAAGCCGGTGCAGTCTTAACTGCAAACTACCACAAATGATAGAAATCTGTGAGTTTTAGAAGGATATTATATTATTATAGGAATAATGAAGTTTATCAAGGAAAAACAAAAACCAAAAAGAAAGTAGTCGTACTTTTTGAATAAATACTCATAAGAATGGTGGGTAGTTATGGAATAAGAGTTCGAGGAAAACTTTTGGACAACAGTGAACTATGCCCTTTTTATATAGGTTTTAGATATAGATACCCAAAATATTGTATATAATTATTCATAGCTTAATCCTCATGCCTTAACCCACCCCCCACCCCACCCCACCCCACCCCACCCAAAATAAAAAACCTCATGCATCTCATTAACTAGTATAAGATTCTTTTTCTAATTGTGACAAATTGCATATTTCACTTACAACTCATGCACAGGCTAGATGGCAGATTAAGCAAAAACAAGTTAGAAGACCTTTGATGCAGTGATAGAAATCTTAATAGAACAATTATAGAGAATTCCAATAAAAACCAAACAAATTAGAAATTAAAGCAAGCATATTTTTATAACAATGAAATTGGTAAAATAAGAGTAGACATCCCCCCACCCCACCCCCAAATATATATATATATATATATATATATATATGTGTGTGTGTGTGTGTGTGTGTGTTTATCTTTGACAAATGTCACAATATGAAGTACTCATGTTACGTTTCATGAATGAGAGGACGTAGAGATCTCTAGAAATGAAGTTTTGAATATTAATTTTAGTTAGTACAAATTAGTCTATCTTGATCCGAAGTTTATATTAGATTACGATATCTAATTATTGGTATTTACAATCTTTGGTGTTTATTTATTTTATAAATTTGGCTATAAGAATTTTGTGTGGACCCTTGGGAAATTATAGAGCAAGTAAATAAAAAATGAATATATAATATAGTATAGATATGAACATTTACATTATGTAATTTGATAAGTATGTCGATTATAAATTTGTTGTGAACGTATGAATGTCCATGACTTGTTTTCTAGTAAATCCTAAACAGGTGGAGGAATCCTCCTATGTAAATTTAGATTAAAATAATAATATTTACTATTTTTCTTAAATGTATTTTTGAACGTAATATTTCGATAGCCAGATTTAGTTTGGGGGATGAGGTTAATTATAAATTATTGTTCATCTTGATCTATAAATAATTTGACTAAGTTAAATTTTTTTAAACAACCATATTACAAGATCAAGTAGTTTTGAATCGTCTCAATTTGTATTTGATTTATCATGAAACTAAACCATAGTGGACCATCAGTGGCTGAAGGAGAAAACATAAACCCAGAGGTCTCGAGGTCGATTCCTAGGCTCTCCTCAATATCAGTTGTATGGGATGGGGGTATTCCTTATGCAACACGTGAGACTAGTCTAAATATTTAAGGCTCATGATATCCACGTTTATCAAACAAACAAAAAAACTGCAGGTGTAGGTTTTATTTCAATTGGAGGTGGCTTACTCATATCTGTTTAAGTGAAATTACTTGAATAGTGATTGATAGAATATTGACTTTGACTTAAAGATGGCATGGCCCACATATTTAACCCCAATGTGTTCAATGATGAAGTAAACCGATTTGAAGTATATGAGTGATAAAAAAAAAAAAAATCGAAGTAAACCGACTTGAAGTCTGATGAGTGATAATTAAAAGTACAAATTGACTTAAAGAAGGTAAGACTTGCATATTTAACCCTAGTGAGTTATACGTCAACACCTACTTGTGGGATCTAAGAATGTACAGAGAATAAAGGTCAAATGTTTTACAAAAATAAATAGCATACCACAAGCAGTAGGTAAACTACCTCTTTTTATATAAGGAAGTAGATGCCTAGTACAAATTTCATCTTTGAGGTTCACTTGTTCTACTCTTTCCGAGTGCCTTTGAAACTCTCTTCCACACCACCTTTAATTTGCAACAATTTGTTAGGTAGTATCTTGTCTTCAAATTTCTTATTAACTACATCTTGATTACTTGATAAATCGTGTGTAACGCTTGTAACTTTATTATCAAATAAAAATGAGATTTAGAAAGTCAACGGGTTTTAGCTTCTTGTGGTATTTTACTTTCATTATTGTCAAATAAAAATGAGATTTAGAAAGTCAATGGGTTTTAGGTTAGTTTATAGTGTTTATAGAAGGTATTTGGATTCTATTAGGAGCTGTGTTTTTTTTCATTTCTTTGTACTTTTTTCCTATTCTATATAGCTTCTTTCAATATAAGGTATAAAAGTAGCTATAGAAGGTATTTTATTTTGGAAATTAAGTAGTTAGTTTAAGCAATTTGTGGTTGAAGTCTATTAGTCAAAGTAGGAAATACTAAAAATTTCCTATATATATATATATATATATATATATATATATGCAAATCACCACACTCTCTTGTTAGTGTAATGAAATATAATTTGAGAATTTTGTTAGAGTAGTGATTCTTCAATGAGCTGTTTCCCTCAATATGCATGTTTGCTTCCATTTCTATTTTATACTCTTTCACTTCATATATTTTATATATTGTCACACAAAATTTCATCATTTTATAAGAATGTACAAATATTTGATAAATGTTTTTCTAAAATTGACCAACAAATTTTAAAATACTACTATGACAATAAAACCCCAATTAGTATATTTTCACATTAAATATGATTCTAATGCATCCATGCTTCAACTAATTTTCTTATAAAGTCACAATGCAATATCTATAAATAAATCTACACATTCTAATCATCAATATCAAGTCAAAATAGTTATTCCAATTATCCTCTAACGTATAATTGTGTAAAGGAAACTAGACTAAACCTTTAAATGTAAAGTCATCATCTTCACCCTGTCATATAATCACTCAATTCTCCAAGTAAACAACATTTTATGTAAGAGTATGGGTGAGTTCAACACTTAGTAAAATTTCACTTCTATATTATCCTACCGTGATCATTTATAACGAAATAGATATTATAATGATTGAACAATAGGATATCCAATAAGTAAAAATTAAATTCTCAATTCCAATATGAAATTTATATATAACTAAAAGAAAATAAAACTTTAATGTATGACCTCAATTACACATGGATGCGATAACATGAGAATGAAAGTGTATGTATATGCAATGATATATGCAAATGATGTCTGATTTTTGCACCAATCCGGTCCACTATCATTACCGATTTTAGTACCAATTTGGACAAATTGACTATCATGAGCAAAAGATTTTATTCAGAGGTTTTAGGGTCTTTTACCCAAGGACCCATGAGTCTAACTTGCTCTCTAGGGGCTCTCACCAAAGGATCGCAACCCTTCATTAATGCACGATGTAGCAGTCCATATTATATCTCATAAAATTTAACGATATTATGCTTTCAATACATCTCAACCACAACTTATCTCAAATATAAGTCGAATCACAAGACTAACTAGTCCCAAATACATATTTCAGAGCATCACATATAAATTCATAAAAAAAACTAACTACCATCACCGTTTCCAGCTCCAACAAAATTACTTAAATAATATCAGATTAATTGAGAAATTTTTAGTGTTCTGAATTGGTAATTAAAACAAATTTAATTTTTTCATAGAATTTAAACTCATACGCGACATGCTAATTTATCAATGCTATTTTTTTTTTAGGGTACTATCAATGCTAATAATTAAAACTAAATTAGATGCGATTTGTAATTATACATTAGTTAAATATATATGCGATATATATTTGAGCTTAATTACCCATATTCATAAATCACATATTTTGCTATAAATAAAATCATACGTGAAAGGAAAAAGAGCCAAACAATTTCAGATAGACTTTAACCTTTCATAAAAAAAATAAAAAATCAACATTTGTCAATAACCTGTCTTACATAACAAGCCATGTATATTTTCCTAGGTCCTACTCTGTAAACATTTGCATGACCCGATTAATTATCATACATGTGCAAGCTAATTCTGTTTTTGGCCTAGTGGAGACACTAACCATTCCATTTCTATTTGGTTAAAATGTTTATTAATATACTTTAAGCTCCACTTGTTTATAAAATACCCCAAAACCTGGTTCACTCCACGCTTCATTTAACTAAAATTTTACCTTCTTTTAGATGATGTCTAGAGTTTCAACTCATAGTGCAAATTCTTTGGCTCTAGACAAAGTTGATTGTTATACATGTTCCAGACTAACCTCCTTCAAATTTAATTGTTAAACATGTTTCCGGACTTACCTAGTGCATGTGGCTGGTTGTGGGCTCTTGTCACACCTTCAGGGATTAGTCATAACCCAAAGGGTTGGGGACATCCTAAGTTAAAAAAACAAAAAACTAATGGCATTTAGAGATGAGTTTTTAAAATCTGAATATTTAGAGAAGAAGCCTATACTAAAGGGGCAAAATATGAGTAAACCACCCATATTTGTCGTAAGCGCCCCCCCCCCCGGTGTGAGTGGTAGGGGTGTGGCCTTTCATGGGGAAGGTCGAGGATCTAATCCCCCTTGGGGTAAGGTTGCAAGAGCTTCAATGCCCCCCACACAAAACATTAGGGAAAAATAAAATGACATTAAACCGCACATCAACCCAAACCCTAACCCTCAAGTGTCAACAAATCAAGCACGATTCAAAGATAATACAGATAAATTCGTCGTGATTCAAACATGTTCCGTAATTCAAAATTTTTGGTTTTTACTCTAGTTGATTAATCAGCCTGGCTCCTGGCTAGAGGAGAGGATTTAGATTCTCTCCCGTTCAAAACATGGACATGGATTGTGTCTCTAGAGTCTAGAGTATAGACTAGATTTCAGGAGACCCAGTAATAGATCAAAAGAAGAGCAAATCATGTCCTCTTCCTATTTCTCCAGTCCTGCAATTCAAAGACGGTCCGTACAATCTGCAAATAATCATGCCTCGCCAGATTCTCTTCTACGTTCCGCCATCGATCCTCCACCGAAACCGTGGCCTTTTGTTCAGTTTCTCGCTTTCGGATTCATCGTCTTCCTTGGATGCTTGCAGTTCTTGCCGGCTACGCATCTCCGAGATCCTTCAGATCCATTCGGAAAATGGATTCCTCTTAATTCCGATCCGTCCTCCTCTGTAAGTATTTTTATTTTTTCCCCAATCTGTTAAGCGTCTTTTTACGGTGCCTTTTTTTCCCCAATCTCTTTAATGGGGCGTTTGGATTGGATTTTATTAGCCAAAAATCAATTCTAATAAAATTGATTTTGTAGAAATTAATGGTCAGATACTCATTTTTTTAAATAATAGTGTTTGGAGAGTACGAAGTTGAGAGACTCAACTTTGTATTCTCCAAACACAATTACTTGAAAAAATGATTATTTGACCATTAATTTCTACATAATCAATCTTATCAGAATTGATTTAAGCAACCAATGGATTCAATTATTCTTATTCTTAGGCCGCCTACCCATGAATGTTGAAACAGCATATGTACATTTCCAACTACTGGTTAACTCGTTAGTTTGTCCATCCATTTGAGTGGAAATTTGTCTTCAAATTTTTTTTTTTTTGGGAGGGGGAGGGGGCTACCAGAGAATCATTTAACTGATAAAGGAAAACTAAAAAAGCGCATAATTATAATCCCCAATATCCTCTCGAATAATTTTTAAGAGTTTATCATAGGAAAACTGGTCACACAAGGATCTCATTTACACATTACAAAACTAGCTAAAAATTCATCCTATTTGTGTCTCTGTATGCATGAAAAAAAGAAATGCTCTAAAGTTTGTCGACACATCACTTTCTCTTAGCTTGAACCGAGCTTCTCATTGCCAAATGCCAATCAACAACATGACTGACACAATATTTTGAATTAGAAGAATCCGACATTGACACAATATTTTGAATTAGAAGAATCCGACATCGCAATCACCTTCTTGTTTTCTCGCCAGACAACCTCTTCCAAACCTCTCCTGATCCATTGGATTCTCATGGGTGAGAAGAATACATCCTTTGGCAGCAACTACTGTAAGCACCCCATTTTTGCACCGCCGTGTCCCAGAGGAGCCCTTGAATTCGAGAGAGAGATCCGCCGAAAAACCCAAACACGACACTCCATTTTTGAACCGAAAAGCCTAAGCCCAATTCAAATCCAAGCTTGAATGCCCAAACCCAATCAAAAATTTCCAATCCAAGCCCAAGGCCCAATTACCAAACTCTTACCAAACTCCTAACTTGGCCCAATTACATAACCCTTACCAAGCCCCTAACCGAGGCCCATCATCAAACCCGTGATTCGTTTTAGAGAATATTATACTTCTAAAAACAAAGTGATCTACCCCAAATTAAAGACTGCTAATTAAAATAAGTTTCTAATTACTCATCCATAATAGGGGGCTGATTTTTTTTTATCTAAGAAGTCATCAAAATGGGGCTCACTAATTGGACAGTCCAGATTGATAAAATAATATACCTAATTGGTTTAGACCCCTTCTAGTACTATACCTAGGAAAGTACTTGGACAGTCAATAATAATAATAATAATAATAATAATACCAATAGTTATAATAATGATGATAGTAATAAGTAATAACAACAAACTTCACCATAATGGATGCTTGAACTTTATTAAATTCACCTTGATTCTGGATCTCCAATTTGCAGGATTATTCACCTTGTGTTATTTGCATATTTATAAATCACAAGAAAAGAGAAAAAAGAAATATACAAACCTTAGATTTCCCCTATGGATATTGTCTCTATGATCACATTTTAGAAACTCCAATCTGCTTTTTTCTACAACCTATTAGACTTTTGGTGTATTTCAGGTTCTTGTTGTTTGATCTCATTGGTGTTTCTCATGTTTTATATTTGTTAATTATATTTTATCAATATTCAGTTTTTGGATTTCTCGTACTTTTATTTCAGGTAATATCAATAAAGTGATATTTTGTGTTCTCTATCTTTCCTGAAAAAGTTTTTTTGGGCCTAAAAATCGTGCTTACAGTCTAGCAATATTGGGGATTCGAGTGGTGGAAATTCTGGTATCATCACAACACATGGTGGGGAAGATGAAATAATACACATCGTATCTTGGATGGACTGTTTGGATCTTCGAGTGCTTGCTGTTCTTACCAATTCAACTCTATCAAGCTCAAGGTTAGTTTAATTTCATAGACTTTTAGGGATTAATCGTATGCGACAAGTGTTAGAAGTACGAGTTGATCTGATGGTTTAGAATATCATCGCATTTCCTAATGTTTCCTATGAACACTTTTTTTTTTCATAGGTACTGACACAAAATTTACTTATGACATAAAAATTATAGTATTTTTCGATACATTTCCTAATGTTTCTTCCGAAACACTTGTATTTTCATAAGTACTGAAATGAAAGTTACCTGTGTGGCTAACAAAATTGAGACATTTTGGTAAATTTCAGTAGAAACGTGCCAGTTTCGATAGCCAATGAATGATATCCACTTGAAGTGTAATTGTGTAAATAATAGAGGGTTTCAGCAACATGTTGTGGTAAATTTCAGTAATTTCGATAACATTGATTGAAACATTACAAAATCTTTATACAAAATACAATGACTTCGGTCAATATGAACTAAAGTTGACTGAAGCCATCTATTTTTGTTGAAAAAACTTGGTTTTCTGTCCAAACCCTATTTTTCCCATTTCTTAAATCAATCCTTCCCCTAGGTTTTAAAGTTACTTTAAGTGATTTAGCTCCAATATTTCGCAGAAAAACACCCATTTTGGGTGGTTTTTAAAGATTTATGAGGATTTCCAAACCAATGTAATTTGCTTTAAGTGAACTTTAATTACATTTTTCCCACACAAACATGTTTTAATTGATCTAATCATGTGAAGATGCATTAACAAATCTCCACATCATTTTAAGGATTCAAAGTTCAAACTGAATTTAGAGACAAAATTCGAGGAAAATTGGGAAAATTTGAATTTCTTAAATTTTCAATGTCTTTATTTGAATGCTTTATATGTTAACTAGATGCACCTGAGCTAAAAACTATTCTTATTTTTGATTTTTTTTAAATTTTAAAGTCAAAATCATTTTAAAATGTATTTGTTATATATGTATTACTTAATTTGGGAAATATATAGGTTATGTCTAGGTGTGTATTTGAGCCGAGCTTGGCTTGAACATGCTCGAGCTTGATTTGAGCTCGAATGTTTAGGCTTGAGCTTGGCTTAAACAAGCTTGATCGAGCTCAAGCTCCATTCGAGCTTGACATTATTCAAGCCGGGCAGAGCTCAGGTTGCCTCATGCTTGCTTCACAGAATTATTTTGTTTAATTATTGTAACGGATAAAATTCGTAAAATTAACTCAGCGTTGGGAAACGAGCTCGTTTTTGTCGTTTTGTTCACAAAAGTGACACGTGGACACGAGTTGGGGTCACGTGCTTAAAATGTAGGGGTCACACGTTGTCTGATGCACAACGATCCCGTTGTGCGCAATACGACGTCTTTGTTCTCTTGCAGAACAACGTTTCCGTTGTGGCTTTGACAACGTGCTCGTTGTCTAAAGCACAACGTGAACGTTGTGCTCTTGACAACGTTGTTGTCGTTACGCGAACAACGAATCCGTTGTCTCACCGACAACGATGTCGTGCTGTGTTTTAAGGCATCTACGCCGTAACCGAGCTTGAGTCAACAACGAGACCGACTCTTAGGAGGAAGTGATCAGGAGGCGATCCATAATTCCGACAGGCGTGCCGAACGCGCCGTTTCGTGCCGAAAGCACTGTCTTGACATTTAATGCTGGTCACTTCTGCGTACCGTCCGATTGGACTTATAGGAGGCTCTCACGTGTAATGCAACCGGCGGCAGATATGTCTAAGATATTTGGCAATGAGTGCAAAGACACGTGGTATGGACACCTATGGCCATCCATGGTCATCGATGGCCATACCAACCCTTGCCCTATAAAAACCCCGTGATTTTTTGTGCACAGGACACTTGTTCATTAACCGAGACTTGAGAATACGTGCGTTCAGTGCTTCCAGTGCCTTGCGTATTTTTCAGTGTCTGTTCTTGTGTTTACTGTTCATCATCTTCTACACCTACTGACTTTACCATCGGAGTACAGGTCAGGGTGCCACACCCTCCGCTCCAACCTTCTACCGGTAAACCAGAGCGTGGAAGGAGCTGCTGCTGACGCGTGTCCTTCCGGTATTTTTCCCCTCACAAAATTGGCGCCGTCTGTGGGAAATAATAAACGAACCCCCCTTTTTGCTCTCTGTGATCATGGCTGATCAGTCAATAGTGTTTGGGCATGAGGATCAAACCCCTCACGCCACTTCTTTCATACCTTCTTCGTGCATATTCCTGGAGTCAGTCCTTCGTCTGGGCAACCAGAGAGGACCATGCCTCCCCCTGCTGAGCTCTCTGTTTCAGATCGCATCTTGGCGATGCTGCAAGTGCAGCAGTCTGCTCTGGATCAAATCACCAGGCAGCAGCAAGTGATGCAGGCAAGGCTGGAGGCATTCGAGCATAGCAGGCTCGAGGTGGATGATGTGCCACTGCAGAGGCCTTCCTTGAGACGTCAGTTTGACTTCTCTTCTTCTCCTTCTGTCCCAGAGAACCGTGAAACCAGGTTTGTGCTTCTTCCTACTGAAGGGGATGTAAGGCAGCCTCCGGTTCGGGCACAACAGAGTATTCCTTCTGATCGTGTGGATTTCAGAGAAGGGGCAGGAAGAGAAGACCTGAGAGTGGGTACTGGAGGCGTAGACACCCAGAAGACTTGGGTAACAGCCAAGGAGGTGGAGGCTTTAATCGGTGCTCGTGTTAAGAGCATGAAGGGAGGGATTCCTGACCACTTTGCTCAGTCAGCAAAGGAGAACGTTGAGAACTCTCCTGTCACGGATGCCATCAACCAGTCCTATACTTCTTCCAAGTTCATAACTCCGATCTTCCCCATGTACACTGGAAAGACGGACCCGGAGGAGCATTTGTTTGACTTCAAGCACGCGATGGCTGTTCGCAATCCGGATGATGACCTGTATTGCAAGGCTTTCCCCAACAGCCTGTCTGGGGCAGCATTGAAGTGATTTCAGAACTTGCCTCCTGGTTCCATCAGCAACTTCTCGGAGCTCAGGTCGGCCTTTATTGATCGCTTCATCATCAATAAGAAGAAGAAGGCGGGTGCAGATACTCTCTTCTCTTTGAGGATGAAGCCGGCCGAATCCTTGAAGGACTTCATTTCGTGTTTCACCGATGAAGTCCACAACATTGACAAGGTTGACGAAGCGAGCTGCATCGCTGCTTTCAAGAATGCTATCCCCAAGCATTCCGAGCTCTACAAGTCCTTAGCTCTTGACTATCCTGTCAAGATGGACGAGTTGATGGTACGTGCCACCAAGTACGGGAGGTACGAGGAGGACGTATCCGTTGTGTCAGCGCCGAAGCCCAGAGCGAGAGTGGTGGATGTCGTGGAGAGGACACACCGATCATCGAAGAGGAAGGAGAAGAAGCAGAGGTACGAGTCTTCATCATTTGAGGGCTCGCCACCAAGGAAGCAGAGGGAGAGAGTTGTGTATGTGACCCAGCGGGATCAGCCGGATCGGCGCCCGCTGGAAAGAAATTTTAACCAGCATCAGAGCAGGACGGAGAGACGTCCTAATGACCAGCAGGCGAGGCAGCAGTATCAGCCACGCCAAGTGCAGCCTCAAGTATAGCACGAGAGAGGCGTGCAGTCTAATGAAAGGCGATCTTTTGTAGATCGAGCCCCGCCCATCAATTTCACAGTCAGCCCGGCGACCATCATGAGGTCAATGGAGGATCAGCCATACTTTGAGTGGCCGGCGAGGGCGGTGCAGGATATTACATCGGGGCCACGGGTGCATGAGTACTGTCATTATCACAAGTGCCGTGGTCATCTCACCAACCGATGCCGTATTCTGAGAGAATACTTGGAGAGGCTTGTTCAGGAGGGGTACTTGGGAGAGTATCTTGCTTCTGACAACGGCGGTGGGGAGCGCACCAGGGAGCCGGTGTCCCAATCTCGTGGAGGAGAACCCGCCAATAATCGCAGTACCAGTGGAGGAGTTTCCTTGGGCACGATCAATGTCATTTGCCGCGTGCAAACGCCGGAAGCTGATGTGGAGAGGAACTTCAGGGCGAAGGCCAGGAAGCTGTCTCATGAGGCTGCAGTGTGCCAGGTGCAAGTGCCCAGCAGAAGCGTTGAGCAGGCACTCACCTTCACTGATCGTGATCTGGCAGGAGTGATCCGACCTCACTATGATGCTCTTGTTCTCACCATGAGAATAGGAGACTTCGACATCAAGAGAGTGCTCGTGGATTCTGGGAGTGGAGCAGACATCTTGTACCTTCATGCTTTCACTCAGATGAAGCTGGATCCTTCTGTCCTCATCCCTGCTCAGACTCCCCTGTACGGATTTGATGGTAGCTCGATGAAGCCTGTAGGCGACGTTGTCTTGCCCGTTGTGGCTGGACCCGTTGTCCTCCAGACCAGGTTTTCCGTCCTGGACACGCCATCACCGTACAATGCCATCTTGGGTCGTTGGTGGACCCATGAGATGAAGGCTGTTCCGTCCTCGTACTACCAGGTGTTGAAGTATCCAACGCAGGACGGGCCTCAGGAGATCCGAGGTGATCAGTTGGCATCGCAGAAGTGGGATTTTCCTGCTTCCGTTGTGCCTTCGTAGCAGTTACAGGTCGCTCCTGTTGTGGAAAAGAGCTCGGAGACATCGTTGTGCAGACCTTCCGTTGAGCCCACGAAAGCTGTCAATTTGGGAACGGAAGAAGAGCCAAAGGTGTTGCAGGTCGGGACGAGCTTGACAACGGAGGAGGAGCTCGAGTTGCTGAGTTTTCTTAGGCAGAATCTTGATGTCTTTGCATGGTCTCACAAAGACATGACTGGCATCGATCCGAGTGTTATCTGTCATCACCTCAATGTTGATCCTGCTTTTCCTCCAGTGAAGCAGAAACCTCGGAGGCTTGCTCCAGCTTATCATGATGCAGTGAATGAGGAGATCGACAAGCTAATCCAGTTCGGGTTCATTCATGAGGTGCAGTACCCTGATTGGATAGCCAATGTTGTGGCTGTGCCTAAGAAGAGCGGGAAGGTGAGAGTATGCATTGACTTCACCGGTGTCAACAAAGCGTGCCCCAAGGACTTTTTTCCCATGCCAAGGATAGACAGGCTCATCAACGCCACTGCTGGCCACGAGATGTTATCCTTCATGGATGGTTATTCGGGCTATAACCAGATCCTCCTGGCGGAAGCAGATCGAGAGAAGACCACCTTCATAACAGAGCGAGGTTTGTTCTGTTATCGGGTGATGCCTTTTGGCTTGAAGAATGCAGGTGCCACCTATCAACGTCTGATGAATCTCATGTTCGGGTCACTCCTTGGCAAGACGGTTGAAGTGTACATCGACGACATCGTTGTGAAGAGTCGAGTACGAGGTACTCTGGTGGCGGACCTTACTGAACCTTTCTCTGTGCTGCGATCTTTCAATCTGAAGATCAACCCAGAGAAGTGCACCTTCGGAGTTACCTCAGGGAAATTTTTGGGTTACCTTGTGAGCCAGCGGGGGATTGAGGTTAATCCAGCTCAGATCCGTGCTTTGCTGGACATGCCAGAGCCCAAGTCGAAGAAGGAGATCCAGAAGCTGACAGGCCGGATTGCTGCGCTCAACCGGTTTATCTCCAAGTCATCCGATCGTTGCAAACCTCTGTTCGAGCTGCTGAGGAAGGACTCCATTTTTGCGTGGACTCCGGAGTGTTCCCGAGCTTTCCTTGCCTTGAAGGAGTATTTAGGCTCAGCTCCTATCCTTTCGGTGCCAGAGCCAGGTGAAATCTTATATCTCTATTTGTCTGTTTCAGAGCAAGCCCTTGGATCCGTCCTGGTGAGGAGCTGTGATGGCGTGGAGAAGCCTGTCTACTTCATCAGCAAAACCTTTCTCAAGGCGGAGTGCAATTATAGTAAGCTCGAGAAGGTGTGTCTGGCTCTTGTCTTTTCTGCGGAGAAGC
This sequence comes from Tetracentron sinense, assembly GCA_015143295.1. Classification (NCBI taxonomy): domain Eukaryota; kingdom Viridiplantae; phylum Streptophyta; class Magnoliopsida; order Trochodendrales; family Trochodendraceae; genus Tetracentron; species Tetracentron sinense. The sequence goes on from CM026551.1 coordinate 15,123,456, forward strand.
TTCGTCCGTACTTTCATGCTCATTCTATCGTTGTCATCACAACGTATCCTTTGAAAGTCGTGCTGGGACGACCCGAGCTGGCGGGGAGGATGTCAAAGTGGGCTGTGGCTCTGAGTGAGTTCGATATCCAGTACCGGGCCAGGAGTTCAGAGAAGGGGCAAGCGATGGCGGGTTTTCTTTCTGATTTTCCTGTGGAGGAGGAGGCAGAGGACATGGTTGTTGATCTTCGGGAGCTCCCAATTGAAGTTGACAACGGCGATGCCGTTGTGGAGGGGGCCGAGTCGTCAGAGTGGAGCGGTTGGCTGTTGTACGTGGACGGATCTTCCAATTTCAGTGGTTCAGGACTGGGCGTTGTACTTATAAGTCCGGAGAATGTCAAAGTGCAGAAGATGTCGCGTCTTGGGTTCACTGCCTCCAACAACGAAGCTGAGTACGAAGCCTTACTCCTTGGGTTGGAGAGTGCACGAGAGCTGCAGATCTCCACGTTGAGAGTATTTTGTGATTCGCAGCTCGTGGTGAATCAGGTGAATGGTGTTTATGATTGCAAGGACGACCGGATGAAGCAGTACGCTACTCTCGTTCGTTCGTTGTGTGAAACATTCACCGTTGTGGAGATTAGGCATACCCGGAGGGATGAGAATAGGCATGCTGATGCTTTGGCGTATCTAGCTTCCATGGTGCAGGCTGACGAGCCTAAGGCTATTCTGATGGAGTTCCAAGAGTATCATTCGATAACTCTTCAGGCACAGCGAGAAGTGTTCTTTGTCAACCCAGTCCCGAGCTGGATGACAGGGTTGGTGGCTTATCTAAAGGACGGAGTTCTTCCTATCAGTGTGAAAGAGTCGAGGCGCATTCAGTCCAAGGCATCTCGTTATACCTTGGTGCAAGGAGAGTTGTTCAGGAAATCTTTTGGTGGGCCTTTGCTGAAGTGTGTTCATCCTGTAGACGTGGAGAGAATACTTGCTGAGCTGCATGAAGGTATATGTGGCATTCATTCAGGCGGGAGAACCATTGCCCATCGAGCTCTGGGGCAAGGTTACTTCTGGCCTTACATGCAGGCCGATGCTCAGAAGTATGTGAAGAGGTGCAGCCAGTGCCAGCGGTTTGCTCGTTTGATTCATGCTCCAGCTCAAGAGCTCAGCACTGTATCTCAGCCTTGGCCGTTTGCGCGGTGGGGACTTGATATTGTGGGACCTTTCCCGAGGGCTCCAGGGAATCTGATCTTCCTTCTAGTGGCAACTGACTACTTCTCACGGTGGATTGAAGCTGTTCCCCTTGCACGTATTAGAGAACAAGAGGTGAAGAAGTTCTTGTGGGAGCATATCATCGGCAGATTTGGCATACCGCAGTCCATCATTACTGACAACGGGAAGCAGTTCTCAGGACGTTTGATTGCCGACTTTTGTAGCGAGCTGAAGATCAAGCATGTCTTCTCTTCCCCATATTATCCCCAGGGGAATGGATTGGCCGAGGCAGCCAACAAGAATATTCTCAATGCCTTGAGGAGAAGATTGGAAGGTTCGAAGGGGAGGTGGACCACCGAGCTGCACAACGTTTTGTGGGGGTACAGAACGACTCCAAGGAGCCCTACCAATGAAACTCCTTTCTCTCTAGCGTATGGCATGGAGGCTGTCATTCCTATAGAGATCAGTTTGCCTACAGTGCGTTCTTGGCACAGCAAGAAGAAGGGTGGAGAGAAAGATCAGAACGCAGAGCTCATGGCTATTCATCTTGATCTGCTAGAAGAGAAGCGAGAAGATGCCAGCATTCAGATGAGGAGGTATCAGCAGCGATTGAGGAAAGCCTACAACAAGAAAGTACAACGGAGAGTGCTGCAGGTCAGTGATCTTGTCCTCCGAAGAGTGTTCCAGAACACAAGAGAGCTCAACAGTGGCAAGTTGGGACCAAACTGGGAAGGGCCTTATATCGTAGAACGATTGGGAAGTCCTGGAGTCTGCTACTTGAAAGACTTGCAAGGTAACCTCATCGCGAAATCTTGGAACATCATGAATCTGAGGCAATTCTTTCAATAGAATCTGTGATATGCTATTTACATGCATCGTTGTGCTTACAAGTTTTCAGTGATTTTGCATAATCATAGTGTTCATATTTCAACATGTGATTTGCAATATTATGTGCCTGCTCGTTGTCTACGCTATTCCCTGTCTGGTTCATCAGTGTAATATTGTGAATGTTTTGCAAGTAATTCAAATAAAGTTTTGACTGAACAACGTACTCATAACGAACACGAGTGGCTTATATAAGGATGTCATCTGAGCAAATCTAGTGGCTTATCCTAATGACATCCTCTGAGCATGTGCTTCGGAACTGAGTTACATTGCGTTCGTCCTATGAATTTTATTTGTCAGATTGCATTCACAGTGAAGTAGTGAACTACGCGAATGATGTATCTGGATCAGTGCTTGCTCGTAGTGCTTGTTCATAAGCGATTGCTCGTAGTGCTTTGCTCGTGGTGCTTGCTCGGAGTGTTAGCTCGTGGTGCTTCGATCGTAGTGCTTTGATCGTAGTGCTTTGCTCATGGTGAACGCTCATAGCGAACGCTCGTAGTGCTTTGCTCGTAGTGTTTGCTCGTGGTGCTTGCTCGTAGTGTTAGTTCGTAGTGCTCTATTCGTAGTGTTCTATTTGTAGTGCTTGTTCGTTGTGCTTTGATCATAGCACTCTACTCATAGTGTTCTGTTCGTAGTGTTTTGATCAAAATAGTTTATTTAGTGTGCATCAGTTATAATTTTCACGAATATTCAAACATTCACATAGCGAAGTACCGCATTAACATCAGTACAGTGGACTGTGAAAAATCATTCAACTACTCATGTTGTGTTCTTTCTTATTCTGTGCATGCGTTGTACTATGCTACGAGGTGAAAAGAAGTGCAAACATAAGAAAGAGGAGCGATCCATTCATATCAAAAGCCCATTTCTGGGCGATTACAGTGATAACCTCCCATAAGAGGGAAAAAGAAGAATTTACATCGTCAAAAAGAGAAGCAGGAACATAAAAGAGGAGCAAGGGATCAGAGGAGCAGCAGGTCAGACGAGCTCAAGGCCAGCATCTGTCGTCGTTGCAGCAGGGGCAGAAGTAGAGGCTTCAGCAGTTGGGGCTTCTACCGGAGTGACTTCATCGGCAGCAGCAGGGAGTTCTGGAGCAGCTGGCTCGGAGGATGGCTCGGCAGGGAGGGGTGCAGGACCTTCAAGGAAGTGAGGTTGCTCGACGCCTTGCACCTCGGGCTCGTTGTCGAGCTCGATCAGTTCTTTGCTCTGAAGCTCGGAGAACGTGGTGGCGTCCTCTTCATTGTCTTCTTTCAGGCGTCCTTGTTGGCGGAGCGAGTCAAGGACCTCCTTCTCGGTCTCAGCCCGATCTTCATCCAAGAGCGTGTCCAGCTGAGACTGATAATGTTGCTGCAGTCTCAGGGTCACGGACCTCTCAGTGTCCTCTTGGGTTTTCTTGGCCTCCTCGAGCTCCTCTGCCAGTGCTGTCCTGGCTGCCTCGGTTTCCTCCAGTTGTCTGCCCAAAACTTGGGAGACATGCTCCAGTTCGCTGATGCGTACAACAGCGTTCTCTACCTCCTGCTTGGCCTTCTTTTCGGCCTCCTTTGCTGATCGTGCCTCAGCCTTTTCCCGTACCTTGGTGGCAGTGTTTAGCCTTACCTCAGCACGAACAGTGTCAGCCTTGGCTTGAGACAGATCAAAGTCTGCCTTGAGTCTCTCTTCAGCGAGAGTCTGCTCCAACGTCTCCGTCCTATCTTTCCAGTAATTAATCCCGTCTCGCAGTTGAGTGTACTTATTTTGGTTGCGATCACAGAGCTCTTGCACGAGCGTGTTCATCTGCAAGGAAGTGTCTGGGCGTTAGCACAACGAAAAGTAATACTTCAAACAGTTGAGGAAGAAGAGAGAGGGAGAAGCTTACTGTCGCCACCGACTGGCAGGCGGCGTAGGACAATTCAGACAGTTGGAGTTTGCCGACCTCAGCGATGTCCCGGGGCAACCTCATCGCGTAAGTTAGAGCTCGGGCGGCCTTCTCCGAGCTCTTCACCGATTCGTTCACGGTCGGTACCCCGAACTGAGAAAAGTCGGGTGACCAGTGCTGAACGAAGGACGGCAGCATACGAGCCGGGAGACTCGTTGTGCCAGCTTCCGTTGCGGCCAAGGCAACGACAGCGGAGCTCGGGCCGGCTGGGGCAGTTGCAGCTCGAGAGGGGCCAGGTGCCGAGCTGGCCTCGGGCATTGCCGTTGTCACCTCTGCTCCCGGGCTTGTTGGAGGAGCGGCAGAGGTGGAGGGGGGAGCAGCAACGACTGCGCTCTCTTTCTCCAGGCGTTTGTCCGCCCTAGCCTTCTTTCTGGCCTCGTACTCGGCCTGGGTGGGCATCTTTCTCTTTGGGTCAGCAGTCGCTGTACCCTTGGAAGAGTGGCTCCTCTTCTTCTTCGGCAGTGGTGGCAGTGGTGGCGGCTGAACCGCAGGGCGAGCAGACCTCGGCTTCCTGCTTAGTGGAGGTGGGTCTGTGTCAGCCATGCCTTCTTCTTCTGCTTCTTCGGCTAGATTAAGTGCTGGTGAAGGTGCGGAAGTGGAGGCGCCTTGGTGCTGTTGCTGTTGCTGTTGTTGTGGTTGTTGTTGAGTAGTTGCTGGAGTGCTGGAGGAGACCCGCGTGTCAGGCTTGAGTGGTTTCCACCTGATGTATTCCCCACCTCGAGCACGGCGGATACCAGTAAGGAGGCCTTCTTCTTCTGGGGCCAACTTCTTGTACGGGAACTTCTTTGGGTCAACTGCACATCGGAAAGCAAAATGAGTACAACGAGAGAATTAGCAGGGCGAGAGCATACAACGTACAACGAGAACGGAGTTCGGACAATGGTGCACAACGGACAACGGATGACTATAGTGGTATACCTGCTTCCGCTCGGAAGACGTTGGGGACCGAGGAATTCTCTGCCTTCCAGCCGCCAGAGACAACGAAAGGAGTGGCTTTCCATTTTCTTTCTCTATCGAGAATGCCTGAGACGAGCTCTGGGTATCGGGGTTTCTTGTTCCACGAATAGTAGGAGTACAAACCATCGTCATTGCCTCGGCATCTGACGGCATGGCAGAAGTGGAATAGGTGCCTAGCCTCTATTGGGTATCCGTCCTTGATGAATTTGATCATCATGGACATGTATTTGTGGAAGCCCGGGTGCATTTGTCCCGGTGCGAGTTGCAGGGTGGACAGAACTTCATCCAAGACAGGATGAAGAGGGAAGCGAAGGCCAGCCTCAAGCTGGGAGAGATAGACAACGGTACAGGCAGAGCGCCTGTCTATGATAGCATCATCTCGCTTGAAGTGGAGATTGACGTTGGAAGGGAAGTCGAAACGTTCCCTGTAACGGTTCAGATGTGCCAACTGGTGCTGGCGCAGAGCTGAGGATTTTTCAATGTAGGCACCATGAGGTGCGCTACCTGTGCAACTGGCCTCATCATCGGTAGGGCCTCTAACTTCTTCTAGCCTAGCGGGTTCTACGGGAACGATGGCAGCCAGGGTGATTGGAAGAAATAGCGAAGAGGGGAAAGAACAGTAAACAGAGCAACAGAGTATGCACAGAGCAGAATCACTCTGAGAACCAGGGAAGAGAGAAAGGGAGAAACAGTAAGAAATAACAAGAGAAAAGGTGAAGAGCGTACCGAACCGAAGACAACTCAGAGATTGTTGAGAGCTTGAGGAAGATGAACTTTCGGTTGAGAAGAGAATTCGGCAGAGTAACAGTGCTTGAAGAAACAGGGTGAGAGAGAGGGAGGATTCGATGTGATTTTATAAGCATCTCAGGTTTGTGAAAGTACACCACTACCCTTCATCTGAGCCGTACACCTGTATCAACGGAAATAAGAGTAGTGGCAAGATCGTCTTTTCACCAAAGAGAGTAACCGTCAGAGTTATTAAAGCGTTTGAAATTCAAATCAACGATGATGACAGCCTGTCCGCATTAAAGAGACGTGATGGTTCGCACGCGTAACCAGCTGGCGTGAACGGTCGACCTTCCCAGCGAGCGTTTATAGCACGCAACGTTTCGTCTTCCGGAACTGTGCCAGGTATGATCTTTTGTCCGTTTATGACGCTTCGAACTACGTTCCAAGCATCATAAAGGGGCAAATTGTAACGGATAAAATTCGTAAAATTAACTCAGCGTTGGGAAACGAGCTCGTTTTTGTCGTTTTGTTCACAAAAGTGACACGTGGACACGAGTTGGGGTCACGTGCTTAAAATGTAGGGGTCACACGTTGTCTGATGTACAACGATCCCGTTGTGCGCAATACGACGTCTTTGTTCTCTTGCAGAACAACGTTTCCGTTGTGGCTTTGACAACGTGCTCGTTGTCTAAAGCACAACGTGAACGTTGTGCTCTTGACAACGTCGTTGTCGTTACGCGAACAACGAATCCGTTGTCTCACCGACAACGATGTCGTGCTGTGTTTTAAGGCATCTACGCCGTAACCGAGCTTGAGTCAACAACGAGACCGACTCGTAGGAGGAAGTGATCAGGAGGCGATCCATAATTCCGACGGGCGTGCCGAACGCGCCGTTTCGTGCCGAAAGCACTGTCTTGGCATTTAATGCTGGTCACTTCTGCGTACCGTTCGATCCCGTCCGATTGGACTTATAGGAGGCTCTCACGTGTAATGCAACCGGCGGCAGATATGTCTAAGATATTTGGCAATGAGTGCAAAGACACGTGGTATGGACACCTATGGCCATCTATGGTCATCGATGGCCATACCAACCCTTGCCCTATAAAAACCCCATGATTTTTAGTGCACAGGACACTTGTTCATTAACCGGACTTGAGAATACGTGCGTTCAGTGCTTCCAGTGCCTTGCGTATTTTTCAGTGTCTGTTCTTGTGTTTACTGTTCATCATCTTCTACACCTACTGACTTTACCATCGGAGTACAGGTCAGGGTGCCACACCCTCCGCTCCAACCTTCTACCGGTAAACCAGAGCGTGGAAGGAGCTGCTGCTGACGCGTGTCCTTCCGGTATTTTTCCCCTCACAATTATAATACAAGAAACTACAGAAAATCAGTACATTCATATACAAAAATAAGATTTGACAGTAGTCATTCGGTCCAAAGAGTAGAGAGTTAGATCACAGTTTCTGCTTTTAACTTCTTAACCTTTTTTGTTATTATTATTTCTTGAACTTATTTATTGTAAATTTACAATCTATGATAAAGAAAATTAAAAATATTATTTTTTTATTAAAATAAATTACATAACTAAAAAATATTTTGTTTATATATATATATATATATATATAAACAATATTTCGAGCTGAGCCGAGCTCAAGATGAGCCAAGGCCTAAACAATCCGAGCCGAATCAAACAAAGTCTAGCTTGAGCTTGGCTTGTTTAAACATTCGTGCTCAAATAAAAGTCTGGCTTGATTCGTTTGAGCCTGAAATGCCAGCTTGAGGTTGGCTCAAACGAGCCGAGCTAGCTTGGCTTGAGTGCAGCCCTAGTTATGTCTATATATTTGTACATTGGTTATTAGTGTTAATACTTTTGATTGATCTACAAGTTGGGAGAGTAATTTTTTTAAAATTAAATCTATCTAATTATTTTTAATATATATATTTTATTTAAATATTATAGTTCGTTAGAAATCATATAATAATTAGGCAAATAGTCTTACTCATTTATCATGATAATGAGTGGAACCCAATGATTATGATTTGAATCTTATGTGTATGGCACTACCGATAGTCTTGGTTAATGGTTATGTCCACGAGTCTTTTTATATGATTGCAAGTATAACTCAGCACCTAGACTACCCACAATTAGGGTTGCTTGTGGGTATTGAAGCTTAATTATATGAGCAATACATTCGGGAGTATACTACTTGATACTTGAGTTAATGTCTTGGGCTTATACTATCATTACCTAGAGCAGCTTCGTGAATCTCCTTGCCGAAACATAGATGACGCATTTGAGCCACATCAGAGCTTTATGTGGTTATGTGTTATAATTCATGAGTAGAGAGTTTTTGAGTGTTATGTTGTGATAGGATGCATTATTGCATAAAGCACTCATATTTTTGTGTACATTTGACTTTACAGTTTTAGACAACACATGATATTTCGCATGATTCTTATATTCGAAAGTATACATGCTTCTGTATTGTTAATTTAATATTTTATGTGTATTGTGCTTAGTTATTTATTCCCTAAAATTTCATCTTATATTTCTTATGTATCCTTACTATTTCCTGCATTTTCTTAAGTTTTTACTACGGGTATATCCAAATTGAGGTAGCTCGAAGTTTAGCTCAGCTTGGCTCGATTAAGCCGAGTTTGAACTCGAAAATTAGCCTCGATTGAGCCGAGCTGATTTTTTGAGTTTGAAAATGTGTTCAAGCTGAGCTCAAGCCAAGCCTTTTTGATTCGGCTCGGCTCGAAGCTCGACTCGATTTGGCTCGAGCTTGGCTTGAATGTTAAACAAAAATTAATATTAAATATCATTATTATTTACAAATAATATAATTATTATATCTATAATAAAAATATTATTATTTTTATTTAAAAATAATGTTTTAATAAATTAAGCCGAGTTGGATCCAAACGGAGCTCGGCTCGAGCTTAAATCAATTCGAGCTCAAGCCAAGCGAACTAGATTCGAGCACAACTTTTCGAGCTACAGATTGAACCGAGCCAATCTCGAGCCTAGATTTTTATATTTCAAGCCAAGCTCGGCTTGGATACACCCCTAGTTTTTACAGTGTTTCCTTGGACTTCTTTAAACTTCTTAGAAACATTTCCACTTTCTTAGTGACCGAAGTTTACACCGACATCGAAGCTTAAAACTTGGTTGATGTCTTAACTCCTCGAGGCTCGCCTCGGGGTGAGGCTTAAAGGAAACGCCTTGAGGCTCAACCATAAGGCTTAAACCCCATGAGGCACATGCCTCTTGCCTTGAAGCTCGCTTTATGTCTATGACATACATCTCATACATAAACTAAAATTAGGTTTCTAATCACAAGGCCCACGAATATATATATATGTGTATATATATACTATAATCTTTTATTAACTTTTTGAATCTTTTTGTAATTTTCTTATATTTTATTTATTTGTTAAAATGAGAAAGCATGAAACTTTCTTGTGAGGCTCATGCCTCAAAGCTTACGCCTCACACATCTTGAGGTCCTAATGCCTCGCCTTACGCCTTCACGTTTTAAAACATTGTTTTTCACAAACCAATAATTTTAACCGGGCCTTCAACCAACTTATAGAGAAGCAACTGCTAAGTGAAGCTTAAAAATACAAGTTTTGTTTTATTTTTATGTTAAGTGGCTTGAACACTTGATAGGTGAATCTTTCAATCTCTAAAACTATTTATTGTACGTTTGTCTTCCTTGGTTATGAGGTTCTTGTTTCGCCATTATATTGTTCCAGATTGTAGTAGCAAGAATAATACTTGATTGAGGAGATGAAGGCATGGAGAAGCAGTCTTGCATTGCTGGTGGTGATGTACATATGGCATGTGTGCATAAGAGAATACATCAGGGACATATCCTTTTGGCGTATTCAATCCAGAAGATTTTCAGAAATGAAAAGTATCCTATAATCGTAAAAAAAACCTTTGGGAGGATGTGAAAAAGAACCTTCCTTTAGTTAGCAAATAAATATTGGAGTCAGAATGTATACGTTGTAAACTTCTTTCTTAGCAAGCAATATAGATCATCACTGATGAGAACAGGTTCGTCACGATTGGCTGATCTGGAGTGTTTGGATGTGAACAAACTAAAGGATTGAATGATGCTAAACATTGTTACAAATCTTTCGAGAAATACCTAATTTCTCGCGACAAATACCAAGAAAAAGATCTAAAGTTTAAAACTCTATTTATCGAGGTATTTTAAAATTTTCACGAGAAATACAATTTTCAATTTTTTATCACGTAAATATCTCGAGATTTAGCCGAAATTTTAAAAATATCGTGAAAATACCAAATATTGCTGGTTTGATGAATTTATAAATTGGTGATATAAATTATTATATTTTATAATTTTAATTATTAATTTAATCATTGCTAAGATTTATGCGAGAAATACTTGAAAAAACTCCATATTTGAAAATCTCTAGAGAAAAATTCACCCGATAAAAACTTGAGAACGAGATTTGTAACACTGATGCTAGAGGTGGTTATCAAACACATGTGCTTGTGAATAGCTCGAGCTTGTTCGTTTATTTAGTAAACAAGCCAAGAGCATGGTTTTTGAGCTTGTTTAGTTAACGAGCCGAGCCTTACCCAATGTTACCTGGTTCGTCGGTTCGCTCGGTTCGAATTCAAGTTCTCAATTCGCCACTCTAGAGTGAACCCAGTTCGCTAGGGGTAGGATGAGATAGTTCGTTTCTCGGTTCGTTTAGTTCTTTAGTTTGGTCGCTAGCTTGGTTCGCTTATATAATATTAATATATTATATAAATCGTGTAAATAAATATTTAATTTTATAAAAAGTATTAAAAAATAGGTTATTTTAGAAAAAAAAAAATTAAAAATAGGTTTTATGGCCGGTTTGCGAACCCAGAAAACAAATTCGCCGAACTCGAATATAAGTTCGCCGAACTTAAAGAACAAATTCGCCGAATTCAAACAAAAAGTTCGCCGAACCAAAGCTATTGGGTTCGGGTAGCGGGTAGCAGCAAACTAGGTAATCCCTGGCCTGATCACACCCCTACTCGGCTCGACAAAAGCTTGTCTCGTTAAAATCAAACAATGGGATGAAGGTAAATACCTCAATATTAGTGAATAGATTGGGAAAAGAAAAATATATATGTGAGAACTGTAATTGCTTTACCCTTTGACCGAACCATTGGATAAATGTACAAAAGAAAAAAAAAAAGAAACCATTGGTGGTTTATCTGGATAAAGCATAGGCTGCTAGGGTTCTTGGTTATTACCCATTGTGGTCTTCTCAGTTCCTTTTCAGCTCAGCTTCTTGCAACGAGTATTTGTGTGGAGCTTTCTTCTTTCTTCGTCAAGCCTGCTCCTCCCGACTTCTTCCTTCGTCAAGCTTGCTCCTCCCGACCTGTCAATGAATATGGCTTTACCCTTTGATTCCTGGCAAAGAAAATGGGAAGACGTAGAGAAGATGACCTTGAATCATATGTAACTGTGTATTTCTTACATTTTTTGAATATTCATACTCTTTAATTTGTTGATCAATCTTTGTAGGAAATAGATTTGGATTAATTTCCGTAGATTATCAGATCTGATTTTAGAAAGAATTTTTTTAAACAATGAAACCAGGGTTTGTAGGAATTTTTGTTTTGATTCCATGATTTGAAGTGGGAAATGCCCTAAAAAATTTAGGGTTCCTTGTATAGCTGAGTCGAGTCGAGTCGAGCTGAGCTCGAGCTTGAAGTGCATTCTATGAGCCGAGCTTGAACCTAATCTATGAAGCTCGAGTCCTGAACACCTCACTACTCGGCTCGGCTCGGCTCACCCCTAACTGATGCTAAACAGCTGAATTTAGCCTTTTTTTTTCTTTTTTCTAGAATATGTTTCTGGCCTTGCCAAAAGTTTTTTAGTTGGATGGTTATTTCATCCATTGGATCAATTCTGGCCTAGGCAAAGCCGCATAAGAGCTAAAAAAGAATGATGGGTATATTCCCCCTTCATGCACACCATGTCTGCTGCTCAGATAGGGAGGACAAAGTCCTGATATTTGAATTTCTCAACTATCAAAACTCAAAATTTTCATCTGGACCACTCTTTTCGTGCGAGTACTTTGGTATTTTTTGAACTGCAGTTCTTGTCACAATTGTTCTTAAGAAGTTCCAGTTTCACTCATTCTCTTTGCTATTGCTTTCAGATATTCGGCTCGGGTTTATTTTCATTTCTTCATACCTGAAGGGAAAGAAGATAGAGTGTCCTATTATAAGCTGAAAGTGTTATTTCCACATTCAAACATTGAAATTCTTGGGTAAGCCATAGCCTAATTTAATTTCAATAGTGAATTCCAGCCACTTTTAATTTTACTTGTTGATTTTTATCTTTTGTTGGTTTATTAACCTCTTAGCCAAATATAGGCAAAAGGAAGTTGAAGAAAAATTGAAGATTGGTACATCTGTGGGAGAATATGCTGGCCCCTCTCTGAATGAAATAGCACCTTTTGTCATCCCGAGGATCCACAAATCTCTGAGCAGGTTCATATATGTCTCACCAGATATAATTGTGAAGGTTCATTTTCTCTTTCTATTCGTTCAATTTTCTGCCTTTATATATTTGGGCACCCACTGCATCTCATTAAAAGCTTGTTTCATTGCAATTTAAGCTGTAAGAACACTAGCAAATGAAGTTTTAGTGCTCCATAGGAGTTCTTGGATATTATCAACATAAGCATCACGTGGTATGAATTTTGAGGTTGAATTTGAGAGTGCAGCTTGGCACAAGATTTCATGCTTTCTCCACCATATGCCATTAACATGGTGCACTGGAGGCACCAGACCATTTAATTGGTCAGTTACTGGATTGGCCATATCCCCAAATTCAGCCCCACTGGATAACCTCTACACCTTATGAATGGAATTTTCTTTGACCAGATAATCAGAATGGTTCCAAGTTTCAACTACTGGGTCGTGATAAGCATTATAGCAGGCTGGTTTTGGGCGAGGAGATTTCCTAGGTGTATCGTCCTCATTCAGTACATTTCAAACTTCACTAAACCAGCTATTTCTTTTGTTCTTTTGCAGGGAAGAATTGAGGAACTCTTTGGAATTGACTTGAACAATTATGCTATTGCAGCTGCTGAGGACTGCACGAAAAAATTGAGCACCTATGTTAATTTTGATGTTTTGGATGCTATTCAGAGATCAGCTTCGAAGCCTTGGGTGTCTGGGATACCTTATGAGAAAAATGTTTGTACGCCTGTCCTTAGTGTGCTTTTAATTGATGCAAGGAAACTGGAAAACGATCTTGTGGAAGCTGTCCTATGGTGGAGTAAAGTTCTGAATAGGAATGAAAGGTTTATGTTTTTCTCTCTTATATTGAGGTCTTCTCACCCTTTTTTGTTCTTTTAATTTTGTTAGGCCTTCTTTTTCTGTTGGTGTTGTTACCAAGCAATATAGTCAAAGTGTCTAGGTGACACCTACGATGGCAGTTCCGTAGGCAACCAAAATTTACCTTTTCTATTTAAGTTATATAAGATTTAGTGAGCACCCGCTTGGATCATGTTCTAGGCGATAGGGATCCTGGCTAGGCAAGGCGGTGGCCTATATGCGTTGCCTCGGTGACATTTTGACTATACTGCTACCAAGTAAGCCCGATCCTAATCAAAAGGTGCAAGTGGGTTTTGAACCCTAGACATGACATTCAAACAGCATGGGTTCCTTATCAACGTAGACAAGTAGGCATTTTCTTTTATGAAGTGTATCACATACATATTGTGAGCACATACAAGTAGTTATATGCATTTTTTGTATACATCATTAACAATATCATGTAAATTTAATGCACACAACTAACTAAATTCAAAATATGTGACAAAGTTCAAACAAATTTTACACAAGAATTTCATTTGGCAAGCATTAAATAAAAAGGTCGAAACAATGAAAAGTTAAATGAACTGGTAAATAGAGAAAAAGACGCAAAATTAATCCGCCAACACAAATAATCTAACCTATTTTGACGTTTTAAAATATTTTAACTCATGATTGATGCAATCTTCTGTTTTCTTAATTATTACTTCTAATATCTCTTAAATATACTACAATTTCTTATTAATTTAATGTACTTGTATGTTCCAATTGGGTTGCCTTTTGACCTATGAAATATAAGAAATTCCTGGCTTTTAGAAATATGCTGGGTTTCCTACATATTGAAATAGATATTGGTTATCTATGCATCTCAAAATGGTGCAGCAGTTGCCACTGTAAATACTTATACACGAATGATCATGATATTTGTAGCTTGGGAGTCAATAGATGAAATCATTAAAATGATGCCAAATCCTCCTTCAAAACTGAGAAATTGTTCTGGTTCTATCTACAGATCCAATCTGATCTATATAGTTGTGGTCTCATCTTACTGGCATTCACTTTGGGTTCATTTGCAGGAGCAGTCAATCAAATCCAGCAGTTGTTCTAGCACTCTACAACAGATATCTCAAGCTCCCAACATCTTGGATGGTTGGGGATTCAACCCCATCAAAAACCAACAACGATAGTAGAATTCTTCGTTTCGATGGTTACAAGAATGTCTGCTCTGAGCTCGGCAGTTGGGGCAATCCAGAATCAGATCTTGGCAGTCTCTGGAAGAAATATCTTCCCCCATTGGCTGATCGGATATTGGGCAGCTAAATCAAACTAAAGTTTCAGTTTAAGAAAAGGTTGGTTTGAGACTCACACACAGTACAGAAACAGAAAGTGACATGGACTCTGTGTTGGGTCTCATTTGCTGCCTACTCTTGGTGGGCCTTCCATCCAATGCACAACCATCTGGAGCTCTGCATCAGATCATTGCCCTTCAACTTCTGTGTTCTCTAATGTCTTTGCATCTTGTCTCAGCCCAACCAAACAAGAAAATGTTATAATTCAGGCCTCATTTGTCGGGCTGCCATTATACTTCCAGGTAAAAGATCTTTGACGTTCATAGTCAAAAGTGTCGATAGATGTCTCATGCAGACTCTTAGTCCTCTGTTGTATCATACTGTTTATTCGGTTTCCTCATGGTAATAATTTATTTAAGGAGATCAGTAATTACTTCTTTCTTACTTTGTTTAAAATCATTGCTACTCTAAAACGTTAGCAGTGTTACAGTGAATTTGCTTACATGTTAATATTTGCAGCAACTATTATGTTGTTTAGAATCAGCAGATGTCGTTAATTGGATTTACTGGCTGGTTAGGATGGATGATCTGATCAGGGTTTGTTCTTTTGGGTTGTGGTCAATTCAAGAGTTAAAGCCAACTAACTGGAAGTTAAGCCAAAATTCAAGAGTCCAGCCAAAATTTCCGCATCAAAGGAACAATGAACTTGAGAACTTTTTAAACATTCAAAGTTTCTCGACTTTCATTGTTTTTGAAAGATCTGCCAAAAGAACGCAACCTTAAGCATTTACAAGGCCTTGGATTGTCTCTGGCGAAGCCAGAAAGGGCTTGCCTCGGGGTTCCATAGAATAGGTGACAAGTGGTGGAGAAGTCAAAATCATGGGGCCCATGATTTTGACTTCTCCATCCATTATAAGACGTGGCGATAAGTGTGTGAAAATAAGGTTGAGAGATATCAAATGGGGAGAAGTCAAAATAATGGGGAGAAAATGGAATGACTTCTCGTCATTTTTACGCCAACTGTTGCACAATGTATGGAACCCCGAGAGCCCTTTCTGGCTTCGCCAGAGACAATCCGAGGCCCATTTGCAAACTGCAACTTTAGAATTAGTATACCAGAAAGCCTTCCTCTTTCAAGAGGGCACACCTTTGTCCTCCTTCCTTCAGGATGGGTAACTTCTATGATTTTTTTTGGGGGGGGGGGCTCTGTGCGTGTGTTTGTGGGATAGTGCATTATTACTTGTCCCTGTTGCCATTCAAAGCATACCGGAGGAGGGCAAGAAAGCTTTGCAGCCAAACGAATCAAGAGAAAATCAATAGTCTGATATCTGAATATAAATTGTTGACCCAAACGACCCCTCTAGGGCTCTAGCTCGATGACTAAGGTCTGTCCTCAATTTTGAGGGTGATTGTAAGAATATCAATTTCTCTTGGGTGATGTAGCAATTGACCCGAGATAAAAGAGAAAGGATGGGTAATACCGTAATAGCATGTCCTTGTCTTAGGAATGGGATTTAGTCTGGCCCTCCGTCCAGCCCACATGGTTAGGGCTGTCAAAAAAGCCCATGTCGAAGGGTACCCGACCCTGCCCTACCCTCCAAAGCCCTCTGAAGCCTTGCCCTTCCCAGCCCTTGGGCCAGGCAGGGTTCAAAATCTAGAAGCCCTGCTTCTATAGGGCTGGGCCAGGGCTCCCCTGCCCTTTAAAGCCCTGCCCTTCTCCTTAGTTGCTACACAGTAGCTAAGGTCTATAAACCATAAAAGTATAATATATATATATATTATATTTATGAAATTACTCATTTCACCATTTTAAACGGTTTAATAGTAGGGTTAATTGAATAATTTCATATGACCATCATTATAAAACCCCTCGAGGCCTCAACACTCGTTACGAACCCTAACCCTAATCTCGTATGCGAAATCGCCTCCTCATGCTTATAGGATTTTGATATATAAATTTTGTTCTATATTGTTTTACTTTGTTTTATTCTATCATGTATGCTTGTCATTGACAACGTAAAAAAAAAAAAACATTGTCATTGCTTTTTTTGTTGCAATGTCGGTCTCAAGTCCAGATAAAAGAGGAGGGTATCCATTTCCATGTCAGGTTGATAGTCGGTGTAGAAAAAAAATCTCGTTATTTCTTCCGGCCCTTTGGCCCTGCCCTGGCCCTTGAGGGCAGGGCTAGGGCCCAATCAATCCCAACCCTTGAAGGGCTAGGGCCGGGCTAGGGCCCTACTCTTATAGGGAAGGGCAGGGCTAGGGTTGACCCCGGCCCTGCCCTGGCCCTACCCTTTGACAACCCTACACATGGTCCTTTTAACACCCCTGAACAGCTGAACTGAACTGTGGTTAGGATTCCCTAACTATTAAAAAAAATATCAACTCTAAAGATTAAAAGTTTTTTTTTTGGTAACACACCCACACATACTCTAAGGATTAAAAGTTGTTAACTAGAATTACAAGAGCAGTTAAATAGGCTTTGTGAGTGCCAGGCCAAATCCGTTCTCGTTGGCTTAGATGTGGTGGAATTCTTCCATTGAATCAGTCTGATGTGAAATAGATGCAAGTGTTGTTTGTTATGTAAGTAAAATCTCCACCACGTCTGGACGACAGGGTAATAACATGCACGGGTGAAAGATCCATGAAAAAAAAATAAAAAAATCGAAGACACATAACCGGTAGTTATAGAACACATGGGGTCCTACAGAGGACCATGGAGGATCCACCTCTCATTTTGCAACATCGGAAAAATGGTTAAATTTTCAAGAAGTCTACCGATCAGATGATCAAGATCATCCAACCATCTTGACTTTTGTGCAGGCAGACCCACATGTGATCGATCAAAAGTTGGGTCCCACCTACCAATCAAAGATATAAATGGTAGTTGCGTTTGGGAAGAGGGCGGCTTGGTAATTTCCATCTAATTTAAAAGGTAACCGTTGCTAGGTTCGTTAAAGTTTACCGGCATTTCAAGTCTTCGGAGACCTCAAAGCTCCTCGACAATGAGAGAAAGAAGAAGATTTAGAAAAATATACAACGCTTTGTTTCTCGAAAACTACGCTCTTTTTAAAAGGCCTTTGACTGCCGCCCTTGATGGATTCTAAAACTCTTCGGTGTTCTTCCCCAAAATTATTTTACCCATTTTTCCTTCCAGTAATTATCTCCATTTCCTCCTGTTTTCACTCCAATTGAGTTGCCGGCGATCCAATAATTTCTCTTTTTGTCCTCAAAGCCGATTTGGGTTGACCCCAGATATTTGATTTCTTTTTAATTATATCAGAACTTCGTTAGATTAAGCTTATCTCCAAATTTTCTAATAAAAAATTGACCGAAAAAATAAAACATATGTAGTGCAGCTTAGACAAGATGGTTCATAGAATGAGATTGAGGCGCAGTTTGGATTTTGGAATATTCAAATAAAATTGGTAATGGGTTTTATTTTTTCTAATCATTTAATATGTTTACGCGCTCCAATACAATATCTCTTGTATAAATCAATTTGTGGAGATTTTTATTTGGTTTATTAAATGGTAGAGATGTCGTTAATAAGCCGGATTTTGGATATCTCAAAGATGTATAGATGGGTGGTTTCTCTCGGGATACGCATTAAGACGGGTGGAAGGCCTGCTGAATCCATAAAGTCCAAATTTCAGCATTGGAAGCTTCTATATGTAAGGAGAGAGAGGATGGAGGAAGCTCAAGGACACATAGAATCACAGAGAAGAGAAAAGAGACTGTTTGCAAAAGACAACTTTAAGGAATTCTTTTTGGTTGTTGTCTGTTGTTCAATCTCTATATTTCTCTGATGTAAATCCATAGTTTTGTATCTGAAGTCAGGCCCCATAAGTATTTGTTGGAATTGGGGTTTGAGTTTATGAGAGTCAGTTCAAATTTTGGGATTTGATGAAGATAGAGATAATGATTTGATTTATAGTAGATCTAAGCTTCATCAAATACCCGTTGGAGAGTACTACCTAAATTGAATTAGTGACAATGCGAGAGTCATCTGCTAGAACTAAAGGGAAGGTGCGATGGAGCAAGTTGTATTCCTTTTCCTGTTTGCGACAGGGCACTGTAGAACCTGCTCCTGTTCAGCAGCTCGGTGGGCCGGGTTTCACTCGGGTGGTTTTCTGTAATGAATCTCACCTACACAAGAAGAAGCCATACAAATATCCGAAAAACTCCATATCCACAACCAAGTATAATTTTGTGACTTTTTTTCCCAAGGCACTTTTTGAGCAGTTCCGCAGAGTTGCAAATCTTTATTTTCTCTTGGCTGCAATACTGTCTGTCACTTCCTTGGCGCCTTTTTCTCCGGCAAGTGTTATTGCTCCATTGGTGTTTGTTGTTGGGATTAGCATGCTTAAAGAGGCAGTGGAGGACTGGCGTAGATTTTTGCAGGTAATTTTGTGTAAATGCAGCAATGTTTATTTTCTTGTGTATTAGTTCAATTTGTTTTTCTTTATCCCCCACTATTTTTTTCATACCCACATTATTGAAATTATTGCTCTCTCTCTCTCTCTATGTGTGCGTGTATTCACATTATTGTATGAAAAATGTTCCATTGCAATTGTACGAAATTTCATAGTTTGTTTGAAGACCCAAATGACTTTCTATCCATGTTTTAGGTACCTCTCTTTTAGATTCTGAACTATTATGTCAGATTACTGGGTAATTCTTTTTTTTTAAACATGGTTTTCAGTTCATGTTTAATCCTTTATTCGTTAATTGTTGAGTTGAAGTGTTGACTCATCCCTTAGATTTAGGTTTGATGGATGTTGCTTATCTTTGCCTGTAATTTCCGTTTGTTCTTCTTTCCCTCTGATACTTTTGTAGACTCAAATTTTAAGAAATGTTCAGTAACTCATTTACTGGTTTGAAACTTACTCTATTAAAACAGGCTCTAGGAATCTAGGATTGTCAAGTTGACTTGGGGTGCTCTTTATAAACTATGATTCATTGGTTTTTCTAGGTTAAACATGGGAACCTTAAGGCCAATATTTGAGTTGAGTTTGAATATCTCAACATTGATTAAGATCTTATTTCTTAGAATTTTGAAATTTGTGACTTAACTTTTGTATTTAATTTAATCAATTAAATCTCGACCCACAAGGTGTGACAGAACTATGCTTTATTCCATTTTTCCCTTAATTCATCAGGTTCATCAATGTTAATTTCATAGTGTAATTTCTCTGTATATGTTCTTAAGACTTACTGAAACACTGTTTGCAGGATTTGAACGTAAACTCTCGAACTGTGAAGGTTCATATAGGAAATGGCTTGTTCAAGGATAAAGCATGGAAAGCACTTTCTGTTGGAGATGTTGTCAAAGTAAATAAGAATGACTACTTTCCAAGTGATCTCCTTTTGATATCTTCTAGCTTTGAGGATGGCCTTTGTTATGTTGAGACCATGAACCTTGATGGAGAAACAAATTTGAAAGTTAAGAGATGCTTAGAACAAACACTTTCTTTGGACGAGGACACGGAATTCTTAAACTTCAAAGCTACAATCCGTTGTGAAGACCCCAATTCGAACCTTTACTCATTTGTGGGGAATTTGGAGTTTGAAAATCAGACACATCCCTTGGGCACTGCACAGGTACTTCTAAGAGACTCAAAGCTTCGAAATACCGACTATGTTTATGGAGTTGTGATCTTCAGTGGTCCAGATACAAAAGTGGTACGAAATTCCACAAGATCACCTTCTAAACGAAGCCGGATCGAGAGAAGGATGGATTATGTCATCTATATTCTGTTCTCAATGCTCATCCTGGTATCACTAGTCACCTCAATCGGGTCTGTTTTGTATACCACATCCCAAATGACAAAATGGTGGTATCTTCATTCAGAAGAAGATGATCCATTCTTCAATCCATTGAAGCCTGTTTTATCGGGTATCCTGCAATTCATAAGGGGCCTTATATTGTTTGGCTACTTGATCCCCATTTCTCTCTATGTCTCCATTGAAGTTGTCAAAGTATTACAATCCATGCTCATTAATAAGGATATAGAAATGTATGATGAAGTAACATGTAAGTCTGTTGAAGCCCAAACTTCAAATTTAAATGAGGAGCTTGGTCAAGTAGAAATGATTCTGTCTGACAAAACGGGGACTCTAACATGTAATCAGATGGAATTCAGGAAATGCTCAATTGCAGGAATTTCATATGGGGGTGAAGTGAATGAAGTTGATCTTGCCGCATCCAAGCGAATAAATACGGATCTGGAGAGGTATCATTTTAGTTTTGACGGGTCTGATTCCTCAAGCCAAAGCTTTGAAATGTTTGAGTTCTCTGTTCCTGATGTTAGAACCCAAAAGGCTGTACTAGATGGTGTAGAAGATGTTGAGAATCTGAGTATTGGAAATTCAAGAATTTCTGATTTAGGGAAAGAATCTGTTATCAGGGGTTTCAACTTCAAGGATGACCGGCTCATGAAAAAAAAGTGGATGAATAGGTCTAATGTATCTGACATGACAATGTTCTTCAGAGTAATGGCTTTGTGTCACACTGGCATACCTATTGAAGATGATGAAACAGATAAACTAAAGTACGAGGCAGAGTCACCAGAAGAAGTAGCTTTTCTGATAGCTTCACAAGAGTTTGGATTCAAGTTCTGCCGAAGAACCCAGTCCATCTTGGTTCTTAAGGAGCTTGATCCTTCTTTAGGAGTCGAGGTGGAAAGGTGAAGCTTCCTAACCCCTCGGCATTTATATTTTATTATCACTACATTATAAAGCTTAAGTATGATATTGAGGCCCATTTTCAGGGAGTATAAGCTTTTAAATCTGTTAGAATTCAGTAGTTCCCGCAAGAGGATGTCTGTCATAGTAAGCAATGAAGATGGTCAAATATTTCTCCTATGCAAAGGTGCTGACAGGTTTGTGACTTCGTTCCTCTAGCTGAATTCAGAAAGTTATCCTGACAGTGTAAATTTATCATATGAAAACAGTTGTACATCATCTTTATATATATATAACTAAGTAGATTCATACTATATGTCACCTTTTGACTTCATATGCCCCTCCCAAAATGTAATGTGGGGCATCGAATCTGGGTGGATGAGGTAGAATGAAGATTCTTGTTGTGCCACATTATCATTTAACACATTGGTTTATAGTATAAAGTTCAAATATGAGGTTTCTATCATTTGAAATTTTATGAGTTACCTCTTCTATTTGTCTCTATCTGACAATCTTTTAATTTTGGTTTGCAGCATTATCTTTGATAGGCTTGCAGATGATGGTAAGGCATACCAACAAGAAACGAGTGCACATCTTTTGAATTATGCAGAAGATGGCTTGCGTACTTTGGCATTCGCATATAGAAGAATTGAACATGCTGAATATGAAGATTGGAGTTCAATATTTACACGAGCTAAAACCACAATAGGTCCCATAAGAGAAGAATTACTAGAGAGTGTATCCGAAATGATTGAAAAAGATTTGATTCTGCTAGGAGTTGCTGCAGTTGAAGACAAGTTACAGAAAGGGGTTAGTTCTTGTGTGTCTGTGTGTGTGTTCTGTTGCAAGTAAATCTAAGGTACCTTTTGGCAGATGGCAGATCATATGGACAGTGTACCAAGGGCATTTAAACATTGGCCACATGTGGAGATTGAGAGCCACCATTCAATTTCTATTTTGAGCTATCTAAAAGTTTTGGAAATTAAAAAATTTGACCAAAATTTTCAATATTTTGATGAATGAGGCTTTGGTTTCAATTTTGTCTCGGATCAAGATCAAGCGGAAACAAAGATATACAAACTTTGCCTAAGATATCTAAATTTTCTTTCTTGCTATTTGCACATTTTTTTCTGACTGTCCACAAGAATGCTATAGCTTAGATTTCCATTTGTAGATTGACATTATGATTGCCCACCAGGTACCTTAGATTTCCTCCTTTGTTGGACAGTATGAGACTTCCCATAAATGATGTCATTTCACTGATATATATCTTCAGGTTCCGGAGTGCATCGATAAGCTTGCTCAAGCAGGCTTGAAGATATGGCTGCTCACCGGTGATAAGAAGGAGACTGCAATTAATATTGGGTAGGCATGAGCTTATTGAATACTTCAGATGGTAATCTGTATGACAGTAATACTCTCATTTTCAAAATATTGGAAAAGGAATGAAGATGGAGTATATCTTCATTTAGGTAGTAGGTACACTGTTTAATAATTTATCTACCTGATTAATCTGAGTTTTAAAAAAAAAATGGAGCTCTGCTTCATGGTGGAAAAGCAGAGCTCCCCTTTGAACCTTCGGGCGGTGGCAAT
Organism: Tetracentron sinense; assembly: GCA_015143295.1. Lineage (NCBI taxonomy): Eukaryota > Viridiplantae > Streptophyta > Magnoliopsida > Trochodendrales > Trochodendraceae > Tetracentron > Tetracentron sinense. Next base: position 15,146,043 of record CM026551.1, read on the forward strand.
CTCGTAATTATGAAGAGAAAGTGTTTGCAAATTGCCACTGCCTACCTCCATAATTACAAGATTGTCACCGTCTTTACACTACAAAAGGGAGTTCCGCTTTTCCGCCATCAACCAGAGGTCCGCTCTGTAGTTAAACTCTTAATATATATTATATATATAGTAGTATCCAGTGGGGTTTTGCTGAGGTTGACATCTATTGTCCATGTCTGACACTGACAACCATGTCCATATCTAAATCTTTAGGTAGTAACTAGCTGAGAAATATATTTTTATGGTCCTGTGCTTGTATCTTCTAACTGGGATGTCCTATTTTCTTCTTAACTGCAGATTTGCTTGCAGTTTACTTCGGCATGATATGACACAGTTCCATCTGAGTTTGAGCAAAGAAGCTGAATCTAACAACCAAGAGAAGGTGCTTATTTACTTCCAAAAGCTATGATACTAAGATGCTTGTGAAATTATATAAACCACAACTGGCACAAGGTACTCTATGGAAACTTGTTGGATGCAATTTAACTATTTTTTGAACTTCTAACAATTGTTTTTGCACACAAAAAAGAAACATGAGATATATATGATGGAATTCTGCAAATCATATCCTCACGTATACTTAGTAAAATGTGGCTATTTGGGTTGGCTATATGATTTCTGTTTTGCCACTATGTAGATATTAATGGTTTTTCTGAGTACATATCTGTATCCATGCATTGAATTTAGCCGATTGTCCTTTTGAATTCATGCTCCACCTTGGCATCAAAGCTTGAAAGCATTACCTTTTTATGGAGATTAAAAATATTTTTTGAGTCGATAGTAATGAATTTCTAGTTTTTCAGGCTATGAAAGAAGATATTTTGCAGCAAATTGGAAAATCTTATCAAGTGACTTGTGAAGAAAGCAATAAGGATGCACCCTTTGCTTTGGTGGTTGATGGAAAAGCTCTTGAGATTGCTATGAGAAGTGATGTGAAAGACCAGTTCTTACACTTGGCTGTAAATTGTGCTTCTGTTATATGCTGTCGGGTGTCTCCAAAACAGAAAGCTTTGGTAGGATACAAAGCCTTTTATTTTCTTAATAGACTTGGAGAAATATCCAGTACTTACTTATTTTTTATAATTGTGTCATGCATTGTATATGCCCTTATATATAATACTTACAGCTATACATTGTGTGAAAATGAGGTGCAAGGACACTTCATTTCTTTAATTAAGAGATCAAATTTGCTAGCTCACAGAACAGATTGCCTGTGGCTCCAGTTAAGGTTTCACGCGAAACACGGGTGGATACTTGTCATTCATTTAATTACATGTATCCAATAGGAGCCATGGAATATCTGATCCATGAGTGACCTTATATTTTCCTTTCTTGAGCAACTTACCTTGTAGCTCGTGTGTCCATGTTGATCTCACACTCAAAAACATGCCCAGAATCCCTCTCTCTCTCTCTATGTGTATATATATATATATATATATATATATCTGTGTGTGTATGAGAGAGATACAATATTGTTTGATACTAATGAAATTATAAGTACTTTAATTAAATAATAAGAAACTATTTTTTCATGAAGCATCGAAGAAAATATAAAGGTTTCAAATTAATAAAAATTTAGAAGAAAAAAAGAAGGTGCATGCTTAAAACTTCTAGTGAACCATCATTCAACCTATTCTTAAATGTTAAATGTAGTATCATTTAATAAAACACATTTTAACTCTTATGTATGCATAATATATACACACAGGTTATGAAAAAGTGAGTAGCTAGGCTCTCTGTCCTTTTTGTGTCTGACACACCATTTTTTTTAATGTCCACCAGCAGTTATATTGTTAAGTGTTCAAGTTACATTGCAATTGATTTATTATGCTCATATCCATAGTCTGTACGTGTTCTTCACACAAATATGATGCTTTCAGATTACACGATCAGTAAAGGAATATACTGGTAGGACAATCTTGGCAATCGGAGATGGGGCGAATGACGTTGGCATGATTCAAGAAGCAGATATTGGAGTTGGAATCAGTGGCATGGAAGGAATGCAGGTAAGACTATATAGTACTATTTATAACCTTCCTCGCAGCTCTGCCTGTGACGTGAAGTCAAAGTATGTTTTGATTTCATGGTTTTTATTAGTCAGTTCATAGATTTAAATCAGTGATTTTTATTTATTTTTGGTCTATTTTAAGTGTTCAGAGTAGAATGAGCGGAATCTTTATTTAAATTTTATGGCACAGTTATTCTGCACTAGTGATTTAAATGTAATGCTAAATGCACAAATATCATATCTAAAGTACTAAGAGGTTTCCCTGGGGATGCTGCTTGCAGGCAGTCATGGCAAGTGACTTTTCATTGCCTCAATTCCGTTTTCTAGAGCGTTTACTCATAGTTCATGGGCATTGGTGTTACAAGAGAATCTCCAAGATGGTGAGATCTACTTTCCTTAAATTCAGAAAACGATACTTATGTATTGCAGTTGTGGTCTCTATATCTGGATATATTATTAATTTATCTTTCTTTCTGTCTGCAGATTCTTTACTTTGTCTACAAGAACATAGTATTTGGTCTTACTCTATTCTACTATGAATTGTACACGAATTTCTCCGGGGAGGTTATGTATGACGATTGGTATATGGTACTGTTCAATGTTCTCCTAACATCCTTTCCAGTTATATCGTTGGGGGTCCTTGAGCAGGATGTTCCATCAGATGTATGCCTACAGGTACTAGATTCCACCATAATCTATGGAATTACTCTCAAATAAATACTCTTTGCAATGATATGATTATATGAAAATGTATGATAGTGCATTAACATTATAAGTACTTATTTATATCTTATAACATGAACAAATAATAGTTTTGTCTCACTAGTCACCAATTTGATAAATTGAGGTTCTTAATGCAATTTTTTTCTTCAATGTTACAGTTTCCAGCTCTTTATCAACAGGGACAAAGGAATATCTATTTCAGTTGGATCCGAATTCTTGGTTGGATATTGAACGGGGTGTTAGCTTCTCTAGCCATCTTTACCTTAAATGTTTATACGCTCTCTCCCGCTGCTTTTCGAGAGGGGGGAGAGGTGGCAGACATTGCACATCTTGGTGCCTTTTCATACACGTGTGTTATCTGGACAGTGAATTGTCAAATTGCTCTCATCATCAGCCATTTCACTTGGATACAATATCTTTTCATCTGGGGTAGCATCTTACTATGGTATATCTTCATGTACATCTATGGTGCACTCCCTCCTGTATATTCAAATAGAGCATTCCACCTTTTCACGGAAGCTCTTGGGCCTACACCCATGTATTGGTTGATTACATTGCTCGTGTTAATTGTCTCTCTTCTTCCGTACTTCATTCACATTGTCATCCAGCGATTATTCTATCCGATGGACGACCATGTGATCCAAGAAATGAAGTATTACAGGAAAGATGTTACAGACAATCCAATGTGGTTGAGGGAACAAAATAATTCCAAGAAGAAGACCCACATTGGGTTTTCATCAAGAGTTGACGCGAAAATTAGGTATTTTAGAGGACAGTTGCACCAAAAGAAGATATTGATATATAGATCAGTGACAAACAGCCCGTTATATAGATCAGTGACAAACAGCCCACTTTTCTGATCCGGTCTCCGTGGAGTTCCTCGAGACTGTGTTGTTAACCAACTTTTCTTTCTGAATTATGTTGAAGGCCTAAGTCTTCATTTGTTGTATTCTTTCATTCATCTCGGATTCGTTATTCTTCTTGAAACTTCTCTTGATCATCTTGTATCTTATGTTCTCCTCAGTTTTAATTTAATGTATAATTGCTTGATTATCAATGCTTCCTATTAGAGATAGTATTGGAGATATAATAAAGTGGTGTAATAAGGTGAGATGAGATACACTGAATTAGAGATATACTGTATCCCATCTCAAGATAGATTTAAAATTTTAAAGAGATGAGGATCAATTACTTTGATTTGATAGAAACTCTCTTTCAAATTTCAAATTCAAATCTACATTGAGATTAGAGATAGTATTAGAGATACAATACTTCCCTTGTTAGATTTTCATGGATTCAAATGCAACTATTAACAGGATTTTTTCATCTATATATGCATATAATAAACCATATGATAATCAAATAGAAATCATAGTTGTAGACGTGTTCTTGTGATTCCGAATTTGATTTGAATGCCTCCTTTTACCTGTTGGGTTGAATATCTTCAACTCTCTCTAGTCTCCTCTAGATGGCGATCTATTGCCTCTTACGTATATAAATACTAGTGGGTGGCAAGTGCGATGCACGTGAGAGCGAGGGAAAAGAGTTAACGACACCCGATTGAACTTGCTAGTGGCACGTGCAATGCACGTGAGAGCGTGGGGAAGGAGTTAATAAGAATTAAAAGGGGCACGTGTTAACCCATGGGTGTGATTGAACTCTCCCCGAGGTCAATCGTGATTGGCTGTGATTCTAAATAGATAGATGGCAAGGGGCAGTTTAGGAATTAAAGTAAAATATTAAATCAAAGGCAAGGGTAGTTTAAGAATTAAAGTAAAATATTAAATCAATGTTTGTTTTTATATAAGGGTAATTTGGGAATTTCAAAAAAATCATCTATGCATGCCTCTCGCATTATAATAGTAAAGAAGATGAGTGAGAGGCGGGACCAACTCCCTTTATATACAAAAGTCCCAGAATCCTAATCCATCAAGGATTATAAACCTACAGAATTAGCAATTGAATGTGTTCAAAGATACAATACTACACATGCATCTCAGGTGTTCCAATTAAGCCCTATATATATATGATCACCTTCATTATTTGTGCTCAATCTGGGACGCTCTAGTTAACCAGGGAAGACAAATCCGGGGTTTTCAATAAAACAAAAGACCATAAATTGTAAGTCTAGCATACATTCTCCTGCTTGGTTTGCAATGATCACAAACTCACAAACTCTTTCTAAAAACATTTATTGAAAAGACTATCTCGGATCAAAACATTTCAAAAGAAACGGTGAGAGGCCATTCTTTAAAAAACTATCTTCTTGGTCAACATTGAGCAAACACCATTCCGGACATAGACAATTATATGGAAAACTATCTTCTTGGCGATTATTACCTCTCATCTTCTGAAGATCTGTAAACAAGAGAGCTAAAATATACAATTATATGGAAAGATTTATAAACTACAGTGTGTGCTGATCTGAGTGTGTTCTACCTTCATGTCTGAACTTTGAGGAGACAATCATTCCTCCTTACGGCAAAAGAGAGGACATGCACTGTTATAATTTGGACTAATTAAAGACCCCCTTAGAGAAATTCAATGTAATCCCTTTGTCATTATGGATCTGGAATTGGAACTCGTTCCTTCTATTAACACATGTGGCTAGAGCTCAGGCCATACTCTTAGAAATACTTCTATCCTGCGGATCACCATCTCAGGTGGCGTTTGGTAACACTAAGGTGGCGTTTGTTAACACTAGTTTAAAAAGAAGTGTTATTTGAAAATTATACTTAGTTAGACTTTAGATTTTTAAGTTGAAGGTTAATTGCATGTCTACATTTAAGAGATTTAGGGTGTGTTCGTTTGACAAGAAAGTGAGGGAAAGGAAAAGAAAAATGTGTTTTCTTGCACTTTTCTTGTGTTTGGTTTGCAAGAAACACATTTTCATTTTCTTGCACTTTTTCAATTGTGGCAAATTTTCTCGCAGAAACTTCATTCATCTTTTAATGGTTATTTTGTGAGAAAATTTAAGTTTCTTTCATTTTTCCTTTCTTTTCTTTTCTTTTTCTTTTCTTTCACCCACTTTCTCACAAACTGAACGCACCCTTAGAGGTAAAAACCTCTAAAATGTAGACATGCAATTAACCTTTAACTTAAAAATCTAAAGTCCAACTAAGCATAATTTTCAAATAAGCACTTATTTTTAGACTAGTGTTAACAAACTCTACCTAGGTCTAAAAAAAAGTGCTTATTTGGAAATTATGCTTAATTGGACTTCATATTATTAAGTTGAAAGTTAATTGCATGTCTATTGTAGAGGCCTGAATTTATCATTCTTGACATTCGTGTTATGAATAAATTTTATAGAAATACGTGTTTAATTTTAATGCAATTAAGCCTATAAAAATTAATGTGAAAAATATGGATTTTAAAACTCAAATAAATCACTTAATTTAAGTTATTTTTAGAATTAAAATTCATGAAAAGAAAGATAGTCAAAAAGTAGCAAAAGACTTAAAAAAAAAATAAAGTTGATCGGCGCACTGACCGATCGATCGCCCAAAACGCTGATTTTTCTCGGGTTTGCGCGATTTTTTGATTTTTGAGTCTCTAGGACTCCCAACACTATAAACAATCCTTATGATCGTGGGTTGAGGGTCTCTAAGGCTTTCTAAACCTAAAAGAGAGAGAGAAGTTATTTTGAGAGATCTAAGAAGAGAAATTAAAGGTTTCGCAAGGAGAAGGGCGTAAAGACTTAGATCGATCTCATTCGCAAGTGCTTGATCGTAGGGAAGCAATCGGAAGAGGTAAATATAGATTACTTCCTACAAATATGATGATTTTTTATATAAACAATGAGAAATAGTTGGATTTAAAGTAAGAAAACAAGATCAAGCATGTTATGCTATATAAATCCCTTATGACAGATGTTTATGATTTGTTGAGATGTTTTCCTTATGATTCTTATTATGTATATCAACAGGGGAAAATGAAATGATTTTGTGGTATATGTATGATGAAGAATGGAGGAAGAGATGATGGTTGTATTTGATGGAATGATTATGAGTTTGATTAGAATTTGTACTGTGTTATAAAATTAGGGTTTTATGAAATTGATGTTTATCAAAAATTATATACCAAAAATTTATATATGATTAAATAGAATTGTTTCATTATTTTATTGTTGGAAACCTTATAGAACATATTTTTGTATTGATCAATTATGAGAAATCATATATGCTTAAATTGATGTATGATTGACAAATTACATGATGATAGATGTTGATTAAATCAAACCGTGAATTATGGTTGTGTGACTTAAGGGTATTATCATTACGGGTTTAGTCGTTATGATGAGTTTTCGAGAGCCTTTGACCAATAATTCTGGGTGTGATTTAATTAATGACTATCATTGTTTCACTCACACTTATTCATGAAAATAAATATGTACAAGCACGATAAAAAAAAACAAGATCATAAGTATTATACAAGTATACAAGCACAAAAACATGACTGTATGATTGAGTTTTGCACTGTCTGAGTACCAATAAACCTAAGATCAAGGCAAGACAAGCCGTATGCATCGGATAATGTGTAAACCATGTGGTATCTCAATAAGTAGGGTATATGTTAGTCTCTATCCAATATATGAGGTAGAGTTATTTTAAGTTATTTTTTTGAAGGGTGTTATTTTAAGTTATTGCACAATTCATATTGTTGGATACACTCACGAACAAGAAAGACAAGTAAGATAAGTAAGAAAGATAAGTACAAGTGAGCACGTACAAGAATTGATTTGAAATTATGCTTCCGCACTCTGAATTGTTTATATGCTTATAGGTATTGTTGAACCATAATTTATGCTTTATATTAATGTTGTTATATTGTTAGTTAGGAGTTTATATACGCGGAGCAACTTGTTACTCAGCTGATGATTTTGTTGTCGGCATGTTCTAGGTTTGATATTTGTGCCCCAAGACCTTGAGAAGAGGAAGAGTACGAAGAGGAAGAAGAAGATCCGGTAGGTGATTATCTTGACGGTGAATGGAAACTGAATCGTTGGTCATTTTCTAGAAATTAAATTATCAATATTTAGATTTGGAGTTCAAGACATTGTAATAAATTTAATCTTGGATTTATGGTTGAGAATCATGATGATGATTCGAATTATTTAATATGTTTTAGTTTTGATTTGAGATATTAGATTTGATCATGATTAACTGAAGAAAAATTTTCAGATTTATATTTTAGATTGCCTTAAATGCTTTATGACATGATGTTATCACGTGCCAAGGTCTCATTTTAACCAATGTGTGATTTTGGGGCACGACATCTAATTTTTAGAGATTTTAGGGGTAAAAACCTCTATTTTAAAAAGTGGTTATACTTCTTTTTAGACTAGTGTTACCAAACGCCACCTAAGAAATTTTGTTGCGAACGGCGAGCTGAGTGAAAGAAATAATGCTACACGTACGATATGACTTGCTTTTCTTGGAGATCTTCCTTAGACCTATGCTCTCATCTTGTTAATTTTTGTCAATTTTTCATTTGTTTTTTGTTTTGTTCTGTGGCAATGTCTTCCCATGCTAAGCGTATGGTGCCAGTCGAGCTAAAAATATAAATGCAAATGTTGTGCAATTGGCAAAAAATAAATCACAAGTTTAGTAATGGTGCCCAAAGAGGGCATGGATGCTTTAGTTTTAACGGTATTTTGTTATTAGTTCCATTGGAAGAGTGATATGGTGTTTTGGGATTCTGAAATCTTCTTGGCCTCAAGGAAAGTCCTAACCAGTGTTGTCAGAACGGACCGGATCGGCCGGTCGAACCGGTGGAACTGGGAACCGGCATTCTTTAAGAACCGGTCAAAATCGGTAGAACTGGTTAGACCCAGGGAAAAATGAAAAAAAAAATGTTTTTTTTTTTTTTTTGCAAAAAGTACACGGTTGAACTGGACCAATTGAATCGGTGGAACCAGGAATCGGCCACTCTACCGGTTGGATGCCCGGTCTGGTTCTGACAACACTGTTAACAATTGTATGATTCGGAACAAGTGATTTTGCTTATCTAATTGAGAACTGGTCTGTCTTAAAAGTCTTGTTCATTTAATTGAAAAAACAGAACACAGAATGCTACAAGTTTGCGCTTAAGCACTAGTATATATGTAAATATATTACAAGAAGATACATGTACTATAACACTTTTCCTTTATCTTCTCCCCTCAAATTGATGAGGGTAAAAGAGCTAGCATCAGTTTATGTGAACATGGAAGTAATGCATGACATGCTTGAATCCTTGATTTAGTGAATTAAAGTCCATAAACTGATACTGTTAGGAAAAATATGACATGGAATCGTAAAAATTGTATAAAGATACCTCTACAAGATGTTCGAAAATTCATCATGCTTGTCAAGAATTGGATGGGATGTACTGGAATGCACTATTATTGTCAAGTACTGGTTTAGATTTGTTTTCTCCCCCATAATTTGTCTTTCATTTCACTTATTCGGGTCAACAACAAGAATCTTATTCCACAAATTATTTGGGATAATTGACATGAGGATTAGAGATAAAATATGAGAAAAGGAAATAAAAGAAAAAGAAGGTTGGAATGCAAACAAGTAGGAGTGGCAATGGGTCGGTTATGGGTTTGGATTTAGTGATTTTTGAATAGGCCCGACTTGAAGCCCAACTCATTTACATAGGCTTTTGAAGCCCGAAATCAGCCCAATTGCCATACCCTTTAGAAACATGTTTTGAGTCAAAATGGTTAATTTTTGTACCATCGTTCAAACAGTTTTTTTTTAATGAAAAAACTAAGTCCACCCATGGGGATACACCCTAATCAAGGCTTGAAGAGGTAGGGCAGGATTAAGGTCTTGCCTGTATAAGTAAGGATAGGAATAAGGCTGACCCCTACCTTGCCTCGCCCCAACGCTACCTTTTGTCAGTCCTACCTTAACTCCAACCTCTTAAAATCGTAATCTCTCTACCAAAAAAAGAGTAGACCCCATTGAAGAATCATAATCTCTAGAAACCCTAATACTAAACTCTAAACTTTTGATTGACCGATTCCCTAACCCTAACACTGTTATTATCTCGAACACTTTGATTACAACCTTAATTTATTGTCAAGATAGGTTTTATTTTATCTATTTTATTATTATACATGTCTTACTCTTATTTTATTTCCAATAATTTAAATTGAATTATGTGTTCGGTGTAAAAAAAATTTCTGTTATCTTGAATAAGATTTTTTTTTTGGCCTCGGATTGTCTCTGGTGAAGCCAGAAAGGGCTGTCGGGGTTCCATACATTGTGCGGCAGTTGGCAGATAAATGAGGAGAAGTCATTCCATTTTCTCCCCATTATTTTGACTTCTCCCCATTTGATATCTCTCCCCCTATCCTCACAACTTATCGCCAACCCGGAGATAAGTCCTTTCTGTCCTCGCCAGAGACAATCCAAGGCCTTTTTTTTTTTGCATTGCTTTTCTGCCCTATGCTGCCTCGGCCTTGAAGATAGGGTTAGGGTCTAGTGCCCTTAAGGGCTACGACAGGTTAGGGCTGCTCCAGAACGGCAGAACCTACCCTTTGACAACCTTACAAAACCAGAGCTCGTTTGAGAGTTATTATTATTTTTAGAGTGATGCTATGAGTACCCTAGATATTTTTCTTTGTATACACAAAAAATAAAACAAATACTATCAAAATTTAATTATACATCACAAATAAATAAATAAATAAATAATACAATTATACCCATCTTCAAACCCCATTTTTATCTTCCTGTTGTCTCCCCCCAACAGTCCTACATCCGAATCTATGGCCGAAGAGAAAATTTGGCGTAGAGCCAGGCTGCTACCTCTATGAAGATCGTGAGTTCCTCAAGACTCATTTGACCACCAGAAGCTCTTTTGGCTTCCGGCGATGGTTTTTGATTATGGGGTTGCTCGAGTTTTTCTTCGGGTATTATTAATTAATTCATAAAATAAATAAATAAGGGGTTGGAAGATGGGGGGTATTATTGTCATTTTATTAATTTGTTAAGAATTTAAAGAATATCTATTTTATTTTTGGTGTAAGAGAAGAAGATATTGGTGTGCTCGTAGCAGCACCCTATTTTTCTTTTTAATTTTCCATTCTACTACGTTCCTCAAAACAGGGTTTTGGCAGTTCCTGCTTCACCTGCGCAAAAGAGGTATGTCGGACTCCTTCAAATTCGACTCTAATAATACTTACAACTGCCGAGCTGTTTTTGATTTTTTAAAATTAAATTTTCCCTCTGTAATTGCTCGTTCAACTTCGATCAGGTTGTGTGCTTCTCTCTTCTTTTCAGGACTCTATATTTTAATTCTTTGTTCAATTCGATGATCCTTAACCAAAAAAAATATATTTATATTAACATTCTGTTTTAAGCATACCATTCATGGGAGATAGAATCGACAGTTTGAACTTCAGGCAGAGAAGCAAGAAAAGAATTAGATTTTGTTCTCACAAAAATCTAATTGATTTCTTTTTGGAATAAAAAAAAAACCTTTTCGTTTTTTTAAAAAAAGTTTTACGTGTAATTTTAACTCCCCATGTAATTTTCTTATGGATCCCTTTTTTTTATTTAATTTTATCACCCTATTTTACTTCTTGTATCCAATTTTTTATTGTTCAATTATCCCTTTTTATATTAGTTTTTGCAAAATTCGTTCTACTTTTAAAGATTAGGACTTGAATAAGTCACCTACTCGTCTAATGTCAGTTTTTTTTATGCTTAGCTAATCTTCAATTTTTCCAACTGTCATCTTTATTTAGAGCTAATACAATTTTAATCAACAATACATAATTTATGGACTAATCACACCCTATTCAAATTTATCCACGAGTTCTCCAAATTCGTATTTTTTTAATCTATACTTTGAATTCTGAGCCTGTGTTACATAATTTTGTCAGAAATTTCCAAAACTCGGGGCCTGGTCAATATATTTCTTGGATGGATGAAGATGAAGATTTTGGGAATAATCGCCTTGAAGATGTCAGTTGGCTTTGTTCTTTATCCGAGTCTGAGCTCGTAAGTGAAAAAGTCTCCTCCCCTTTATGTAGAAAGATGCGTTGAACTTTTGTGTTTATATTTGTTCCTAGCTTTAATGTTACTGTTAAAGAAGAAAAAATAATGAACACATCTATCAATGGAAGATACTTGAATTTGCAAATTGCACTTAAAAGAATTTGTACGACGTGTTGTTCGACTCCATTTCAGGGTGCTCATCATTATGTTCTCAGAAAGTTTCAGTAAAGGAAAATTGAAAAAAGTATAATTGAATTTGTATGCTTCAAATACACATATGCCATGGAAGATGAACTGAATTTACAAATTGAACTTAAATGAACTTGTAGAATGTGTTCTTGAACTCCATTTCTGGTGCCCACAACAATCATGTTCTCCGACATATTATTTTGTTTTGAGTGTTTATCAGGAAAAAAACTTACAACTACTAAAGTAGGAGAACCTAAACTGCATTTGGACAGCTTGAGATTTATTCATTATATTACAAACATAAAATCTCGTAAAATATATGATGCTAGATCTTTGTGAAAATTTGTTCTTATGCTGCCTTTTTAATCTCTTAGGAAACATTAATTTATTGTATCATTTGAGACATTTGTGATAGAGGTGTAATCAATGTTTTAAAACTGACCGAGTTGACCCGACTGGATTTTGAGATAACTCGACTAATATACTCGGATTCTCCTAGTTATTGCAAGTTACTTGATCGAGTAAGCCAAGTTGACTTGACCCGGTTGACTTGACCGAGTCACGTTATATTATTTTTTTAAACTCAATTGGTACAAAAGGGGGAGAGAGTTAGGGCAAGTAAGCTCGCCTCTCTTCGTCTGGCTTATCGCTCTCGTCTCTCATCTCTCCGGCAATAGCTCGTCTTCGGCGACCGGCGTGTGATTCTCTCTCATCCTTCTCGCATCGCTATGTTTTTCATCTCTCTCGCTCGTCCATCTCTCTTGTCTGTCTCTCTCTCTTTTGTCCATCTCTCTATCTCTCTCTTGTCCATCTCTTTGTACTCTCTTGGCTGATTGCCTGAAAAATGACAAGCTTGATGAATGCCCCCATTTTATCTTATTTTATTTTTTTGATTGGTAAATGCCCCTTTACTAGTAGGGCTCCCCAACAATTGATTCAAGGCTTCCTTGCTGGGGGATGCCCTCCACAACTCCACTATATGGCTTGGAAGCTCTCCTTTGGCCAGAGAAATTTTCTCTGGCCTTGAATTACCGAGTATAAGTTGTTTGAACCAATGTTTAAAATGTGAAGGAGTGAGGCAAGGCGTTAGACCTCAAGATGCATGAGGCGTAAGCCTCACAAGAAAGCTTCATGCTCTCGCATTTTAACAAATAAACAAAATATAAGAAAATTTCTAAAAAGATTCAAAAAGTTAATGAAATGTTATAGTATATATATATATATATATAGAGAGAGAGAGAGAGAGAGAGATACACATATATATGTGTGTATTCGTGTGGGCACACGCATACACATAGGAAATACTATATAAATTAATTGAAACATATAACAAAAAAAAAAAAAAAAAACGACATTTAAGTTTCAGTTATGGCTAGATACCTAATTTTAGTTAATGTATGAGATGTACATCATAGACATAAAGCAAGCTTAAAGGCATGAGGCGTGTGCCTCATGTGAGTCTCATGGTGTTTAAGCCTCATGGTTGAGCCTCAAGACGTTTTCCTTAAGCCTCACCCTGAGGCGAGCCTCGAGGCGTAAGCCTCACACGTTTTTTAAAACACTGGACTTTGAACAAAGATTTTTTTTTGTGCTAGCCCAATATATAGGAATACAAATATATATGTATATTTTATCACCAAATTTTCTTTTATACCATATATATATATATATATATAACAAATATATACTGAATTTACAAATATATACTGAGTTTTTGATTTGACTTGCTTCGGCATTCAAGTTTTAAAACACTAGTGTAATATATGATAAGTGAAATGCTTTCACGAGCATAGAAGCATACTGAATTTACAAATTAAACTTAAATGAACTTGTAGAATGTGTTCTTGAACTCCATTTCTGGTGCCCACAACAATCTTGTTCTCCAACATATTATTTTGTTTTGGGTGTTTATTAGGAAAAAAAACTTACAACTACTAAAGTAGGAGAACCTAAACCGCATTTGGACAGCTTGAGATTTATTCATTATATTACAAACATAAAATCTCGTAAAATATATGATGCTAGATCTTTGTGAAAATTTGTTCTTATGCTGCCTTTTTAATCTCTTAGGAAACTTTAATTTTCTGTCTCATTTGAGACATTTGTGATAGAGGTGTAATCAATGTTTTAAAACTGACTGAGTTGACCAGACTAGATTTTGAGATAACTCGACAGTATACTCGGATTCTCCTAGTTATTGTGAGTTACTCGATTGAGTAAGCCAAGTTGACTCGACCCGATCGACTTGACCGAGTCACGTTATATTATTTTTTTAAACTCAATTGGTACAAAAGGGGGAGAGAGTTAGGGCAAGTAAGCTCGCCTCTCTTCGTCTGGCTCGTCGCTCTCATCTCTCGTCTCTTCGGCAATAGCTCGTCTTCGGCGACTGACGTGTGATTCTCTCTCATCCTTCTCGTATCGCTATGTTTTTCATCTCTCTCACTCATCCATCTCTCTCGTCTCTCTCTCTCTTTCTCTCTCTCTCTCTCTTGTCCATCTCTCTATCTCTCTCTTGTCCATCTCTTTGTACTCTCTTGGCTAATTGCCTGAAAAATGACAAGCTTGATGAATGCCCCCATTTTATCTTATTTTATTTTTTTGATCGGTAAATGCCCCTTTACTAGTAGGGCTCCCCAACAATTGATTCAAGGCTTCCTTGTTGGGGGATGCCCTCCACAGCTCCACTATATGGCTTGGAAGCTCTTCTTTGGCCAAAGAAATCTTCTCTGGCCTTGAATTACCGAGTATAAGTTGTTTGAACCAATGTTTAAAACGTGAAGGAGTGAGGCAAGGCGTTAGACCTCAAGATGCATGAGGCGTAAGCCTCAGAAGAAAGCTTCATGCTCTCGCATTTTAACAAATAAACAAAATATAAGAAAATTTCTAAAAAGATTCAAAAAGTTAATGAAAGATTATAGTGTATATATATATATATATATATATATAGAGAGAGAGAGAGAGAGAGAGAGAGATACACTTATATATATGTGTGTGTATTCGTGTGGGCACACGCATACACATAGGAAATACTATATAAATTAATTGAAACATATAACAAAAAAAAAAAAAAACCGACATTTAAGTTTCAGTTATGGCTAGATACCTAATTTTAGTTAATGTATGAGATGTATATCATAAACATAAGGCGAGCTTCAAGGCATGAGGCGTGTGCCTCATAGTGTTTAAGCCTCATGGTTGAGCCTCAAGACGTTTTCCTTAAGCCTCACCCTGAGGTGAGCCTCGAGGCGTAAGCCTCACATGCTTTTTAAAACACTAGACTTTGAACAAATATTTTTTTTTGTGCTAGCCCAATATATAGGAATACAAATATATATGTATATTTTATCACCAAATTTTCTTTTATACCATATATATATATATAACAAATATTGAAAAATATTATATTTGCTCAGGTTTTATGTGTCTCTACTTGGACGAGTTTTGACCGAGTTTTTGATTTGACTGGCTTCGGCATTCAAGTTTTAAAACACTAGTGTAATATACACTTATGATAAGTGAAATGCTTTCACGAGCATAGAAGCATACTGAGAGAACTTTCTTACAGCTTGATGCATATATACAAACCTTGGGCATCAATATACATTATTGAAGTTGAGAAAAACCAACAACTTCCTATACATTAGCATGCATGGACAAATGCTTACATATAAAATACATACTCACACATATATGCAAGCCCATGCCCACTGTTAGTATACACATGCACATATGTCCGATCATGAAGGTTTGTCATGAATTGATTTTCACAAGTACTTCCAGAATCTGAAATTTAGTTTAGTGGAGATATATTATGAGCTATAGTTCCAATACACAATTCTTTCCATGAATTGATTATTATTTCCTATACAGATTCTTGACTAGTGATTCTATTTTACACCTCCTATAGGCAAAAAAATATTTAGCATTTTTATCTTCTTTTAATAAATTTCTTTTACTTATAAGGGAAAAGAAACAACTATTGTAACCACAGTCTGGTGATTAGTTTCTTTTTTCACAGTGGGCCCAGTTCTGCAATGCCCTATGGTATAAGAAAAATTTTCTGTTTAAGTATTCACTTTATGTTTCATGATGCCTCCAAGTTTGACTTAGTGTAAATTAAATCATTTTGGCAGGATATGCTGATTAACTTGAAAAAGCTGGTCATTCAGCGTGCAAAAGTAATTGGTTATGAGGTTCTAGCCAATAAATTCGATTTGAAGATGCTTCGAGCTCTTGGTATGTTCTATTTCTAATATCATTAACTCTTCATGTATCTAAAGCATTTTTTTTTAATGATAATTCAATTCATTAATCTTATTTAGGCAAATTTTCCTCTGTTGTATTCCTGGTAGTAATACTTATATATTTTCAACTTACCATTTATCAGATATATTGTATATGGAACCTAAAGTATTTTGCGTATGATTCTTTGTTTATTAATGTTATTTATTATTCTTTTCCCAAAGAATTTTGGTTGTATATCTTTAAGATTCTGCCTTGAAAATGGCAGAATCAGTGTAAAGCATCAGATGATAAAGAGTGTCATCTTGAGTCATCTCAGGTTTGCTTGAATCTGAGAATAGTTGGTGCCATTTGTTATGATCCCCAGGTCACACTTTATACCAGCCAATCACGCTCTCCCTCAACAGGGTGACACTTACTATCAGGAAATTAACTGAACCTAGCCTGAGTCACATGATTCATGATTCATCGCAACTCCTCTGAGTTTTATCATCTCCTCAAATGGTACCATGCTCGTCTTGGTGTTGGATATGATCTAGTTGGATCCTAAAAGGGTGATGTAGTTCCACGGTGATATCTGACATTTGTAAATTTTAAGGTTCTTTTTCCCCTACAACTGTTGAAGGAAAGGGATTTACAAGACTGCAACCATAGGAAAATTTGCTTCAAACGACTTCCCGAGAGTGAAAGAAATAGGTCGAGTCCAAGCAATGTATTGTGTATATTCATTCAACCAGCAATCACCTAGAAAGAAGATTTTAAATTTCGATATGGAAGGATATATCTCAACTTGAAAAATGGGATATCATAAGATATTCTCGAAATGATGGATTTTTTGCTGTTCGAGGGGAAATTTAAAACAATTGTGGAATATTTTCAATGAAACTTAAAGAAATGCTAAAATAGACATTAATGCATACTAAAGATTAAGAAAAATGCAAAAAACAATAAGGCACACTAGAAATCCAATTGGAAGGTGGTAAATATATTCGCCGAATGTAATATATACTTTATGATATTACCGATAACATTCATACATTCTATTGTGCTTCCAATAATCATAAAATATAAATATAAATTCATTTTTTAGGTAATAACTACATAGGGACTCCACTCTACTCTAAGGGCTACTATTTAGTCCATGTGGAGTTGTGTGTGTGCGTGTGGGGGGGAATTCATCGCCAGGAGGGAATTAATACTTGTTCTTCACATGACTATAATACTGTGCCCAACTCATGAGATGATATCCTTGCTCTACACTTACAAACGTAACAGTAGTACTTGTGCTTTGCAAGTTGCACTAGAACTCATATTTGTGGATACTGGATACTATGGGCGATGACTTGTCGTCACTGTCTCCGTCATGTTAGGTTGTACACCTCCGTAACCAAATCCATACATGGTATACCCAGAAGCATATTTAAACATTACATACAAAATTTTAAACTATGGTGGCCAAGTAATAAGCCTGAAAAACTAAGTATATTATTATGTTCATTAATTTTAAATTTTTTATTCCAAATAATTATGAAAATATTTATTGTTTTTTGAAGGATAACTTTGTCCGCCAGTCGATCAATCGCCAAAAAATACACAATAGAGTTGTTAAAGCGTTGCCTTAAGCGCCTCATGCGGTTGCCTAGGCGACCAGGCGCTTTGTTAGTCTCAGGCGGTTGGCCGCCTTGGTAGTCATTATTAAAAATCTAAAATGTAATATCATTATTGTTTAAGGATAAATTTTTTATTTTATTTTTTGAATTTCGTAGTTTGGTAAACAAAAAAACATGGTATTTTATATACTTCCCATGTAGTTTACCATATAATATGTTAAGAGTTTCTGTATTCAACAACAAAAAATAGAAGAAAAAAAAAGACGAACGGTGTTAAGTATGTTTTCCTCATGTTAACCTGTCCTCTCTCTCGCTCAATAGGTGGACCAATTGGTCTCTCTCCCTCTATTTGTGGGTGGACCATATGGTCCCCCTCTATTTTTCGCATGGTTTTAAAGGAGCAACTAGGCATATAGCTGAGCTCAAGTAGTCCAATAGCAAAAAAAAGGCCTTTAAATGCCCCAAATTCCCTCTAGCCCCCTAAAACTCTCATAAAAACATATTTAAAGTGGTCTCTTATAATATAAATAAGGCATGCCCCATAATTATATATATTTTTATTTATTGTATGTTTTTATTATTTTCCTTGAATATATTCGAGAATACTGAAGAAATAAGAAATGAGAAGAAGTATGACCTCTCCCTCTCTCCTCCTTCTCTCTCTCTCCCTCGTTCGCCGTCACATTGACTGTCGAACTATTTTTCTATTATTTTATCCCTCACAATCTCTCTCCCCCCTTTTGACAGTCATTGTAGATTTTTTTTTGTTCATTTTTTTATTCCCAACACTTAAAATCCTCATTTATTATTCCTAAAACTATCTCCAAGGATGCTTCAATCAAAGTGCATATTGACAATGAAGATTTTGCAATTTATATGAATTGTACGACCACTTGTTCAAAGAAATGCATCATACATAGATCTCATATTAGGGTGAATTTCTGCAACAAAAAGTTCATCAGGCGATGCCTTGAGCGCGTCAGGCTACTGCGTCAAGCGTCCATGGGATCGTCACCTAGTCGTTTTGACAACCATGATACAAAATATACTTAAATTGAATTTAATTAGCTTACTATTAAGCCTAAAATCTCAAAATGTTAGAAAAATATGTCTGTATCTTATTTTTTTTGAACAATTTTGCGCCACGCGGTTTACTCGAAGATTCTCACCGGATTTTGGGTGATTTGTGGTTTAACAACCCAACTCCAAGTGAATTCAGCGAAAGTTTGATGAAAGGAAGAAGAACAAATCTCAATATATCTCAAAGTTTGACATTTCCATATGTTGACCGACATATTATGACTTTTATACTAAAAAAAATTCAATTTTAGCTTTGACATTTTGAGATATCGGTGATGAATTGAACAATAGTGCAATAAATTGCAATATTTGCACGATATCTAGTCAACATATTGTAAAATGATAGATTGTATGGATAGATATATGATATATATATCCCTACACTGAGGCATAAGAATATATATGGGGATATATTGCATATGCTGCAAATACTTATAACCTTGCCTAGAAACTCTTATGTAAATTTGTAAGTTTGTGTATCATTATAAAAACATATCCGTCCTCAAGGATTGTGGTAGGAGTGTGTCCCTCACAGGGTGAGGATCCTGGGATTTGTTCTCAGAGTAGGAAATATCTCAAATAGATTTGGAGACTACCCCAATGTATGGTGGAGGTGGTCCACAACCCTTTGTGGCGACCCTCTAACCATTTCATTCTCGGTGTTAGATAAGAGCACAGTAGCAAAGTTTGCATTTTCCCCAAAAGTCGCAAATAATTTGAAGTTTTTTTATTAAACAATTAATTCGTACATTATTATTAGTTTTTGGAAAAATACGACCTTTTAAATTATTCTAATTTTTTAAAGGTTGCAAATAAGTATCTAATATGAAATTTTTTGTTTATAAAATTTATAATTAGTACAATTTTCTAAATGTTGCATTCTTTTTCTCTTTTAGAAATTACTCCAGCTAAATTATTCTCAAACTCCTACTCTGTGACTATGGTTAAGAGGGGAGGTGATGAATAGAAAATGTTGTTTGCATTTCTATTGCAACCTGTTGTCAGAAGTTTTTTTTTCTCTCTAGGCTTCCCTTTCAACTAATTTCAAATTTTCCTTTTGTCTTCTTTTGCATTGAAGATTGGAAAGACACCTATTTCATTTTCTTCCTTCATTTGCTGGAGAGCTGTTTCTCAATTTATTTGTCTCTAAAAAAATTCATTGTTGCAAAACATTAAGGATAAGTCTTCAAGTTGGTTATGATAGTTTTACTAGTCGTTGGTCTTAATGACAATTGATGCTGGTGCTAGTGCCAAATCTTTTTACTTATGTTGGGAGTTTAATATGATGGTTTCCATTTCTTCAACCAATAATTCTTGTTCAAGGGCTTTGGAACGGAGTGTCAATGGTAGGGAGAAACTATAAGTAAGATCATCGTCGCCGTCGATGCCCTTTCTAATATTTGGTATTGGTATTGGTATTGGTATTGGTATTGGTATTGGTAATGCTAATGCTGTTTTTACCATTCCGTTTTATTGTAGCCAGGACTTCAGTTAAGCGTGCGCTAGCAAATCTTTCTACACTATCTCCATCCACATCATTTGCCTCCCCCCTGCATTTTAAAGCCTTTAAAATGTACCACCCTTCACTAGTGTAATCATTGGTCTTCACTGAACGTGTTTGAAGTTTGAACCATATCAGTCAACTCTCTCTTATTTTGTCACTTGTTGGAGCTACTCTCAATTTCTCTTAAATGTGCTCATTTTGAATTCTATTTCTGAAATAGAGTTGAGAGTATGTGCTATTAACTCTTGTTCCATTCTATTCCAGAATTCTAATTACAATGAAGTAAATAAAAAAATAAAACTTTTCCAATGGTTATAATTTGTCCATATATATGATAGATCATCTATAGATTTTTAGTATTTATTGGAATTTTTTATTTAATTTTTATATGTTTCCCCAAAAATCTAAAAATCCACCAAACTCTTACCATTCATTTTAGATACTAGTGTTTGATAGAATCCATCTATCAACACATTGATGCTATTTCAGGCTTCAACTATCAACATAGTTGTAGGGAAACTATTGACAAGATGAGAACCTCGCTTACTAGACTCGCATATGAGGAAGCTCGCTTCCATCATGTCCCGTTTAGTAGTCAAAGGGGGACTATGTATCTAGGAAGTGATGAGATAGACCCGTGTCTAAAGCCAGTGACTTAGATCCTAAGCAAGTATCGTTGAATTGAAACCTAAGGCACCTAATTCTCTATAAATATCTCATGTAAGATAGAATTTAAGGTATGGTTGGTCATCCTAATATAATAGGAATGAGACACCTATATCTCATTTCTTACTTTCCATTTCCTAAGGATTTTTTGAGCATTGATTCCCATTTCTCGCTTTCACTTTGTTTCTCATTTTTGCTTCTCTCTTTGGTAACTATGCATTTCAGGACAAAATATAAAGTACTAATTTTGAAAAATAAAAATAAAACATATCTCAAAATATTGGAAAGATTGTTCTAGAATTGACAACCAAAGAAGTTTTTCTATTCAATTTTCAAAACTGCATTGCTGATTTTTGCTAAATTTTTTTGGTTGGATTGGTATTTCAAGCGAAAAGACGCAAGAGGTTGCAAAAATGGAGAAATAAGGTTCAATTTTCTCTTTAATCGAACATTAGTATCTGGGTACCATATTGTACTGATACGGTAGGAAACTCACGATAGGCTACCTATACACTATAATATTTACAATACATGTGCCTTTTTTTAAAATCTATATCAGTATCCTCAAATGCTGATACATCTCACATGGTATGTATCAATACTCACCATATTTTACACCATCCTCACCACTCATCGAGGATGAAAATGCAAGCATAACAGAGAAAAAACTGTCACATTTTTCCTTTTTTTTACACTTGATTTTTGCGGATTTTGTTGGAGGACAAGACTTGTAAACTTTTTTTTTTAGTTTTCAAAGTATCTCTGCATATGCTGCAAAATGTTTTACACTGGATATTTTGCGAAATGTGTTAAATACCTCATGCTTCTGATCATATTCTATTCAATTGGACTCTTTATATTTGAGTCGTTGGATCCGTACCCCCTTAGGTTTGATGTTTGAACGTGTGGTTAGAGTTCCATTTTTCTATTTCTTTTTTTAAAGAAAAGCAATCAGTCCCGAATCTTCTGCAGATTTAAAATCAAGGAAGGCTGGAAATTGACCTTCCTTCTTGAAGGATTCCAATGGGATGCTAATTGGTTCTGGTTAGTTGGATGTTTCTCCTAGGTGGGACAGTCTCTGTTCCCCCCTACATGTGTTCCTCCATATAGCTCTTCTCTTTTAGACAGTTAATTTCTAAAGAATCATAACTTATGTTTTTGCTTGAGTAAGGTCATCACAATGCCTCTTTAGTCTGCTTTGACCATGATATCGCATAGGAATTTTGCTAGCCTTAATCGTGGGCACCATTAATCGTCCCATTCCTGGCAAAAGGACAACCACTTTTGAGCGTGGGCACCATAGCACCCCAAAGTGGTTGTTTCTTTCCAGGAACCAGCGATTAAGGCTAGCACTCCCCTTTCACATAAATTTCAGGTACTACTTTCCTTTACAAATTGAAATGAACTTGGGTTTACCAAGTTTCTAATCTGGTAGCTTTCCTGTCACTAAAGTTTAGTCATTCTTGTGTTTCCGAATGGTGACCATCAGTTTCATATGGTTGTTTTTATGTTATATACACTGCAGGGTTAATTTTGATTGAATACCTCAAAGGACGGGTTAAAGATTTGCCAGTTCTTCCAGACTTGGCTGAGTCTTCCACATTTTTAGATGGCTGCAAATTATTAAATTGGAATCCAACGGACAGCTTTGGCACTATGACTATTGAAGACCTAAGGGCATCGATTGATATTAAAGCAAGAAAGAGAACATCAGAAAGGTAAGTACAAGCTGAACGGCTTGTTTGATCATCATTATAAATTGGGGTAGGGCTCGTCCAAGAGGTAACCCACTAATGACCTTATTGATGAGTCGGGGAACCACATATGCATTGTGGCACCGACACACCAACCTTTATGGTGTTGAGACCCCTTGATTTTCTTCCATATGGGTGTTTGTTTGTGATGATAACTCTGGCATGTTTACACTCTGTTTTGGGGAGAAGATGCCTATGCTCCAAATACATGCAAAATATGGTTAAGCTTACTATTTTTTGGAGTGCAAGTGAATTCTCCTTAAAAGATGGTTTACACTTTCACCCAAATAACTTTATTCTGAAACTGTTTCAATCAAACAACCCAACAATAAGTAAACGGAATGTATCATACCATTTATTCTCTTGTGAAGGATTTGTTATTCTGCTGTTTGTTTGGAATAGAACTGTGGTAATACTTGGCTATCTCTTGTTCAGACCATGTGAAGAAGCGGTTCCAAATAGGAAGAAACAAAAGACCGAGGAATCGTAGGTTCCTTTCAAGCCCACTGATGTGTGTAACATTCTTGAATATCATCCCTTTTTCTTGCCAGAGAGATGGCTAGAGTCGATGTGCTATCTTGCCCCTCGGTGTGCATTGTACCTATAATGGCTATTTACTGGTAGGTGGAACTTAATCCTCTTCTTGAGAATGTTTTGGTTGTAGCCAGTTTGGTAGCCCTCATTGCATCCGCTACATTCATTGGCTTGGTACTTGTTTTGTTGGGGTAACATATTTTATTGCCTAATGCATAAATTTTGATGATTTGTTGAATCGCTCTTGCCTTCTTCTAGTAATTAAACACATGCATAGGTTACATTGAATTCATACATAAACAGTATATATATATATATATAGAGAGAGAGAGAGAGTAGAATTCTGGCCTAAGGGTTCGGGGGCTTAGCTCTGCTGAATTTTTTTGTATAGTAATGGGTCCATAGTGGTCATAAAAGTCGTTAATATTACATTTTTTTTTAGTAATGGGTCCATAGTGGTCAAAAAATTTTGTAAGGTTAAATTCTAATAAAAGTCCAAAAACATGCCCCTTTTGAGAGACATTATAGAAATGAGAGGGAAATAAATAGCGGACTGTGGATTCAGTTATGTAGCTGAATGCCGGTCTTTGTTGGTCCACACTCCCCTTCTTAACACCCACCAATTGTGGTTAAGATTCACTCACTCCTAGGGTTCATCCATCCAACCTTGTTTTTTCTTTTTTTAAAAATTACTAACCTTAATCTAGTTAGCTTAACCCTAGTTAAAAGAGGACACGTTGACGGATATTCAGCTATCTAGTTGAATGCATGGTCTGTTAATTACTGCTCTAAATAAAATTAATTATATTTTTAATTTTTTATATTATACATATAAAAAATATCACAAATTTTTGGAGGAGCCAAACATCCTAGATTCTCAACTAACTAAAGTTTTTTGAGAAGCACAATATATAAATAATAATAAAAATATATTTTTAATGATACTATATAGTAAAAAAAGTCAAATTTTGAGAGCGAGCCCAATTTTTATTTCTTGCGATGATTTAATTGTTGCTGTTATCCATTATTTTCCAGCCACTTTTATCTGCATCTCGTGTGTTTTGGCCGAGATTTATTAAGAGAAAAAAGCTCATGAAGAGACGGATCAAACCTCATTTAGCCGGCTATTTTCTACACTCTTGCAGTATTCTCTTGGACTCATCATAACTTATGGCACCTTAGCGGTTAGGTCTGATTGTTTGTGGTATAGGTGTTCTATTACCTCTTACCAAAAAAGAAAAAGTTATTCTCTAGGGCAGAAATTGTTGCAGTTTATAACCGTTTTCCAGCCAGCTGCCGCCAAGCCCAACCTCTTCCTGGTCTTACTCTACTGACGAATCTGTCCCGGCATGCTTGGCGGACATTTAGGACACTAGTTGACAGAGAGGTCCCCTTTTTCTTCGATCAGATAATGCTAGCATCATTTTTTTTTTAAGACAGTCACTCTCTTTTTGATTGAAGAGAGTGTTAGTTGAAAACAGTCTTTCATATTGCAAATTTTGGAAAATTTTCAAAATGTTAACGGAAAATTTTCAAAATTATAAATACCTCGGATTATATTGCGTACTTAAAAGTTAAAACCCATCAAATGACTAAAAGACCATTTTCTTGGTCAAATGAAAACATAGTTGATATTGGATAAAATGGTAAAAGGGATGAATTAGTGAAGGGTAAGGAGCAAGCAACAATCCGCTTCTCGCCCAAGGAGAGGACTATTGCTCTTTTTTTGTTTTCAATTAACTACTTGCACAACCTTGGTTGCAAGAAATCCAGCTGAGAAAGGAATTGAGAGAAAATCATTTCAACGAATGGAATGAGTGTATAGGGAGGGCCCATTCAACTTCCATCCTCCTCAGCCGACTCTAAATGGTTATCAAAATGGCAGTTAACAAACGTCTTGCTGCTACAAATGCAAGCAAGCCAACCACGAGCCTACTGGCTGCATCCGAGATGGTGCCTCTGCTTTTGAAAGCACCCCATCTCCGACCTAAAGAGCAGACAGTAGGGCTGTCAATGGTTAGGAACTATATCTGGATCCCATCATCCATCAGGTCATATGAAGCCAAGATCTTGAATCTAATTATAATCGGATCAGATTTGGATCCAATTTAATTATCCGATTTGATTACATAATAATAATAATAACTTTATAAATATATTATAGTATTATTCACAATTTTTATTATAATATTATTTTAAAAAATATTAATATTAAATGAATCATATTCGAATCTTGAATAAATAATCGGATTCAGATTCGACAGATCTCGGATTGGATTTGTCACATTTTTAATCGGATGAGATTCGGATCTAGGTAGATCCGATTAAAATCCGATCCAGACAGCAACCTAACCCTTTTGGATCACTGGTTCCTACCCTGCCATACGTGAACTACTCTTTACATGCACATATGAAATATGGTGGCAGTTCTTAAATATAACCACTGTCTCATTATAATAATGACCATGACGATTGGATCACAGGAGGCCCTAATGCTTCTAGTCTTGGTACAAGGGTGCATCTATTTTGATCCTTACAAGTAATGGCAATGAGCTCTGCGCCACTACAGGCTCTTTGCTCAAACTCCATTTTTTTTTCCAGTAATGACAGAAATATTATATCATGTGGGGAGGCATCCACAGCATATGTAAAGGAAAACATCTGACTGCAGCCACCGATAAGAGTCATACGAAGCCATCCCATAAGATACAAGAACATTTGTATTAGTGTGGATAATCCCAGAATTACCTTTGAAACAAGTAACATTCCTGCCTCTTCCTCTAGGTTGCTTGGCAATCCACATTCGAGTCTGATGGCTGCCAAGAGCTGATGTATTTCTTGCATCTCTTCTATCCTTCTTAGAACCACCAGGCTCCTCTCCCTCTCCCCAACCCTTGTAAAAAGTATTACTTTGCTGGGCTCCTGAGAGACTAGAACAGAACCTGTTGCCTGCTGCAAATAACAAAAAGAGAAGAACCACTTTAAGCCATTTTGTTTTAGATAGATGGAGGTGCTAAGAAAGAGACACTCCCCACATTCAGACATCCAGCTTCAAAACCAACTCCTGGAATGAAGTTCCTTTTGCTCTGGCTTTGACGTTCACTATTGCAAGAGGATGCTTCCGGAAGTGCGTCTTAATTGTTTTGGCTACACCAGTGATGACATTGCTTCTCCCTGATTTAAGTAGAAATAATATATTACATGAAATCTACATATTATAAGTTCCATGAACTGAAATTAAAGGAAAATTTGTAGATCCAGAATATCTTCAGGGTGTTGGGGAGGAGAAAAGGAAACACAAATCTACAAAAGCTGCCATATAACTTGGCATTGTGAAAGATATGCTCAAGACAGCTACTAATGCAAGGTTAAAAGCACCACCTGAGGAAAACCAATCAGGCATCGCGTCCTTATAGATATGTTAAAGAAAAGTAACAATTATTACTGAACAGAGTTAATTGGAAGATAAATGATGTGGTAGCCCCATTTTCATGATATTAAAATGACCTCCATCTATAGCAGTGTTACAAATCTCATTCTTGGGTTTTATCGACCGAAATTTTTCTCGGGAGATTTTCATATCTGATTTTTTTTCGGGTATTTATCGCCTAAATCACGACAAAGGTTAAACAAATATATTGAAATTACAAAAAATAGTAATAAATATCACTAAGTTATAAAACCAACAACATTGTGTATTTCTCATGATATTTTTAATATCCCATCTAAATCTTGTGATATATACGAAATAAAAATAGAAAATTATATTTATCGCGAGATTTTTAAAATATCGCGATAAAAACGGAGTTTTAAACTTTAGATGTTTTTCTCGGGAGAAATTGGGTATTTCTCGGGAGATTTGTAACAGTGATCTGTAGTGTGTATATAACAGTTCACAAGCTCATCACCTGGGCTACCTCTCAAATTTACGATGGCCCAAAATTGGTCTAATCAGATACCCCGAATCATTGTGATCCAACTGCTTTGTTTTGAGTGTTCTATAGTCATTACAAATGTCTAAAATAACATATAAAAAAGAGGCCAACTGCACGAATTGGTCCAAATTGTGAATTTTTTTGAGCCGTCTGTGACTTAAGATTATCCAACCATAGTTATCATTGTGAGAAGCGAAAACGAGAAGAAAAGTGAAAGCGAGAAGCAGAAAGCAAAGCTCAAAAAAACCTCATGAAACGGGAAGCGAAAAATGAGATATAGGCTCCTCATTTCAATTATGTTATTATAGGAAGCTATATCTTTGATTTTATCTTACATGAGATTTTTATGAAAAATTAGGCGCCTTAAGTTCCAAACCGACAATACTTGCTTAGATTTTATACCCTAAGATATAGATTGTGATCTACCCCATCACTTCACACATACAACTCCATTTGATTACTAAATGAGACGTGATAGAAATAAGCTTCTTAGGAAGCGAGTCTGTTTGAGAAAACGAGTCTGGGAAACGAGCTTCCCACCCTGTACATAGCTTCCCTGCAATCCAACTAACGAGCAAATGCAATGTTTATACACCATGAAACCTTGGTTTGATATGATATAAATACCCATTTCTATGTCTTCATAGTTAAGGGTATCCAACCTAGAATATACAATGAGGGTGTAGAGACCCAAAACTTATTTTTCTTGAAATTAGTGCACATTGAATGAAAATATGAAAATTTTGCTTAAAACATTCAATTAATGTTAATTGATGCCTAAGAATGTTTAATTGGTATTAATTGATGATTAATATGTTTATGTAAAGTTTTAACTAAAGTTAAAAGTATTGCATGATCCATGGTTAATGTTTAAAGCAAAGAAAATGGTTAAAATAGGCGAATTTGCCTCTATCATAAGAGGGGTATTTTGGTCATTTTTCATTATTCAAAATTTATGAAAATTTTAGGGTAGATTCTATATGACCTAAAGTAGTTATCCTTCAAATTTCATGTTAATCCGATAAGAATTGAGCTCTTTAGAATTATTCAAAGTTTGGTGGCAAAACTGTAAATATGGTGAATGATAACTGCATATATTGTACTGCGAAAATAATGTTTTTAGCAATTTTAAAAACTTTCCAATTCTGTTATTACCTATATAAGGACCTTAACTTGTGAGTTTTAGGTATTCCATCATTCTAAAACTTATTAGAGAAAAAAAGGAAAGAAAACCTAGGTTTTCTCAAAGGTTTTTGCAAGGAGAAGAAGGAAAAGGCTTGGAGATCATCTACAAAAGCATTCGAAAGCGATTCAATCATAGGAAAACGATCAAGGAAAGTACTACACAACTTTTAAGCTAATAATTGTTATAAGATAAGTACTTTTATGATTTTGATATGTTGATATGTGTTATCATGGTTTGAATGAGTATGTTGAAGGTATGAGATACATGTTTTAAAGAAGAATTGATGCTGAGAATTGGAAGTGAATGAATAATTAGGCACCACACATTGTTCTAACCTAATAATATATATGTTATTACGATTTTAAGATATGAGAATGATGATTTCATGCTTTTAAGTTATGCTGATGAAGGTTTTGTATGATTTCAAGATGATTTTGTATTAATGATCATGAATGGAACAAGTTCTATGAGATTTGATATGGTATTGATGTTGTGATGATGGATTAAAGATTATATTGAGGTTTGGGTATGATATTATGATTGTTGTTAGGAACTCTCATGCACATATTTATTGATCTTGATGAAAGTGGTGATTTTTAGGGTTTGCACATGAATGAGATCATAAGGGAGAGACTATGGTTGAATGATGATTATATATGGAATTCTATGATGTTAACTGTGATTCTATTCTATGTACATAAACTATTCTTGTATGACTTTCATGTAAATTATGCATAATTAAGCATGTATATGGATTGGTTAAATTTTAGATAGGCAAATACTTAGAGGATGATTTTAAAGCCCGAAATTCATTAACCTTAGTTATATGGATGACTTTGGTGAAATTCTATGTTTTGATGTTGAAATCTAAGAAATAATTTTGATGGAAGCTGACCATGACACTCAAGTACATGTCGCATCGCATGATAAGTATTATAAGCACATGTCTCACAAATCCAAGCTCAAGTCCATGTACAAGAACTTTCATGGTCTTGAGAAATGCACCTAATTAAATGTTTGTTACTTGCTTGGGGCTTGATTTAACAGTGGTAAATTGATAAGAGGAGCTTCATAAGATTACAAACATGAATTTGGCAATTTCAAACATATAAGAATTCTGACCATTAGGAAGCAGGCACAAGATATAGTTAAGATCTTCCAACAGAAAAAAAAAAAGCAATGACAATCGCACAGTGAAATGGTACACTATGTGAGATACACTCCACTTCTGTATGAAAAAAACAAGGTGTTAGGAATCTCTTGGTCTCCTCCTTTGTTTCATTGCCTGAGAACTCCACTCCCAAAACTTCAAAAATAAAAGAAAATAAAAACAAATAAATCAATGTGTTGTGTCTCTCCAATGTTAATGTAAGGAATCTCACAAACATCAAAATGTTTCTCTTAGACACCCAAACAAACACCTACAGGTCTACCTATCCATAGACAACATTCAAAGGCCACAAAAACTAAAAAAATACCTCAAAAGGTTCATATTCCACCATCTCCAAGCATGAACCTTAGAACCCATTAACCAAAGCCCTCTAGATGTTAAATCCAACCATGGCCTCGTTTACAAGAAACTAATTTATGGTGTTAACCACCGAATATCTCATCAACAAAACACACAGATTTATACCCCAAAAAAAATCTGCACAAGCATAGTAATTACTCTGAATTCAAAGAAACAAGAACGCACCAGTATTCGGGGTCACCCAAGAACACTTCTTTTTGGCCTGTGAAGTATTAGGTGGAGATGCCGATACACTATCAGGAACAACCTTTTCGGACTTGGAAGCATATCAAAAAAAAAAATCGGGTGCGAGTTTGCTTGAGATTTGCAAAAAAAAATAAAATCTGCACAAGCCGGAATCGGGGTCGCCGGAATAGGGGGTTTTTGCCTCTCAGGTTTACTTGAGATTTGAAAGAGAGAGAGAAGAGAAATAGAATCAGATGCTTTTGGCGCTCAATTTTTGGATCTCAAAAGATCAAAACCTCATAACTATTCAGGGTCGTTGGATTCTTTTAAGGTGGCGTGTCTTGCTTGGGTTAAAGCCCGAGCAAGATCCGAGTACTCAATTTCGAGCAGAGGGGTCGGATCCCAAAACCACATATGCAAAAGACATTAATCCTACAAATTTTAAAAATTGTAATAAAAAGAATAATAATAAGTATATACTTATTAATTATAGAATATATCGGATATTATATCTAAATTATACTTAATATAATAATAAGGCTGACAAGTGCAAGGCACATGGTGGCCTTGTTTTATCTTGATTTTGGTTCACCAATTTTTTTAAAAAATATTCTTAATAAATTGGCAAAAAAATAGGATGTTAGGGTGAACATAGACATAGAAATGAGTGGATATGTGATTTCTTGCATAATGGTTTAAATGCTCTTGATGATTCATCTTTAAATCCTAATGCTGTAATGAGGGTGGAAGCTGTGGGGTTTAGCATACCTAATTTATGGTGTTATCCCAGTAAAGCAAAGACTTCTTTAGGTTGAATGTGTGAGCTCATTTGGTTCCAAACAAAAAATAGTTCAAAGATTTTAATTTGTAGTTTTTTTAGTCGGCAACATAATCAAATAAAGCAAACGTTAATGGAGTCTTGGAAGTTCGAACATCATTATACAATATTTCATTCAAGTTCTGGAAATATTCCCAGCTATAACAATAAATAAATAAATATGATTAAAAATCTAGCACCTCATAGTCTAATGTAATCTGACACCAAGATAATAAGCTTAGAAATCTGTAATGTAATAGACTCAAATGGGAAGATAATATTAATAAAACCCAACTATTTCCTAGCTTTAGGGACAAAATATTATCTGCAAATGCACAACACAAGACTTTACTGCAACAAAAGCTTGTTTGAAAACCTCGAATGGAAAGACCCTGCAGAAAAGCCTATTCTATCTTTGTCCTAGTTCCTTCCAGACTGCATAAAATATAACCTATAAATTTTTTTGGCAACTTTAAGGTAAATCATGAAATTCTTCTTAGATTTTTCAGTTCCTTGGGGATATTTTAGAAATTGAAAATTAAACATGACTTCATGGAGAGATTGTTTAATCTGGATTTATATCAAATGGAAAGATTTGAATATCATGTTAGCAATTGAAGGCCATGGAGCAATCCCTTAAAAGAAAAACAATTCCAAAGTTACAAAAACCCTAGCAACAAAACACCAAAACCCTAGAAATACAAAAACGTTAATTCCTCCAACATCAAAACCTCAAAGAATATGCTAAATTAAAAGGAGACAACAAAGGCATTAAAGAAAAATAAACCAAGAGAATGAATGAATGTAGGAGTCTTTGCTAGATGATCGTTGTACTTGTTAAAATTTTCAAGTATTTTCTCAATATAGTTTGATTGAGATAGCATATCCTTCAGATGTTTTGGTAATTTTCATTCCCAAGATTACATATGCTACTCCCATGTCTTTCATGTCAAACTATTTGTTCAACATTTTCTTAGTAGTTTTGATCATTTGATCATTACTCTCTATGATGAGCATGTCATCCACATAAAGACATATTATGACATATCTTATATCTATGTTTTTCACATAAACACATTTGTCACACTCGTTGATTTTAAATTCATTTGACATGATTGCATTGTCAAATTTTTCACACCATTACTTCAGTGCTTGTTTCAATCTGTAAAGTGATTTAACATGTTTATAGACTTTCTTTCCTTATCATGGAACACTAAACTCTTCTGGTTATTCCATGTAGATTTCTTCATTTAGATTACCATTTAAGAAAGCCGTCTAGACATTCATTTGTTGAATTTCAAGATTTTTTAATGCAGCAATCGCGATCATCATTCGAATGGATGTTATTCTTGTCACTGGAAAATATGTATCAAAGTAATCTAGGCATTCCTTTTGACTATATCCTTTGACCACAAGTCGTGCCTTGTACTTGCTAATTGAACCATCTGCTTTCATTTTTCTTTTGAATATCCATTTATATCTAAGAGGTTTATATCTTGATGGGAGATCAACCAACTCCATGTATGATTATGTAAAATAAATTCAATTTCAGTATTCACAACCTCTTTCCATAAAGGAGCTTCAGGACTTGACATAGCTTCCTTAAAAGTTTGAGGCACATTTTTTAACAAAAATATTAGAAAATATGGATCAAAAGATTTTGACTTTTTAGCATGTTTGCTATGTCTAGGTCTTTATTATTACCTTTGAGGTCTTGATTACTACTCATAGTAGTATCCCTAGTTCTTTTAACAGAACTAGACTCTTGTCTAGATTTACAAGGAAATATATTTTCAAAGAAATACGCATTTCTTGATTCAATAATAGTATTTACATGCATATCAGGATTCTCTGATTTTTGAATCATGAATCATATGCACTACTATTATTTGCATAACCTATTAATATGCAGTCAATAGTTTTAGGTCCGATCTTAGTCATTTTAGGACTAAGAACGACCATTTTAAACACCCCCACACTTTTAAGTATTTGAAAGTAGATGATCTATATTTCCATAATTTATAGGGTGTTTTATTGATTACCTTTCGGGGCATCTTATTTAGAATATAATTTGCAGATAGAATTGCTTCCTCCCACAAATTCTGAGGTAATTCCGAACTAATCAACATAGTATTCATCATTTCTTTTAAGGTTCTATTTTTCCATTCAACAATACCATTTTACTGAGGTGAGTAAGGTGCAGTTGTTTGGTTCATTGCCACCGAAAGGTTTGATGATATGATAAAACTCAAATACAAAGAGTATGTTTTTCAAAACATTGTTAATAGGCCACAAATGTTTTGCTACTAGGCCACAAAGATCGATTTTTAGTAAGATCATTGTTATAATTTATTCGATTTTGTACATTCTGAGCCCTCCTCACATGCTTGTGAAATTCAAGCATTCCATTAAAGTATATTTTTTTTCTATACAATGTTCTTTTGAATAAAATTTTAACTTGTGACCACTTGAAAAATAGAGGTGTGGGATGACTAACCATTACGTTTTTATGCCTTCATGTGGAAGAGTTGGTGGATAATTTACTTTTGCATTGTTCTATTGTATTTGTGATTTAGAATTTGTTCATTTCTCGAGTAAAAATGGACTGAGTGTTCCATTTTTTCGTCTCTAGTATGTGTGGATAGTACTCGAGAGACAATTTAATAGGTTCTTCCTAGAACCTACAATGTAAAAAGAGAGAAACAAGAGAGTATTTAAAGGCTCACCCTCTTTTCCATTACGCATTTGCTCAAGCCAATGTTTTAAAACTTGTCGCGTGACTCGAAACTCGGTTGAGTTGACTCAGATCGGTCGAGTTAATTCAGATAGGTCAGATTTTGAGTCAACTTGGTTGAAAACTCAAAACTATAATAAATTGGTCTGAAACTCACTTGACTCGGTCGAGTTGACTTACTTGACCGAGTCAAGTGGATCAGAATGATCCTTAAACCCCTAATAAAAACTTAAAAAAGAAAGAAAGAGAGATTGAGAATGCTGCTGGGGAGGTAAGTGATGTGTGTAACCCTCTCAACGGCTAGGTTCGACTGGGGATGCTACTTGCATGTCCAAGCACAAAGGTCCACTGTAGATCTTGACTCCTAGATCTAATGTTTATCCGATCCCCTCGTGTCCTCATAACCTTCTCGAACTGAAGGAGGAGGTGGTGGTGCAGGGGTGGCGACTACTACCGTCAATAGAGTTCGAAATCGAGAGAAGGTTCTGCTATATGCTTCATGGAGCTTGGGGCGAAAACCTTAATGCTATAGTTTCGACGAAATAGTGTATTTCAACATGTGGTACGGACTGATTTCTCTTCTGCGTCAAAAGAGCAATTTTTTCCGATAAACCCATCTGGTGAGAGCTTTATTGGGGAATGAGATTTGACACTCTTTAACTTTGGTTAAGATTTAATAACTCTTAGGATTCAACATGTAACATGGGTTCTTAAAAATTTTAACCATAGGGTTTAAAATTCTTTAACTAAGGTTCAAAAGACAGTTAAAGAGGCTATGTGAGTGGGTCAGGTTTTGGTCTTCAATTCCTATCCCTTTTGATCGAAGTCTATGTATTGTCACGTCCATGATGATGAAACTTAAGTAAGGTGTGTAAGAAAACTATGACATGTTGTCATGTCTAACCGGATTCTATATTGCAGCATAATATTTGCTATGCTAAAACATAAATAAAGGGAGAAAATAAGAGAACGATAATAGTAGCATGTCTTGAAATTAGTTTTAATGGCTTCAAACATTTATCTGGGTTACCCTCAATATTGGTTGTTTGGGGAGTGGGGTAATTCCTATGCAACATGTGGACACTAGTCTGAGTTTTATCCACGCTTATAAAAAATAAAAAGACATTGGTCTCTAAGAAGTGTTCGAGTGAATGAGAAAGAAAGCTTTTGTTTGGAGAAGAGTTTATTTTTTTTAATATTGGGAACAGTGTCTCTTTCTTTCTAATGTATATTAAATATAATTTAATAAATTTATTATTAATTATTAATTTATATTATTTATAAATATAATAATTATTAAAATTATCCGAGTTTTCGTGTTTTAACGCATTATATTGTTTGCCTTAAATGGTGTTCCATTCAACGAATAGGGAAGGATATGGGAGAAGTGTTGAGTTGAATTTCGTTTCCAGTAGATTGGGTTTACTTTCAGTCTGGAGAGTTTCTAGCTATCAGTTTTTTATTCATTTTTTAATTTAAATCTATGTATTATTAGTAAACTTTAATTTGTTAATATAATACTAGTGGGCGGCAAGTGCGATGCATGTGAGAGAGAGAGGGGAAGGGGAGAGAGACTTGGAAGAGGTATCCTATAAGGGTATTTTGAAAACAAAAATTAAATATTTTGGGTATAGAAACTTGAAAGATATTTTAGATTTAGAAAAAAACGTGAGGGACACGTTAGTATAGAAATTGACATTTGGAGAACCAAAAAACCCTACTTTTTCTCTTGAAAAGTAGTTACCACATAGAGAGGATATGCCTCTTCGTTGAAAGAGACCAAGGAGGGAGCATGAGAGAAGATAAGGAGAAAGATTTGAGGGAATCGTGGAGTATAGAGGGGTTATTGTTAGTTGTAGTTGATATTATTTCAATACCCCTATTAACTTTTCTCATGTAAAATAAGATAACATATTAATATCTTAATTTTTTTTTTATATGGAGTTATGAACAAAATTGGAAAAATATTAAAAATTCACCTTACTAACTGTAGTGCCCTTCAAATTATTATTCTGATTCTAAGAGTATTTAGGTAATTATCCTATTGAGGATATGTTAATAATTACATCATTAAAGTTAACCATGATGATTTACATAACTAAATGTTAAATAGAATAATGAGAATAAAGAAACAAAGAAGAATAATATATAAACTTGAATTAAATTAATATGTAACCAAACACCCCTTTGTAAAGCCCTTTTAGTAAAATACTAAATTAGGGTGTTAATATAAATAGATAAAACTAAACCTAGTAAACCATTATTTTTAGCAAAACCTAAATCGGAGAAAAAGAGGCATCGTAGAAAAAAAAAGAATTTAAGGAAAAAACTTGCGGGAAAAGCATTAGAACTTGTAGTGTTTGATCTAGAGATTCGAAGATATGAAGATCACATCTCGGATCTCAAGGAGTCTTCTCTATTGCTCGTGGGGATTCGAATAGAGGCAAGTGAATACTTCCTTTATATCTAGGTCTTTGCATGTAAATTCTTTAATTTAAAAGTAGATATATTATTCTTGAATCATGATTAGTTTCATTCAAATTTTATTTTTTTTTATGAAGTATGTGAAATTTTATAATTATATTTTAGGTTTAAATATTTTAAATTGAATTAATATGAAGTTGTTAGATTTCTGAAATTTTAGGACTAATCGTGAGACAATATTTATAATATATTTTATCGTATTTCAAAAATTAAGAAATTTTGTGGGTAGTTTGCACATTGGTAAATACACCTCTCTGTAAAATTTTAGACAAAAAGAAATTCGTTTAATATTGATTTCATGATTATGTTTAGGACGTTTTAAACCTATCATCAATTTCAGAATCAGAAAAACTCAATTTGTTTTACAATATTTTTAAATATTTTATATATGAGAGTGTTGTTTTAAAATTTTTAAACCAACTATAATCTAATAGAATTTAAACCAAATTTGTCTCATATTATTTTCTTTTATATTGAATATTTGGTGAATTTATTGATGAAATGTCTTGAAATTGTCAGAAAATTTCTCACTACAGATAGGTTGTGTTTCACTCAATATTTTATATTTAAAATATTATAATTTGACTTTTATGATATTTTTATTATTGTGTTCTGGAAGTCTATTTTCTAGAAAAAGTATGCCTCATAATTTTTAGGTAAGAGATAAATCTCTGAGAAATTATGAAACCCATAAAGGTTTCTGTTTTCTATTATTTCATGAGGCAGTGTAACTATATTGAGTTTAATTATTTAGAATAAGTACATAAATGAATAGAAGGAAAATAAAGAAAAATAAATAAATTATTTTATTTATTTCAAAGAAGTTCATTGAAAATAATGTATTGTTTTTTACAATTATGTAAAAATTCATAACTTGATAGATAGACTTGAAAAACATGAGTTATTTAATTAATGCATTGTTATCATTGTTTCGTTTCCTATATATATTGTTTGAATGCATATGCTTATTTTTGTTCCTTTTTATTATAATGATATGAGACACCATAATAAATAGAGTATATTTTTTTAATGGTAAAGACCACTACACAAGGGATGACTGTGAAGAGTATGATACTTTCGGAGAAGTCTAAGTCTACGAGTGATCTCTAGGAGATTCCACTAGGGAGTTCGGGACTTCTCAGTTAGACAACCTTAGGTGTATTTGTGAACTCAGGAGTCTGAGACTTCTTAGTGTGACAATACGACTTAAAGGCCCCTTAACGATGAATTAGATGACCTTTGACCACTGCTAATAGGGTAGACTCTGGGAGAACCCTATGAGCAGATGACCAGACCAATTGGAATTAACTGCAGTAATTATTGCATATTTAATTTAGATATTAAATGTTAATTACTTTTGCAAATTGCTGCATGCATGCTTGTTGTATTCACTTGTTGAACTGTGAGCTCACTCTTGCCATTATTGAAATTTTCAGGAGACACCTAAAAATGTTAGAGAGTCGGGAGGACAAAATTAGTTATTGAGACTTTATTGAGTTTTAGTTGAACATTTATCTGAGGTAGAGTGAACTACAGTGATGTTTAATTAATTTGTTTTAACTCTTTTACTCTTCGTGGTTTGTTTAAACTTCAATTGCTTGATAATATATCTAAATGATATTTATTATGAATAAATTTCATTGTTGTTGGGGTTTGTCCCCAGATCGCGCCTCAGGATCTACACCTGAGGTATATTATGTGTATGATTTTGGGGCTTGACACTAACTACCATAGTAAGATACCATAAAATTGAGACTTATTAGAAATATTAGAAAAAAAATTTTAAACCCGCTTATCTCATTATAGTAGTAAAAGCTTATCTCATTATAGGAGTAAAAGATAATTGTTGCCCGGTGCTACCAAAAACAGAAACCAAAGAAAAGATATGACCTCGTATTAAACGAATCTACTAATTCATATGCTGAATAAGCAGTATAACTTTTTTTCCCAACGTCTCAGACTTACGACAGAAATCTGGTGTGAATGTACGAATTTGCTTTCATGGTCTATTAGAGCATAGCTAGCACGCCTCAGAGTTCATACATGTATCCATTTCATTTCATCCCTTAGAAGTCCTCTATCTGATCTATTTTTTTTTTCTTTACCAGGAACATTAAATCAGGTTGAACAATTCATTGCCAGAAATCTGGGTCAACGTCAAGTTATGATGTATAATCTGACAATCCAATTAATCTGGTCTATTACTGGAACGAGTTTAACCCATTTGACATGGTGGATGTGGATCTCGCTCAGACTCGGACATTTCCTTTCATTTTGCTGAAACAGTCCTTACGTAAAAAACAAATTTCTTTATTGTTGTAGTTAAAAGAGTAATTCACTAGCTAGTACACCATCTGAAGAGCATGGGTTGAGCCCCTTGCCACACTGATTCAGACCTAAGGGTCTGGACCATGAGGTCATGGCTCATACTCGCTTACACTATTAAGGACTAGTTATTTGAGCAAAATCAAGAGACTTTTTGCCTTCATGAGCCTTCCCAAAGAAGTTGTTCATGTACTCCTCAAACAAGAACTCTCTGTAACGAGCCACCCCATCCTTCTCAACCACTTGAGGCAGCGGCCCAATTTTATCCATCGGTCGCGGAGTCGCAAATATCGGGATCGACACTCTCGATTGCATGCTTGTAGTACGTACTCGGTGTTCGGCACTCTTGTATTTTCCATTGCTTAGTATCTAACAAATCCATATAAATAAATCAGTGAGGGTCTCATGAATTTAAAAAATTCATATGATT
Source organism: Tetracentron sinense (assembly GCA_015143295.1). Lineage (NCBI taxonomy): Eukaryota > Viridiplantae > Streptophyta > Magnoliopsida > Trochodendrales > Trochodendraceae > Tetracentron > Tetracentron sinense. The sequence goes on from CM026551.1 coordinate 15,184,989, forward strand.
TATGACTACTAACCTGTAAGGTGTCGCCGACATTGATAACCAGAGCATTGGGTATGGGTGGAATCTCTATCCACTCGTCTTTCCTTCCGGCGGCACCACCTTCATCTTCCACTTTGACATATAACCCACCAATCCCGTCTTGTAGCAACACTGTTAGGGTGCCCATGTCGGAGTGGCGCCCTACACCGACTGTTAGCTCTGGATTAGGACAAGTTGGGTAGAAGTTCATGTTCACCATCTTTGTGCCTATATACCTATCGCACATCGAATTGTCGAGTGTCACGCCAAGTTTCCCAAGTAGTACTTCCAATATCCTTCTCACCATCTCTGTTGATGTCTTCAGGTACTCAAGCGCAGATTCTCTGTACACAAATTTTCACAATTTGATTAATTATGATGATAAAAGAAAGAAATTTGCTAGCAAAATTGCGCACGTACGTAGACCTAGTGCATCCTAAGGTTAACCCTAGAACAATTTCCAAATAACTTGAAGGAAGTTATTTTATATGATATATATTGGTTTTAGCATTTATATACAACTAGCGGGTGGCACATGTGATGCACGTGAGAGCGAGGGAAGGAGTTAATCATAGTTAATAGGAGTTAAAAGGGACATGTGTTAACCCGCAAGTGTGAACTCTCCCCGAGTTCAATCGCGATTGACTGCGATTCTATTCTTTAAATAGATAGATGAGGATAGTTTAGGAGTTAAAGCAAAGGGGAGTGATAGGATGCTTCTGGAGCTTACAGCTGTAGCAGTTTTTTTTGAAGAAAAACTAGCCTGACTTCTTCCATCTACACGTTTCCTATTCTATTATCCCGTTCTCATTTCTCTCTCCTCATCCCCTTACGTGGCCCTTTTTCTGACCGCATCTGTTAACCTTAGTTAACATCTATTAACTTAACTGTTCATTATGTTTTAATTATATTTCTAAAATCCAAGGGTAAATGGATGAACCTTAGGGGGTGAGTGAATCTTAACCACAGTTAGTAGGTATTAAAAGGGACATGTGGCGATATTTAGACACACATTAACTATGGTTTAAGTTAAACAACCTAAGGTTAATTTTATTTTTTTTCTAAAAAACAAGAGTAGATGGATGAACCCTAGGGGTGAGTGAATCTTAACCACGATTAGTGAATGATAAAAGGGACATGTGGCGACATGTAGGCATGCATTAACTGTAGTTTAGATTAAACAACCCAAGGTTAATATTTTTATTTTTATTTTCTAAAAACCAAAAGTAGATGGATGAACCCTAAGAGTGAATGAATCTTAACCTCAGTTAATGAATGTTAGGGACTCATGGCCACATGAGGAGAGAAAAACGGAATAGGATAATATGTGAGAGAGAGAAAAGGGATGAGGAGAGAGAAATGAGAAAGAAAGAAACAATCTCGGGAGAAGATCCCGATGACGTTTTGCTTTAAAAAACTATTGACAAGTGTAGGCAAGAGAAAACATCTGCGTTCCTTTCACAGGAACGCAGATGCGCAAAGTATCATTTCCCTAAAGCAAAACATTAAATTAAAGGTTTGTTTTATATAAGGATAGTTTAGGAATTTCAGAAAATTCAAGCGTAGCCTGCCTCTCCCATTATAGTAGTAAAGAAGAAAAGATAAAGATACATAAAATTTCATATATATTTAGAGAGAGAGGCACATGGAAATATTTAGCTGATTCTAACTTTAGAAACTTCAGTAAATTGAGGGCTTCTCCATTGTCTTACCATTAAAAGACGGCCTTGGAATGTCTATGGGGAAAGCCAGAAAGGGCTTGTCTCGGGGTTCCATAGAATAGGTGACAAGTGGTAGAGAAGTCATATTCATGGGGCCATGATATTGACTTCTCCCCACATATTAAGACATGTGGCGATTAGTGTGGGGAGAGATCAAATGAGGAGAAGTCAAAATCATGAGGAGAAAATTGAATGACTTTCGCCCCCTTTTTTCTGCCAACTGTTGCACAATGTATGAAACGCAACTCCTGGCTTCGCTAGAGACAATCCAAAGCATTAAAAGATGGCTCTGGTGTAGTAGATGGCGACAATCTCATATTTGTGGAGAGATACAGTGACAGTTTCTCTCTATAATTACGATATTGCCATCGACTTTACGGGGAGCTCTATGAAGCAAAGCTCTGCCTCATATTTAAACTCAAAATTATATGGTTCATACAATTTTAAAACCCTAAAAACTTGTGTGCCCAAACTTGAAAAAAAAACCAAAAACTTGAGGTGTTATCAACCAAAAAACAAAAATTGAGGTGTTCTAATTAGGTGACGTCTCTGCAGGTTAACTCTTATAAGGACTATACGGTCCAGAAGCTTAATTTATCCCAAAAGAAAGCAAACAATAGAGAAACTTACTTGCACTTCTCAGGCCAGTATTTTATAGCGTCTGCATCACCAGTATAGACCATGCTGACGTAATCCTTCCACTCCAACGCCTTCTCCATCTCAGGCACGAAGCTAGTCTCATACTTAACAAACGGGCTTGGGCTCACCCCTTTGAGATAAACCGCCTTCTTCTCAGGCGGCTGGTTAAAGAAGTGGTGCGCCGAGTCCTTGAGCCGCTCGAGCAACTCAACCGGAACGCCATGGTTCACTACTTGGAAGAATCCAAGGGTCTCTGCAGCCTTTGCTAGAGCCTCCACCACTTGATCATGGTGAGGCCCATCAAGCTCGGACAGGTCAATTGGTGTGGGTACGTTTGGGTTTGCGTCTAGCTTGTTGATTCTCTCTTCTGGGGGTTGGATATACCGTTCAGGTATCTCCGATAGCCCTGCATCCACCATCCCTTTCACGCCGTTACCGTCTTTGACAACGAAGTCGAACAGCGAGCCGCCATTGTGGAAACTCGGAGCCATTGTCGTGTGTGGAGGAGCGATTGTGTAAACGTAGGAGTGATGGATGGTAGCAGTGAAAGTGCCTTGGGTAGAGCCTCAAATTTATAGGGTAAATTCTCTCTGACTTTTCTTCAATTGGATTTAGAAGTTGAGCTCCAGTTCAAGAGAAAACCGGAAAATAGCAAGTTGTTTTTCTATGCGTTTCTATTGTGGTAAGTAAATAAGAATCTTGTGTGTGTTGTGTATACTGATTGGAGTAAAATCCTCTACAGTGATAACCGGATTTGGTAAATCCGGTTATCACCCCTAGAGGTCACCACGTGTCTCCTTTGACCCACCTTAACCGTGGGTAAGATTTATCCACCCCTAGTTCACCCACACATTCTTGGGTTTTTTTTTTTATAAATATTAATTCTTTTTTTTAAATTAAAAAATTGTTTTTAGAGTTTTTTTAATATTAAAAATAGTTTTTAAATTTTAAAAAAAGAATTAATATTTTTAAAAAAAAAACATGGATGGGTGGGTGAACCTTTCCCACGGTTAAGGGTTGTCAAAGGAGACACGTGGCAACCTCTAGAGGTGATAACCGGATTTGCCAAATCCGGTTATCACCGTAGATGATTTGGCTCCTTAGGGTGTGTTCGGTTGAGGGGAATGTAAAGGAAAGTGGGTAAAAATGGGAGAAACTCCCACTTTCATCTTGTTTGGTTTGAGAGATTTTGAGGTAAAGTAAAACTTGAACTTTCTCAATAGTGTACAACTTTCTCTCACTTTCACCCAAATCTTATTCCACCAAAAAGCTAGAATTGTGAAAGAAAGTAAAATAAAAACTTCTAATTCCAAATCTACCCTTTTGTTGAACCCTATTCCTAAAGAGAGCAAAGGGTAATTTTGAAAAAATTTATACTTTCCCCTAAACTTTTCTCTCAAACCAAACACACAAGAGAATTTATACAATTCTTTCACTTTACTTTCCTTTACTTCACTTTACTTTCTCCCACCTATTTACCCCTCAACCGAATACACCCTTAGGGATTAGGGCATTGGACGGGATGGGATTTGATCTGGCTCTCGCCAGATCAAAATCATTTGAGTGTGACATGTGGTGATAAAAATGGGAGAAGATACCAAATGGAGAGAAGTAAAAAAAACAGGGGGGAAAATGAAATGACTTCTCCGTTTTTATCGCCACATGTCGGACAAAGGCCTTAGGCTAGATGATTTTGATCCGGCGAGAGTCAAATCAAATCCCATCCCGCATCGGAGGGATTCTCTGGTAGATGCCCACACATCATCTGACATGTGGCGATAAAGGAGAGAGATCTCCTTTTTATCGCCACATGTTGGATTATGTGTGGAAGACCGAGACCTTTTTTTTCTGGCATCTCCTAAAGACAATCCGATGCTGGTATATGGAGGGTGTGTTAGTATGTGTTACCGAAAAAACAAAGAATCTAACATAGTAAGATTTTATAGTATCCGTCAAAGATTTGTTACAAATCCAATTACTTTAATGACTATTACAATGAGGCTCATTACTATAGACACTATATAAACACTATACAGGAAAGAAAATTTAAACGTTTCTTTTATAATAATTCCTACAATTTAGCTTACTTAAAATGAAACACTACTCTAGATAAGTAAGAATATAGGAGAGAAAATCAAATCTTTATAACTCTTATAATTTAGCCTATAAAAAGAATCCTGCAATTTAAATTAAATTGATTATCAACTAATATAGTTTTTTTAATATATATATATATATATACACTATTATAATGAGATAGTTGGGGTTTTTCTAATATTCCTAATGAGTCCCATTTTTATGGTATCTTATTGTGATAGTCAGTAAGGTGATTTTTTTTTAGATTATATTTTTCCTATTTTATCAATAACTCCATGTAAGAAAAAATTAAGATATCTTGTTATCTTATTTGACATGAGAAAAGTTAGTAGGGGTATTGAAATAATATCAACTACAACTAAAAATAATCTCATTATATCTCCATGATTCCTTCAAATCTTTATCTTTATTTTCTTTCATGCTCTCTCATTGGTCTTTCTCAACAAAGATGTTTACTCTCTACGTGGTAACTACTTTTCAAGAGAAAAAGTAGGGTTTTTTTTCTTCTCAAAATGTCCCTTTCAATACTAATGTGTCGTTCACAATTTTTTTTTAATCTAAAAAGTCCCTCAAATTTCTATACATAATTTTCTCTATTTTTAATTTTGAAAATTCTCTCACTAGGATCCCTCTTCCCAGACTCTCTCCCCTTCCCCTCTCTCTCACGTGCATCGCAATTGCTGCCCACTAGTATATATATATATGTGAGACCCAATTATTATTTAAAAAATATTTGCAAACCTACTTTAATAAAGGGGATAGAAATTGCTAGGCAGGAGTTGAGACCAGTTCTTTGGTTATAAACATCTGCACAAACTCAGCCCCTGCTAAAGTTTCAAGTTGGCCCAGACTTTTGTTTTTTTATTTTTTATTTATGCGGTTATCATTTAACTACGTTAGTAGGTTAGATCGGCTAGAAGTTAGCTTGGGCAGTGGAGCTCATACTAACCTCTTCAAACTAAGGGAATAAGAGAAGAAATTGTCGCCTTTTGTAACCGTTTTCCACCAAGATGCCAACCTCTTCTTGGGTCTTACTTTGCTGGCGACTATATAACTGGCATGCTCAGGGGCAGAGCAAGGAGTTTCGTAGTGGGGCATGCGATGGTTCATTGAAAATGGTAGTAGTTGTTGATGAATTTGTTGAAAATTATTGGGTTGGAACAAAATATTATGAGTCTTGGTGGATGGGGTTTAGGGCTGTAGGGCCCGAAATTTTTTTTAAGACTAAATTTTTGGGCCATTTCATACATATTGTAATAACTCGTAATTTTTATTCTCGTAAATTAGGTGGGTGATTATTAATAAATTATAAACTAATTAATATAAAATAATTAATTTAGATACTGGAATTAATTAAATGATAATTAAGTGTATTGACCAATATCTCAAAATCTGTGTTAATTAGGTAAGGCCAATTACATTCTGTCTTGCGATGAAATGGTTTAATTAAAATTAGATAATTGATTTGAGTATAATTGAATTAATTTAGTTCATTTAATTATTAAATGAAAAATAATGATTTATTCTTATTATAATTAAAACCGAATGAAATTAATTAGCATAATTAATTAAATGGCCATTGTCCGGAGTGCATCGTCGTATAGCGGGCAAACACTGGCAGGGCGGGACATAGCGCCTATACCCTGTGCATAGTCGCAAACACAGCCAGGGGTGATAGTCGTGCGTCGAGCCGAGTATTAGAGTGATTAAGCTCAGCTCGCAAATTTTCACTATTGTTCAAGCTCCCGAGCTCGGTTCAAACATAAATACCTTGTTCGAACTCGATTCGTGATCATAAATACCTTGTTCAAACTCAGCTTTTAACGAGCTTAATTATAAATAATTATTAATTTTTTAAAAAAATTTTAAATCTATTAGCCGAGCCAAATTAGGGAGTATAGCCACACTTGACCCTCTCTTTGAACCAAGGCGAGCAGCTTTGTGATCAATTACTCATTTGGGCCTTGCCCTTCTTCTCTCATTGTAACACTTATTTAATAGGCAACATCTTATGAACACAACAGTTCGCTAACCGATGTGGGACTATCTTTTGTCCCACATCACACATTTTGTTGTTTTTTATCACTTCCAAGCTACACTACTAGTTTGCTACACGACTGATTATTTTAAGACACGGCCATACACACACACCCACACAGCCCCACACCGACACACATGGCCACACACCCATGCAGCCACACACATGGCCACACACACTGCCACGATCACACGGCCACAACCACAACACATACACTCACCCACACTACACTAATTTAAATATATTTTAAATATATATATAATCCAACTGGGTTTTTATCGAGCCGAGCAAGGGTGTGTTCAAGCTCGGCTCGTTTACTAAACGAGCTCAAAAAAGGTGTTCAAGCTCAGCTCGTTTACTAAATAAACGAACGATACTCGAGCTTTTAACGAGCCGAGCCCGAGTAGTTCACGAACATTTTGTTCAATAAGCACCCCTAACTGTGCTTAGTCACGTCTGTCCCCTTTGCATAGTCGTGCCAAAGCGTGGCTTGAGATGACTTGACGTGTGTCGAGCTGACATAAAGCGGTTGCTGTGACTAAAGGCCACTCCATGTGATAAGAGGAAAAGTAAACATCAAAGCAGGTATAATATTAGGGTGTATTCGAGCTTAGCGGAGCTTAGTTAAGATCGAGCTCGGTTTGAAGATGTTCAGACTTGGCTCGAGCTCGAATCAAACTCAAATAACTACGCTCGAACTCGAAACTTAGCTTGAACATAGATTACCAAGCTTGAGCTCGGCTCGAGCTTGAACTGATTCGAGCTTGAGCTGAGCTTCGCTTAGCTTGAGCTCGGCTTGCAACATTCAAATGTATTCTACCATCACCTTCACATAAAACGAAAGCTCCTACAACCAGACCCAAATAGGAATTTCAGAGCACTGAATCTTGTAGAACCCCAGAATTGATTGTGGTGTGCTATCATCATCTCACACACCTCACCCTCTCTTGTAGAACCCCAGAACTCAAGTTCATAATCAGTGAATAGTGCAAGTGAATAGTGAATTTTGGCCAAAAGGGCTTTCTATATATTTTGGTGTAGGATGGTTGAATGAAAGTATAGTGACCATAATTTAAATTAAATACACTCAGAGGTAAATTGGTAAATTATATCCTGAAAATAATTTAGTAATTGATATTTTGGTGTTTGATCATATGGCTAACCTTGGTGGAGTAGGGCTAACCCAATGATTTAATTTAATGAGTTAAATTGGTTAAATCTAGGTTATAAACAAACAGGCCTTAGTGAGGATATATTAGTAATTCTCTATATGAAGTTTAGTATAAATAGAATTGTTTAACCTAATAATCATATTTTTGCTAAATCTGAATCAAGAGAAGTGAGATACGATCGTTTTGGGAGAAGAGGAAGAAAGCGGCTGTAGAGTTTAGAATTCTATCGGATCCCATGGAGAACCCTGTGATGAGAATTGGATCGTCCAAGTTAGCATCGAACCTCTCCTAAGCAATCAACCTCTTGCATTCTTCTCGAAATCAGATCTAGAGGCAAGTGAATATTTTTATAGTTTAGATATAGGGTGTGTTGTGAACATAATTAATAATTCGGCATTCGGTAAAAATTTAGCATGAAAATTATTCGCGTATAATTTGGAAAAATAATTTACTAATTCGTTCAAAATTTCGGTGAAAAAAACACAGGACATTAAAAGTATGATACGTGAATAATTCAAGTATAATTCGTCCCAAAATTGAAATAATTCATCCAAAAAGTCGGCTAAATATATAAAATGCATATATAAGGTTATCTATACTTAGACTTTTATGTAATTGAATAAATAAGGTTAAGTGACTTAATTGTATAAATAAAATATACAATCTTAGTATTAGATAATTAAATTGAACTAAAACTTTAAATAAAAATAATAATTATAATACACAGTCTAATGATATAACTTTTTTTTAAAAGATGTATGTAATCTATATTAAATTTATTGGTCTATAAAAGGAATCAAAATTAAAAAAATTAGTCCCCATCTCTTTAGTTACTTATTTTTAAGAAACTACTAGTTAAAGCTGCACATGCAAGGCACGTGCAGTACATTTAAAATAATATTAAAAATAATTATATGTATGATAAAAAATAATTTAATTATAATATTAAAAAATATTTATATACTACTTATCATCAATGTATATAGACATAGACATTTTCTTCTAGTAACATGTTCTATTATTGGGCTGGTTTGTTCAACAAATTGGGGACCTCATACCTCATTTCTGCTAGATAGGATCGAAGTCAATGGCAAGAGTTCAATCAGCCACAGCTCAACAAGAGTCCCTTTTAACCCCTATTAACTATAGTTAAGATTCACTAACCCTTGTTCAATAAAATAACCTTGGTTTTATAAGAGAAAAAATATTAACCCAAAGACATTTTTTTATATAAAAACCAAGATTATATTGTTGAAACTTAAGGGTTAATGAATCTTAGGTATAGTTAATAGAAATTTAACTATGATTAATAAAAGTTAAAGGGACAGGTTGTGAACGTGATGACGTGGTCGGTGTGATTGAACTCGGATAGTTCAATCACAATTGACTGATCCTATTTCCATTCACATCCTCAAGGACTCATCCTTTGGCATTATAATGATAGCATTGGAGATTTCAACATCAATCTTTACTTTATTCACCGCTCAAAGAAACGTAACAAAACTAATTCAATCCCACAATAGTTTCTAGCAACTGTGGACCCCTTTCATATGGTTCTTAATGGCGGGACCTAAATTAAAAAAAACCTTTGTTTTCACGACCACGCTATCACGGCAGCCGAATGACAGAGGGGCATCGGATCTGAAAATAGTACTGGTGTTTGATTTCTCATGCTTCAGAACGAGAGGGCCGGAGGATTTTGTTCAAAAAGGATCGGTGACAAAAGAATGATAAGCCGGGGCGGTAGACCTGTGAGATCCATTTCAAAGAGCATTAGTTATGAACGGATTTCAGACTCCACGGATTGTGGATATATGTTGTGAATGAAGGTGGTGGAATATATGACGGTGAGGTCGTGGCGTCTATCTACGAGCGGTGAGATCATCTTGCCGACCTGACAAGCAGAGCCGGCCCGTCCATTAGGCCATCAAAGCCTTTGCTTTAGGCCCCATTAAAAAAGATAATATTAAAAAGGCCCCATTTAGAATATTAAAAAAATATAAAAGACCCATTTAGAATATTAGAAGGGCCCCATTTATAGTTAATTTTTTTTAATAATATTAAAAAAAACTCTATTTAGAATTTTTGCTTTAGGCCTCCAAATGGCTTGGGCCGGCCCTGCTGACAAGAGGTAAAAAGTGTGGTGCCAGTACCCAAAGAGTGTAGAAAGTTTTCAACAATATGTAGTTGGTAACTCGGGAATGAGAAATGTTTTGTCACGTAGCGAAGTTAAGTCAAGGTATTTTTGGAAGATAAACTTCAACCGATACTTTTGGCATATAGTGATGTTAGCCTTCTTCTTTATAAGGGTATTAGATATAGATTTGCAAGAGTGCCACCCTCATAGATTTAATGATTGATATTTCATCTCGGGAAGGAATCATATTAAATCACGATTGAACTCAGGAGAGTTCAATGCATCCAGAAGTTAACATGTGTACTTTTTAATTTTCGGTAACTATGGTTAAGATTTGTTTTATAAAGTGGCTAATGATTAAGCATTGAACCTTGATTTTCAAAAAAATATTAATATAACGGTTAAAACTTTATCACCATCGTTAACATGGCAATTAAAGGGGCTCAATTGGTGCAATTGAACTCTCTCAAATTCAATCGCAATTGGACATGATCCATCCATCTCTTTTCATATAAAAGAAAGTTCCAGCCAAACGAGTGCCACCACATAACAAAAATCTATCTTTCTCTCCATTAAATCTTAGACAAATGATAGATGGCTGGATCAAACAATACTACCGTCTCTCTCAACCATTGATTGATTGATGTTATGAGTTGGCTCACACATTGCAAGTTGCCCTGTCAAAAATAAAGTAAAATCATTGGAGACTTTTTTTTCAGTTTAATTTTTCAGCTTCCATGAAGATTTACCTGGCAACGTAAATTGCCCGTGACAGTTGATATCAGAGCAAGGTCGTGACCGTGTATTCAAGGCTAGAAGACATGGCACAGGGGATAGGAGCGCGCACTAACAAGGATCGTCTAGACGAGTTGGAAACCCAGACAGCACAGATTGATGGGATGTAGCATATCTTGGTGCAGATGGATGACCGAATAAGCAACATGGAACAAGGACACCAGGAATTGGTCGGATCAGTAGAGACCTTGACCGAAGACGTGAAGGGGACAGTGGATGCTCTCCAGGCCAAGATTGAGGAGCTCTCTAACCGGTTGAATGTGCTTACCATGGCAGTTGGTTCGCACCCTCATGGTCCCACCGAGACATACAGTCGGGTAAAGGTGCCAGAGCCTCGTTCGTACAGTGGTACGAGATATGTGAAAAAGTTTAAGAATTTCTTATTCGACATGGAACAGTATTTCCGAGCCGTGAGACAAGAATCAGAGGAAACCAAGGTCTCAACAGCAACAATGTATCTATCGAGTGATGCCAAGTTATGGTGGGGTACTCGATACGATGACATTCAGAATGGGAGATGCGTCATGAATACTTGAGCGGACTTGAAGCGGGAGTTAAAAGCCCAATTCTTACCTGAGAATGTGGAGTACGTCACTAGGAGGAATTTATGACAGTTGGATTAGACAGGTACGGTGCGTGAATATGTGAAGCGGTTCTCGGCCCTCATGTTAAACATCAAGGACATGTCCGAGAAAGATAAGATGTTCTATTTCATGGAGGGATTGAAACCTTGGGCACAGACCGAGTTACAAAGGCAACGTGTTCAAGACTTAGCTTCAGCACAAGTAGCAGCAGAGCGTCTGAATGACTACTCCACAAATGACCCTAACAAGAAGAAGGTGACCTCAACCCACACTAGCCACAATAAATCTTCTCGACCATCGAATGGGAAGAAGCAGGGCAATGGCAAGTCTGGGTTGAGCAAAGAAGCTTCAACATCAAAGGGTTCGAGTATCAAGCCGATGCAGTGCTTTCTTTGTGGTGGACCACACCGAGTAGCAGTTTATCCGCAGACACAAGCCCTCAATGCCCTACAGGCATCAGTGAGTAACTCGACTATGCACGAGGAGCTGTCCGAGAGTGATGATGATGAGGAAGAGCAGCCAATGATGGGAGCCATCAGGTTGCTTAATGCTCTTAAGACTCAAGGTGATGAGAAGGCGCCACAGTCAAAAGGGCTCATGTTCATTGATTTGAAGATCAATGGGAAGGCCACCCGTGTCATGGTGGATACGAGGGCGACACATAACTTTGTTGCGGAAGGAGAAGCTAAGCAACTGGGATTGAAGCTGGAGAAAGATTCAAGTCGCATCAAAGCCGTAAACTCGACAGCGAAACCTATTCACGGGGTAGCCAAAGGGGTGCCCATTGAAGTAGGTGCTTGGTCAGGAAAGACTAACTTGACAGTGATTCCCATGGATGACTTCCAGGTCATTGTGGGGATGAAGTTCTTGCAGGAATCTAAGGCCGTGCCAATGCCGTACCTACGATCGTTGTGCATCTTTCGTGACTCTCCATGTATGATTCCAACAGTGGCAAGCAAAGGTGGAGAGAAGATGCTTTCGACCCTACAGCTTAAGAAATGGTTGAAGAAGGTAGAGATGACTTACTTAGCTACATTGAGGGAAGAGTCTCAACTAGAGCAGGATTCAGTTCCGAAGGAAGTGACCGATGTGTTGGCAAAGTTTGCTAGCGTGATGCCCGACAAGTTGCCAAAGTCCCTTCCTCCTCGTCGAGCAATTGATCATGAGATAGAACTTGTTCTCGGGGCTAAGCCGCCTGCGAAAGCCCCTTATCGTATGGCCCCTCCGGAGCTTGTAGAACTTCAGAAGCAATTTGATGATCTCCTAAAGTCAGGCTTCATTCGCCCCTCCTAGGCACCATTTGGGGCACCAATCATCTTCCAGTGCAAACATAACGGGAGTTTGAGGCTTTGCGTGGATTACCAAGCACTAAACAAGTTGACCGTGCGGAACAAGTATCCCATCCCATTGATTGCCGATTTTTTCGATCAACTTGGGACAGCCAAGTACTTCAGTAAGCTTGATTTACGGTCAGGCTACTATCAGGTTCGCATCGCGGAGGGCGACGAACCTAAGACGACTTGCGTGACGAGATATGACGCATTCGAATTCATGGTGATGCCTTTCGGCCTTACCAACGCACCAGCTACCTTCTCAACACTGATGAATCAGATATTCCATAAGTTCCTGGACAAGTTCGTTGTGGTCTATTTGGATGATATCGTGGTGTATAGCTCAACTCTTGAGGAGCATGTTAAGCATTTGCAAAAGGTGTTAGCCTTGCTAAAGAAGAACCAATTGAACTTTAAGAAGGAGAAGTGCTCATTTGCACAGAAGCGCATTAGTTTCCTTGACCATGTGTTGGGTGAAGGAAAAGTGAGAATGGAGGAGGACAAGATCCGATCTATTCAAAAGTGGGAGCCACCTACGACTACCACCGAGCTGCAATCCTTCCTAGGCCTTGTGAATTACTATCGTAAGTTCATTAAAGGCTACTCAGCAGCTGCAGCACCATTGACTGACCTACTTAAGAAGGAGCGTGCTTGGGTATGGTCAAGGGAGTGTCAGGAAGCCTTCGAGAGACTGAAGCTTACCGTGGCCCAACATCCTGTTCTTATACAGTCAGACTTGGTGAAGCCTTTTGAAGTACAGACTGATGCATCAGATTATGCTATTGGAGGAGTGTTGGTGCAAGGAGAACATCCGACTGCTTATGAGAGCCGGAAATTATCTGAAGCTGAGCATCGCTACACAGCTCAAGAGAAAGAGTTGCTTGCAGTGGTGCATTGTCTTCGGGTGTGAAGGCATTACTTACTTGAATCAAAATTTATGGTGAAAACCAACAATGTTGCCGTGTCTCACTTCATGACGCAGAAGAAGCTCACGTCCAAGCAAGCGCGATGGTAAGAGTTGCTAGCGGAATTTGACTTTGAGTTAGAGTACAAACCGGGTCGGTACAACAATGTTGCCGATGCCTTAAGTGTAGAGACCCGAATCTTTTTTCATATTTTTAGTGCATTGCATTAAGGGTATTTTTAGTCGTTATAAGTGTTAAAGTGTGTGTATTTATATCTAAGTATGGTGATGTAAACTAAGCTTAATCAACTTGTAACGGATGAATGTCATAGCACACCCTAAACTTTAGGAAGCTCTAGTTTTAGCACCGTTTACTGGAATTGAGTGATTCTTGAACCATTAGAAAGGTGTTGGAACCCTCTTCGAGGTTCATGTTTAGTGTTTTTCCTCATTTTGAGTTTAAGTCAAGTCAATAGTGAGTTTTGTCTAATGGAATTACAGATCAGTCAACTTTGGGGACAATTTAGTCTATTAATTAAGTGGAAATTGGAAATTCTAAAATGCCAGAAATGTTCATTTTCGAGAGACGAATCCAACGCAAGTTGAATCGTCAAAATCCGACGAACGAGTCAAAAGTTATGGCCAAAACAGTAAAGGGAGTCAAAACCTGCAGGAACCGATCGCTCGGTCAGAACCAGCGATCGATCGGTCCAAAACCGATCGATCGGTATCTATCGACTGGTCCAAAATTCTGTATGGGAAAATTTTCCAGAGAGTGTGTTTTTGACCGATCGCCCGGTCATAAACACCGATCGATCGGTAGGCAACCGATCGCTCGGTCATTACCACCGATCGCTCGGTCCTTCGTGTTTTTGCTGATTTTTAGTATGGGCTTTTTGGTCTTTTCGTTCTCAGACCTTGGGGCTATAAATAGGGGGTCCTACTCGAAATATTAAAATACTCCACCTAGTTCTAACCTAATTTGGCAAAAAGGAGGAGAAACCCTAGGGTTTTGAGAGAGGGTTTTCTTGGAGAAGGAGGAGATTGATAGGAGATTGCAAGAAAAGTTTGGGAAGCTTCTCCAAATCGTCTCGGGAGCGTTTTGAATCCAAGGGAAGGATTCCTAAGGTCGATATACTATCCTAATCAACTTTATTTTAAGGTTTTGTGAATGTTAAGATGATAGAAATGATAGAATAGAGATTGAATGCATGTTTTCCCTAATTTTCTATGAAATGAGCTAATTATGAGTGGACGTGTGAATGGAAATGTGGATTTGAATGTGGATGGGATGTATGAAGGATGGGAAATGTGTGGAGGATGGGATTACTATGTGGATGTGAATGGTGAATGGATTGTATGGATGGATTGTGGTTAGATGGATGCTTGAGAAAGTAGAGAAATAATGGATTCATAATATGGGTACTCAAGGTGTTTGTAAAAATGTTTGAGAGAATAAATGCTATTATGTTCTTATGAAATGGTGGTAAATTGATTATGAATTGCGATATGAATTATGATAAGATATGTATAGGTGAATGGTTTGTTAAGTATGTTTAATTATTTGCTTGGGAATTGATAGTCGGGAAGGTAAGAACTTAGAGGAACATCTCTCAAACCGGGAATTCTCTAACTATTTGGTATGGGACATATAGTGGAGTTTCCATGGTGGGAGATCGGAACCTAAGCAATTACCAACTCGAATATTAATTTCGACACTTAAGCACACAAGCACGTGTATGCGAAGATAAGAGTCTCACAAGTCACACATGTGGACTACAAGCATGAACATGGCATACGTATGACATTCTGAATAAGCATAAGCATGACATGGTCCGTATCCGCCAAGAACGGCATGTCTCATTACTGTGTGATCTGAATAAGTGCATAAGGCATGGTCCGTATCCGCCAAGAACGGCATGTCTCATCCTTGTATGATCTGAATAAGTGCATAAGCATAAGCATAAGCATCTCACAAGCACGTGGTCTCGTAAGCATAAGTACCTCATAAGTGTATGGTTTTCTAAGTCTAAGATTCTCACAAGTACACGAGTCAAGGTGATGATATGATGTATATGCGCACACGTTCTTCCGCACTCTGATTATGTTATTATGTTATTGGATATGTTTCTGACTAAGTGCAGGTATATTATTATTGTTGGTTGGATTTTATATACACTGAGTACCTTTGTACTCAGCCGGACTTTTGTCTTGGCAGGTATAGAGCAGGAGTACACGGCGGAGCCGTGGGTTGAGGAGACTTACCTCGAGGAAGGAGGTGAAGGTGAGCCTTCCGAGGAGGGAGCCGGAGACTTGGGCGGCTACACCTCTTAGTTTACATTTCCTTTCTTTGAGAGAGTTTTGTAATTGACTTTTAGAGGATGTTGCTCAGTAGACTTTTATGGTTGTGTATCAGACTCTTATTGGTTCATTGTTAGTTGTATATATAGACCTTAGACTTGTGCAGGTTGGATTGGGTTTATATATATCGAATTTTTATTATCCTCATTTTTGAAGACTCGTGTAGTAGCCTTGTATGCATGGTTTTAAGCAGGTTTAAGTAACGTGGCGATTCCAAAGTCCTATTTTAGCCTTGTAGGATTTTGGGGTCGTTACATTAAGTCACAAAGAGGAACTTGCGGCCCTAAAATAAGTGATGCATAGGAGTGTGCAATGGGTGCAGTCTATCATGCACGATAAGATCCGTGAAGGGTTGAAGACCGATCACCAGGCGAAGGTGATTTGGCCACTAGTTAAAAGTGGCAAGACTCGTCGTTTCTGGATCAACGATGGACTTCTTTACACAAAAGGAAGCCGCATCTTTGTCCCAATGATGGGGGACCTAAGGAAGAATCTTATAAAAGAGTGTCATGATACTCTTTAGGCAGGCCATCAAGGATGGTGTCGTACATATGTCTTGCTAGAACGGGATTACTACTAGCCTCGTATGCGAGATGATGTTGCAGAATACGTGAAAACTTGTCTTGTGTGCCAACAAAATAAGGTGGAAAGTACTATACCTCTAAGGCTCTTGGAGCCATTACCTATCCCTAAGAGATCATGGGAGAATGTCTCTATGGACTTCATTTCGGCCTTGCCAAAAGTGGGGGAGTTTGGGTCGATCCTGGTGATGATCCACAAATTCTCAAAGTATGCTACTTTCATCCCCTCACCATTGCACTGTTCAGCAGAGGAAGCAGCTTACTTGTTCATGAAGAATGTGTGGTGAAATACCTGGGTGTGCCTCAGAACATTGTGAGCGACAGGGACTCAAGATTCACGGGAAAGTTCTGGTCAGAATTGTTCAAACTTCTTGGGACTAAGCTCAACTTCTCAACAAGTAGTCATCCTCAGACTGATGGCCAAACCGAGCGTTTCAACGCTCTCCTTGAAGAATACATTCGGCACTTTGTCAGTGTCAATCAAAAGAATTGGGTGAACTTGCTCGATGTCTCGCTCAATTTTGCTTCAACTTACAACAAAGCTCTTCTTCAAACAAGAGCCCATTCGAGCTAGTAACCGGGCAACAACCACTAATGCCTCATACAGTCGTTATCGGTTACCAAGGAACTAGCCCCAGCGCATACAAGTTTACCAAAGAGTGGAACAAGAATGCAGACATTGCCCGAGCATATCTTAAGAAAGCCGCTAGAAAAATGAAGAAATTTGCGGATCCAAAGATAAGGCAAGATAAGTTCAAGGTGGGAGACTTAGTGTTGATAAAGCTAAATCCAGTTAACTTGAAGTTCTTTTGTAAAGGCAATAAAAGTTTAGTTCGCAAGTACGAATGACCATTTCCTATCACCGAAAAGGTGGGAAAAGTCTCCTACAAGGTGAAACTGCCTGAGTCATTTGGCAGATATCACCCGGTCTTCCATGCCAGTGTGTTAAAGCCGTATAATGCAGACAAGG
Source organism: Tetracentron sinense (assembly GCA_015143295.1). Lineage (NCBI taxonomy): Eukaryota > Viridiplantae > Streptophyta > Magnoliopsida > Trochodendrales > Trochodendraceae > Tetracentron > Tetracentron sinense. The sequence continues at coordinate 15,202,337 of CM026551.1, forward strand.
AAGACCCCACTCGCAACACTCCGAACCGGCTTGCAGCTACCATAACGACTGTATCTCAAAGAAAAGTTGAACGTATTGTTGCGGATCGTCATGTCCAAGCATCACCGACCAGGCCCGCGCACATGGAGTATTTCGTAATATGGAAAGAGATATCCGACGCCGAAGCTAGTTGGGAACTAGGCGTCACTCTTCTCCCCTTCGCAGATAAGATTGAAGAATACTTAGCGAACAAGTCGACGAGGGCGTCAACTTAACAAGTGGGGGAGTGTGTCACGACCATTCGTCCAACAATGTTTGCATGGCCTTGGTGGTGGCACTATTTATGTGTCTTTTTATCTTCTGTAAAAGGGTAGTTTAAAGTCTTAGTGGCATTTTTGTAATAAGGGAGTATGACTCCACCAAACATAGGATGTTTCCTTCTGCCAACTTGTAAAAGGTTTATATTCCACCTTGTAGGGGAGGTGGTAGTTCACTTGAGTGGGTTGTCTTCGCACCATCTTTGATCACCTGCTCCCCTAGTGTCTTTTATTTCCAGTATCTGTATAGTGTCTTGTAACATTTCCCTTTATGCAATAATATTGATCTTTGCTTCTTTCTTGTGCATTGTGGTGTGCTTCACTCTTGTTTCTTAGGTAACTGTTTGAATAGGCTGACTTGATCAACGGATTGATCAAGTGCCGCACGGGATTTACCTGACAACGTAAATTACCCGTGACAAGATGCCAAGTATCACACTCCGCACAACCTCTTCAGCTCACGCGTGGAATGATGTTTCACTAAAGAGGTGATAGCATGCATTTTACACATTCCATTGGATGGTGTGCACATACATTCTCATTCTCAGTTCACCCCGTGTCCTCTTGGACACCTATTAATTATGGTTAAAGTTACTCTTTCCAAAGGTTAAATAATCTAATCTTGGTTTTTAGAAAAAATTAACTATGATTCACTCATTCATGAGGATAACTTTTTTAAGATATTTTTTTCTAAAAACTAAGGTTAGATTATTTAACTTTAAGGGTCGTTGAATCTTAACTACAATTAATAAATGTCAAAGAAGACAGGTGGGAGCTGAGGAGATATGCAAGTACTATCTAAAGAGACTTGCCAAGTGGGCATTGGATTGTCTATGGCAAATGCCAAAAAAATAAAAATAATAATAATCTCAGGCATCCACATATCATCCAACATGTGGCGATAAAAATGAGAGAAGTCATTTCATTTTCTCCCCATTTTTTTGATTTCTCCCCACTTAATATTTCTCCAATTTTTTATCACCACATGTCAGATGATGTGTGGATGCCTGAGACCATTTTCTGGCATATGCCAAAGACAATCCGATGCGTGCCAAGTGAGATACTCCGGCATCTGTCAGTTAACATCTCATTGTTGATGGTTGGTGACCTTAGAACGGTGGCATGGGAAACGTCTCAAATCTCTCAACTGTTACACCTACCTTCTCAAAAAGTCTGAATGACAATTGGCGCCCCTCAAATTATTTGTAATCACAATTTTGGACTATACGGGAAAAGAGTTGGGGGGCATTCAGATCGAAATTTTATTATTATTATTAATATTATGGGATTAACTATGAACAGATCTCCCCGGTTGAACAGTACTAAACCGGAGCAACCTAAAATTTGTCTTGAGAAGTGATAATTTGGAAATTATGAGCACAAAGAAGGGTATTGTTTTATTGAACTATTTTTCCATAAATACCCCTTCACAAGGCAAATTTTGGATTGCTCCAGTTGACTGTTCAACCGGAGCTCCTATTGATAGTTGTTCTCTATTATTATTAGGGAAATGTTTTTGAGACCGCATAAGGGTTGAGACCTCCGAGACCTCGCGCACATGTGCGAGGTCTCAGCCCTAATGCGGTCTCAGTAGCAAAGTCCTTGTATTTATTATTAGTTTTTGATAAATGTGGATATCCTAAGCTACAGACTAGTTCCTTAAAGACTCAAGACTCAGACTAGTTCCACGTGCTGCATAGGAAATACACTCACCCTATACAACCGATATTGAGGGGAGCCCAACTAGAATTGACCTTGAGACCTCCGGGTTTACAATTTGTCCTTTGCCATTGGGCTCAACTCACATGAGTTTATTATGTAATAACTAAGAATTGAGGGTATATTATAATATATTAGTTTAGTTTATAAAATAGTTATTATCTAAGTTTTAGGATAGACTTGTCCTAGTATTAGGTTCCATCTCTGTACGAGTTAAAATTGCTTAAGTCAGTTTTAAAAATAATAATAATAAATTAAAAGTAGAAAAAATCTCAAATTAAAAGAATACCTATTTGGCTTCTTTGCATAGTCGTATGCTGGCATAATCTCACACTAGCAATCGTTTGCATGTTTACTTCCAGCATGTTTGCATAGTTGCATGAAAGGTTCAGGATCCTCTCGAGTTCAAACCGGGGAGACTCCCTCCGGTTTGAACCCCTAGAGGTCACCACGTGTCTCCTTTGACACCCCTTAACCATGGGTAAGGTTCACCTACCCCTAGGGTTCACACACCCATCCTTGGTTTTTTTTTTGTATATTAATTATTATTTTTTAAACTAAAAAAACTGTTTTTAGAGTTTTTTAAATATTAAAAACAGTTTTTAATTTTAAAAAAAACCAAGGATGGGTGGGTGAACCTTACCCATGGTTAAGGGGTGTCAAAGGAGACATGTGGCGACCTCTAGCGGTTCAAACCAACCAGAGAGAGTCTCCCCGGTTTGAACTCGAGAGGATCTTGAGGCTGCATGAAATTAATCCTTTTGTTGTGACATGATTCCACTCTTGTATATACATAGATAGCCTTGTAAGGGTTTGGCTTCCGTAGGTTATGTCTTTCATTGCCCAAGTACAGAAAGGAAAAACGTGTTTAGCAATTGTATTAGTATTAATAAAACGACAAAAAAATTATAAAAGAATAATAAAGAAAAAAACTTCTAAAGTTACTTATTTAGTAACTGCATGTATATATAAAATATATTTAGAAAGTAAATACAATCACTATTGTTGTATAATCATGATTAGAATTCAAATAAATTCCAATGAAATTTTATTGTCAATATAAGATTACAGTCATATTAATAACAGTGATATTTAAAAATATTTATGATCACAGTTATTATTTAACTTTAATTTAATAGTTCCCACCAGTTATTTTAATCATGTTTCATTTTCTAACCATGATCTAAAATTCCGTCAAAACTTTCGTGCGATCTTAATCACGATTTATAATAGATTACATCGCGATTTCCATGAACACGATAATTGTACTGGAAAATGTACCCTTGATTAATTATCATATTTATAGTATTGAAAATAATAATAATTTACACAAGCAAGTAAAGAATGAACATTTTTTTTGTATTCTTTACCCTCAGCTTTTAGGTCAATCTTATGCTGACAGGACTCATCTTGATGATGATGGATGACTAATTGGTACTGCTCTTGATTAGGGTCCTATGAACCGGAAAGCAATAAGAAGGAGGAACATGAGGGTCAAAGGATTACAGTGATGGGCAAGATGCTTGATAAAGGACCTAGATTAGATCAAGCATGAGATATCAAAATACCAAACTTAAACGCTCAAGAGAACAGAAGTTGAACTGCAAACCCTAGTAAATCAAAACCCTACAATGCTCAACTTAAAATCATAAGTGATTCTGCTCTCAGATCTTACAGATGGACAAACCACCCAAGTGATACAAACATCAAACGTTCAATTACTCGAACACTCTAAATATCAATATTAATACTAAAGAAGAGCAAAGATAGGAAGGCTTAAAAATTGGAAACTTATCTGATTTGAGTTCCTCATGGACGGAGAATGTTGGAAAGAGATAGAATTCTACATGTTCACAGTGGAAGCATAGTAGTCGACTTAAATCAAGAAAGGCGCGCAGGAAAAAGAAATTTCCAACCATTCATACAATTCCTGGTGGCATTAGACATGCAAAAAGGCATTACAAGTCATTCATACAATTCTTCTTTTATCTTTGATAATGGCATTCCATTCATCTCTCGGTCCGATACGTATTGGGGATACTCACTCCTCAAATCAATCTTAGAAAATATTTTAACATCAGGCAAAGAATCCCATATCATCACGTTGAGGTATTGAGAAGTATTATTTCATAGTGATCATGTTGATGGCTCGATTATCCACACACATCTGTAAAGTGTCATCCTTCTTTGGAGTAAAAAGGATAGGAATGGTACAAGGACTCAAGCTATCTGTTACGAATCTCAGTTATCCCTACTGAACCCATTTTGCAACAATTCAGATATTTGCCTATGAATTTCTTCATACTCCTTTGGGCTCATCCTATAATGTGCAAGTTTGACAAACTAGCACCTAAAACAACCACTAAAATCACCAAAAAAAAAACAAATGTAAAATAGGTTAAATATTTTTAGGAATGGTGGCCTTTGAGTCCACATCAGTGGTTGTTGAAATTTTCTTATAAATTAGCGCATATGGTAAATAATTTTCACCTGTTTTTTTAATAGATTGTCTCAAAGAAAGAATGGCCGCAACATTCTTACCTTGTTCAACCTTAGGTGAAGACTTTTTTTTTTCTTTTTGCTTTGGAACCTTAGGTGAAGATTTTTTTTCTTTTGTAGGCTTTAATCATTTATCTATCGCGCCCCAAAATCCCACTTAGGTTAAATGAGACCTTGGCACGTGACTTACTTATCATGTAATCCTATAAGAAGCATTTAAGGCATACTAAAAGATGAACCTGAAAATTTCTCCTCAATTAATACCTCAAATTAACATTAATTAAAATTCATAACTAAACTAAATATAAATAATCTGAATTATCCATCATGATTCTTAACCATCATAACCTAAACATAAATTCATAATAAATTCAATTACAATCTCTTTCAAACTTAAATAAATGTTAATAAACTAAAATCAGTAGTAAGGTCATCGATCAAGATCTCGTTCCTCTTCGGAATGATCACCTGCATGATCTTCCTCTATGTACTCCTCTTCAACCCAAGGTTCCTGAGTACAAATATCAAAGCTTTGACCTACCGAAAATAATAGTTCGGTTGATTATTGAAACACTCAGCAAATATGAACTTTTAACTAACAATTACATAAACCTTAATACAACATACACATCATGGATTAATGGAACCTACATATATATATACATAATCGGAGTGTAGAATTTACATGCATATATCAATCATAGTACAGAAACTTCTTTTCTTTTCAATCTTACTTGTGCTCACTTTTCCTACTTTTTTTACTTGTCTGACTTATCTGAATTGTCTTGTCATTCTATCTTTTCTTCCTTTTTCTTTTCTTGTGAGTGACAAGAACTTACATGCAATGTGCTATAACTTAAAATAACTCATCACCATATATTGTGAAAAAATTAACTATATATACTTTACTTACCAAGGTACCACTTCTTTAGCACATTATCCAGTGCTCCGGCTTAGCACATTACGTGTGCACGGCTTGTTTCATAATCAACTTTCTTGAGCAATTCTTACCTTAATCTTAGACTTATTGGTCAGGCAATACAAAACTCAATCATGCAACAATACATACTCTCATGTGTCCTATTGTTCTTTTTACTAGTGATAGTGATCTTTTTTTCATGCTTGTGCATAGATTATCATTGTAAGTGGAAATAGTGATAAACCCTCGAATAAATTATACCTTAGATAATCAGACAAGAGTCATCGGAATCCACAATAGCAGCTTAAGTAGAATGATAAAATCCTAATAAACCAAGTCCATAATCCAAGACTCTTTTGTCCGAACATGTATCACCACAATTAAAATAACATCATGCATCGTTCATCATCATCATGGGATACAATTCTCATGGTTGGTAAATTTAAACATGCATGATCATGGTTCTTACGAATAATAATAATAATATCATTTGTCATACATTAATCTCAGTAGATCATTCATGTAGGCAACAACTCTAACATCCCTACTTTGCACAAATCCATAAATCTTTAATCAAGACATACAATCATTAGAATTATTCTCCGGCATGCATCCCTTTCTCCACATTCAATCATACATACTCCAAAAAATATTCATTTTCCCTTGTTAAATCATGTATAATGGAATCGTAGTCAAAACTCTTTAAATAATCATAGGAATCTTACATAAGGGAGTTCTTACGATGAAAAATAGGCTTAATCATGTTCTTACTTCAAAATTATCTTATTATTGCTCATTTTCATTAATTATCATGAAATTGGTATCTATGTTAGGGGTTAGGAGGGTTAGCACTCATGGTGGGCGCTCAAAGGCCACACCAAGACTCAAACTCGAGTCACACCTCCCAAAGGGGACACACAACCACTGGGACAGGCCCATGGTGTTTCTTTGGTGAAGATTTAAAGGGCCATAAAGTGACATGCATTCTTTCTTGGACAAAGAAATAGTAATTCTTAAATTCATCATGCTTGGATTTTCAATCAATTTTTAAGGTCTATCAAGTAAAATATGACATGCATCCATTGACAGTACATCACACTATATTAAATCCTTATAATTTTTTTCCAATAGAAAATTAACCAATCATATTTTATTGTAATGATTTTCACCTTCAATCAAGTTTGTACAAATTTGATTTTTTGTAAGTCTGACATGTTCTTTAACTCAAAAAAAAAAACCCCCATTTTTTAATCAACCGATAAAGTCACAGGGATATAGATGTCTTGAAAATTTTGGGATACCTATTCGAATATGTGTTTGGCTTCTTTCCAAGGCTCGAATGATTCTTTTGGGCAATGGTAATTTAATATTATCACCATCATCAACAACTTGTATAGCACTTCTTCATCGGATTCATCGTTTTCATTCATACAGTCATAGTTTTCCAATTAAGCAAGTTTCAATTGGATTTCCTCAATTTCGGGGTTGTTGGCGCTATATCATCTTCCTTGACCACCATGAGCACCACGACCTCTCCTTAGAGTAGTCATCACGAGTATCACAACCTATTTAGGTGCTAATTTAGAAATAAAGATGTTAAACAAGATATATGAACCTACACTAATACCAAATGATGAAATCCAAAAAAATAAAACTGCAACAATCAATTAAACACCAACAAAAGGCTCACAGTAAATAATTCTTTGTAATGACTTCTACAAGTAACAAGGAAAAAATTAAAACCTTTCATAAGTAACTAGAATTTTGTAACTTCTTAGAATCAACTTTCAAGATACTCCAAATAGCTTCTTTGGGGATTCACAAAATGGTTGCATTAATTTCAAAGAAAAAACTGCAACAATCAATCAAACACTTACAATGATTGAAGGAAATATGCTAGACTTCAAGATCTAAGACGTCCCAAGAGTGGAGGGAGGTCTTCTCTATTAATAATACTTCAAAAATTGATTTTCTCAACATAACCCATGGTTAAATTGGCAACAAAAAGCTCACAATGAATAAGCATTGCTAAGTAGCAAGTAACTAGAAAAGTGTAGCTTCTTTGGATCAAATTCCAAGATAGCTCGTTCCTCCAAAGTAGCTTCTTTGGATTCGAACATGGTTGGATTCATGGGCCCTTTGAGTATGGGTTGGTTTGGGCTCTTTGAATAAGCTTGTAGATGTGGGCCTAAGCTAAACATGATAGGCCCATATATCTTGGGTTGGATGTTTTTCATACAAACTCAGGCTAACATTTCTCATATATTCGGAAGGACTTTTCTGCTCTTATGGTTGGAAGTTTTCCCCCCTTTTTTTCCCTGCAAAATATATTAACTTCATTCATATAATACAAGGACTCGTTTGAAGTTCGAACTGTGCAATCCTTATGTAACATGGACTACAAAAACGTAGTTGGCGGTATTATCCAAAGATTATACAGGCTAAGATGATCAACACCGTAGTTAGCAAGCTGACCCGTACATTCATTCCCCCCCTCCCCCCTCTTCCACCCCTAGTTAAGCCCTCTCAAGGTAGACCATTTCTTTGGTGTATGGCTTGATGAATGGCCATTTTTAACAGACCTAAATAAACTCATTAGCAACGGAAATAATTCATTGCTAATTAGCGATGGAAATTGATCACCGTCTCAAAAACCCTTTACCCACGATCTCATCAGCAACGGAGTTGCGACTGACAAAAGTTTCGTCGCTAATGACATTAGCGAATAGCGAACGAAAAATTGACTTTTAGAGACGGAAAAATTCCGTCGTTAATCGGTAGATTTCTTTTTCTTTTTTGGAAGGTAGTCGGTAGATTTCTTGTAGTGTGGATCTCATAATGGGGTTCATGGGATTCTTAAGGGACAAAAAATGGAACTAATGGTTGAAGGCTTGAAGCCCTAGACTTTAGATCCTTCATCTTTTTTGAGGATTTGCCGAGTTTTCTTTATGTAGAGAACCCTCTCCAATGTGACATGAATATGGTTTTCTTGTTGGCCATGCGTGTCTGTTTGTAGTGAGGAATGCATGGCAATAAAGTGTCATGGGGGGCCCATGTTTATGAAAATAACAAAGACTTCTCAATCCTTCTTGCATGTTAGAACCCCATATATGTGTTTAATGGAAGGCTTGTGGGATAAAGACTAAAGCACTTGAGATTTCTCGTTTGTTGTGAACCCCCATTTCCTTTCCCACCATGTAGATTATTACTTTCAGAAGAGATTCTCTCATGAGAGAAACCCTTTTTAAAACAATCAAATATACTTTGCTTGCACAAGTTAAAGGTAATGAGGAGGGAGAGAGAGAGATCCAAGAGCCTCTCTTGTTGAATTTCCTTTGAATGAGTCCACAAAGCAATAGAAATTTCTTCAAAGTCAAACCCATCAAAACCATTCTCAAGATAGCCCATTTTGCGTTGAATCCTCCACACACACAAACATAGAGAGAGAGTAGTTTAAAGGTTTAATTAGGTCCAAAGAAGGATTAAAGGTATTCCATATTATCCCCTCCCTAATTTTCTATTTTTTCTCCCCTCAATAGAAATATCATATGCTAGTATGACCTAGGATAAAAGATTAATATACATCGAAATGCACGTGCAATGGACGATCTGTATACGGAATCGTAGCGGTCCGAAAGCATTCAGACATTCGAGACGACGGACCTACCGATGGCAACCGCAGACAATCTTTCCCCTTTATGAGATAAGGTTGTTGGATCAACTTCTACGGTTTGATCCTTCATAATTTTCTATTATTCGATAGAAAAGGGCAACCCTCGACAATGAGATAGACTATAATATCTACTCGAGCGCCGAAGGGAATCTTATCGTTTCTTAAGCCTGCTTATTTGCGTGTTGTCGACTAAAAAAAATTAAGCTTAATCACTTTTATTAGTGCATAATGGACTGTGGACTAAAATAATTTACTTAAGCATCAAGGCACTCACTCTCAATGATGTTACCTGCCTACAAATATGATTCTCTCCATGAGATCACTAAACAATGAAATCTCTCAGGCAACATTGTCCACTAATGAGAGTCATAATTCATGCATCTATTTGTAATTTTCCTTCCCATCTTATCACTTTGGGTTTTCTAATAGGGTCAAGAGCTTTCAATGTCAGTCTCATGACACGAACCCTTGTTATTGTGTATGTCACAGCTCAAGGCAATTTCTTACCATACCATGAATGGTCTAAACAAAATCTAGCCCAATCCCTTGTAGCATTTCTTTAATATAATTAATTCAAGGAAAAAAGGGAAATTAGATTACATCTCTCCTTTTGGTTTTACATTTGTTCAAATAAAATACTTAATTAGCTAGGTGATGCGTCTAAGTAAGAAATTGTTCTTGAAGTCTCAATTTAGCTAAATCTCTTTAAAAAAACATCTATTTCCTCATGATGAATAAAAAAGATTGTGGAGTGCTAGCAGTAATCACCTATGACAGCTGACACATGCATCCACTCTTTCGTAGATTTCGACGTTGTGATGCCCTTTATCCTGCATTCCATTAAATAACGTAACAAGTATTTTTCTCAGCATCCATTAATGTTGCTTTAGCCAATCACATAGATTGTAAGGAAAACCCCTTCCACGTGTCAGAGAATCTATGAGAGAGTACTGGATGTGTAATGCAATTACCACTAAGCATTATCAAAAGAATTTGGTCATCATAAATAGTCATGGCATGTCATTAGAGAAAAGCCTAATTAACCCTAAACCTAGCCCAAAATGTACATTTGACTTTTTATGCATGCCAACGGACGTACGACACGTGACACATCCACCGGAAGTCATGAGTCATGGTAATGTCATGCCATGATGACAGGTCGAGTGACCGCCAGATCATCATTGAGAATTCCTAATTATCACCAACCCCTATTAGTGAGTGACTTTTGGCACCCTTAGATTGGCTTTTTCTTGCAACAAAAAACATCTTGGTCCTCATTGAGGCTGATACATTAGATAGGTTAAGCCATCTCCAAATCTCCAACAGTAATATATGCTCCCATTGTTAGGAGAACCTATCATCCCTTTCTGTTAATAATTAAATGATGTATTTTGTATGATGGAGGGGATTTCATGAACAAAAAGTGCATTATTTCTAAGATCATGGGGGCCCTTTGGTTTGAAGTTTAAATTTAAAAGCTCTTATTGCTACCCTCCCTTTCTTACCAACCGAAGAGCCCTTTTTTTTTTTTTAAACGGTCGGAAAGCGTGTCCGTGAGGTTGACTATCCAACGGCTAGAGGTGATTCCGTACTGTACTGTGGAAGATCCTGGCCGTTCAATTGTTCAACGCGCTTTGGCTGATAATCGCAGATCAGATTGGTGCAACTTGCAAGCTAGATCATTATGGGTGGGTGCCCCCCCTTTGTACTTGTTACTTGACGAGAATGTGTTCTCAAGTTGGAAGCAAATTAATGCTGCATGTAGCGTTCGACCCAGATAGAGTGGATCTCGATTCTCAGCCTATGTTACTATGGGTCCCACCTAAGAAATCTGGTATCTTAAGGTAGACCTGATAGACCATCATAAGCGTCAAATCTATAGTTTTTTTAACAGTTTAAATATCATGGGGAGCTCCGCATGATGCAGAGCTCCCCATGAAAATTAAGCTCTTTTTTTAATTCTTGAAATGCTAGGTTCCTCATTAGGGAGAGGTTTTGGGTCAAATTTAGAAGAGGCAAACTTTCAATATATTGATTAAAGGTTCTCTTTGAGTGAGGAGGGAGGAGGTTCACGCACCATACTTACAGCACCCCAAAAAAAAAATGCAAGAAAGGATAATAAATAATAAAACGAAGGGGAAAGAAAAAGAAAGCCATTTCCACACTATTTTTTAGTTGGTTAAAAAAAAACGTAGGGGAGAAACTAGAAAGGATTTAAAGTAAACAATGGTGGTTGCAAAGGTGGTAGTGGTGGTGGAGGCGGCATCAGAGTATTAATTGTAGTGGTGGATGCAAATGGCAATGAGGAAAAAGGCAAAACTAACAATGGTGGAGGCGGCGACTGTGGTGGTAGTGGAGGGAGTGGAGGCAGTACAGTAGTTGATATTTGTGAATCATTTTTACTTACTTTTCTTTGCCCGATAAGTTTCTGGGTAATTAAACCTAGAAAAATAATTTTTTTTTTTGAGTTTAACTATGAAGGGGAGCTCCAAAACCAATGAGGGCACGCCGTTGCCCATTTGTGTCTTATAAAAAGGGCCCCACGTTCAATAGGGGTAAATTGGAAATAAAAAAAAATGAGCCTCATTTTTGTAAGACACAAACACTGTTCAACGGCATGTGTTGTTGCCCATCCTAACTCAGAAACAATTACGGCCAGGTTTTAAAATATTGAATAGTATAAGGATATTTTTATTCATTAAATTTTATATTTATGTATGCAATCCCAAAAAATCCAGAGCTCCTAAAATAATGGGATTTTAGTAAATAGCTCTAAAATGAAGGAATTTAGTTAATATTGAAAGTGTAAAGATATTTTTGTCCATAAAATTTTATATTTACGCATGTAAATCCCAAAAAAAATCTAGAGCTCGTAAAAAATAAATACAACGGGGTTTTAGTAAATATTGAAATATTGTAAGGATATTTCTATCCTAAAATTTATATTTACACATGGTAATCCAAAAAAATTCCAGAGCTCTCGTTCATAGTTTAAACTAACTTTTATTTCAATTTTTTCTCTATACCCTATTTCCTACTGAACCAGACAGGAGATAAAAGCATGCACTAGGAGTGGCAAGGCTTTGGTCCAGTGAGATAAGAGCTGGTTCGGCTAAGAATATCCTCAAATTGACTAAACACATAAAACGGGTTGCGAAGGCAAACTCAAACCCACCCTACTAAGAGGTCCTGAACCCGAATCTGCCATATGAAACCATTTAAAATAAAAATGTCATAAGATGTTTAATCATATTAATAAAACCTTAAAATGAAATTGAATAAATATATCAAGCACATAATTATATATATATATATATATTATTAAAAATAAACTTATGTAATTTAACTAGTCGGGTTTGGAAAGCCCAAGTTAAATCCGAACTCACTTGATCCGTGCGTCCCAGATTTCAATCTGATTCTAAAGCCGTGTAGGCCTTGTTAATTAATCCGGCTGGTTGACGGGTCGGATCTGGCAAATGTGATGTACTAATAGACTAGATGAATCGTTCAGATAAACGTGTTTTTCCCCTTTTTTTTAAATAAATCGCGAGTTTTTGGTCTGCCGACTGTTTTACACTATTAACTTGAGGAGGTTGACAGTTTCTCTCCTGACTTGGGATCTTCTCCACCGGTAGCTGGTGAAAAGACCGCCAGCACCACCAAATATTGGACACGTACCACATTATTGCGCGCCCCAAAGTTCTGTTCACAACAGAGGAATATGTGGCGCCTCATTTGGTGATGCTGGCGGCCTCCCCGCCAGCAACCACCGGAGAAGATCCCAAGTCCACTTTCCCTCTACGGAACTCGACTATCCACGTGGCAACATCTTCAAATGTATGCTTTGGAAAATATTTATTTCTTCTTTAGCAGTAGTATGGAGCTCTGGCGCGATAGTGTTGGTGGCTAGGCTAAGCTATGAACGCTCTCTTTCTCATAACTATCAGTCACTGTTTTCTTTTCTTTGTTTTATCTTTTTCTTTATTCTCTTCTTTGTTGACATTTCCTAGCAATTGTCCCACTCCCACTCCTACGTGAACTTTGTACTCCCAGTGAATTTTCATAAATGGGATTTAGTACGTCCGTATTAATAAATTAGTCATACGCAAACAGTAGTATTTTGGCACAATTTTAAATGAATTTGATTTTTTAGTTTCAAGAGTTTAAATATTTTTAATGGGTTAGATTTTTATTTCTATTTCTCTTAGGATGTGTTTGTTTGGCTAGAAAACACAAGAAAATGAAAGAAAATTTCGTTTTCTTTTACTTTATTACTGTTTGGTTTCCAAGAATCACAACTTTCTCAAGAAAATAGATACTACTTTTCCTTGTCGTTTATGCTATGTTTGGTTGCCGAGAAAATCTAAGAAACAAAAAACTATAAAGTTTTCATCGTTTGATTGTTTAGAAAATTAGAGAGAATTTTGCATATATTTTTTTTCCTTATTTGGCTTTTAAAAATTACTAAATTTTATTTCCACGACTATTTTCTCATTTTTCTTTATATGATCAGATGTTTAAGTTTGAGACGAGAAAGTTGTTAAACTCAAAACTAAGAAGCATTTACCAACGAGATTGTAATGGTGGGATAGGATGTATAAAATTAGGAGCTGAGCCATGCATGATTCCTCTGTGGAGGGGGGGTACGCCCCCAAATTTTTTTTTGAGGGTCCAGTTCATGGGTCATCATAGTTGTTTGTCTATTTGTAAAGAATATATTTTTTCTTGAAAGTTTAAGGGGACTAGAGTCCCCCATCCCCTGGCTCTACCCCTCTCCCAGGCTACACCCTTATTAATACAATAGGTTTTTTTTCTTCAAAATTTCAGGGGGGAGGGGGGGATTAATCCACCCTGGGCCCATGTGGCTCCACCCCTATTTAAAATGGAATCTACAGACTCTTACAATTGTTTGAATAGAACTTATTCAAGCTCGAATGAAAAGATTAAGATTGATAAACAAAATTGTATGTACGTTGTTAGCACCCATTTTTGCACTTGTCTTGGAGAATTTTGCCTATTCTAACTAAAAAAATTATTATTATTACTTAAATTTTCCAAATTCATTTTTTTCAATATAAATTTGAATTTTAAAAAATATTTTAAGAATTGTTTTATAATTTTGAAAATTACAAAAATACCCCTACCTTTTTAAAATTACCAAAACACCCCTATCACTAACTAACACTAACGTTTTATGGTTAGACCCTAATAATCCTTGAAATTTCAACTTTTTTTATTGACCTTAGATAACCTTTCCAGCACATCCTTAATAGACTTGAAACAAGTCCTCTTTACGTACCCTTACCATTCAACAATGAAACAGTCAATTCTTTTAAAGTGAAACCATAAGACCAAAGTTAGATTATCGAGCTGTTAGCTCGGTTGGCGCAGGAGGGGCTGTTGTTGGATTGGGTAGGGAATAAGATGATTTGGAGCCTGGCGGATGGAGTGAGAAAGTTGGAGACGGTGAGAGAGTGATAGAGATGTCTAAGATGGAGAAGAAAGTGAAGGAAAAGATTGAGGGAAATAGAATGGAAGAGAGGTGAAGAGAGAAATGATAGAGGGATGGAGAGGGCTTATCCTTAAGGAACTTGGACCTTCTTTCCATGACAAGGGACTCTAAAACGTACTTTTACCATTCCATAGCCACAACAAGACACAAATTCTTTTAAATAAATAAGAGAGATATGGTGAGGGTTAGATAGAGATAGAGAGGTCTAAGATGGAGAGAAAAATGAAATAAGAAATAGAGGGAAAGAGTGAGAGAGAACTGGAAAGGGGAGAGAGGGAAATTGATGCAGTCTGAAACATGAAATTGAAATAGGAAGAGATCATTGTCTCCCTCTAAGAAACAATAACCTTGAATCCATATGGAAAATAAATAATAATCTCTAAAGAAAATGAAATTTTATATTTACTAAAAACTGAGAAACTTCTCTAAGTAATAGCTTAAATACATCCAAACTCCTAATTTATCAGAAATAGTAAAAATTATTTAAAATAATAAAAATCCTCAATATCACAAAACTTTTAATTTAACCTTAACTTGCTAAATTAAGATCTTCTAATACAAACTAGACTCTAATATCTTAACAATATGCTAAACTAAAAACTTACTATTTAAAAATAATAAATTGATACTATGTTTTGACTTGATTTCCTCCCACCTTGACGCTCCAAAAACTGCTCGGCTATTTGTTCTACAACAATCTCCTCTAGTTGAAAATAACTCACCATCGAGTTAGCTAGTTACTGATTTCAGTTCATGGTACTCGAACAAATCTAACACATTGAACGTCTTTCATATCACCATATTTTCAAGAAGATCAGTAATATATATGCATCTAAGTATTTGCTAGTAACCTATCTTTAGGATATTGTATGTCTCAACTGGAAAATGCTTCTTCCTTAGATGAACTATCACTCTGTCTCAATCCTTGAACACCTTTAGGTGCCTATACTGGCCAGCCTTCTCCTTAGATTTGGCATTGGTCTCATCCAACATTTTCTAAATAGTTGCATGCATGTCCACAATCTTCTCAACCATCTTGTCAGCAACTAAACTCATCCCTGAAAGTTTCTTCAAGGTAAATTCAGCTTGAGCAGAAAAATCCTATTGTTTGAGCTTATTCCCTTAAAGACACCGTATAATATTCTCTAATGTTCGATTCACCACTTTTGAGGCTGTCTATTTGGGAATGTTAAGCACTATTGTACAGCAAGTATCAAATCAGCTCCATAGGGTCCTCCCAAAATGGCAAAGAAATTTTGTATCCTGATTTGATGTAATCATCTTGGGCACACCATGGGCACACCATGTAGTCACACCACCTCTTTAAAAAAAATAGATTGGCTACATTGGTTGCATCCATCATCTTCTTACACGAAATAAAATTTCTCATCTTATACAATTTGTCTACTACCACAAAAACAAAATTTATACGACTTTGAGATTGCAGAAGGCCCAATACAAAATCCATTATTAACTCCTCCCAACGTGATTCTAGTACTTAGTAATGGATTGTAGAGGTCACTATTTTAGGACTATCTTTTAGCTATTTGACAGACATTACATCGCTTTACTTTCCTCCCAATATCTCTCTTCAATTGAAGCAAGTATCCTCCCAATCCTCCTCCATGCAACTCAGTAACAACACTCTCACGTAATGAACATCTGGGAATACACCACCTATTCACCTTGAAGAGAAAACAATCTTATAAGTGCACTCCATCTGAAAGTCCAATCAGGCATTTAAAGTAGACTTCTTTAAAATCTTTGTCTTCAACATATATTTCTATGAGATATTCAAACCCCACAACCTCAGTACTCATGGTTACTAGAAGGGAGGATCTTCTACTACTTTGCTCTGCTACCCATGTAACAACCCAAAATTTTAATACAATATAATAAAATTGTGGGGTTAATGGTCCTTAACTAGGGTGAATTTACTAAAAATTAATTATCACTAGTTAAGTATTTGATAAATGCGTGGGAAGTGAGTTTTTGTTCGAGACTAAGTTGTACCGATAAAACTTCAGTATTTTTCTTCGAAAATTGCACACAGCATACCGGTCGAATATCAAGACGGTCATCTGTCGTACCGGTTCCATTGCGCATCGATTTGCGAGACCACGGGGGGCTTCATACGTAAGAAAATAAGGAAATACGTGGATTTTTGAAATTCAATTGGGACGCGATATTTACTGATTGCTCCAATAGAAATCTGCGAAACTCTCACACCACGTTTCGGTTGACCGTCTGGACAAATTTCTGTCGTCTCAGCTATTTATCATCTTAAACCGCGAAACTGCAATGTGTTTAGTGTCTAAAAGCAGGAAATTTGTGAGTTTTGCAGTTTTCTTCCGGACTTATTTTTTACTGTCAAAACTCAGTATTTTTTTTCAAAATTCGTACAGCGGGTGTCAGACTGTCCAGAGTATGGCCACCTGTCCTTTCGTCACCATCGCACGTCATCTCACTAAATTACAGGGAGCCGTATGCGTGGGAAAATCGGAAACCGGTCAATGTGGTCAACCGCCACATCATCAAGGCACATGGCCTTCACATGACCATGCCATGTGGTACCACATAGGCCACCCTCTTGCCTATATAAGGAAGGGATCTCCCCCTCATTTCCCCATTGCGCATCAGAGAGCCGAATACCTGCGTTACGAATTCTAGACAGAAAAAGTGAGGAGAGAGAAACTACAAAGAGAAAGTGGGGTTAGGGAGAGAAGGAGGTCTACCTTAGGGTTTTTTGAAGTTCTCGATGCTTTGGCGACATTCGTTTAACTCCTCAGAGCCTCGGTTTAGATGTAGAGAGGTAAAAACTCTTTCCCTCCTTTCTATTTTCCTTATTATGTATAGTTAACTTTAAACGACTGTAATTTTACGCTCAAAACTCGGAATCGAATGATTCTTGAACCGTTGTAAGGATATGGAAACCCTCTTCGAAGTTTATGTTGAAAATTTTCTTGATTTAGAGTCTAAGTGATCTCAAATGACCGAAAACCGAAGACTGGTCTACTGTAATTCATCCCAGGAACAGCCAATTTTAAGGAACCCTAGTTTTGTCACCATTGATCGGAATCAAATGATTCTTTAGCCGTTGGAAAGATATGGAAACTTTCTTCGATGTTCATGTTAAATATTGTTCTTGATTTTGAGTCTAAGTGAGGTCAAATGGCCGATAACCGAAGACCGGTCTGCTATGATTCTTCCCAAGAACAGCCAACTTTAGGAAACCCTAGTTTTATCACCGCTGATCAGAATCGAATGATTCTTAAGCCGTCAGAAAGATATGGAAACTCTCTTCTAAGTTCATGTTGAACATTTTTCCTGATTTTGAATCTAAGTGAGGTCAAATGGTCGAAACCAAATACTAGTCTGCTGTAATTCGTCTCAGGAATAGCCAACTTTAAGGAACCCTAGTTTTGTCACCGTTGATCGGATTCAAATGATTTTTGATCAATTTGAAAGGTATCGAAACCCTCTTTAATTTTCATGTTTAACATTATTCCATATTTCATGTCGAATTTAGGTCAAACGTCAGTTTTCCGAAGACTAGTCTGTTGTAATTCGCCCTAGGAATAGTCAACTTTAGGTAACCCTAGTTTGGTAACTCTTGATCGGAATCGAATGATTCTTGAATCATTAGAAATATATCAAAAACTTCTTCGATGTTCATGTTTAATAGTTTTCTAGATGTTAAAATAGTAAAATATAGAGAATAGTCAAACTGTTTTAGGATCCTTATATGATTATTGTTTTGGAATTATATGAATGTGTGATATGTGGATGAAAGAGTCGGAGACCCAATGGATTGTGTATGGAATGGATGGGATTACGTGTAGATTGAGCAAAGGGAGGTCGCCCACGGTTTCGTGCTGTAAACAGCTCGAAATTTTGGCTCTGTATACTGGGCACTCGATCACCCAACACTGGCGATCGATCGCCAGTGTACAGAATTGAGGGTTTTGTTTCCAGATAATACTCGAACCCTCTGGGATGCCCGGTTTGGACTCCCTATGTGTTATAATGCCACCCTTGGGTGACGAAATGATGATGTGAATGTTGTTAAGGGCCATGGACGGATCATATCGGCCCAGATATGTTCCCTATCGGAATAACCTTATGTGATGTGATGATATCAAATTGAGCCCAAAAGAAGAGCCCAAACGTAAGAAGAAGATTCAGACCTCCATCAGAGATCTAAAGTCAACCTCAAGACTGAAGATGACTCAGACCTGAGATACAGATCAGGGATAACCAATCCTCGAATTGGATATCTAGTTTTGTTGTACAGCATAGGGGTTTCCCTTGCTCAAAAACAGAATTCGATAAGCCTATACGTACTGGTCAATCCTATGTAATCAAGCTGAGAATGGTTTGACGAATTAGTCTGACTGGTTGATAACCACTCTGTAACCATATAGAGCATTGTCCAAACTAACCCAGAACAGAGAACTCGAATAATGTAGAGATACACCAACCTGTGGGCAATGTTACCAAACAGAGCTAGTAGACAAAGTTGTTTCTAAACAGACTGCTACCTCAAAATCCGGTTATCCAAAATTCATATAAAGCCCATTTAGGAATTGTGTTAGAATCACTTCAGGAGAGTAATTCTGTGTGGCAATCACTTTCAGTTATAGTCTAATCTAGTTTATATAATCTGTGTAACCACATATTATCTTCAACCAGAATAACTCTAGGCCTTAATTGGATTAATTATTTGTGGGCATCCTAAAGAGGTATAGTGCAGTTTCCACCGGATAGTACAAATCTGTAAAGGAGCGAATCGATTCCAAGTTAAGTTGAATCACAGGGATAGAGTTGCCTAATTTCTTTGCACTTACGGGGGATTCTAACTATCTTCAAGAAGCGTTTGTCAT
This sequence comes from Tetracentron sinense, assembly GCA_015143295.1. Classification (NCBI taxonomy): domain Eukaryota; kingdom Viridiplantae; phylum Streptophyta; class Magnoliopsida; order Trochodendrales; family Trochodendraceae; genus Tetracentron; species Tetracentron sinense. The sequence continues at coordinate 15,221,838 of CM026551.1, forward strand.
GTCTCATAGCCGAATTAATTAAGTTTTATAGTCATTGTATGCAAGCTATTTTGAAGTTTTAAACCAACAACTCCCAATGCTTCATGAAGCAGTTGGTGCAAGAATTTTCTTATTAGTTGTGTTTTGGAAAATGTTCATTGTTTGAGACCCAAATTCATTACACTCCTAATTTCACCAAACAATGGTGATATTTTGGCATAACTAAGGTGAATTAGGGTTTCTTATTTAAAAATTTTAAATTTCCTTAATGCTTAGGAAACTAAACACAACATATCTAAAGTCTTTGCAATCGGTCCCAACTCTATTTCTCATAAGAAAGCATTTAGCTTTGTATCTTCAGCAACCAAATTGGCATATCAACAAATTCATGCCACTATTGTTATATTTTTGCATAGGACATAGAGAATGTATCATCCCTTGTAATGAAAGTACTACTTGAAACTTGCTATCTTGAAGAAGTCCACAGAAAAGAATGATAGATAGAGAGATGAAAAGGGACCCCAAACTCCAGAATGACCAAAAAGAAAAGATGCTTGGGTATGAGAAGACCCTCTTGTGCTCATCATGTTCAAGAGCACATACCTTAAATCAATTGTTGATTCATGATTATGTTTGTTATTTAGTCCAAAAGCATATCATCTTTGCTAATTTAACCACAAATTATTAGAAAAATTAAGAGGCTTTTTTTTCTTCTCTCTGTGTGTTAACGGATCGACCTAACACATGGAATATGGTTGATTGGTGTCTCCTTTGATCGAATATTTCTATTTTTTTTAAGGTAGACTCACACAAACAAGTGTTTTTCAAAACACCCAATACCAATCTCTTGTTTTTTCTGTAGTTAACAAATATCAAATGGGTCACTTAATAATTCTTCTAAAGATCTGCTTGAGTATCTCTAGATTTGACAATGGTAGCCCTCCAACTTTGATACAGTGGGCTGCTTATGTATACAAAGATTTATTAATGGTTTAAATGTCATTATCATTCATGTCTTCTTCCTTCAAAAGAGGTGGTAATTACTAAAATAGTAGGGCTTAATTCGAAACTATGGTATGTCATGCATGCAATCGGTTCAAATCAACATATCGAAGATCCTTTTTCACCGAAACAGCTCGAAAATGACCTAATCAGGGGATTTTAGCCATACGACAACTAGATTAATATAGCCCATTGATTTGGTGATCAAAGATAAAAATTTAGATTGATTGGGTGATTAGGACATCTAGATGAAGCTCATTGAATGGCAATGGCCTAATTAACTGGTAGGGAAGTGCGCCACGTGGACTATAAGACTGAAAAGCATCTAATATAACCTTACTCAACCTTACATTTGGCCGAATTAAATCACTTTAACCAATAAGTAATCTAACTAAACCCTATACTCCATTGAGGATATTACTACTCCCCTACAACATAGTGCCTCTTCTTCTTGTTTTTAGTCGGGAAAGGAAAGTAATTGTGAGACCTCGACATAGGGCAACCCAAGACCGGACACGGGGATGTTGGATTCTAGGGTATTTGTGTTTTTAGATGCCTAACGTGATTGTACTTATTGATCCCATAAAACTTGCTTCACTTTATTACTCATATTATTTTGTTTGAATTAAGTTATTTGAGAGAATAATACAAATTCACTTATTCAAGTAAAATAACATGAATCGCTACTTGACGGAAAAATCTTTCACGAGATCGGTAAGTAGCTACTATATTGGGCATCCCAAATTTTTAGACACCCTCAATTTTGCTACAACGCGAACGGTCTGGGTTGCATAAAGTGTTTGTTGGTAAGGATGCTATAATGTTTTTTTTTTTTTGAAAAAATACATTTACACCCCTGAGATTTGATGAAAATACACATAGATCCCCTCAAGTTTCAGAAAATACATTAGATATCCTTATTTTTCAAAATATTGACACTTACACCCCTTCCATCAGTTGATTGTTAGCCAACTGATGGAATGATGATGTCATGGGATAAAATGGTATGAACTACCAAAAATACCCTCTCTAAAGTATCCATTTTCTATTTTTCTCATATACGAAATTGTCCCTTCATTTTAAAATCAAATCAAATCCTCTAGGGTGACCACGTGTCCTTTTTGACACCCCTTGTGGTGGCCACGTGTCTTTCTTGACACCCCTTAAATGGGGTTAGATTCACCCACCCTTATGGTTCACCCGCCCATCCTTTGTTTTTTTTTTTCTAAATATTAATTCTTTTTTTAAGATTTAATAATTATTTTTAAGACTTTTGTAATATTAAAATAGTTTTAAAACAATTAATATTTAGAAAAAAAACCAAGGATGGACGGGTGAACCCAAGGGGTGGGTGAATCTAACCCCATTTAAAGGGTGTCAAAAAGGACACGTGGCTACCTCAAAGGATGTCAAAAAGGACATGTGGCCACCTCAAGGGTTCACCCGCCAACCCTTGGTTTTTTAAAAAAATATTAATTTTTTAAAAAATGTTTTAATATTAAAAAAAGCCTTAAAAACAGTTTTTAAATTTTAAAACAAGAATTAATATTAAAAAAAGAATTAATATAAAAAAAAAACCAAGGATGGTTAAGTGAACCCTAGGAGTGGGTGAATCTTAACTACAGTTAAGGGGTGTCAAAAGGGACACATACACGTGGTTACTTCAAGGGATGTCAAAAAAGACACATGGCCACCCCTAGGGTTCACCCGCCTATCCTTAGTTTTTTTTTTTTAATATTAATTATTTTTTAAACTATTTTAATATTACAAAAGTCTTAAAAACAATTATTAAATTTTTTAAAAAAAATTATATTTAGAAAAAAAAATCAAGGATGAACGTAAGGGTGGGTGAATCTAACCCCATTTAAGGAGTGTCAAAAAAGACACGTGGCTACCTCAAGGGGTGTCAAGAAGGACACGTGACCACCATAAGGGGTGTCAAAAAGGACACGTGGTCACCCTAGAGGATTTTATTTTATTTTAAAATAAAGAAACAATTTCATATATGAGAAAAATAGAAAATGACTATTTTAAAAAGGATATTTTTGATAGTTCCCATGACATCATCATTACATCAGTTAACTAATGGTCAACTAATGAAAAAGATGTAAGTGTCAATATTTTAAAAAGTAGAGATACCTAATGTATTTTTTGAAACCTAAGAGAGTCTATGTGTATTTCCGTCAAACCTTGAGGGGTGTAAATGCATTTTCTTTTTTTTCTTTTTTTTTTTGTGGGTTAACACAGAAACACCAAGAAAAAGAGGGAAAGTATAATGCTTCGTCACTAAAGAAAAAGAGGGACTTCTCTAGCCAAATCAAGCCGAGCCATATATATCTCTTTTTTATATATACATATTACATAATAATAATAATATATATAGAGAGAGAGAGAGAGGGAGAGAGAGAGATACATGCATAATATACCGAGAAAAAATGGTGGGCCCAAAGATCTTGTCAATAAGGATGTTTTGTCGAGTAAAATCTATGGAGTGGTTCTTTAGTGGGACCCTCCAAGATATCCTCTCATTTACTTATATATAGCACCACCACCTCACCCTTAACTCCCTCCCCCTCCTCACCTTTTTTTAATAGGCGCATCTCTTACTTTCTAAACACCTCTTCTTGTTTCTTGCACTTTTTCTCTTCTTCTTCTTTCTTCTACTCCTACTACTAGTCTTTGTCTTTCTGGTTAGGGCAAAGTATCCTACTTATTAAGGTCAAGTTGTCATTGTAGTAGGAGTGTTTAGGGTACTCACCCTTACCCTTACTTGGAAGAATGAAGGAGAGTGGTAGGAAACAAGGGGCAGTCTCGCCGTGCGCTGCTTGCAAGCTTCTTCGGAGGCGGTGTGCGCAGGATTGCATCTTTGCCCCTTATTTTCCAGCAGACGAGCCTCAGAAGTTTGCTAACGTGCACAAGGTGTTCGGTGCCAGCAATGTCAACAAGATGTTACAGGTTCTACTTCAACCCCTCTCTCTCTCTCTCTCTCTCTCTCTCTCTCTCTCTCAGAAAATTATGCCAATTTAGTCCTCGTTTTATACAAATTGCCCAAACTTCACTATTTGTTGTTGGAATTTTTCAAAACCCTCCTAAATGTCTTTATGGAGAGCTAATGTACCCCTTAGGAAGTGGATGTAAAGGTTATTTCAAGTACCTTGTGGGTCTAATCAGGAGTTTTACTGTGGTTTCTGTCAATTCAAGTAGGAGCCAAGGAGGTAATTGTATATTTCTGCTAGTGAAGTTTTAGTCTAACATAAATCACTCTCAGCTATTAGAATTACTAAGCAGTCCTTATAATTTCATTTAAAGACTGACATACCCTTGAATTTCTGTTTCTTTTTCTTTTTCTTTTTTGACGAGCAAAAGTTCTCATTATTTCATCTCATTACTTACCTAAACTTCCATAATGGACCTAACTAACAATATAAAGCATTTCCAAATTACCAAAATACCCGTTTCTATCGTTTTTTCCACAGGAAACCCGCTAAACTTGACAATTTGTTGAACAAAGGTACATAGGCCCTCTAATATTTAATAATCATATTTTCTGTTCGATACTTTAATTATTTTAAGACAATTAGTTCCCAATATAAGCTTCCAGTGTCAACTTGCCCTAACAAAAACCAAACATATTTTGTTAGCCTCAAAATATATGTAAGGCCAACCTAAAAAATGCCATGTGATTTCTGCTATTAAAACCAATTTTTAAAAAAAAAAAAAAGACCTTGGAATACTAAATTTGGAATACTAAATATGGATACATCACATGTAAGATATGAAGTAATTCTGTGTAAGGCACTTTTAATTGAGATGTGAGTACACTAGGTTACAAAATAAAATAATTTTTCATCAAACCGAAGCCGGGAAGAGTTTTTATAAGTTTCAAAAGGTCCGTTGAGCGCTCATGGCGATGGCTCAAGGGATGAAATCGATCACTTCAAATGCAAAATTTCGGAAGAGGGAAAAATGATGAAACATAAGAGGATTTTTATTTTATTTTTTTGGATGTTAATATATGATATGTCTATGATGAAGAAATATACAAAAGTCTAACTAAAGTCCAACTTCACCTCGATCGAGATGAGAGGATCATAGATGCCTATAACGAAGAAATATGCAAAAGTCTAACTAAAGTCCAAAGTTCCTCGATCGAGATGAGAGGATTGTAGATGCGGTGGACTATTCTCGCACTATGTCAGATGTGCGTGTATGTGTAATACGAGTGTAAATTGTAGATGCGGTGGACTATTCTCTCTAAGAAATATGTCAGATGTCAGATGTTAAGGGAAAAATATGAGTGTAAATTGTAATTATTTTTAGGTATATTAATCTTTTTTTTCTCTCTCTTTTTCTTTTTTCTTTTTTTTTTTTTGGCAACTCGGAGGGTATCCCCAGCTTGCCTTCGAAAAAAAAAAACTCCTCAAACCTTCGAGGCAAAGACTAGTCATTCCGATGTCCAACCCCTCCCTCTAGGGAGGATTTAGGAGACTTCCCTTTGTTGGCTACTTTAATTGTCATTCCTTTTATTCAAAAGTATACTATACTGTTTTTACAAGTAGTGATTCCTTAGTTCATAAAAGATCATATTGATAAAACAGCTTATTTATACCCCCAAAAAAAGAGATAAAGCAGCTTATTTTTGCTTTACTTGTATCATTTTTATGTGGAGAATAACGGGTGCAGTCTCCCCAATGAAAATCACGAGAATAGTTAGGATGGAGAAGATGTGCTCTCATTAAGAGAAATCGGAGGGCCCACTCACCCCACTAACACTAACTGACCGAACATAAATGATACCAACCCCACCATTGGTGGACCACCAAAATAATCATGAGAATTGGTAATTTCTACTTTTTCTTTTTGTCACCAACTCTTGAAAAAGATAAATCAGATCTTTGGGTCATAGATTGCTTATTTTCTATGTGGTTTTTCAAAAAGAAGGAAGTTTGTCTGTGGATCATATGAACTCCTTTATTTAACAAGGTGGGTCATGTTGATAGACTTGTATCCATAATAGTTCCAAAAAGAAGGGTTGGTACCAATTGACACAAAAGTTAGAAATTTTGTTGAATTTTTAAATTAGCTTAAATGACGCCATCCTGACATCACCTCGACCTTGCCCATTGGATATAATTTGGGGCCAAAGAATCCAAAGTTTTGATACACATATATCATTTGTAAATACTAGTCTAAAATGACGCCTCTGGCATTGGTCCAGTGGTAGGTTGTATCTCTCATTCATTCATGAGAGGACTCGAGTTCAAGTCGAGGGTGTGGCATTGAGACTCACCATTTGTTCTAACCTAACTATTGTAGGAGTTACAAGTGCATCAACGGGGCGATGCGGTTAGTAGCATGGTGTATGAAGCGAATGCAAGGGTACGGGACCCAGTTTACGGATGCGTGGGCGCCATATCATCATTGCAGCAGCAGATCGACGTCCTTCAAACACAGTTAGCATTGGCACAGGCTGAGGTGGTACACATGAGAATGCGCCAAGCCGCAACAATGCCTAATCATGGCGTTAACTCAAATGATAATGCTTCTCCTTCCTCCAAGCTATTATCTCCACACACCAAGTCCTTTTTTGCCATGGACATGGTGGTAGACCAGGCCAATATGGGGGAGTCCTTGTGGTCATGCTAGCTTGGAATGCCTTCTTATTTTTATTTTAATTTATACTATCGTGAGCTTTCTTTTGGTGCTTGCCTTGTTGTTACTGATTTGCTTATCTTCTTACATACATCCTTACAATACATCTCTATGTAATTCAGAGATGATGATGATGATAGATTCGATCACCCACTTTAGTTTGGGAGGGAACTCTTTATCATTAACCATATTGTAAATATATTTTAACTTATGAATATGAATTGCTATATGCTTATTATTATTATTATTACTACGTGAAGTTGATACTAATCTAAGATTGTGATGAAATTCAGTGCCCTTGAACTATACATTTATCACAAAAATACATTCTTTTATACGCCTCAACCTGATGATGATAGTCATATGTGGTGCAAGTCCATCACCGCACTGTTGGATGTCACTGCTGCTAAACGGGCCGTAAAAGGCTCACTAATGGGACTGAGAAAAGGCGGGCCTTGATATGGGCCTAAAAAAGTGGGCTTAACAATTGGGCCTGTGATGGCCGGTTCAACTTGATACTAGTGACCAAACTAAGTCCGCAAATTCCATAACCTTTTTGCTTTGGTCAGAGAGAGAGAGAACAGAAATGGCTCGAAGTAGGAATTTCAACTAAGACAATTTGGACCACAAAAGCCACTTGGCCTATTCAAAAAATAAAAAATGAACCCCCCATTCACTCCCCTACTTCGAACTTGGAAGACAACAAACAGCAAGCTAGGGGTTGGTGCAGTTGGCTAGCATCCCGGGTTTGCTCCATGTGGTTGTGTGTTCAACTCCCACACCTCGACTTACCTTGGTGTCTGTAAGGAAAATTCCAAAGGGACTAGTCCTTGCCTCCGAATTGGGTTTGCGACACCCTCCGTTAACACACAAAAAAAAAAATCTGACACTGTAGATGCCATGGCAGCAAACAACAGTGTATGTGGTGGAATAATTTAATTTTATAAATAATGTTCAAACTTGAATCAACTTGTGGGCAGAGTAGCGGCATTACAACTTAAATATCGACCAAGGTGGCCCATTATATGGCAGTCTCCAAAAACTTTGGTAATGGACTCCATGTGATGCGAAGAGGAGAAAAAGTTGCTTAATCTTTTTTCTTTCTTGGAACTCCGAGTCAACTTGATTGTAGGTAAGAAACAAGAACTCTATGAGAACCTAGTTGCTACCTAGTCGACTTAAAGAAAAAGAAAAAAAAAAGACCTGTAAGATTGTTTGGGCTTGAACTCGGCCCAGCCCGGCCCGATCAGAAGTTATGCTTTTATTTCTTGGGTATGGAAAATTAACCTCCAACTTAAATGCCATATTTCACCTCCCACTCACTCTATTTTCCTATTCCATGACATCATGTATCTCACCCTCAACCTCACCCTCACCCTCACTCTCACTCTTCACCTCTCCTATCTTCCCCCTCCCTGTATCTTTATAGAAATCATTTTAAAAAAACATTATGTTATGTTTATGTTACACAAGTTAGAAGGCAATGACCAAAATGCATAACTTATATAATTGTATATATTTGTAAGTGGAGGGTAGATAGAGAAATACGCCATTGTAACCCGAAAGTCAATCCGGCCTGGCCCATGGGGCCCTTTGCCTCTGCATTTCGTTAATCTTTCGGGACTTATTCTAAAAATTCTATCACATATTCAAATGTCAAAACTGTTTGGGTCTTGGGCCAGTGACCTTTGTCTCATGCTTATCACAAGTACATGATGTTCTTCGATGATTTGGATCCAATTTCAGCCTAATCAAGTTCATTTCATAAAGCACTCTTACCTAGTCATCAAGGCTTCTACTTATCCATTGAGAGATTCCTTATTTCAAAATTCATCACACAACCTTCTCTACATCTTCTCAGTCATTCACATCTTATTGTTAGCACCACAGGTCTATGATCTTCCTTCACATCCTTTCACATCAAGTTAAAGACTAATACATAGTTTAGCCTTTATGTTACGATTATTATATTGATGGCGTTGTGTCTAAGAATCAGTTTGCAAAACAAAATCCACAGTAACATTAAGCATCTAGCCTCGCCGAAAGAATATACATAGCTGACATTAGTGTCCTTAATCTTCTGTTTATCTAATTTAGTTGAAATATTCACCCAATAGATTGTTTCTTCGGCGATATTCTCACGGGTTTGACGTCGCGATCGTTGCTTCCCCCCAAGTATGTTGGTCTTAAAGTGTGCACGACTAATCCGTTATCACCGACGAATCTTTCAGAATATTCCTTTAATTGGTCTAAGGTTGGTCTTGAATCAGAATCCCATTTGCCAACAATTCAAAATGATCAGATGCATCTTTATCATTTTGTCTAACATGTCAATTCATTGGTTGGACTTTAGCCCTCTCCCCTTCAAATATAATCTTGCATTAGATTTTCTAAGCAAAACCTTTTAGTTTCAATGTTCTTCATATTCTACAACACCCCATTTCTTGGATTCACTTAATTTTTCATTTAAAATTTAGATTTTTATATTGTCTAGATCTTGTATTTCAAATGTGAGAGGGTCACCTACATGACCATGATGATGTTTCATCCCTTTAGACAATTGCTTTCTTACAACAGAGGGAATCTTGCTTGTAAATTCGTTTTCTTTTCCCTCAATATAGAAAGTCTTTGAAGAAGAAAATATATAAACAAAAAGAAGTTGAAAACACATTCATCCTCCTTCCTTTAGCATGTTCATGTTGACTTCTTCTGGTTGGAAATTCAGACCTACCTGAGAAGAATGCTAGACACAGAGACATTTCTTCTCCAGTCAAGGACCCCACTTGCAATCTTGGAGGGACATTTCGGTATTAAAAGGTGGAAACTTGTAACCAATAGATAACAGTTTGAAGGAAGAAAAATAGTAATAGAAAACGAAAAATAATAATATTTAGAATTTGTTTAAATTCAAATTTTTTGTTACCTTTTTACTTTCTTTTCTTTTACGTGAGATAATTTGTGGAAGTACTAGTTCGTTAGGGACTTGGGGCGTTTGATACTTTAAAGGTAACCATATGGAACAGGCTTATTGAAGTGCCTTATAATTTATGAGTTAAGAGTGTTGCTCTCATGAAGAGGGGATTCCCATAGTAGTTCCAATAGCTTTCGTGAAGAGTGTGCTCTTAATGTTTGAGAGTGGGAAAGTCATGTACTGTGTAACCTTCATATAGGCTCCGTTTGTTTTGATGTAAAATAGGAGAGAAAAAATGAGTTCCACGGGAAATGTCATTTCCTGCATGTTTGTTTATACATAAAATCTTTCCAAAATAAAAGGTTTTACAGAAAACAGGTAGCTTTTACGAAAAATTGCTTAAATTTTAAAAATCCTCATGTCATTTTTCTATAAAATCATTTGATTTTAAATTTATTTTAAAATGAAAAAATTATCCCTCTACATATTTTTATCAAAATGACAAAATATCTTTAGTCAAATTTTAAAATAATGGAATATATATCTACCCCCCATTACATGTATTTCTAAAATGACAAAAATATCTCTCCACAAATGACAAAAAATCTCTCTTCACATATATTTTTCAAAATAAAAAATACCAATCTTCAAATATAATTCAAAATAACAATAACACTCCTCTTCACTATTATTTAAAATAAAATACCTCTCTTCACATATACTATTTGTAAAAACCCCATTCCCCCACCACCCCACAACTACTTTCCTATTTTCCTTCAAAAGCTCCAAAGAACCTCAATCCAATCTAAGCCCAATTCATGCCCAGTCCAAGGCTAATTCAACCTAAGCCCAATTCAAGTCCAATCCATCTGAGCCCAAAAGGCCCAATTCAGTCAAAAACCTACCATCTTGCTTGAGCCAATCTGTTCTCGTGCGAAGGTTGTCGAACCAGGTTTTCGCTCAAGCCAGATTAGTATTGCTCGAGCGAATATGCTCATTCACCTAAAATTCAGGCATGTCAGTTATCCCCAATACAAGCCAGGGCCCATTTTTGGAAATCAGCATCTTGCTCGAGCAAACTCAGGTTAGCTCAAGAGAATTCACAAACCAGTAGCTAGCTAAAAACCTAAGTCTATGTCTTCTTATTACTCACGGGTTTGGCATCTCACTCAAGAAAATATCACAAACAGTTCACAAAACCATTTGTTTCCCCCTTTGGTGACCCTAATCCTTCTATTAAATACCACACTACTAAAAAAAGACCTAACCACAAGCCTTTAACCCATTCCAAAAAAAATTGAGAGAGAGCCTCTCCCCCCTTACTGAAATCCTACAATTAATCCCTTGCAATTTTGAGAGAGCATCTTAGACTTCAAACCTTTACATTTTTGAACCAAAGTGATTGAGTTGGGCACTCTAGGGTGGAAGCTTTAAGCCATACCCCTTACAAGACAATTTTGAGAGAACATCTTAGACTTCAAACCTTTGCATTTTTGAACCATTGAGTTGGTACTTTAGGGTGGAAGCTTTAAGCCATACCCCTTACAAGACAACTCTCCTTTGAGCATACTCCTTACCTTGTAGCATTAAGGAGGAGAGTAGATGAGCATGTTCTCCTCCTTTTTTTTTACCTTTTGTTTCCTTATTTACTGTTTCCAAGATTTACAGTCCTCTTCTAGAAATCCAGGGAAGACCTTCCCCCTTTCGAGACTCATCGGGTCCTCCTATGTTATAATCTTGTAACATAGGGTGGCCTCGAGTGAAGAAAGAGGGAAAGTACTCCTTTTTTCTTCGAAAATTATGGGAAGAGTAAAGGAATAGGGAGTGCAAAAATAGTGTGCTTATATGGGATTTTGGGTCGTGACAAAGTTAACATACCAGATGGGGGACTTTTGATCAACCACAGGCCTACCCATATCCACTTATGTGGGAAAAAGAAAGGAAACGTATTTGATAATGTTTTTTGCTCTGGTGTCGTTTTTGGTGTCCCGAATACATTTCGTTCGAACGAGACTTTAGGTTGCTCGAACGCATGTCGTAGAATCTGAATATTATGGGATTTAAACTCTATTTTGGCACCCAATCACCTCCTTAATCATTCTTAGTAATCCCTTAACTACCCCAACCCTCACAAGCCAGAAACCCAAATCCCAAACCCTAAGTCCAACCCCTGATTTCTCATTTCCTTCTTCTCCTAACCAAAAATTTCACTGCTTTTTGTGAGTGAGCTCCCATTTGCCTTAGCCTCTCAACTCCAAACCCAAACTTGTAGAACACCTCGGCCTAGACATCATCTTACTTTGTAGCTTTAGAGAGCAAATGAGGAGGTTTTCACCTTACTCTCTTCATCATTTACCTCTATCCAGTTTATTTCTTTATTTATGTCTTATTGTATTTCTTTTTGTACTAGTTGCTTTTTTTGGGTTCTAGTCCATTTCTAGAAACATTTTGAGAGTCCATCCTAATCCCTTGGTGGATCTCTTTACATTAATATTAATATGATAGTGTAAAGGGACTCCATTAAGAGGAGAATGAGCACTCCCTTCTTTTTTACATAATTCAATTTTCTTTATTACTTTCCTTTTTGGTCCTAGTCCATTTCTAAGACATTTTTGAAGTTTTCTTCCCTCTTAGCATTTGGGCCTCTCTGCATCAAATCCAATGATGTAGAGGGACCCCTTTTCAGGGAGAGTTCTTTCATTTCCTTTCATGCATTGTATATTCTTTATCTTTTTATGTCTGGCATTAGTCAAGAACCATGTATTTTTGTTTTAGGTCCGGCAATGGTTGAGACCCCTTTTTCCTCTACCTATGTTATTTTCAGCCCCAAATCCATGTTTGTTCAAAACAAAGCACATTCAGTTCAAACAAACACGATTTTCGCCCTTTTTTTCCTTTCTTTTGGGCCAACATCTCTATTTCCCTACTAAATTAACCTTAGGTTAATTTTTAACCATGGTTAGCTTATCATAGATTTAAAAATAGTGTTGCAAAAAACAATATTAATTTAGTTTAGATTTGGCTACTTAAAATAAAAATGTGACAAAAGAATCAATTAAAAAGATCCCCTAATTTCAATTAGAAAGTCATTGGCTCCTTTGGGCTCCGTTCTTTTGGTGGAACTTTTAAAATTCTACAACATTAATGTTTTGGAACAAGAGGCAAGGGTATGGGAAGAGAGGGAAGAGGGTATCTAACCCTTTTAGTTGATGGTATCTTGAATTTATTAAGTTCAATTTAATTAGAAATTTAACATTTATGGAACTTAAAAATTCCAAAAAAAATTATGACACTATAAAATTTCATATTTGTAGAATTTTTGCATTCTATGGAATAATATAGTTCTAGACATTAAGTAAAATTAGGAATTAAACAATAAAAAGTCTAGACTTTAAAAGTTCCACCAAAAGAACAAGCCTTAAGGACAGTCCCTAATTCCGGAACTTGAGCTACCCTGCAGACGTCAAAGATTTGAACTTTACTACCATGACAGGACATGATAGAATTTTTGAAGGAACTAGGGTTGGCTGCTAAATTAAGTCTTCGAGACCTGCGAGTGGGCTCATTTTACCATTTAATAACTCATTCAACAACTCCTAATCACTCATTCAACAACTCCTAATCAGATCTTGGTAAATAAATATTTGCCTACTTGACAATTTCAAATAAACTTTTCATAAATTTCTAAAACAAGCAGCAAAAAATACCATTGAAATGCAAAAGTACATTAGTTTTGTGTGCACAAAATATAAATACAATTAAGCATACATATATAAGTACAAAGAGTCTTCCACTCCCTCTTCTCTCCTTAACAAACCCCAAATGAAGCTCTCTCCTCTCGTTCCTTCCCATTTGCTTCCTAAAACAAAAACAAAAACCAACTGCAATCAACAATACACCCCCACCAAAAAAAAAAAAAAAACACCCAAAATGCAGAGGTAAAACAAATATACATTGCTGATCCAGGCTTCTTCCCTACACGTATAGGGATTCCTATAAAGTCCCTTCTATCCTTTCAAAATGTACATCCCAATAGTTAAAATGATCAGGCAACACTATGATCGATCAGACGATTAAGATTGCTCGATGAATTTAAACAAGGGTTTTTTTTGTAAAAAACTCCCTATCTTTCAACTCTTTGTAAATGTTCCCTTGTATTATGCCCCCACTAACATTTAAAACTTTTGTGAATCCATCCTTCCATCAAAAATATTAAACACAAGGAGATATTTACAAAAGTTTTAAAAATTAGTGGGGGCATTTTACAAAATTACAAAACATAAGGGGGTATTTACAAATAGATGTTTTTTACAAATCACAGATCGAATGGTTCAAATCAATGCATCAGAGAGCTAAAATCAAATTATAAACACCAAACATATATAAGCATATGTACGTTAACAAAAAGAGAATAGAAATGAAATAAAACCTTAGATTAAACGACGGTGACGTCAGCATCGTCGACGACGAGCTCTCCGTTAATGAGCTCTCTGTAAGCGGCAACGGGCCAGATGAAGCCTCTGAAGATAAGGCTCGAGGCCAACGGCACATCGATGATGATCTCCTTCTGGGTCGGTTTCTTATCACCTCTTATCGCAATCAGGTAGCTCCGACCCACCCACCCGATCCAACCCGCGATGTACAGGAACAAAATCCCTGGAGTGATAAACTCACCCCAGTGCCTCTGGTCCCCACTCACGATCAAGTGTGGTAGACCGTCTGATCCGCACAGAAGCCCTTGCTTCCCATAATTTTCGAATCTACGCTTCGTCTTCTCCATCGTAGCTTTGATCGCCAACGCCGGCGCCGAATCAGGAGCATAGAGCTTCAACGATGATTCTAGCTTTTTGAGCTGTTGCTTCTCGCGTTTAGCGAATTGCTTTGATTCTTTGCATGGCGTTAGGCCTGCGATATCGGCTGATGCGGGGAGTGGGGCCGACAAAAGAATGGAGGAGAGTGCCAGTGCAGCTGAGAACGCCTGGAGTGGCGATGCATTGGATGATGGTTCTGGGGTTGGTGTTGGGAGGGCTGAGCAGAGAATGTTAGAGCGTGTTTTGAGGTTGAATTGAGAAGTGAATTTTGGTTTGGAGATAGGTTTGGAGAAGGTTGTAGGGATGGTGAGTGACATTTTTTTTTTTCTTCCTTTTTTCTCCTTTCTTTGGGTGCAGAGAGTAAGATGAGAGGAGTTGCAGAGAGAATAAGGTGGAGGGAGTGATTTTTGAATTAGTGGATAGGTGGAGGAAATGAAGAGAAGGGAGGATAAGGTATGAGGAGTAAGTGGGGCTGAGCTGGGTGGCTGTGATTGGTCGTTGGTGTTTGGTTTTGGTGTCTCTTTGAGATTTTCTTTCTATCCTTAAGGGTGGGAGGATAATTTTGTATTTTTCCTTTTCTTTTTTCTTTTTTGATATTACATTTATTTATATATCGAATCACAGTCAATCGCTATTGAGCTCAGGGAGAGTTCGATAGCACCCATACGTCAATACGTGTCCTTTTTAATTCTTATTAATCATGGTTAAGATTCATTTATCCTTAGATAGTCAATAATCTAACCGTCGTTTTTTAAAAAATTCTAAAAATTTAACCCTAGGATTAAAATTTATTAACCCTAAGATTAATTTTTTTATAATATTTTTTCTAAAACCAAAGTTAAAAGTGTTGAACCCTATGGTTTAATCATGGTTAATAGGTGTTGAAACGGCAACATGTTGACCTATGGATGAGATTGAACTCTCCCTGAGTTCAATCGGATGTGTTTAAATCTCATTATTTTTGGTTTTGGCCTCGGCTGCAAACAGTCCGATGGATTTTGCCACATCAGAATTTCTTCATGATTTGATAATGAAAATATTTATATAGGAAATATTTAACTTAGAGTCGCATTTCACTACGTAGTGGAATATGTCATCCTCATTCATTCATGCACTTTTTTAACACTCATCAACTGTCACTTACTTATTATTAAGGGTATTAAAAGAGGCATGGGAACACGGTAACTAACTACATAGTCAAAAACGTGGTTGGCTAATCACTGTCCTAAATAAATTGATCACAAAATTTCATGTGACAGAATCTGATTGGGTGTTTGTAAACTAGCTGCAATGCCCCCATTAGATTTTTTTGTCTTCGAGTTTTTGCTCAATTTCTGTTGTTAGGAATAAAGATTACCTACACCTCTGCTTGTGAGAGTGTGTATCCCATTTTGGGTTGGATTCATTCTTGTGAGCTCTAATGTAATGGTTGATACGCTCATGCGTTGGCTTGGCTTCAAATGCTAACACAGTTCAGTTTAGTTTAGTTTAGTTTTTTTTTTTTTTTTTTTTTGATAAACGTGGATGTCATAAGCCTTAAAGACTCTAGATCAATCTCATAATGCATAGGAAATACCCCACCCCATCCATAAGCCTTAAAGACTCGAGATCAATCTCATAATGCATAGGAAATACCCCCACCCCATCTAACTGATATTAAGGAGAGCCTAAGAATCGACCTTGTGACCTCTAGGTTTACGGTTCATCCTTCGGCCACTAACTACACCCCGGACCTACATAAAGCCAACTTAACCATATTTGTGATAACAAAAAAAAAAAAAAACGAATATTACATAGTTATCAAAAAGGATTAAAGATTACCGTGGGTTGATTATGGATATAAATTCCGTTGAATTACAGGTGTCACAGTTGATATGTCAACCCTTTAGCTCAACTTGTATTGATAGGCTTCATAACCTACTAATAAAGCACACCCACTAATCAAAGCACAGAAGCTAACCAAGCTAACGGGATTATGGCGTAACCTTATTCCATTACCAAAACAAAACAAAAAAGAGAATACTATAGACAGTTCTAACTGCCAATTGAAAATCCAACAGGCTAAAACATCAAGTGGGGTCTATCATTTAATGCAGTTGTGTCTTCAGCCTATTCAATTTTCAATCGGTCCATCTCTCTGTAGTTACTACCTACTATCGATCACTTCCAACAAAAATACAGATGTGCTTTGAACTTACTAGATGTGCATATGGTCTCCACACGCTAAAAGGTAAGCATGTGGCATCCACAATTCGGGCAGAGAGAATGCTCTCCCCATATAGACGTGCTCTGAACGTACTAGTTGTTATGCATATGGTCTCCACACGCTAAATGGTAAGCATGTGCCATCCACATTTGGGGGGAGAAAGAGAGATTTCATTTCTATTTTTAATGACCAATGGTCCCCTCGTCAATCTAGGAGGGACTATTCCTCGCTCACATTGCCGACCCTTCCAACTCCCATTAACTCGGATTATTTTTTTTGACAGGTAAACCCTAAGAGTGGATGAATCTTAACGACGGTTAAATGAGGTTAGAAATGGGACACATGGCAAGCAAATGGGAGCCGAGACGGCTCTCTTTGCATCACGCATCACCGACCGAGGAGATGATTATTTCCATTTTTTTAATAAAAAATAATCTCCTTGCGGGTGCCGTGAGAGGGCGCCACATCTCATCCACTTTTTTGTTGTCACTTAATTGTGATTAAGATTCACTAATGGTTAAAAATATAACTCCAGTTAAAGAGAACTAATCATAATTTAAAAAGGATAATTAACGAGAAAAAGAAAACGAGACGCCACTCCTCACGGTACTCCTTACAAATCACCGTGTTTTTTTTTTTTTTGGAAACTCGGGGTGTCCCCAACCCTTTGGGTCAGGAATAATCCCCGAGGGTGCACGTGAGGCCACAACCCGCCACACCAGGTCATTTTCAATATGGCAAAATACACCTCTTATAATATATGTTCAGAATTAAAAAAATCCTTGTCATCACATATATATTTTTAAATGAAAAAATACTCTTCACATGTATTTTTCAAATTATAATACCCATTTACCTGTATTTTCTAGAATGACAAACATTCATCTTCACATGTATTCTAAACAACAATTGTTCAACTATATTGTTGAAAAAATCACATTTACGTATTTTTATTTGAATGACTAAAGCAATACTTTACCTATGATTTTCAATTTTCTCTTAATCCAAATGCAAATAAGTAAAATAATATAATTTTCACATTATTTTCAAGAATGCAACCAAATAACAGAAAATAAAAGTGGAAAATTTTCTTCCTCTAAACAAGGCTCTGTTCTTTTGGTGGAATATTTAAAAGTCCGGAACATTAATATTTTGGAACAAAAGCCAAGAATCTTGGATGAGAGGGGAGAGGGTTTCTGACCCTCTTACATGATATCTCATATTTATGGAGTTCAAATTAATTAGAAGTTCCACATCCATGGAACTTAAAAAATCTAAATTTTTTGGTGAACTTGTATCATATTTGTAGAACTTTTGCACTCCATGAAATGATATAGTTCTAAACATTGAGTAAACTTGGGCATGAAACAATGGCAGTTCTAGACTTTAAAAGTTCCACAAAAAAAACACGTAACACCAAACAAATCGCAATATATTTCATTTTAACTGCTCCAAGTCTGACTGCTTTTCCTTTTCTAGAAAGACCAGATGAAATGGTTAATCCAATCCAACATTCATTACACTATTTAAGTTTCTCTTAATTCTTAAGCCTTCTATCCCATGGATTAGGATCCCTCTTTTCTAGTTTTTTAGGCATTAACTATATAATTTCATGTTTAGATCTGGCTTAAAATATCATTAAAATTCGGAAGTGAGTTAAGGCCATCGACTGCCAGGTCCTTAATACACCTAAAAAATTGGGATTCAGTGTCGAAGGGAAGGCGATGAGATCATGCACACCAAGCTTCCATTGTGGTGCTAGTACATGAGATTCTAACCCTTTTGGCCTCTGCAGAGTGTAACAGCCAGCACAATCAGATGCAATGAAGAGAGTTCCCTCTTACATTCAAGTTGTTTAATGAAATGAAACATCCACAGGTAAAGCAATTGGTAACAAGTGTGGAAGAAGACAATGATAAAAAGAAACAGTTATTTACACAGCCTGCTTGCATGCATTTGGACCACCCAATAAACTATGCTTATGCCTGCAGCCCTCTATAGTTCTAACCAAGATAGCCTAAATTCACGACATGCACTAAGCCACAAATCCACTACAATCTGTTCACTCTAAGCCCCTCAGAACTTACTATCACATTTTGACCAATAAAACGCTAAGAGAAGTGAGAAACAGGGACTTAGAGATGACCTGCAAGTGGAGGATGAGATTTAGGATCTTCCACTCAAGCACTTCTCTTCAATGAAGTGTTCGGTTCGCAACCTGCATCAAGCAGAAAACAAAGTCTGTCATCCCCTACCGATTTGCATTGGCCCAAACAAGCTTATGTCTTCCTTTTTCGCATCACATAGTCACACACACCATGTCACCTGCTAGATAAATACAAATGTTGGAAATCATCTGGTAATGGTACCAATAAGTTGGGCAATTTAAATTTTTTATTAATTATTGGACAATTTTAAATTTTAAAAAATTAATAAATAAATAAAAATAAAAATACTTAAGGTTAAGGCCCAAACCTCTGAGCAGAAAAAAGAAAAAATGTATTCGACAAGCTTTAACCTTAATACGTGACTCATCTCCTCCGTGCTTATCAGTGTTCCAGTTCATTTAAAATCAAAACAAGAAATGAAGCCCAATCCCTACCAGAATGAACAGCATCAAAACAATCAAATATACCAACTACACTGCCACAAATGTCTTTAATAAAGACAGTACATTGTGTTACCCAAATACTAAAATGACTGCAAATGTCATACACAAATCCCATCTGACAAAGATTAATATTGAATCAGGATCGGAGGAGAGGAAGAAGCTGTCCTAACCAAGGTTTTTAATTATGAAATTTGCGACGATTTCGGCCAGCCAACCCGAACCGAAATCCCGAAAATTTGCGGGGATTTCGGCAAAATTTTGAAATCCAAAATATTAATATTTTATTATTTATATATACATATTTTTTTAATATATATATGTTAAAAGATAGTATTTTATTAAAATTTTATATATTTATATAATTTTTATTATTTTATTTTTAAAATTAATATATAAAATTTTGAAATTTCAGTAAAGATTTTGAAACATTTCGAAATTTTAATAAAAAAACAACTAAAAAAAACCTATTTAAAAATAAAAAATCAGATTTCGGTCGAAATTCCGAAATGAAATCTGAAATTTCACCCAAAATTTCCGAAATCTGATTTTTGAAATTTCGGCCAAAATCTGATTTTCGAAATAAACTCAGTTTCAATGTCATTGGGGTTGGCCAAAACCGAAATTTCAAACCTTGGTCCTAACTACTATCTGTGCCACACTGCATATGCAGGGTGACTAGGAGGGACTAAGTAGGGTATTTAGGCTGACAATCAAACGAATCAAATGACACTAACCATCCAATCCATCAAATTATTTTGAACCAAGGAGAATATGGCAAAGGTTCAAAAATATTATCTTGAATTTTGTTACTTCCATAATTAAATAAATAAAAACATTAGATAAGATACCCAACAGATCTCATGTACTGGGATTAATGGTCGATGCATACGCCCTGTTTGTTCTCCATGTCTAAGGGACAAGTAGAGAGGACACTTCTTTCCGACCAAAGTATTCCTCGATTTAACTGCAAAGTAATATGCAAAAATCCATATCATATCTGTGTCATACCCAATCCAGGGCTGTTAGTGGATTGGTTCAGATCTGGACTTATTCTGATTAGGATGATCTAGGACTTGAACCTAACATAGGTCATTCGATCGAATCAAGATTCACACTGATTTGATTCAATTAAGATTCGACTCCCCCCCCTCCACACACGCACACAACCACCCACACATGCATGGTTGGTTCTAAATTCCGAGCATATTTGCAACATATCATAAGATCGGACACTAGAATATATCAGTTTACAATGTATCGACTTAGGAGCCTTAATTGCCTAGGCGTCACTTGGGTGCTATATACATAGGATGACATTCTAGTGACCATTGCTCACTAGAACATGTAATGAGCGCCAATGTTATTAAATCGTAACCGAATCGTTAAATAGTTTTAGGATCGATTCGATTCAAATCGTAAATCGTAAGATTCAATCCGATTTTTTAAAAAAATATTTAAAATACTTAATAAATCATTTTAAAAAATAGAATAATTCATTATCCAAAAGATTTCATTTATATCTAATGATAAAAGAAAATAATGAACATTTCATTACATACATTATACAAAACGCAAATGAACTCCATTAAAACGAAATATAACATCCAATATCATCAAAGATAAATCAACAAAAGTAAACTCATATTATCATGTTGTATGAGATCAAGTATTAAAATATTTGTACAATCAAAAAGACTAATAAAATAAATTATCAAGTGCTCCGAGAGTCCAACTCTTCAACTACATATTTTCTCCTTCCTCTTTTCTTCCCTCTTTTTTCTCCTTTTTTTTTCTTGTTTCACAATAGAGAGAAAACCTTAATATGGTTTTTGGCAGGTCCGTAACAGGGGATTTCTCATTTATTCTCTTCTTAAAAAATATAAAGTACTTTTAGAAAATCAAAATAATAAAAAACATTAAAAAACATTTTTTAACTATCGGTCTGTAACAAGGGTTTCATTCTCGAATCACATGAATCTTACAATTTGAATCGCAAATCACAATCTGAATCTAATGGGATATAACTCAATTGCAATTTTCACCTGCGATTTGAATTATTTTACCTGCGAGTCGATTCAAATTATACGATTTGAATCACAAATCGCAATAATTTAACAACCATGGTGGGCACACCCCCTAAAAACTTGGCATGTGGCAGGTTGTTCTAAAATCCGGCCGTTGGATGTTAAGGTGACCCTTGGGAGACACGACAAAAAATCAAGTTGGTCAAACATTTATAGGCCATTGATTGAAGGTTGTAAAATTAGGGATTTCTTTAGCCTAAGCGAGGTGTAGGGAACCCAATGGATTAACGCAGACAAACTAGGGTCAAATTAGACGATCTAAAATTGTCTGATCGAGCTATTTTATGTCACATGTCCCCCAAGGGATCCACCTTAACATTCAACAATCGGATTCAAAAACAGATTACCACATGTCATCTTTCGAGAGAGGGCGCTCACTACAACTTCTAGTGAGTGCTGCTCATTAGAACTTCTAGTGAGCGCCGCCCATTAGGACCCTTTATTATAATTAAAATGTTTTAAAACACTAACTCAGCTAAGGGAATGGATTGGTCTAATTTGGTTTGATCGACAAGTCAACCTGAGTTTATAAGTACCCTCTCTTATATAACTAAGATATGTAATTAAACGAACATATAAGAGAAGTTCCTCAAAACCCCATTTCACTATAAGAAACCCTCATCTTTTCACCTCTCCTCTCAAATCATATATCTGTAAGTTTTACACAATTACGACAGTCCTAGCAACCACATTAGAGTTGCCTCTAATCATGATCCAGTCTGGATGGGGATTTGGAGAGTCTTTTGAAGAACCATGTGCTGGGGAGTATGGAAGGAGAGAAACGTGAGAGTTATTTTCAATTATGCAACGCCTATGGAGCAAATGATTTCGTACATCTCTTTTTTAATTGGTGTTCTATCGGCTTCGACGTGGACAATTTGGTTTCCACCTATTTTTTCAACTCTCTTAGAACCTTGGTTTTGTGAGCAAGATTGCATGTCTTATTCATTGTTTTCTATCTTCTTTTTTCAATTTTTTTTCTTATTATGAAGGTCACCAATTGGTGATTTTATCTTATTTGTACATATGTTTTTTCCATTTATATATTGCACCTTTATCGATTAAAGAAAAAAAAACACATAATCTCTCTTTGCATTGAACAAACAGTTCATATACACATTTTCTATCTTTGCATTGACCCAGACAGTCTAGCGAAATCCACACAAGTCAAGTGATTCATTCTGACTTGAACAGTGTAAAGTGGTTCCGAGAAAGTTTAAGAGCTATCCAAGCCAATGATCGAAACGGCCTCATGGGGGATCCGATCCCCGAGTCAATTGGTCTAACCGGTGAGTCTAGTCCAAGTTATATAACGTTTAATACATATGGCAACTTTAGTAAGAACATAGATAAAGTGGAGGTTGTAGCTAAGATAGATGATCAAGAGATACGTCAAAGCGACAAGTCCCGGTGTTTCAACTCAGTGATTCATAGGGATGGAGAGATTGAGGAGGATGTTGTTGCACACAAAATTAGAGCTAGATGACTACAGTATAGACTTGTTTCCGAAATGTTATGTGGTCAACACATTTTGATCAAACTAAAAAAATAATAAGACAATACACCAGTTATGCTTTATAGGACCAAAATATTGCGCAACTAAGAAACAACATAATAATAAAATTAGTGTAGCCAAGTTGAGGATATTGAAATGGATGAGTGAAAAGACAAGGAAATATAATATTAGAAATGAGCGCATCCAAGAAAAAACTTGGAGTGGCTCCAATTAGTCATAAAATAAGATTCGATTGAGATGGTTTTGACCATTAACGAAGACCATTAATGGCTCTAGTGAAGAGTAATTTGGTTGAAGTTAAAGGCTCTAAAAGGGTGAGCGAAATGCCAAAAGTGACATAGATCTAGAGAAGAAAATTTTTGATAACATATAATTTAACCGAAGTATAGATTTGTGTGATGCACAGGCAACCTTGCATATGTGTTACACCTTTGAACAACACATGCAACCTTTTAGGACCACAAAAAACAACGATACTGGTATCCCTTCCCAAACGCATGGTAAAAAAATCAGCTCAATCAAAGCTGTTTACACCATCCAATCGAACGTCAAAAACGTCTGCCATTAATCCTAGTTGGTAAGCAAGGATTAAAAATACGGTTTCGGAGAATATATCGGTCACAACCGAATCCTATACGTATCGATTTTGGTATCGGTTTCAAACAATACATATGTTTTTTTCTATTTAAAAAAAAAATCAAATAAGTTAACCAAATATAAAGTAATGGGAAGCAACTTAAGTAGCAAACACAATTACACAACGAACTAAAACATAAAAAACTATTAAACGAAATGAATCACCCGTTTCGTATCAGTATAAATATCGTATAGGTGATTACCAATACCTATACGTATCACCTGTTTTGTATCGATTTCGACGATTTTTATTTTCATGTTGGTAAGCATTAACTGCTAGGGTTAATCATTAATGTGACCTAACCTAGTTAAAGTTTATGTCTTCAAATGAACAGCTTACACATCTCTTATGAGGCTATTTTTTGCCACTTGTCAAGGAAGGGGGACCAATGGCAAAAGGTTTTTTGTGGGGCCAAAAAAGTGTCATGTGTTACTTAAACGCGTGATGTATAGGTAGGGTTGTCAATTCAGCCCTCGTGTGAGGATACCCGACCCTCAAAAGCCCACAAAATCAAGTGATTTTTCTATTTATAAAGCTTGCAAGCCCGCATGGACTAAAACAAACTAGGGCCTCTAACATGAGGGATAAGCTTGGACAACACTCCCTAAAGCCCGGCGCACCCCTTCATTATTTATTTAAGTTTTTTACTTTAAATGACCAATGTAACCTTCTTTAACGGAATATTTATTAGATTTAGGGTATGGTAGTATTTTCACTATCATATCCACTACTTAAAGACCACGCATCATCGAGAGAATTCTAATTATCTAATATATCTCCCCTTCATTCTTTTTGTTACTCTCTCATCTTTGTTGTCACTCGTTAGCCCGATGGTGGTTTAGAAAAAAAATGATAAATATCATGACAACAAGTTTTTCTTTATCTTCTTTTCAAGCCTAGGGCCAACCTTGACCTTGAGGGTAGGGCTTGGGCCTAACCAGTTCAAGCCCTGCAAGGGCTTGGGTCGAACCCGTACGAGTGAGGGCTAGGGCTAGGCCTAGACAGACCTAGGCCCAAGCCTGACCCCTTGACAGTCCTATGTATAAGCAAAGTTGCCTATGCATCATGCTTATGCTACCCGATTTCATATTCATGTTGCATTCAATCCAGGGTGGCTTGTGAAATCAGTTGAGCTCGTTCAATCGAAGCTCAATCTAGCATTTCAAGCTCAAATAACCAAGCCAGGCTTCTATTTAAGCTTGAATGTTTAAATGACTACCCTCAAATCTTATTTTTTGTGCATTAATAAATTAACTTTGAGTCGCTTATTGTATTGTAAATTAATAATAAATGACTTTACTAAAATCATATAAAATTAATCATAAAAAGACTTTCAAATTCGAATCAAGCTTGAGTCAACCTGAGCTCAACTCGGCATAAATCAAGTTCGTGCTCGATAGCTTGTTAAGTCAGGCTCAAGCCTGAACATTCAAGCTCGAATCAAGCTCACACACATACATATATACCCTTGTCGAATTTGAATCTAGATCCCAGTTTTTTTAGAAGCAACATATAAGTTCCGAATCTACAATATGTTGTATTTGAGTCCGACCCAAACAGCTCTACTCATAGCCAAGAGCTTAGGGGTGGTTATCAAACACAGGTGCTCGCGAACAACTCGGCTCGTTAAAAGCTCGAGCTCATTCGTTTATTTAGTAAACAAGGCAAGCTCAAACATGATTTTTGAGCTCATTTAGTTTCAAGCCGAGCTTGAACACACCCCTGCTCGGCTCATTAAAAGCTCGGCTCGATTAACAAAAAAAAAGGCATGAAATATTGCAACAAGCTTAGCCTAAGAAAGTTTTTTTTTTAGTTCAATAGTAGGGGATGATTATAAGGGTGTACTTTGGTATAAAATGGGAGGAAGAACGAAAGGGAGAGGGGATGTGGCTTGGAAATTGGGCTTGGGGTAACGATGGGCTTTCATTTGGTTTCATAATAAAGGGCCCAAGGTTGGACCATGCTGGTAAGGGTTTTGCCCACATGAGATTATGTCATGTGGTTTAGCTATATAGATTTGAGAGCCCGCATGAGGTTATGTCATGTCTACAACGTGTGTTCTCATTTACCAAATGGGAATTTGGTCCCACATTAAAAAGCTGAGTGTCTAGGAAGTGTTAGCCTATAAAAGTAATGAGACTCCCATTGCAAGCCAAGCCAATAGAGGTTGGCTTTGCTTTGAAGCTTGAGCGAGCAAGCTGAGCTCAAGCTTAGCCTAACCGCAATTTAAAAAATAATTATATATATAATACTTGAGCCGATCCGAGCTCAATCTTATGATATATTTTACAAGCCGAGCTTGAACACGGGATGAAAAGCTCGAGTTGAGTTTGAGGCGAGCTTGAACACATGCATATTGTAACGAGCCGAGCTTGAACACACTCCTACTCGGCTCAGCTCGATTACACCCTTACAAGAGTTGGACCCCAAAATAGGATTTGCAAATCCAATTGCTCATAATGTTTGCGACTAACAAAACCGTACTCAATTTTATCCCTGATCTAAAAGCTAGCTGCCTCAAGGCTCAAAGTACAACATTAACACTGCCTAACCATCCCCTTTTCCAACCCATCAAAGTCAAATTGCTGCCTCTTGGAGACCAACCATTACAGCCCCAACTCAACAGTTCCTCTGCTATATACTCAAAAACATACTTACCAAAGCGAGAAGCGAGGCTCAAAAAAACCATTGCAAGTGAGAAACAAGAAAAAGATATAGATGCTTAATTGCCATTATATTAGTTTGGTCAGTCATACCTTAGATTTTATCTTTAATTAGATATTTGTTTTTAAAAAAAGTAGGTGCATGAGAATCCAATTCAACCATACGGTCCATACTTGCTCAGGGCTATACCTTAGGCTTTAGACTCGGGTCTATCCCATCACTTCACACATACATAGCCCCCTTTAACTACTAAATGGGATTGTGATGAAACAAGCTTCTTGGGAAACGATTTTGGGAAATGTGCTTCCTGGGAAGCGAGCATCCCAACTTGGACACAGCTTCCCTGAAACTACAATGCTCAAAAACTGACCCAAGCAATCCACCACCCAGCCCCTCATTTTTCCACCAATTTAAGACCATAACAAAACAGAAATCATAAAAAAGAGGGGAGAGGAGAGATATACCTATCCTCATGAACCATCTCCAAAAAAGATAAGTTTCAGTTCTAATGTGTGTTGCGGTTAAGCAACCCTTGAAAAGATAGGTAAAGATCTTTGTTATCTGTACCAAATATTTCTTCAGCCTTCCTTAGAGTCTCCTGAAAGCAATAAAAGAACCATTCTTTAGCTGTGTCAACAATCAATTGCCAAGAATTTCGACAGCTAAAATATCTAAAATTAGACGAGAGAGTCAACTACCAATTACCTCCCGAGATTGTTTTTGAGCGTTCAGCTCCTTAATGTTAGCTAGAAATGCACTGAACTGTTCATATGAGAGACGGCTCCTGAATAACAGAAACACACAAAAACAGTGTCTTTGAAGGGCCTCATTTGTTATTACTCAAAATCATGAATATGATAATTGGATACATGAACTGACCTGGCTTGACGGAAGAACTCCTTTCCATCAATTCGAGGAGTGCGCGCTAAAAATTTTATGACCCACAAAAGAAAATAATTAGATAAGGAAAGACAAGTTCTAAAGAACGTTATAGAGAAGTCATATTGAGTACATGAAATACAGCAAGGTACAGCACACCACTAAATCACTAACAATGGCAGTTCCCCACATAACTACACTCCAAATAGATACTCCTAATTCTCCAACTAATCAACTAACTTGTGAACCGTTGAGTCTACTTATGTCGAGAATCCAAAATAAAACAAATGTCAGAACATTAGTCATCCAATCTTTGAGTTGTGAGCTGTGAATTCTCCAAAAGATGCTACATTCATCATACTCTAGGAATCAATGATGGGTAGTATAGATGTGGGGATCACCGTCGACTTGTGGTGGGCCAAACAACATTGTATTTTCTCCATTGTACCCAAGCAAGAGGTTGCAAAAGCACCAACAGTGATTTTTTGCATCCATGAAGCTCTAAATGATTGAACTGCAGTGAATTTCAACTCTTTGTTGTGAACCTGGCAATGGACGTCCACGAGGAGGAGAGTTTGCTGCAGAGGATTGCTGACTTGACGGGTACCATGAAGACAATACAGTTCGTCCTTCAAATTGGGGTTTTGTGGGCGATGTAGTACCAGGAGTTATTTTGGGAGTTCCAGCAGCAGAATACCCTCTGGGGGAGCCACCTGTAGAAATAACTTTTGGAGTTCCAGTTGGAGTAAGCCGTGGTGTGATATATGGAGTCATAGAGAATTTCTGCCCAACATGCCTCGAGGCTGTAAATCAGTACTCAGTTAAAATGCATCCTGAATAACCAATCTCCTGGCATGAGCACAATTTACATACACAAAAGACAGTCCACATACCGTCTTCAATTGTATTCCCCATTTCCACAGGACCTCTGAAAGAATGTGGTGGCATGTAGCCATTTGTCCCTTCATCTGAAACATCAGATGTATGGAAACAAATACACATTGATCACCAAGTAAGCGACAACAGACAGAAACAATGTAGACTCCTCTACTAAAGAGAACAGGTAACAGTAATATCATCATAGACATTACAAACAATCAAAAGCTTTATCAAGTCGAATTTAGATGCACCTCTCATAGTATAGCCTTTGGCAACTGATTGGTCACAGGTTCCTATATCAACAGTTTCAGCTTGCTGTGCAAACAAATAATTGACAACTGAGCCTATGAAAAAAAATAATGGACACTGGTTCATAAAGGCCATAAAAAAACCAGGATCAATTAACTGAGAAATCTTACGGATGAATTATCATCATTCAGCGACTGCATCAGTTGTCTCTTGAATGTCTCCAACTGTCAAACAACTAGGATTTAATTTATATCCCAACATAAGAAACTCAAAAATTAAAAATCTTTTCTTGCAGAAACAGCAGCGTTAAAATCATCGGTAGCTACATTCAACCACAAACCAACCAAATAAGCAATCCTTATTTAATATTTTTTGAGTAAGGTTTCTAATGGCAAAAAAATTGCCCATTTCAGACCGCCAGACCTCAACTGATGCCGAAATTTTGGAAATTTTTATTTTTTGGATACTTCATTCTACCAAAATATTCTGAAATTTCAGCCCCAGAATTTCAGCATAAATAAATCACATTTGTTCTAT
This sequence comes from Tetracentron sinense, assembly GCA_015143295.1. Lineage (NCBI taxonomy): Eukaryota > Viridiplantae > Streptophyta > Magnoliopsida > Trochodendrales > Trochodendraceae > Tetracentron > Tetracentron sinense. Next base: position 15,250,455 of record CM026551.1, read on the forward strand.
CTTTCCTTTTTCAATGATGTGTTCTTAATATATTTACATATTTTACATAAAGCTATTAGATGCAAATCACTTGTCTAATTATTTAACTAATATAATTGAATATAATACTTTAAAAAAACTATTGTTACACTAATACAACTTATTAAATTTACAATTCTAAATGTAATGTTATATATTAAAACAATGAAAAAAAAAATTAAAATAAAATTGTGATATCAAGTGTCCTATATTTAGGTTTTCTAGTTTAAATAGGTTAGTATTAGTATTTAACAGTTTAAGGGTCTTTATTAGGTATCCTAGTGTAAACGTAATATTTTAGCTTAAACAATTAAGATTGCCTTTATAAAAACTAAACAACTATTATTATCAAGTGTCCTAATCTTTAAGTTTTTATTTAGTTTAAATAGGTTAATGGATAAACACTTAATTAAATTTGTAATCTAGTAAAAAAATTTATTTTATTTTTTAAACAAAACCATAAAATTTTGAGAGATAATATGAAATTCTGAAGGAATTTATATATTTTAGGAAAATATCGAGAATTTTTATTAAAGTTTAATTGAAAGTTAATTAAAAAACCAACACTATTTGGTCGAAATTCTGCAATTTCAAAATTTTGGCTGAAAATGAGATAGTGCAGGCGTGCAGCCCGAAATAATAGGGATATAGATTTTGGAGGGGAGGACCGCAACCGAAATTTTATTGACATTTTTCTTTTTTGTTGACATTAAAAACTATGTCGATAAGATTTAGGTATACTGGATATGAAATCAATGACTTTGTTACGTATGTATATTAAATATTTACACGCAGCTCTAGAGTAATCATTTTTTTGTATGCTAATAACATGTCGATCATACGAAGCTGAAATAAGTTCAAATAAGAGATTTCTACAATTTAAATTTGACAATAAAGACATAGGAGAAACATATGTACTTATAAGCAAGGTTTAAAACTTCAGTGTCTTTGTATACTTCGCTCACTACGGGAACGGAAATATTTCGTGAAAATTTATAGAAGTCTATGAAAAGTAACAAAATAAATTTTATGAAAACACTGGAAATCTGATATTAAACTTTAGGAAATGATTAATTAAGCATATATACACACTCGAAACTCATTATATAAATAGAGTATTAAATGTGAGGTTCATGTTAAGTGATATGCGCTCTCTCTCATATTTGAAACATTGTATTTTATCCCCCATAGTCCCACACTCCCTCTCTCTCCCTTATTCGGCAGTCATTGTAGACTCTCTCTCTCTCTCTCTCTCTCTCTCTCACTTAGTGTCATACACACACATGCCCAATAGTCATCATAGGCTGTGTTTTCTCCCTTTTTTTATTCCCCTCACTTGAAATTCCCATTTTTTATTCCCTGCGCTGTACATTGACTGTGCATAGTAATAAATTCGTAATCAAAGTATTGTTCATAAATTTCTTTCCTTTATTAATGTAAGTTTGGTGTTAGTAATTTTTTCATTATTTGATTTATTTAACGGTTGCAAATAAAAACAATAATGTCTCTATTCGTATGATTCTATTACACACTTACTACTATGCACAATCAAACTTCTACAACCTAGAGTTCATATTGGGGGGAACTTTTGCTTCAACGATTTCTACTTCAAGTAGTTCATCAGGACACCTCAGGAGCCCATGGGGTCTGTCGCCTCAAATCACCTAGTTGCCTTGACAACCATGTTCATCAAAGAAAGCAACATCAATATAAACCTATAATCACTCAAAAAACAATGAAATAGCTGAGACCTTCACAAAGCAGCCTTTGTGTATCCCCTTGACACATTAGTGATAAGTTGTTGGGACTAACTTGGATTTGTGAATCCAAAGGTGACTCAGGAAGATATGGTTTCTGACATCAGATCGATGATATGGACCCGAATTAAAGATCTTATTGGGCTGACTTGCACATTAATGGTGGACTTAGGATCTTCTCCGATTGGTGCCAGCATCCAATGGGAAGACGCCACACACTCCCTTCACACTAATTAAGGCATTGATTTGAGTGCATAGACTTGAGAAGCTTGTAACAACCCTCCTGGAAAGGCTTAAGAATTGCAGTCATGCTCAACTTAACATCAAAGTGAGAACTGGGCGACCATGCTCCCAACCATGATTCGTAAGTTTCAAGTAGCCAAGACGCCAAAAATTGTCCCAGGTGGCAATGTGGCAAGATCCTGTTTGGCGACATATGCTTAGGTGGGTTGTAAATCAAATTTGGCCGATAACAGTGTCAAAGGACAATGGTGCAATTTGCACAGGTTTTTTTTTATAATTATTAATGTTGAAAAGAAATGATATATAAATACTAAATACAGAACTCCAATTTATGAGGCGAAAAATTTAAGAATCAATTAAATAAGAAAGATTAGTTTTGTGAGATATTTGCTGCATGAAATTGAGAACACTCACCTTCGCCATATCCCGGTTCAGTTTCTTCGCATTCATGGTCAGAGAATCTCGTTCCTCTGATAATTTGATCTTCAACCACAAACACAACGAAAATCAATCAATTTTAGTTTCCAGATCCCTAAAAGAGCATAAATTAAAATTCCAAATCGTTTTCGGTCCTTACATTTTCCTCAAGAATGACCCTCAATCGTGAATCGGTCTCCTGAAACGCCAGTTCGAGCTTCGACACCTTCTCCTTCAGTTCGCATATCACCTGATCCTTCTCCGATATCTTCTGCCACAACCGTCCCGATTCCGATTCAAGCTGCGAAACACGAGAGGCGATCGCCATCGACGTGATCTTCCTTGCCAAATCGAGCTGGCTATACGGATCCGTTGGAATCACCGATAAGATTTCGTCCGGTAAATGAAAATCTGTTCCGTTCCCGCTACTGTAATTGCCGTTTTGCGTCATCTTCTCCGACTCGAAATTCGAAAACCCTAAATCTGCAGATCCCAGGATCAAATGAGAGAATGGGAATTGCAAAGATAAGTTTGCAGAGAAAGAACTGATGATTTCGAGCATAACGCCTTATAAAATGATTTGATGCTAAGGGGAGAATGTTAGCTTCACGCGGATCCAATGCGCGTGAAATAAATACCAATGCCTGCTGGAATGCAATGAGAGAGCAGTAACCTTTCAATGAGCGCTAATTAAGTTTTTTCTTTTAGTCACCGAATGACTTGCTATCCGCTATCCCACTCGCATTAGATGCAAGTGACATTAGGTATTCTTTTTTGGAGAAGAATTGGGACTTCCTTTTCCGGGTTGTTGTCACTGGGTTTGAATTTTTTCAGAGGTTTCCCTCCAAATCACTCTAACAAGGGTCTGCCGATAAAATCGAAGCGGCAAAAAGGTTTTCGGGCATCACGTCTCCTTTGATTAAGGGACCCATGCGAGACACAAAGATAATTTTTTTTATATCTAAATTTTTATTTTGGATGTACTTGAGGAGGAAAGATGAAGTGAGAGCGGGAAAGAGCACCTTGATGAGATCCATTGATGTATGTTTGTTAAATAGTAGTTACTTTAATATCTTTAAATATTTATTTATAATATTATAAAATAATATTTGATCTTTTTGTCATAGTAACAAAAAAAAAATATCAATCCTTCCTCCTCTAATTATAGAGATCGCCTCCTCTAATTATAGAGATCGAATCACAGTCAATCGCAAATGAACTTAGGGAGATTTCAATCATGCCCACAGGTCAACATGTGTCTTTTTTAACCCCTATTAACCATGATTAAAATTATTTAGCTCTTAGAGTTCAATAATCTAACCTTAATTTTTAGATAAATAATATGGGTAAATTGCACTCACCTCCCCTGAGGTTTGGTCAAATTGCAGAGACTTCCCCTCTAGTTTCTAAAATAGCACTGCCCTCCCCTGTGTTTTAATTGTAAGTAGCAAACTCCCCCTTCACTTAATCTACCGTTAGTAAGGTGGATGAACTTTGATGATGCCATGCTCTAAATGTTTTAAAATACCTACATTACCCCTGAAAGTGCCAGTGTGTGCCATTTCTAAGTCTTGCAAGTGTAAATGTAATTTACACACGACCTAAATGGCTTTAGTTATGTGTAAGTATGATATGGTTTGCAAGTTTCATATATTGACCTCAAGTTTATTGCCATTTAGTTTGAAGTAATTATTGATTCTTGAGTGGAATTATTTTCATATATTGACTTCAAGTTTCATATTTTGGGCACAATGTTCACCCTAATAGGCTGCCAAACACCATGCGCATCAAGTAGAGCCTGGACAGCAAGTGTGGTATGGGCTCCATGAGATTTATCTTTATTGAAATGCACCATCTCTATCCAGGAATATAGGTGTTTAAATGGCATTACCTCACATATATCAATCAGTACATCTAAGCATCCCCAAATAATGACAGTCTTTATTTACAACGAAGAGAACAGTAACCTGTAGGCATACATGTTTTATTAAGCACATATTATGATAGAAGCTTCGATGTTGCCAATCCAAAAGATAACGTCGACAGAAACACCATTAACATTTAATATCATTAATTAGTAAATATGTCAAAAAAAGCATAAATATGTCAAAAGTAGACATGTCCAAAAGACATCCAAAGTATAGAGCTAGAGCCCCACAAACAAAAAATAATGGAGTCACCCAGCTGTAACATCCAAAAAGTAGAGCCACACTGGCAACAAAAAATATGTGGCCACCTATCCATCTGTAGTATGCTATATGTATTATGTCAAAAAATCAGCTCCTATCGCTCTAAGTTAGCCCTCTCTCCAGAAGTACCAAAAACAACTGCAAACACAGATAACGTATCATATTAGAAAGGGTACAAACATCATCTTGCACTTACAAAAATATATGTCCAACAATGTTACTTAGAACAAGTATGACCCTATACCTGTTTATGTCCACCATTAGAATATGCTCATAGAATACGCATGGTCCTATACATGAGGTCTCTCCCACTATATTACACAAGTTAAACATAAGAAATATAAGCAAGAATTAAAATATAAGCAATACTTGAAACTTAACAAATTATGAAATGACTTCTTACTTGGTGTCTTGCATTTGATGAGCGTCTACTTTTCACAGGACCTCGCTGACATGTACGCTTGTTGTGTCCAAACTGCTTACAAATGCAACACTTAATAGTGCTTGATCTGCGAGATTGGCTCCCTGGGGTAGGCTCATCTAGTTCTCTTCTCCTATTTTTCTTAGGTCGACCAGGCAAGCGACGAAGGGGTGGAGGTTCTACTTGATCGTGATTTCCTACTGGCCACGTGCTTTCATCAGATAATGGGTGTATGATACCACCATGTGCCTTCAAATATGTCTCCTTGGAGTAGCACCCATCACAATAATCTTCAATATTGGCCCTTTTACGTGCAATACATGCAGCTAAATGCTTACAAGGCAGTCCAGATATTTCCCAAGCTCGACAACTACATGATTTAGCATCAAAATTCACCACATATCTAGAAGAACCTTCAGTCACCTCATACTCCTCACCTCCGCCAAATACAACTACACACGTCCTTGAGTCTTGTTTGATGACATCCATTTTGCGTTTTATTTTAGGGGTTACTAAGCTCTCCCAAGAACATGCTTTTTCATACCTACATTGAATCCTACTCATTAAAATGACCCTTATAGAATCAACCAAAGTAAGGATTGGTTTGTCCCTAAGATCGCCAATCCACTGATTGAAGGACTCAGTCATATTATTTGTTACGTGATCACTCCTCGCTTTGGGGTCAAATGCATGTCTAGACCATGAATGCATAGGTTTTTCCATCAACCATTCGTAAGCTTCTTTTCTTTCTCTTTTCATTTTATCCATAGCAAAATTAAAGACTCTATTATTATATGCTCGAGCAGCAACCCAAAAGTAATTCCCCAATTTCAACCCTGAGAACTTTTTTTCGAAATTGTTGTATAGATGCCTACAACACACTCGATGCGTAGCTTCTGGAATGATTTCATTAATGGCTTCCACAACACCCTATAAAAATTATTTACATCACCCAACTATACATTGCATTAAAAACAAATTAACATAATAATTATAAAACTATAAACATTGTATACCTTTTGTCGGTCGGTCATGAAACACATAGGCCTTTGATGTGTAACTGTCCCAATGATAGCGTATAGATAATGGAGAAAAAAATTTCAACTTTCCTTGGTTTCACCCTCTACAATAGGAAAAGCCACAGGAAATAATCCATTATTCTCATCAAGTGCAATGACTGCCAACAACACTCCACCATATGGGCCCTTTAAATGGCACCCATCCAATCCTATAAAAGGTCTACATCCTTCTAAAAACCCATTCTTCATGGCTTCAAAGCAAATGAAAAATCTCTTGAATGTGGGATTTACATTGAGGCTGAGCCGATCATATTCAATCTTCACCAAGCTACCGGAGTTTGTCTCTCGAACCACTTCAGCATACATAGGCATTTTATTATATGACTTGCCATGGTTGCCCTCAATTTCATCCCTTGCTTTCGCCCGTGCTCTATACAATTGCCATTTGCTTGTTTCAATCTCATAAGTCTCACGAATTTCAGATCGTATACCATCTATCTTCATAGTAGGATTAGCACGCAATCTCATTGCAAGCTTCTTAGCAATCCACGCCGAGGTAGCATTAGTATTCTTGGTAGCTCTCACACATTTGTGCTCAATACTGAAATGTCTTGATCTTATAAGTTACCCCATCTGGCAAAGGAGATGCATGAATACGCCACAGACATCCTTCACCTGAACAATGTGCAGTTACCCTTGCTTTCTCATTCTTATCTCTAACAATTTCAAAGCCTTCTTGAATGATATAGTCCCTCAAAGCCTCCCTAAACTCTGTCACATTACCAAACAACATGCCTACCTCAAATGAAACCTTCATACCCTCTTGCACTTCAAAATGCTTTCCACAGATAAACCTATTAATATCATCACACTCATCATCAGAATCTGAATTAGAAATAAAATCAAAATCATCATTGGATTGGTAATCAGACAACACATCATTGTTCTCTTGCCCTCCACCCCCCAAATTAGATGCAACCATCTCACAAGCACTAATAGTATTCTCATTATCACTACCAACCCTCCTCTCATCATCAACACTAAAATCACACCCTTCATCAAATATCACATTATCACTAACATCACCACTATCAATCTCTGAAGCCCCGAGAAAGACATGTATATCACTTATTCTTCGATATAGCTCGAACATCCGTAACACATCATCAGTAGAGGTAACATCCATTAAATTACCGAACCCAGGTATGGCACAATGCATGGTGAGTACCATGCCCATATTAGAAGGTTGATTACCTAGTGCCGCTTCACAAACATCAGTGAACATGTCCATGTAACAATATCGATCTGGGTCCACTTTTGTGATTATAAAAACTTTGTCCATATAATGGATAACCAAATTGTGCAAATAAATTGAAGCCATTGAGACCTGAAAAAATTCCAAAATAAGAAGAGACAATTACTTTTGAATCAATGTAAAATGCATTATAACAATATATCATAATGGGAAGATAGATATAAGAAATTAAACAAGAAAGTGACAACTTTTTATTTTAACTTGAAGGTTATTTTTCAAAAAGTTCTATTAAGCACACTTCAAACATTGAAGCAGTACAAATTAAATAAAAAATAAAGCTCTGCTATGCACAGGATTCAATCTGTAACAGTGATAACTTGCAATGTTTAATGAGTAATATAGAAGAAAAAAAATGCTATGCAGAGGATTCAATCTCTAACAGTGATAACCTTGCAATGTTGAATGAGTAATATAGAAGAAAAAAAAAACTGAAGGGATTGAAGCTTTATTTAGCACACCACGAAAGATACCTTCACACATATAATTAAGAAATCACATAAATTTAACCTGAAAACATTTGTAACTCGGTAGAAGTATATTATCGCCAACAAAAGGAATATGATGGAATGTTTGAAGGCATTAAATTGCTTCATGAAAAGTCATAACAAATGCCCCAATCTATCCAGAAAACCGTCTGTAGAACTAATGTTTACAATAATCCAATTTTTGCAACCTATCAACATTATACATCCAAAAGGGATGATCAAATAATAACTAAATAAACAATCAAAATTAGTAAAACAAAATATTTTTTTTCCACAGCCACAAACTTGAACAATAAAATGATCACAGAAAGAGACTGCTGAATGATACCATCTATTTCTCAAACTTGCTTCACCATCTTTTATATTTATTTTAAAAAAATTATCCAAGCATTAATAACTTAAAAAAAAATATAGATTTAACCATAGAGAACCCTAAAAAAGGCCATAGCCAAGTGAATAACAACTACCCAATTCAAATCCCACTGAGAAACGATCGAATTCAATTAGAAAACAACCCTGTAAATTCAATCAGAAAATATGAGAGATGATTAAATTCACTTTATGTAGGGAATTTCACTCTATTGTGTTTCAGTCTTTCAAAACCTTGTATCCGAATTCACAAATTTCTGAGGCCAAAACACAAGCAACATTCTAATAGCCCAATACATGGTGACATATCCTATTTCAGTTAGTGTATTTTAGGGCTGTATAAGACTATAAGCATCAGTTACATCTACGAACACCAAAAGATTGAGACTTGAGATTGATTGTCCAAGGATGATTACCAAAAGACATTCACCAAACCCTAGCATAAATAGAAAGTTTTAAGAGAAGAAGAAGAGGGAACTTACCGTGGATGTCGGGTGTGGACGGATGCCGGCGTTGACAATGGCCGGCGTTGAAGGAGGCTGGACAGAAGTTGGCTGTGGCGAGGTGCGAGGTGAAGCGTTGATGAGAGCTTGAGAGTTTTGAAGCGTGTTTTCTTGTTTTGAGGAGAGAGTTTTTTGTGTTAAAAGAAAGGCTTAAACTCACATGGGGTAAAATAGTAAAACTACATTTACTGTTAACGGTGTTAACTTGACTAACCCAACAGGGGAGGGCAGTGCTATTTTAGAAACTAGAGGGGAGGTTTCTGCAATTTGACCAAACCTCAGGGGAGGTGAGTGCAATTTACCCAAATAATATTAAGAAAATTTAACTTGGGGTTATGAAATTTTAACCGTAAGGTTAAATTTCTATTAAAATGATTACTAAAAATCAAGGTTAGATTGTTGGATTTTAAGGGTTAGTAAATCTTAACCATGGTTAATAGGGGTTAAAAATAACACATGTTGACTTGTGAGTGCAATTAAATTCTCCCTGAGTTCAATCACGATTGACTGTGATTCTATCTCCTATTTATGATAGTAGAGAAGATAGACTTTTAGAGTAACCTGTTGCGAATTTTAACTTATTAAACTATGTTTTTTTTTTTTTTTTGGGTAAGTGTCGGCATCCCGAGCCCAAACTCAAACAAGTCCCCCACGCTATCCATAGGTAAACCCCCAACCCATACATTTGATATCGAGGGGAGCCCAAATTCGATCTCGAGACCTCCGGGTTTACAGTTAGTCATTTGACCACTAGGCTACACCCTCGAGGATTTGAACTTATTACACTATATAGTTTATACCTACTGTATTAAGTATAGTTTGTAGCTAAATGCTTTACATACATAAATTTCAAACTCTCACTATAGTAGCGACATGTATCATTACTTTTCCTTAGTAATTTACAACTCGTGGAAACCATAACTTTCTCATTTCTTAAAATTTTGTCTTCTTAACATGTTAAAAAGGTGGCAATGACAAGTGTCACCCACAATTAGAAATTGGACAAAAAACATTGAAATATATCTATGTTTGGGGCTAGCACTCCTCTAGATAATAGTTTATGATTATTAAGTATAGTATATAATATAACTAGAATATTAAGTATAAGATAAGTATATTTGTATTAATAGGGGTAAGATAAGTATAGTATATAAAATAGTTTTTAAAAAATAATTATAAAATAAATATAGTTTATGCTTAATAATTATGGGACATTTGTAGGTTTTGGGGGAGGGTGTTTTGAAATTCTTAATTATTATTTTTTAGGAATTAAATATAAATATTGTAGGAATATTTCAATAACAATTTATTTAATATAAAAGCAAAAAAAATGGAAGTGTTTTAATTTTCTTAATTATTATTTTTTAGAAACTAAATATAAAATATTGAAGGAACATTTCAATAATAATTTATTAAATACAAATACAAAAAAATGACACAAAAACTTTGCAAATCTGAAATTTCCGTCCAAAAAAATTGGTTTAAAGTAATTTGTTTCAACAGAAATTTCAAAAATACATAATTTTGAAACTTTGACACAGTCAAAGCTAGTATCATGCAAAATCAAAAGTAATATAAAATTTTCTAGCAATATTCAATTTTTTGATATTTTGAAATATCAACCAAAATTAATTCGCCGGTGATTTTTTCTATTTCGATTTCAAGGGTGTGGTCAAAAGTCAAAACCGAAACTCTATTGACATATCAACCCATGCCTGGGCTTGACAATGTGTCAGCCTATGCCTACTCGGTTAATGATGCACATCGGTTCAAACTCTATCCATTTCACAATCATGTTGAAAAGGCAACTCAAACCAAACCTAATAAGTGGCTCCCCAAACCCACCTACCCAACCTGTTTTGCATAGTGAATTGATTATGTTTTAACTTGTCATCACATTTAAACATAAAACAAATATATCGAGGATTTAATTATATATTTATAAATGAAATAACAAAGTATTGTGACATGTTAGGCCCGGAGAGTCAAACCCAAATTATAAATCAATTGACAAACCGAACACAATCTAGTGTATTAATGGTTCAAACCCGCAACTAAACCGTGAAAAAAATTAATGTCAGTCATGTTACGATTATATACAAACCAAAATGACACAAAATAATACAACAAAATAAAAACTTATCGATTTAAATTTGGCTGATGTGTGACTAAAGTCACTTTGCATGAAATAAAATTTGGGATGATATTCAATGAGTGCAAGAGGCTATGCATTAAGAGAGGAAAAATATTTTTTTTTTAAAAGAAAGAAAATAGAGACATGTGGAAATAATAAGTTATTGAAAGACTTGAATAGAAGGGTGTTGTTTTCAAATGATATTATTTCACAACAATAGGATAAGTATAAGACATTATTTTTATATTACTGTAGTAATATTATATTCAATTTTACCATCTAAGCATGTTTTAGTAAATAATTTTTTAGTTATATCATAATTATATCATTCATTGATGCCAACAGATTGAGGTTTATAATTCAATGAAATTGGTTAAAGAATTACATCTCAATAATTATATATATTATGCATGCAAATATAATAATACTTGTTAAGATTCTTGTAATATGATCAAAATTAAGGGAAGCTTCCTATTTCATTTCAACAAAATTCAAAAGAGATCACGTTTACACATATATTTCAACATGTAGTTAAAAGATTATCCATTTAAAATGTTTCTTTATTCATTTTATAGCATATCTAAACACAATTTCAAGCAATAATTAGGATTATATGATTCATATTTATCTTAACGGTCATAATCAAAAGAAAGTCTATATCATGTGCGTACTTGGTAAATACAAATAATTTATTGCAATTATGTAAAAATTACAATAATAAATACTCATGCCAAAGTCTGTGTTGCATTTCTTTGTGATCTTAGGTAGTTTAAGCATCTCGACAACTCAATACTATGCTATATTCGTCACATATATTATAATATTTGTTTGTTATGTCAAATTGATTTTTGAAATGTGATTTTGAACACAATTCAAGATAAAAGAGGGCCTTGCATGCGCAAGACCTTACTACTATATATATGCGTGGTTGGGCTCAGGTTAGTTCAATCCCACATCAGGTTGAGATTTTTTAGCTTAAGCTCAACCAAAATTTAGTTTCATTAGCACAAACCCACTATCCAACCCAACCCAAGTTGCACCCCTAATGTTTCCTATCTACCATCATCTAATGGTCAACTATATAAACTGTACCAAAAAAAAAAAAAACCTTCCTGCCTATAATACATAGCCCTCGTATTTGAATTTATAGTTTTTAAATTCAACACAACATTTTACTAGCTCTCGAGACTTTCAGTTACTTCTGTTATGTTATCCTCTACATTTGGTACCCCATTCAATATTACTCTACAAAATCATTAGCCCCCTTTTTTGTTTGTTTCTATCTCCCTCGACAAGTTCGTGACCTCATTCTCAAGGCTTGCATATCTGACTCTAAAACACTTACAAAAATCTTGTAGTGTGTTTAGGACCCAGTCCAAAGTATCATCTCAAATAGTACACTGATTTGCTAAATTATTTGTTGAAATTGATACCTCAAATGGAGAATCTACATAATGTGTAGATCTTCACCCGGAACACGCTCATTCTCTTTGATTTATTGTATTAATATTATTCGATATACCCATCTCGAAGCTTTGTATCTACTATCTAGATCTCATGCATACTCCAAAGCGTTCTCAAGTGAATGACCGATCTAGAAATTTTGGGTCAGGATCATTCACCTCATCACATCATGATACTTTTTTGTTGTCCTCACCACCTCTACATTTTGACAAATTGAAGAGTCATAGAACACACTCCCCATTGACGAATGAGTTATGGGTTCCTTATTGACTTTCCTACTCATTGAATATTCCTAAATTAGGAAAGCTATACATACTCATCAAGAGCACACCAACTTCCCTTTTAAAATATGGTTGGACTTACAATCAGGGATATCAAAGGTGCTTAGGCTTGCATTTTTTGTATTTTTGAATAAGCTTGGCCAGTTTAAGGTTTTTGTTGCCCAAATTGGACAACCGACGCCCCTTACTTACGAGTAGGGGTGTCAACAGGCTCATCGGAGCCTGACTAGGCCCAATTAAGAAATGGGTCATGTCGGACTTAGGCCAAGCCCGACTCAGAAATCAATAGTGAAAACAACTTTTTTTTAAGATTTTTGTAATAAATGAGCTTTATTTGGTCGGGCAGGTTTAATTAGAATTATACTACAACAGACTTAAGGGCTTCAAGCCCAAGCCTGTCCATCTATTTAACTAGAAAGGAACCCGTGCGATGCACGGGAAAATATTCAAAGAAAAATAAGGATAGATAATAAGGTGAAATAACTTAAACAAAATAATTCTTATGAATAAAAAATGTAATAAATATATACTTGCAATTTGTAATTGATAAAAAAATTGTAGTTATAACAAATAAGGATTGACACACAGTATTTAGTATAGTGCCAAAGCAGCTACCTCCACTACGGGCTCATCCCAAAGGCAATGAGAATTAAAATGATTATCCGGAGGTCTCTGTTTGAGTCTTTGACAACCATTATCTCATTTGATCTAACCCACACATACAGAACTACAGAAGACTCAAATTGGAAAGACGAAAGACTCCAATTGAATTAATACGCACATCATGAGTGTTAACCAAGCTAAATCCCCAACCCCTAACCTAGGGTAGATAAGTGATTAGGACCAAGTTAAAAAAAAATATATATGTGCACATCAAATGGGTTGGGTTGGGTTAGGTATCTCTTGTCGTCCTTTCTTTGCAGTTGGTATCAGATACATGCAGCCGTAGGTATATTCCCACTCACTTGAGTCTGCATTAAAAGAGAAAAATTAACAATGGGTTCTATCAATCACCACAACCACTGGTAAAAATTATTGTGATATATTAGTGCAGGGAAGAAAATACAAAAAGTATAACCCCACCCAAAGGTAAAAATTATAGACTAATTTTTAATGGTTATGCCAGTAAGAATCTATCTCCGAACAGCTGATCTTGTAGAATATTATATCACTTTTAGATTCGACTATTGATAGTTGTAGATATGTACTTGGAAATAGATCAAAGTGATATAGTATAATTTCACTATTTTGCAATATTTTTTTTTGCATGTATGGTTGTATTTATGATTTTATTTTGTGTTTACCTGGAAGTATGACACATAATCGGGCTGGTTGTAGACTTGAAATCTTCATAAGATCTTGCTTTGAAAGCCTACTTTCTTGTATTTTACAGCATAAGTCATCTCAAGTCTATCAGTTTCTAGCATCATTAGAAGCTTTAGCGTTGAATTTACATATTCTTTCACATCTTGACCAATGAATCCAATATGTTGTCAATCATCTTCGAAGAAAATTTTCTTTTTTTGGCTTACTGTATTATGAGCTGTAGACAAGGAAAAAAATAAGTTCAACATTAGAACAAAGCAAAGAATTTCTGTATATTTAATATAAAAAAATAAATTGGTTTAGATCAATAATCCATAAGGAAATGCCCACAAATTGAGACTGCACCTGCAGCTATGTACTCCACAATACATATGCCAAAGTGCTCATCGAATAAAATGTTGCATCTTTATTACATACCAACAGAATTCTCATAAAAATTATATCACAGCATCATCTCGAATGCAGTTTGGGAACTCCATTGGTATATTTCCTGACATTTTTTTCTTCAAAAAGTGGGTATGAACAATATATCATCGTATATCTTATGCTAAATTCATAATATATAATAGAAAAAAATAAACATCATTATTTATGAAACTGATAGAACAACAATCAGTGGAAGCATTGAATATATAATGGAAAAAAAATATCAGTTTAATGATTTAATTAAGTACTAACTGCCATAACATAGTAACATTATATTTTCAGGTTGAAATAATTTTTGCATTTACATTGATAGAATATAAGGAGATTGGTCTAAACTAAAACCTAAGCAAAACCACGTTGTTCTTAGAATGTTGGAAAATAGTTTGTCAAATCAATTCAAGTGGTGATTCATTGATCACAGTAATCTCTTCCAACGTAAATTTGATCTCATCAATGAAGGAAATAGGTCTAGTTGCAGCGACGATTAACCCCTGTGTCCTAGTATTTTCATATGTTGGTTGACGGCCTCGAATGATGAACATGTGATGATTCCAAGTAATCCTTCAAATATAGGATTCAAATAGGTCACCTCCATTTTCCTACAATATATAATATTAAGCATTAATAATTTATAAATAGCAGCAAAAGAAAAAAAGCATTTAATATAACGAAAAATAATCATTTACCATTTGTTGCATTGCATGAATTTCATTTGGAGATTTCCCAGATAATTTAACGGCTGAATCATTAAATAATGTCAACCACGCACTTTGTGTTGAGACTTGAACTTTAATGTTTATGCGAAACCTATGAATTTTTTGGTTAATTATATGCTTATTGCAAAAATAAAATATTACCCATTTGTTGTATTCACTTTTGATTCATTACAAGACTTGCAGTCATATGTACCATCATCTAACTTTGTCGCCTTCTTGTAGCAGTATATACATGCAGCATACCAAAGTCATTGTTCTATGTTTATCCGCGTAATCCACGGATTCACAACATAATATGTGAGCTACATGTGAAAGGATATGAGTTTATATAGTATAGTTAAAAGTTTTAGAATATAAATGATTATCTCTTGGTTGTATTTCCTTTTTACTGTTATAAGATGATCAAGAAAAATTCTTGTGGAACTAGCGACCAATAGCTTGTAATCACCTGTTGCAATGTTTTGATGCCCAAGAGTTGTACATTTTGAAGATGTAATCCTAAGTAGGAAAAAAAATCAAATAATGCAAATAGAGTTTGCTGCATGTATTTATGTAAACTATTTATATTATTAAAATAAATATGTACCACTTCCTTAAATTATTTGCCTGTGAAATAGTAAGATTGATTTCAAACAGCGTTAGATCAATCGTAGATAGGTGAAAACCTGTATTTGTAATTAAAGTTAGTTCGTGAATTCATTATTATGGTTGTTTTAATACATGTAGCAGTTCTCTACAATACACTGGTATTCTTGAACTTGTAAACTTGTTGCTAATAAGATTTGTTGATCTTGCAATCCTTGTGATAGTGACTCTCCATCAGTTGTTACTAGTTGTCCCCAGAGTGTAAACTTTACTTGTGAACTTGTATTGAGAAATAGAATTGTCAAATTATGTATTATAGTTAGAGTAGTTAGGAGTTAAATACTAATATAAATCTATAAATTGTGCTTACTCTTTGTTTGATAGGAGGACATCGCTTTTGGATGTTCTCTCACATTTCTTGGTCCGTATCGGTTGCATATCTTTTACATCCGTTACTACACCTAATACATCTAAAAACATTGATAAATATTAGTATTCCAAAAAAAATATTCAAGAAAACATACTTAGAAAAAATAATCCTAAAAACATTAACAAAGAGTTCTAAACCAAAATTAATGAAAAATTTGGAGTCATAATTTACCTATAAAATAAGTTGCATTGATGTGATGTTGTAAAATTTGTAAATCTACAAAACAATACAAATTTTGCTCAATTGTAGTTGAACCTTCAGTCACTTACTCAATCGTGGTGTTTAAAGTAATTCGCATTTGGTAGTGATAAGGTATAGTTCTATAGCGCGAATCAGTATCATCAATAACACCGTTTGAGATATAGTAGACTTTCCCTTTCTCAAGGGAAGCTTCAAATATCAAAAACCTCATCGAACATGGTAACATCAATATTCATTCCCTACAGTCATAAATTACATATATAAAAATCCAAAAGTATCAGTGTTCATTTTTACATAAATATGATACAAATATTGTAAAATAAAGATGCTCAACCTCATCGAGCAATACCAATTTCAAATACCGCTTAACACCCCTAGTACCATTGACATGCCTCACATTCCACTTACGAATATGACTCTTTTCATTATTGTCCACCGCCATTGATACGGAGTAAGAGATTCGATTGGTTGACATCTCTTGTATTGCATGCTAATAATAAGCTAGTTTCACTATAAGAATTTTGTACATATGTAAATATATAATGTGATAGATGAAGAAACGTAAAGTAGTTACCTTTGTGCTCAATTTTTTGGTTGCCATCAAATATTTGAAAGGATTTCATTCAACACTTCTTTAAAAATAACATTGCGTATGTAACCTCTTCTTGATTCATCTTCATCTACTATAAGAAATTTGATCCCATGACGTAATGTTACACATGAAATAACAACATATAATTGTCCATGTGTGAAAACAGGTTTTGGTAAATATAATCCAACGTGTTTGAGTGTTTGACCTTGACTTTTGTTAATCGTCATAGCGAAAGATAATCGTATTGGAAATTGTCTTATTCTTAAGGTAAATGTCCAATCTGAACTTGACGCTGACATAATAATTATTGGAATTAATACTCTTTCACCAATGTTAGTTCCAGTTAATATTTCTGCTTAAATGACTCGATGACTTATTTGTTTTACAACTAAGCGTGTACCATTGCAAAGTCCAATAGATTGATTTAAATTTCTTAATAGCATTATTGGAGTCCCTATCTTTAACTCAATACAATGATTTGGAATTCCACTTAATTGTAGACTATTTAAATATTCAATTGGTTGTAAAATATTTTGGTTATTGATGTTATCACTTGATGACATTACAGAGTCAGCACTAAGCAATCTTTGTATATCTCCTGGTAACACTGACAACATTAATGTGTTTATTATTTTTAACATCTTCATTTTTTAGAGTTAAAATGCATATTTCTTGAATGTAGTTAGCATTGTTGAAATTATCTATTAAATGTGGATATACAAAGTCAACCAGCTCTTCCAGTCCTCTAGTATGATTACTGATAAGGAGGTCTGTAGGTATTTCTATAAAATCCCTTTCACCACCTTGTGCCATTGTAATTCTTAGTACATCACCATTTCTAACATCTAGAATCCAATGCATAAACGTAACCTCATCAGTGTTGGTAAATGATAAAATGCGCATATTTATTGTCAGTTTGAATACTTGACAATGAGACCATACTCTTGATCTAAGAAATGTGAATGAAACAATTTATTCTCTACCACATTTTGGAATCACATGAAGAATCTGTCTAAAGTCACTACCTAGGATTACTACTTTTCCTCCGAATGGCTTATGTTCAGCGCCTTCTGTTACTTGTAACATTAAGTCTCTAAAAGTACGATAAACTGCATTAAAAGCATCACGATGCATCATAGAAGCCTCATCCCAGATAACTAAATCTTTTTGTCTAATTAATTATGTTGAGTGAGACTGCTGATGAATGAAACAACTTGATATTTCACTTATTTGAATAAGAATTTTAAACCTAAAATGTGTTGTACGTCCACTAGGTAATAGGAGTGATGCTATTCCTGAAGATGCTATAGCAAGAACAATTTTTTTCATATTGCGCAAATTTGCAATTAAAAATTTTCATAAAAATGTCTTTCATGTACCCCCACTTCCATATATAAAGAAAACACTACCTAAAGAATGAGTACATGCATTAATAATTCTATCATAAATCAATCGCAGCTAAGAATTCAAGTTGCAATGACTCGATCTACTTTCTTGTTGTATGGTAGGTATGTCGTAGTTAAGTTCATCTAATATTAATCTATTTAGGCCCAAATGATTTTCAGTAGAACTTGGAAAAGGCATGGAAGGAAAGTCGTGCAAACTTCTTCCGTTATCGTTAAGAATATTTTCAATTTCATGAAGCACTAAATTTTCTTTTTGATCATTAGTTAGTTTAAATGACATATCACGTGCTTGTCTTCTAATGACTAAAATCAAATCATTTGATAATGCAAGTCAATGTTTACTCCACAACTCAAATGGGTTAGTCACCTCACAAAACATAAAAATTGAAACAAATAAGTTACGTAACTGTGTTCCCGTCCCCCAAACTGTGGCCTCGATTAGTACTTGATGTCATTCATTGTCATCTTCTAATAGGCCTAATGCTTTGCATGCATTTTTAAATGATAGATATTTTATGTCATTAATTGTTCTCGAGTCTTTATAATCTAGTGCACCTCGAACAATATAAAGAAGCATCCTCAAGTAATATCTTTCGTAAGAAGTAGGGTGTGCATAGTACATTCTACCAATTGTGGTACCTAACTTACGTTTGCGCCATTCTTTTTTGTCCTTATACCAAACCCATTGAGTTGGGAACTCAGCATATGTTAGACACCTTGCTTCTGGAAACCTTTGGTTTGTTAAAAACCATTCTGTTAGCATTGTGCTTCTGATATCTGGGCGTGAAACAACATTAACTAAGTTGTCATTATCAGAAAAAACAACTGATTGTTGATTAGGCAAATGAAACTGCAACCGTTCCACAGCTGGATAATGCTGATGCAATCTAAATTCAAATATCCTCCAACATGCTTCTGATGCTGACACATACCGGCAATCTAGATAATGTTGTATTTCATCAACCATTCTTACTATGCCTTGATCATTTGTGATTATTGAGATTTGATTATCTTCTAACACAATTGTTGTTCGATCATGTCCCTTATGGATATATTTATATAGATACTTTATTGATCTATCGTTGATACATATTTCAACATTAGTATGTGCATCATACTTGATTAGCAAGTCAATATTATGAGGTATAACCCAACAATTATCTATTAAATAATTTATAACTTTAACAGTTCGCCCATCATCATGTCTCCGATAAAGTAGATATCCATTATGGTCATAGTTAGAATGTTCTCTGAATGTTCTTAGGTATTTTTTTTGACACTTTCCATCCTTCATGCAAGGTGATCTGGGATTAATGGTACCACATGGTCAATGAATCATGAATTTGACTACTGTATCGTATGTTAAAGGCTCTTCATCTCTATTTGGTAACTCAACACTAATCGTAGAATCTACACCATCGAGGGTACGTAATTTACTGTCTTCAGTCAATGTAAAGAGTATATGTACATGGGGTAACCCACGCTTTTGAAATTCTACTACATGGATGATTGATTTTACTTTTCCAAATAGCTTATTAACCTTAAGATCACGAAGAAGCTCATTTAGCTTAATATTAAAAACCCTTGACACAATGTCTGGTCGATTTTTTACCCATTAGCTATTGAAATGAGATATAACTTCATTTATTTATCTCAAATTTAGATTGTAAGTCATTGTAATAAATAGATCTGTGTAGCCGCCCCATCTACAAATGATCATTGCATCTTGATAGTTTTGCATCATATTCCTAAGACCTCCAATAAAAGATGACGGAAGTATAAGCATCTTCCCACAGATGTAGCGTTATCGTCACCCCCAGTTACAGCATTTTGAAGTCCTTGATATAATTATGATCTTAATTTTTTTGGTTTAATCTTATATAGGAGAGACGATTTTGCTCAATAGCTGCATAAGCATCAACAACAAACTGTAAAAATAAACGTCCACCACATATCAAAGTATTTCCTTCTTGCAAACGATGTTGTATTTTGAAAGCGTAGAATTCGGTGATAGAAACTATTTTTCTATTTCCTCGATAAGTGTTATCGCTAGAAAACGATCTGAATGGTATACCAATTCTCATCCATCTTCTCCCCGAGGAGATAAAAGAGGATACTGTAATGCCATAAAACTTTGATGAGTTTCCTTGATCATTTGCAAATCACCCCCAATTGTTCGTAAAATTATATCTTTATTCATCTCTTCTCCCATTCCATCACCCACAATTAATGCTGCAACCTCACTTGTAGTGGGTCGAATATATTGTCTCTTATCTTTATGTCTTGTTTCAATCAAACAAATGCTTAAATCATCACAATAATTTGTTGTCAATGTATCTCGTGCTTATCGAAAAATCTGAACATATGGGTTTGACACATCTAACATACTTTGTAAACTTGCAAACATATTTAAATCAATATCCTGCATTGATCCTGAACCTCTAATAGCATTTGCACGATTATGGACCTCATGTTCTGTATCATATATTTATAGTTGTGCATATTTAGGTGATTCTCCTAAATGAGGGAGTAATGTGCCAATTCTATGATGAATCTGCCCATAAATACGATATATGAACGAGGACCATAGCCGTCTGTAACAGTTGTGTCTACTTTGCAGCCCATAGATGTGAAAGCTAAGTACGAATTATAGGTTCTAATATTTTCTCAAAAATGTGCATATATTGAATTTCCTAAGTTTTCAAGCAAATGTTGTAAGAAATCCGGTGGTTTGGAAAGCAAAGGTAGATCAATTTTTCCTTTTTGGCAACAAATTGAAAATTGTAATATTCCTGCGCGTTTTTTACTAACTGCCTCCTCTTTCTAGTTATATGCACCACACTTATAACAAAATTCAATTGGTGGACCAAAATACCAACGGAAGATGAATTTTCTTACTCTCGTGGTTACTACAAATAAAAGTTTATATATCAATATAATTGTGTAAAAATAACTAAATGATAACTAATTTATAACATTTATATAATAGATAACTGTGTAATAAATTGACATACCTCTTTTAGTAGTTGTGGATGTGGTTTCCTCCTCGAGGCTTTCTGTTAAACTTGCTATAGATTGACTCGATGATGCACTATTTTCTTGAACTCTTGATGATGAACCACATTCCATAGTGTTTCTTATAATTTCAATTGGAATTGGTATAAGTAATGGGTTCCCACAAGCATTAGCATCATTTTGTTGAACACTTTGTAATATATTCCGATCATTAATGTCTCTATTGTTTAGGGATCTCATAAGCATTATGTTGGTAGCACATGCTCGCTTACGTTTGGCATCCAATATATTATTTCGACGTTGGCGATAAAGGCACTAAATTTCATTTATATCATTTGAAATTGGTGGACCTAATTTATAGCACAAAGTATTCAATAAATGATATATATACATTTTAAAAATTATTGGTTAATGTGCATTTATTTACTACGTATTAATTCGGTAGAATGTTGTTCAATTTCTTCCTCGTATGTGTTCAATAATGTTTGTTCTTGAATCTCCCTAGTTAAGTATGAGGAACCTATAATAATAGTGTTTTGTTAGCGTATAGTACTCGTGTTAAATATATATCAGGTTATAGATTTGATACAGGTATAAGAGGTATTGTGAACTTACCAATTGAGTGGTCTAATTGATCTTTATTGAAGTTTTGTGGTTTTGTACACGTTTGAGGTTGTTCAATACATAATTGCAATTGACTTCGATTCTAATTAGGTAAATGTAAATTTGGTGTAATAGACCCGATGAGTACTTAATAATTTGTCAGATAGTATATGAAAATTAGATATGGAAAATTACAAAAGAGAATAGAGATACTTTTAACTGTGTTAAATAAATACAATAAGAATTATCAAAATTTACAAATCAAACATTGAAACAGTTGAATACCTGGGGATCGTAGACAATATCGTTTGATTGGATGACGAAGCTGTCATACATCTACATTGTTTGCAGATTTTTAATTTAAGTTAATTAGTTAAGTTTCATGTTTGAAGCAATTATAAAAAAATTATACTTTCTATAATTCAATGAATGTACTCGTACATTTGTAGTTGTGTTGTGTGCTCCATGTATTCGCTGGAAGGTAGTGCACATGTTTCATTTGACCTGAATTTTGAATATAATAGGATATGAGGATTGAGTATTCATAGTGTTTTATTAATGTTTCATGTAGATTATGTACTAAATAGCAATAAATAAAAATGAAAAGTATACATACTGATTAATTGTAGATGAGTGTGGCTCTGACTGGCCTATGTCTTATACAATTTTTTATTTTCCTTTTGACCTATGAAATGGAAAAGAAGTTTATCGGGTTTACAATTAAAATATTCATTATATATGATAATGAGTAAACATAATTATAAATGTATAGTATGTACCTTTTGTATAACATTAAAGGTGGAGAAGATGAACCAGCCATGTGAATTTTGCTCTGATAATATTCTACAATGTATTTTATGATGAATAAACAGTACATTTTGTTAAGTAACACCATTGAAATAAACTAATATATAGAAAAATACATAATATATATCATATTGATGAACTTTGCATGTGTTGACTGTATCCAAAAAAAGAAAAAAAAAAAAAAAAAGCCTAACTTATTTCATGTTCTCAAGTAATGGTAACAAATCTTTAAAGTTCTAGGGTTCTCTAACACATAATTCAAATCATAGGGACATTGTTGATAGGGGCATATGAAGGACTATATCATGAAAACTGGATAGATTAATATAAACGTAAAGACATAAACTAATCATGCAAACTACCTCATAGGCAAATAGTTAATTTTTTTTTAATCACGATATTCATAACTAATGTAAGGAAAAAAAATCTAATCATAATAATCTAAGCAGACAAGATTCCGACTATGCTTCAACTATATTTAATTTTTATAATAAACTAAAATGGCCTCCAAGTCCGATGGAAATCACTGTTGTGGTAATAACATAAACTCCGATAATCAAGTCTTAATCAATCCACAAAGCATAGATTAACGATACAACACTAATTGAGGAACGAAGCATAAATCCAAAAATGACACAAAACTTTGAAAATGGAATATCCCAAGATCCCAATTTGAAAAGTACATGATATTTTTAAGGATTCTCCAAAGCAGTAAACCAATTGGGAGAAAAAAAAAAAACCAGATAACCCTCATAAGGAATTACATTATTTTTAAAAAAACTATTAAATTATAACCAATTCAAAGAAAGATGCAAAAATGGAAATACGATTTATTCAAGTATATTGCTAAAAGCTAACGTCATTGATTCATGGGGGTTCAAGATATTTTTTTGTGAGGAAAAAAACACTCAATTAATGTGTGATAGAGATTGCCCAGTCCATGGGGGGTTATTCCAATTATAGGGGTGGAGCAAAGAATAGGTGAAGAAAAATAAAATTTAATATACATGGGTGGATAAAAGCATAGAATATGCAAATTAAAGCAATTAAAAATATATGGTTAGAGCATTGTGGAGGAGAAAAAACACAATACAGTAAGTAGTACAAATATGAAAAAGATAACTGAGCCAAAATAATTGGTACCAATTTATACCAATTAACTTAGTGTTACAAAACAATGTTTTTAGCTAATAACCTAAACTCCAAAAATCTAGCCTCACTTGATATACGAAACATTTATAAATGATCGAAGACTAATTAAGATTCATAGCATAAGTCAAAATTGAATTAAAGAAAAAATTTGCAATATGCCACTATTCCAAATAGAAGGGCACAAAATATTTTAAAAATTACCCAAAACAGGAACCCCCCCTTCCCCAACCCCCATTAAAAAAAAACCTCTACAGAAATTAAATTTGTTTATGAAAAGTATTTAAGCATAAACAATACAAAGAAAAATTCACAAACGAGATATAGTATAACATTAGATCAAATATAATATTTAATTAGAGGCAATAACAATTCAGGCAAACATCCCAATCAAGGCAAGGGTGGAAAGTAGTAAAGAACAAAAATAGTATAAATTTGCTAGAACGCACATATAAAATAGAACCAAAATTCTCTACGATGCAAATCCGGTTATCAACCATTGAGGTTCCCACGTGTCCCTTTTGACATCTCTTAGATGTGATTAAGATTCACCCACCCCAAGGGTTCACCCAACCATCTTTGGGTTTTCGGGAAAAAAGTAACTATATATTTCTTAAATATTTTAATATATAAAAATCCTAAAAACAGTAGTTTAATTTTTCTAAATGCGGGACATATCTAGCAAGTTCCCATATTCCGGAGGAGCACCGTAGAGGGGAAACAATCAATAGAAAGCAAATAGGGATTAGCTATAAAATAACACGATTATGCATTTTCAAAATCAATTCCATTTTTTTTTCCCCAAAAAATTTCTAAGGATGAGTGGGTGAACCCTAGGGGTGGGCGAATCATAACCACAGTTTAATGGGCGACAAAAGGGACGGTGGCAACCTCAGGGGTGGCAAAGGTATGTGCATTGCCAAAGCCGTTGATCACCTTAGAGGATCTAGTCTAATTAAAATAAAGGTATTACAAATTCATGCAAACGACTATAGTTAAACCTTTTTTTTTTAAAAAAAGACAAAAGCCCAAACTCCATGACTATGCAAGAAACAACAGCAGTGCCTATAGACATCACATAGAAAAAAATGCAGACTTCATTTAAGAAGAAAAATTTAGATATAAATCATAGAGCACAATAAAATCATAAAATAGGCAAAAATAAAAATAAAAATGGGACAATGAATTTATTCAACTATATAAATTGCTATGTGTCCCTATTCTACAGTGGTTGAGGTCGAGAATCAAGAAGAAAACCAAAGTATTTGGGTGTAAAAAAATTGGAAGACAGTGGAAGGTAAACTGTATTGAACATTGGGAAAAGAAAAGCAAAAGACACTAAATAGATTACATTAAACGTATATTAGACAGTGGATATTAGTTTACACGCAACAACCCAATTTACGGAGATCCTCCGTAGATTGAAAACAATCAATAGAAATAAAATAGGAGGACCGTATTTTAATTAAAGAGGAAGAAAAGCCGAACAAACAGAGGACTTACCCGGAGAAGGAATAAACCTGTTGGCCGAGAGATTATCTAAGTGGAGTGCAGCCGCCTGAAAAGAAGAAATAATAGTTTGAAGTAATAATAAGGAAAGTGCTTGATTGTGTGGTGAGATTTAGGTAGAGAAGAAGGTAGAGGAATAGAGACGATGGGCAGAAGAAAGTGAAAGGGGATTCGTTTGATGATCAGTTAAAATAGGAAATATGAACCGGTGTGTTATTCGGGTAGTTAAGATATGGAGAAGGTGACTCGAAACGGTGTTTTTATGAAACTCAAGAGAACGTGCAGTGAAGATCCCGCAAACCATCCCTAAAAACACTCATAGGACGCCACCAAGTAAGATCCACCAAACGAAACCATTTGAAAGATGAATAGGTGTGTCTGTTACTATAAACGGAAGATATAAAAGGATGAGTCCCGAGGATATAGAAGCAGAGTTAAGAAATATGCCTCCAAAAAAATTTCGACAGAGCGGAATAAGGAAAGCAATTAGGGGCGAACGAACTGGGCGGACGCGATGTGGAAAGACGCGTCCCTTTGGAACTCAGTGTGAGACGCGGTATACAGGTATGAAATGTTGTACAGAATATCCTAAAAACCCTCCCGGCATGCCATGGGGACCACCCAAGGCTTTGTTTTAATTAGTAGTAATTAAGCCAGACAGGCTGGGCCGGTCCAGGCCGGTCCAGGCGAGGCCCGCACACAGTGTCTCCCGGATGTCGTAGATACGCACACCGCGCAAGTTAGCGAATCCAGGACCAACCAGGTAAATGTCCTAGGAGACCTCGGGAAACAAAACTTCCTGTCTAGCGAGCTTTATCCTCTTCGCATACTTCGTCACAGTTGCAGAGTGCGTGCGTAGGTTAAGCATCGTTCGCACGTGCCTCTTCAACAACTCTCCCTCTCGTAGTAAATAGGCCATTTCCCTGAAAATATGTGAGCCTCGGAGAAACATTTCAATGGAATTCGAGGTTAGGGTTGTTGGAGGGATAGAGAGCTGCTTCATCTCTCTCCCTCTCTCTCTCATCCAAACCCTTCAATCTACTTGTTCTGGGATTCTTCCTCCAGTTCTCGCCCTCGAACTCCGATCTCGCGACGACGATCTCTGGCATGTCGCATGGTCTGGCTCTGCCTCCATGTCTTCTGCAATTGAGGTACTCTAAATCCAGGATTAAACTCGTTTGAATTGGTTCCATGACTTAGTTTCTTCGAGGATTTTGATGCTCAATAGTTTCTCTTCGAAGTTGATTGTTATTGTTTTGAGCTAGTTAATTTTTTTTCGGGGTTTATGATCCTATTCCTTATATTTTGTATTTGGTTTAAACTCTGATATTTTTATGATCATATAGTTTTGTTTGATTATTAATCTTGATGCACACTGAATAGGAAACTTGTGTATAAAGCTTTCAGTAGGCAATTTTCATGATAACTGTATAGGTACAACTTTTAAAATGGGAGAAGATATGAGTTGTTCTATGGGTATAATTTACTTGAATCAGCTTTATTGGTTTCCTGTCAACACACCCAATTTTTCGAGTCACTGTGACTTTTGAGCTGGCATACGACTCTAATGATCTTGAAAGAGTATCTTCTTAGTTGATTAGTAGTAGGTGCTTGAAGTCGGAATCGTGTTACTTTGATTCCCGAAGTTAGGGCTTGATGGATATGACAGTGTTACTTGAAATAACAAAGGTGGTTTTATTATTGATTTACTTGGGTTGGGTCCTGTCATTTCAAGGATTCCAACAAAGTCGAGCTGAAGTTCATTGGCAATTTAGGGTGCATCTCCTTTTCTAGTTTTGTAGAAGACTAGCTTATTACCCCACACCCCCTTTTTTTTTCTTCTTTTTCTCATGTTGTTTTTTGCTCCTTTGGGAGGGGAAGCTTGGTTTGGGGACTCCTACTAGACACTTTAGAGAAAATTAATATGCACTTAAGTGCTTATGCTGTTTTCATCTTTTTATGCAAAGGGCCAAAGGCTTAGGAGAGCATGAGAATTGAGGAGGGAAAAGTACCTTTAGTGTTAGAGCTTAGAGGTACAAAAGTAATTAGAAAATTGGCTGCCCAAATCATCTCTTTAGGAATGGAAAACTTCCAATGAGTATAGCATTGCTTTCATTTGTTGTAAGGCCATCAAAAGGAAAATGCATATTTGTTTAAACTCTCTACCACAGTCAAGGGTCATTGTCGGAGGAGATTTGAAAATGCTTATGTTCACTACAAAGTTTTAACTCCTTTGTTAACTGCTTTCATTTCCACTTGGAAGATGAAAAAGTTAATTTTTAACATAACGAATGTCTGATTTCTCAGCATAAATTACGCGGAGCTAACATCTAAGACCTAAATATAATACATCAAAAATTTCAAATTGTGTTTTGCTTGTGCTTTTGGAAGGAAAGAAATCGTTGAATCTTTGAAGGCAAAGAGGAGGCTTCTCAGGTAGTGGGAAATCATGTATTTGGGGTTTTACATATTTCATCCCCCTCTCTCAAGGACTTCAAAGATGATAAGGCTTTACTTTTCTTGTCTCCACTAGATTTCTCTTCTTGTTATATCCAGTGGGGTAGTTTAATTTTTGGTCAGCATCATCCTAGTGGACCTGAATCTTCTTTTTTGTATCTTGCGGCTTTTGCCGCCTCTTATTATATTTACCTTCACTTATAACAAAATGGTTTCAATGTGTGTTGAGTGTTGACTTGGATGCTATCACTTTTTGGTTGCTCGATCTTCACCTTCTCATCTTTAGCAATTTGATGACAAACTTCGTTAGGCTTTGATACGTGGCGGCAAGTTGAGACCAAGACCCATATTTGTAACTAGTGAATTCTAACCCATCAAGGGTTCTAGGTCTACACAAACATAAACTTATTATGCTTCATGTTCAATATGATATGATATATCTATGGTATTCTAAGATTAATACCATAGTCATCACGCTTATACGGACTTAATCACGCATGCTGGAGTTAACTGAGAAGGTACAATTTGGTTTTCATTAGATTACCAATCCTAATGCGATTGCTGCTAACCACCTTAAGGAAGTTTCTAAAATTGATCGGCCGAGACCACACAAATTAGAAGCAAAGCAGTTATCCCACTTGGTCTGCAATTCAATACCAAGCAAATACCCTTATCAACCTAGTTCACATGCATAAAAAGTTGTTGAAGGCATACAAAGTTGGTAAAGCAACTATGGGATAACTCATCCTTGGGTTTACCAGAATGATTTAGGAAATATAATTCGGTATTGGGTTTACCAGAATGACCTATGCAATTTCTGTGTAGTCTGTGTAGCAGTGAGCTTAGAATGACAAATCAACTCAAACAATAGTTTGTTATGTGTATAAAGAATAGTTATATGGGTTTTAAAGAAGATTTTTATCTCCTAGCATTTGGGTTATGTACGAACCAATACACAACGATACAATGCAAAAAGCAACACCAATATAGTGAATCATTTCTAATTCAAATCTAAAATAATCTAGGAAGGTCGAGAATGTCAAATTGTAAAAGATTAAAGATCTGATTCACTTCTTATGCACACATGAATTGCAACATGCCAACATCCACCTAAGAGGTTGACATTGTAGTTGTCACAAAACGTAGAAATTGACACTGTTTCATCCCCAACATGAATGGGAAAAGTAGGAATTAAGGGCGTTCTAAACACTGGAAATGGGATTCTTATCCTCCAATTCCAATTCCCATCGTGTCAATATATGATTTTCTTTTAGTATTTCTGGGATCAGGTCTTATATTAGGTCTAGGAGTGGTATTACTTACCAATCCAATTCATTCAGCCTTTTCATTCCAAACAGGCCCTCATATCTTATTCTTTAGGGCCCCTCTAGTGCCAAACACCCTTGTAGTGCCAAACACCTTCTTATTCCATCCCCGTAAGTCTCTGCTTTACAACCTTAATCTTCAACCCAAAGATAGGACTAAGTTGGAAGACTATCCACGCATCCTCAACATTTCCGTAAAACTTGGATCCCTAAACCACAGCTTCTCAAATTGGAATGGGCTAGGGCCACTTCTTATGCTAATAGGCTCCAAGATGATTGAAATATGATCCAAAGTGATATATTTGTACATGCCTATATTTATCTTTATGCAATAAGCACTTATCAATACTCACCGAAAGTTAATATAAGATATTTTACACTCAATATGTTACTTATAAATAGAACTCCCGTAAGCTCTTTTATTGTTTTGTGTAATAAAATTGCAGTTGTAAAAGAAAGCAGATGACTTGCAGAAATTTGTATATTCTTTTCTGTTCTTCAATTAGACTTTTCTAACAACCAAAGAGAAGAAGGATATATCTAATGCTCTATGGTACCACATACTGTATGCTAAATAATGAAGTACTAAAATATATATTATAAGCTGTGATCCAATACAAATACAAATTTTCTCGCACAAGCTCTTGTTTAGTTGGCATATTTTTCACCATTTCACTGTCTCACCTGCATCCATTATAGTAATACACGGTTGTATTCTACTTGTGTTCTCTGGGTTCTTTCAACTATTTTCCTTACATCCTTCATGTTTATGATTAGGGTTTTCTTTACCATCAATGTAGGTTGCTCAACAATTAGCAGAATGCATTTCTCTACCAGATCATATGACTGTGCAAGTGAGAGCTGTTGCTAATTTGCCAAAAGCTACATTAGTTACAATAGAACCCAATAGTGAGGATGATTGGGAAGTCATGGAGCTTAACTCGGAGCATGCAGAGGCAGCAATTTTGAAACAGGTGCCTCAAGTAAAGTCTATTGAATGTTATCTCATATTTGACAGGTCCAATCTTAACTGATCTTGATTACCTGTGGATATTGCTTCATTCTGCAGGATGTGGTTTTCCTTTAGTTCTCTAAAATCTATGCATTTTCCGATTTGATGTGGTTATAAACCAAAAACATCAACACTAATTTTAGGACCAGAGCGACAATGTGTCATGGGACCCCTTGCAAATTTAATATATCATGAAAACAATGGAACTCCTGAAAAATTCCTCCAAGGTCCCAACTAAGAGCATCTCTTAACAATTTGAAGGAAGGTCCTAGTGATCCTTCAAATTCTGCTCTATTGAACTCAAATTGGACCTTCATGATTTGCATAACCTCTTCCTCACACTACCTCCCCAACCATTTTGTGCTATCTGCGAGGAAACGATCAAAATGGACCACCTAACCCCTGTCACTTCATTTCCTCCTTTACGGATATAAGTTTTTGAAGATGTCAATATTTATGTTACTTCCTCCAAGTTCAAACACTGTGGAATTTCTCAATTTATTAATGACTATTTGGTTATTGATTATCTATGTCTTTAACATCTCGTAAGAGCCATCCTTCCTATTTGGTCCAGTCTCAACTTTTTCATGGGTTAGCCATTTAGTGCATATGTTCGACTCCAGGGTTAGGTCTGGCTTAGTGTAACCTATTTCGAGACAGGAGATTAATGCTGCAGTGGGGTAAGGAGTGCGGTTCACGTTCAACCCACATTGTTGTCCATTTTGCTTCTTGTCAGTCAACTTTTCTTGAATCTAATCAAATCTCGGGTTTCTCATATGAGAGAAGATCTTTGATCTTTCACTTGATCACAGTCTTAACTATTTTTCATTGAGAATAGCCTCCTTTGCTTTAACCTTAACAAGACTCTCCTCATTCAATTCTTTGATCTTAGGCTTTTGTGATTGTAGTTTCATCTTGACCTTGAAGCACTCAGTAGATGAAATCCCCAAACTTCCAGTTACTTCATCTAAATAATTGTCTAAATGGAGTTGGACCTTCAAATCACCCTTATGGACTATCATATCAAAGAGCTAAGAACAGAAGAATAAATCACCCCTGTATGGACTCCAGTCAAGTAGGAGCATGCTCAAAGCTGTCTGAATGAGAGGTTCTTGAATTTCTTGACAAATTGAGCCTTATATAACTGGAAACAAGGAATATCTCTAATCTACACATAGATTCCCCTAATTGTCAAAAGTTCCTCTGAAATTCTTGTATGCATTTAAAAAATATATTCCAGTTTCTTTCTTTGAACGTTATGTGAACTGGCTACTTTTTTCTCTTGCATCCATCTCTTTTTCTTTTTTTATTGCAAATATGAATAACTTATTACTAAAAGCAACCTTTTACTAATTACAGGTTGCTATCGTCCATGAAGGGATGAGATTCCCTTTGTGGTTGCATGGTCGAACTGTCGTTGTATTTCTTGTGGTTTCAACCTTTCCCAAGAAATTAGTAGGTAAGCTGAATTTCATTACGTACTTCCTGTTCACATGATATTAATGAATGCCTATATAGTTTACAGAGGGCTATAAATCAAATAACTATTTATTTACAGTTTTCTGGGAAATTATTGCCTAAGATTAGTTGCAGGTGTCTGGACGACTGCATATGCAATGCTTATTCCAGTAATTAAATGAGAGCGATTCGGATATTTTTTTTTTCCGCGTTGGTACTTGGTAGCAGATGAAATGTTTATAATAGCGGTTAAATGCAATAAAAAGAGATACACAGAAAATCCCCATTGGTTGACTGATTTTAATAAATTACGGATTGTCTGTACTTGGTATTTCACTAGTTCATCATACTTTCCTTTATCCCTCACCCATGATACGCAATCCATCCACTGTATCATTATGTTTTGACATCATCATCATCATGTTTATTTGTTCCAGTATTCAAGTTTAAATTAATGATTAATTGGTTTATGCAGGAGTAAACCTGTTTAGAAGTTCATGACATTAGAGCTGTAAACGGAGTGAATTCGAAGCAGACAGTGATAATATGTATCAGATTACATATCTGACTATCCAATTTTGATTAAATCTTCAACGGATATTGAAATAGAGTATTCGTATTCGCCTTTCATTAAAATATTCGAATTCATATAATATCCGAATTATCCTATTACTTTAATAAAAATTTAAAAGAAAGGAAAAATGCCAAATAATATAAATTTATTAAACATGACCAATTACTATTTCATCCTCATTTCTATTAAAAGTAACAATTTAATATGTCTTAGACTTATGTAAAAAGCAGTGTTTGAAAAGGCATGTGGGGCTTACGCCTCGAGGCTCACCTCAGGGCAAGGCTTAATGAAAACGCCTTGAGGCTTAACCTTGAGGCTTACGCAGTGTCAAATTCACATTAGACGAATGCCCAACGTCTTGTGACTTGCTTTGTGATTAAGGCATACATCTCAAGCAATAACCTAAAATTGGGTTCTAGCTACAGAATTTAAGACTCTTGAAATTATTTTTTCTTCATGTTTCCATCTTCAAGACTTCTTTGCAGTTGTCTCTTGGAATCCAAAATTCAGTACATGAATTGATGTCTGAGCATCATTTATTTTGCAATAAGTATATGAACAGAAATGTAAATTTAGATTACAGCTTTTGCTTGCCTTTTTAAGACTTACTTTTCTTTTTATACGATGATTGAATGATTTGTTTAGCACTTCTTTATATATATATATATATATATATTCATATTACAATTTTTTCTATTTCCTAATTATTTTTTATCCATGAAATGAGAAGGCTTATGTCTCACGCCTTTGGAGGTCCAAATGCATTGCCCCACGCCTTCACATTTAAAACATTGGGTAAAAATACATATATAAGGGTTTAGTCTTATGAACTAATAAAATATCATGTATATATATATATATATATATATATATATATATATATATACTATATAACCGGTCGGATATTTATCGAATCAGATATATCAATATTCAAATTCTTATCCGATTATAAATGGCTAATAAAACTGTAAAAGTACTATTCGAATTCGCTCTGCTGGATATCTATTCGGATAATTATCCGAGCAAATAAATTTGGATACGAATCGGATGCAGATAAATATCCGTATCTGTTGATACCCCTACATGACATGTGATAGTGCATTCCAAAAAAGGTAGAAAACTGTTCTAACTAATCAAATTTCTGCTGAGTCGCTATTAATGAATTGCAGTTTTTGCTTAAAGGCAGGAGTTACGAAGCTCTTTCACAAGGCTGTCCAAACATGTCCAAATGCTTAATGTAATTGGTGCAAATTGAAAATAGCACCAAGGACGTTGCTTGTTACTTCCAAATAGGCCATTACTGTTAGATTGCATGAGTTGATGTTATGTAGGGCCGGGGGGTTGTTATATTTTACTGTTTACTTTTTTCATTTCCCTCGTATCACTTCCGCTGGGGGACATCGTGGTCATTACTGGCGAAACTGCAGAGTAGTTTTCCAGATGCTCTCATTGACTTCTACTCCCTTGCTTTCCCTTTTTCAGTTCTCTCTCTCTCTCTCTCTCTCTTCCATTCCTTATTTTCTTCTTCTTCTTCTTCTTCCTTTTCACTTGACTTGGTCAACTACTACATAATTGGGTGAATGATTAGAAATTGGGTTGACTGCATGAAAGTTGAAACCTTAAAAGAGTTAATTTCAAGGCTACATGTCTTTATCTTTATCCATATTGTGCACTCGGTTTGTGCTTTGTAAAAGTAGAACTTCCTCAATTATATCCAATATGTGGTTTGTCTCGAGGTGAGATAATGTGGTTTTTGTGGTTATGATCTTAAATTTTATGATGAAAAATTGTTTGGGTTTACTTTTCTGGTATCCATCTATCGATCCAAAAGAAAAGAAAGACAGTGCTAAGATATGTCGCTGCGAGTTTGCAACGCATTTAACCTATTGGGTGCAATAAAAAATTATGTTATGCTTTTACATTATTGATCATTTTTTTGATTGGTAATCAAGAAGATATAGTTATTAACCAAAAGAGAAATACAAGCCAAAAAAAGAGTTTACAAGAACATAAACTCAAAAATAGAAATAGGGATAAAATATGAAAAGGTCCCCACTGGGATGGGAGAGATAGAGGCCAGAACCAAACACAACCCAACAAATCCCAACACCACCTGTTCACTTTGGATGGAAACCCATTCAATAACCAATACCTGGATACGTGAGCGAATACGAGATTGAGAAAAGGGAGAGTTCTCGAAAACTCTTGTTTCTCTCTCTCCATATCAACCATGTGATGACACGAGGAAGGACCAAGCAAATAGCCCTCTGCACACTATCCGCACTTACCATAAGAAGTTGTGAAAGGAAGACCCAAGTCACCCCTACTCGAGAAAGGAAATACCCCCAGATCACACCCATAGGGCATTGCAAAAGCAGACGATCCATTGTCTCTTCCGCTTGAAGGCATAAAAAACAATGGTTAGCCATTCTCCACCCTCTATTTTTTAAGTGATCGCAATTAAGAATCTTATTTAATGCCGCATTCCATAGGAATAAAGATACTTTGGAGGAAATTCCTAGATTCCACACAATTCTATTGAGGAAAGGATATATAAGAATTTGACCCAAGATATTGTATCAATGATTTCACTGAAAATCGACCATTGTGGCCTCTAGACCAGATTTTATAGTCTATGCCTTGAAGACTGAGGGGGGGGGGGGGGAGACCTTAGGCGTAGTAGGAGATGACCAAAATATTCAATTTCCCAATCATTCAAATCCTGCCTCAATGTTAGTTAGACACCACACCACCCCCCAACTCTCAAACTTTAGTTGGATAAATGGCCTCAAGTTAAAGTAGTCCTTGTGATTTTTTTAATGACGAAGCCTACTTTCCACCATATTTGAAATTTGTAAGCACCAATGTAACCTTTTTTGTGACATGCTATAACTTGTTTTTTTGAGGAATCTCGGAACTCTTGTAATTTCGATGGTGAGATCTTGGAACATACTTTCATTGGACCACAATTTGTGGTTATCACTTATCACTGTAATATCAATTACCTTCGTAGCTTTTGACACCCTTTTTTGTGACCAGCTATTACTTGTTATTACGAGGAATGATTTATCTCAAAACATATTAGATTGTAACATATAAAATAGTAAATGTGAGATTCATGTGAAGCGACATGCGCTGTCTCACATGTCTAAAATATAATGTCAAATGTGTACATAAATGAGTGTTTATTATAGTAATACAAACATAATAGATTGTAACACCCATAAATTATCAATTCATGAATTTTTTTGATTGCTAATCAAAGAAACAAATAGAAGGAAGAAAATCAAAGAATGTACAAAGGAGTTCACAAGAAAGTGGACACCACCAGATAAAGGAAAAAACTACAGCGGTCACTTGGTCCTCGGTCACACTCTCACAAAATACCCCCAACTCCTCTACATCTATACCCTCTAATAAAAGAGAGAGTTAACCAAGCAGGTGTCATCCAACACTCTTTACTTCTCCTAATTTTGTATTCCAAAATTACCCTCTATCTCATTTCGTTTACCTTTGTTAGAAGCAATGCTGGTGGGACCCGTTTGCACATAGCACATAGGTATGGCGGTAGCACCTGTTTGCACATACATCATACGCTGGTGGGACCTGTTACAAGCAACGCTGGTAGCACCCGTCCGTTTGCATATACATCATACGCTGGTGGGACCCGTTACAAGCAACGCTGATAGCTTGCCTGTGTTCCAATCTCCCCATACAAGTATGGCGGGTTTGGGACATCTCCATTCATTTTTTTTCAGGTTGAGTTTATTATTTTATTTTATAACTGTGTTGATTAATTTTTTAAATAACATTATTTTAAAAACACTACACGTGCCTTGCATGTGCAACTCAACTAGTTCTTTCTAATGAAGCACCAAGCTAAAATGAGTTGCCTCACCCTAAGACATAGCGTGGATGGAGGAATAACAATGTCCTTAGACACTTCCTTGTTTCTTTCCATCCAAATGAATCACAAGATGGATCTTGGAAGCATAGACCAAAAAACAATACGAGGACCTTCAAAATTCACTGAGGACCAACAAGATTAGAAGTCCTAAAGGGAGAAAGGAAGACCCAGTCCACCCCTAGACGAGAGAGAGGAAGTAGCCCTATACTCTAGTTGACACATAAAGCAACGATTTGCTAGGCTCCATCCTCTACTTTTCAAATGATTGCATGCGAGGATCTTATTTAGAACCGTAGTCTAAAGCAAGAAAGATACAACCGATTTCTCGAATTCCATACATCCCCATAAGAAAAAAGAAGGCTAGAACCATCGCTGAAAGGCTGTAGGAATGATCTCACTAAAAAGAGACCATTGTTGACTTTTGAGTCTTGACCATACTCTGACATCCCTAGACTAGATAAATGGGGGGTGAGCCTCAGGCACTACAAAAGACAAACAAATGCTCCACCTCCCAGTCATTTAACCTATGCCTCAATCTTAGACACCATACTTTACTAGAGTGCTTTTTAGTTAATGAATGATAACCAAAGAATAGAGTGCTTTTGAGTATTCTCTAGGGATTGAATTTGGTGTGATGCCATGAGAGTGATTCTCCAAGAGTTCTAAGGTGTGTTCTTCCTTTTTTCTTATCTATTATTTCTCTCTTCGATTTTTCTGTTTTCTTTGTGATCTTGGAAACCCTAGAGCTCCTACACCCCATTGTAGCCGCCCAACCCTAGCCCTCAATCCTTGACTCCTAGTCTTCCCCCAGCCCTACCCTAATTGCCGTAGCCCCTGCCCCTGTGACTTCACTGCCGTAGCCCCTACCCCTAATCTTCCACTACCGCAGCCTGTCCTCACCCATCCCTTTACTGTCACAGCAATCCCCTGCTGTTACAGTGAGGCCGCAACCCCCCCAACCCCTGTCCTTGCGGCTGTACCAATCCCAGCATCTTCCCTATTGCTGTTACAGCCCACCTTACCCTACCATATTGCTGTTACAGCAACCCTAGATGTATTCTTGTTGCAACCACAATTTGCCTTAATCCTAACCCCCCCACCCCCCGCCAAAAAAAAAAAACCCTAAAACCCTAACCCCTATATTTTGTGATCTCACTGGTTAGTGCTGGTGGTTTGTGATCCTAGACTCATTAATATTTGAAACCACATCACATGGACATTTAAATTCTTAACCCTTATTGAGCCTAACTAGTTTTTGATTAGGACGAAGAAATTTGCATTGAAAAAAGGCTAATTCCTAAGTTTGTGAAAGTATAGAGTTCCATACAACCCTCGGAGATATAATTGAGGGTTATTATTGTAGTTTGTGACGTGGCCTCAAATCTTAGTAAACTTCTTTTACTTGGACTTTCTTGAATAATTATTTGTGATAGGATCACAATTTCATAATTTTCTTTATTATTGCTAATTCGATCTTGATCTCAACACATTAGATCCTTGGCCATTGCATAGTCCTGCATCACAATGTTTCAAAGGAAATTTTAGAAAATGTATTGATGTTTTGAACCATGATGGTGCATTGGGTTTGTGCTTTGTAAAAGTAGAACTTCCTCAATTATAGGCAACAGTTGGTTTTCCCTTGGGTGAGATATTGGGTTCAAATTAATGATGAAAAATTATTTTGGGTTTGGACTTTTCTGGTATCCCAACGAAGACCACTAACGGCTCCATTAAGAAGAAATGGGTTGGTGCATGTTGAAGACTCTAGGGGTGGGTGGGTGGGGATAACGTACATGTTGTTAGTGAGAAAAGATTTGATAGCACATGACTTAATGAAGTTATGGCTTATAATAGAACGGAATGGTGGAATAGGATTTGTCGACCTTGATAATGACTTTTCTGGTATTTTTCCACCAATTCAAAATACTTTTTTTTGGTAGCCATAGTGTTGACATATGTAGCTTCGGTGCATTAAAACTATTGGCTGTGATAAAAAAAATTATGTTTTACTTTTACATTATCGGTCTCTTGAAAGTGATTAACTTAATTTGGATAAATGGATTTTTGAGTTAAAGTAATTGTTATAATCATTTACTGATGAACCTTTCTTTCCATCATATTTGAAAATTGTAAGCAACTAAGCACCAACCATTTGTGACGTGCTATGAGTTATTATGAGAAATGATTTATCTCGATACTAGTAATTTCAATGGTGAGAATTTACTTTTAGTCGGACAACTATTTGTAGCTATCCCTGTAATTTTCAATTACCTTGGTAGCTTTTGACAACTGCTTCCCCTTTTCTGCTCATGTCTAGTTAATAGTCTGTTCATCTTGATAGTTATTGAGATGCATGGACTTTTTTTGTTGTTGCATGTTTATGTCCATGCTTTGTTGTATTCAAATGCAAATCACTATCTTGAGGATTCCTGAATGTATCTGAGTTTTATGCACTGTTCTCAGTGCAACTTGTTCCAGGAACGGAAGTTGCAGTCGCACCGAAGAGACGCAAGAAAAATGTGGGTTCTTATAAAGATTCTAACTTGGAAGCTT
This sequence comes from Tetracentron sinense, assembly GCA_015143295.1. Taxonomy (NCBI): domain Eukaryota; kingdom Viridiplantae; phylum Streptophyta; class Magnoliopsida; order Trochodendrales; family Trochodendraceae; genus Tetracentron; species Tetracentron sinense. Next base: position 15,289,121 of record CM026551.1, read on the forward strand.
CAAACAAAGAGCAATCTATGACAAAGGCATTGCTACGTGTACAAGATCCAGACAAGAAGTTGGTTCACAGAAGTGAGGTCAAAGGTGTCGAGCTGGGCGTAGTGCTTACTTCTGTTGTTTTTATTCATCCTGAAACAGCTAAGAATGCATTATTTGATAATCTTGAGCCAATTGTTATATTTCCTAGATTACTACTGAATGAGAACATGAAAAAGCATAAAAACGATACCTTGAGAAAAAAGAACAGTTCAACTGCAAAGGAAAGAAATGGTATAGTTTTGACTGACAAGGAGGCTTCTGGACATGCAATTGTTCGTCTTTTACTTTCAGACTCAGTTTCCAAAGGACATGTCATGCTCCCTCAGTCTCTTCGTCTTTATTTAGGAGTGGGCCAGCATTCGTGTAAGTTAAAATTTCAAAGAATCTTGTTACCACTGAACCTCCTTCTTTGTTTTTCCAATGTCTTGTTGTATATTGGTGCTATAAATTGATCTGAAGTCTTTATATATTTGCTCAAGATTTGGGTTAGCTAGATCAATCAATGAATCAACAAAGTAGATCATTATTGTATTGTATGTAATGTGAGGAAATACCAGCTTAATTCTTGCCACATTCTTAGTAACTAGTTAGACCTTTTACATGCTTTTATTCTTGGAAAAAATTGATTTGTTTAAGCAAATTACTATGCATGTTTGATATTGTTATGTTGTATTCTTTTACTTGATGCTGTGGTAGCTGGCATTAATATAGACATGCAAAATTTTGATTTCTGACATGTTTTTGCATGGCCTGAGTACTGGCTTGTATATCAGTCTCTGTTTGCTGGCTTGGATGTATATATCTATTTATCGACATTCAATAATAGTATGTCATTTTTACTAGCTATTTACCTTCAGTGACAAGGGTTTACTTCTTGTTGGATTAATTTGACTCTGTCAGCCGTTCTGCGGTGTTATGTTCAAATTATAAATCAATAATATGACTTATCATTTACAGTATCCTATCTCTCATTAACTACATAATGGATGATTGCGCTGCCATTGTGTTGAAAGACAATTTGTTTCTTTTTATCTTATTCTATTGCTTCAAAGACATAATCTTTATGTTGTATTGCTTTTTAAATGGAGGGTGCTTACAGCTACGAATATCTGTCTATATCTCCTGATATGTGATGAAACTATAATTAGAATGGATCATGATACAACACTGAGAGGGTGCACTCTTCAATGTACAACAATTGGTGTTTGATACCTTGTCTACACAATGAGTTGGTTAGAATCGCAAACATTTGCCACTTCTAAGTTCTAACTAAGGAAGAAGAATATAAGGATTTTATTCTCTTCTAATAAAAAAAATTGCCACCTCCCATTTAATTGTTATATTTTATTGTAATAACAAGATTGGAGTCATTCGACTAGTGAAACTTTAGAAAAATCACATATATATACAAATAAATATATAATTAATAATGGTAAATGGTAATAACAAGTAAATTCTATTAGAAAATCAACTTTTAGTAATCAATATCTATCTAATTAGTTGTTGCCCAGTTAAATAAGAACTTAAAAAATAAATGACCAAAGTGGCCAAATTAAGCAAGAACTTAGAGCAAATATCAAAATCAACAAGGTAGTTCATCTTAAACAAAAAAGTAGTGATTTGATCCATTAGAAATAAAAGAAATTAAGATAAACTAGAACCCCCCCTCCCCTCCTAGTATGTGGGAAAAGGCTTAGAATTGAACTAGTAAAATTTATATGATTAGTCTATGAATGATCTACCCGATCCGTGGACTAATCTTAATATTTTTAAATTTCTAATTAAAACTATTGTATGAAAAATGGAATTACTTTCCCCCCATTAATACCAATCATCTAAAGTCCAATAAAATATATGTGATTGATGATCTACCATATTCAGACTAATCATAAGCATAGTAACAAGGTTCTTTGATTCCCCCACCCCCCAAAAGCCTCCTGTAATACGTGATTTTTTCATCGAATGATTAATTCACGATGTATTCACAACTTCTAGAAAAAATCACGACTTTTTCAAAAAGTTGTGAATTTCACGAATTGACCATGGATTATTGACAACTTTTTGAAAAAGTCCTGAATATATATATCTAATGTAAGAAATATATTTGTTTATAATTTTTCATAATTAATAATGTAAGTTTATAATTTTCTTCCGAGATTTTCCTGATTTATTGTTGAATTTTTCCTAGACGAATTATTCCCAAACTCTGACTTGGTAACTATGGTAGGAGGGATGGAGGGTTCGTTGCCATTGGTTGAAAATGGTGAAACCGTATTTGCACGGAAGCCATGTGCATGGTGAAAAAATCGTTTCCATCACGTCACATTTAGTGGTCAATGAGGGGTAAGTGGGATGTGATGGGATAGACCCCAATCGACAACTTAGGGTTTAGATCTTTAGCAAGTATTGTTGGATTTGAACGTTAGGCGCTTAGTTCTCCACACATATATCAGTCTGGCTGCCTATACTAGTATAATGAGAGTGAGCTGCCCATATCTCATTTCTCGCTTCTCGTCTCTTAAGAATATTTGAGGCTTGCTTCTTGCTTTCGCTTAGCTTATGGTTTTTGCTTCCCGCCTTTGTAACTATGGATGAAGCATATCTATTAAGTGGAAATTTAGGCCTGAAGTTTTCTTTTTAATTAATATTACGTGCTAAAATGTTCTTAACAAAGTTGGAAATCAGACAACATATTTGTTCAACCAAGTGCAAGAAAATGTTATGTGGCGCAAAAACAAGTTAAAACATGTCAATTCAAGCTTTAAACACAAGTTTTAAAACCTTGTTTATGGTGTAAACTCTGCGGTCACTAAGGAAGTGCAAACATTTTAACAAAGTTTAAAGAAACATTGTAAACTGAAGGAAATGTTGGAAACATTAGAAATCTAAGATGAAAAATCTAGGGAACGATAAACTAAGCATAAATAAACACTCAAAACTAAGCATAAATAAACACTCAAAACTAAGCATAAAATAAAAATAATCCTTGAAATTAAAAAAGTGAGATAAATAACAAGTGACATAAGTTGTCACACAAGCATGAAACTTTAGAAGTCAAAATTACACATAATTAATGGTCTGCCGTAATGGTCATGAAGTAATACATCCCCCCCCTCCCTCCCCCCCAAAAAAGAAGAAAAAGAAACACTACATATGAGGGTACTCCACAAATTTATATCCACAAAGTTATTACGCAGCTTCAAATTATCTTATATAATGTAATAATGACAATCAGAAACATTTTGTTACTTGGTAATATTAGCTAACATTCTCACATTAAATTAAAAGACTCAAGAGTTTCATAGCAAGCAGACATCATATCTGCTCGTGTTGTGTTGCAAATAATATCTTCTCGTTCTAACGTGTAAGCTTAAGATGCCTGCTTACTGTGTTGCTCTTCTAGAATTAATGATATTTGGATCTTATAAAATTAGTGGAAAACTTCTTTTGAATTCTTTGACACAATTTGCAATGAGTCGTTTTTCAGCCGTTTTAGTATTTTTCGTTATCATCTTTTAAGATGGATTTAATGATCATGATAAGCTTGATTGGGTTTAATGGAGAAAAGAGAAACATCTTATGGACAAATTATGTTATCATTATAAAATTGTTTATAGTTCAACCATGTATTTTTTTCTTCTTACCCTCATCAAAATACGACCTTTGGAATTAGAATGGACACTTATGTGTGCAGGGGTTCAGGTAAAGAGGTGCAACATTAGTCCAAAAAAGGATATACCATTATTGAAAATTTCTCCTTGCCAATTTAAGTTGATTGGGAAGAATAAGGATTCTAAGGAAAATGGTTCTGGCGTGCTTGATAGTCTCAAAAACCGTAAAACTAAGAACGTGCTTCTCAGGACTAATTTGGTTGCCGATGCGGATATATTAGATTGGTCAATTCATGAAGAAGTTGCTGCTTCTCTTTCTTGTGTGCCTCCTATTAGTGAAGAGGAAGAGGCTCCGTCCCAGTCCCGTACTAGAAAGGCAATACAAAGTCTTCTTCATGCATGGTTTCTTGGACAACTTGGTGCAGTTGCTTCAAATACAGGAGTGGATATGAGTTCATTGGTTTTAGGAAATGAAACCTTGCTTCACTTTGAAGTGAAGCGTCATAAGTTCAGGAATCATGCAAAGGAACAGGTATCATGTGGTGCCTCTTTAGAGAACAGAAATAGGGCTGGAGAGCCTCCAGTTGAACTCTTATACCTACTGAATACTTCCGAGGAATCTTTGCATAGTGGTCAGGATGGTACCTATGAACTTGCCTTTAAGGAGGAAAACAAGAGTAACAGTAATCTCGGAGGCTTAGAATTGTCATTTGGAAAGTTGGATTTGGGTGACCCTGTATCTTTTGAATCTGCCGAAGAGAGAACCTTAGACAAAAGCTTCAGTTCGACCATTTCTTCCTTGAGCTGGATGGAGACAGCTGCTTCTGATGTTATCAAGCGTAGGTATTTTCTTTCTATGTTATTCTATACCCCTTGATGCATTGAATTGTTGGATAAGTTATTAATTATGTGAAACTTCAAATGTTCATGAGCATTGGAAATCCTAATCTATCTTATTGTGGGTATATGCATGAGGACGTCTAGGGCCCCTGTAGGGGACTGAAAGGGGATGACCTACTGTCTTCATTTGTAACACATGACATGTGTCAGGGAAGGGCCCTTAGCAGATCAGTTAAGCCGGAAAATGACATGATGAATCATTCTAACTATTCCATTTTTGCACTTTCTTACAACCTTTTTGCCAGTCAGGAAAAATACAAGGCAAAGGTCCAAACAAGTTGAAAAAAATTCTAAAGATCAGATTCTTGGGTTAGAAGATCTTTGAGCAGGTCCCATCAAAAGGAGGGTCCAACCGACTGACATGTGCATGAAGACTGTAGCTGGTCCCCTTATAGTCCCTGATTGGGACCTTAGATTTCCCCATTCATATGTATTTGTTCTGCAGGGCTGACAATGCTGTTATCTCCATCTTCTGGAAAGTTGTTCACAACTTATAATCTTCCTCTCCCTGGACATGTTCTCATTTATGGACCTCCTGTGAGTGCATCCTTTTGACTTGATAATTTTTATCTGATTAAATGACATTTTTTGGGCAAGGAAAGATCTTTGCTAATTATTATAGATGTCATGGGCATGTATAAAGAAAAATGGGCATGATTTTGTTTAGAATTTGATGCCATATCAGTTTCTCTTCTTTGTTGACATTCTTGTTTTTGAGATTCAGAACTTGGCTTCCGTTTCAAGCTTAATGTGGCCTATTCTATATAACTATTGTACATGTGTTTTGTTTTATTTTTAAACCTTTATCTGTTCTTCTCCAAGGTCCAATTTCCTTCATAGCATCTGACACAGTTACCAAAGCAAGAAGTGAGGCTCAAAAAATGCTGGGGCAACGAAAAGTGAGAAATTATTAAGCAGCGGGGAAAGAGGGGAGACAATGATGTGGAGTGGTTTGGGTTTTAGGGTATTACTGTTAAGGAAAGAGGATAAGATAAAGACCTGAGAGGAAAAACTTTTGAAATAGGATGCTACTGTCCTTTTCTTTCTTTGGTGGTTAATTCCTCTTCGGAATCCACATGTACATGGACAAGTACATCGTGAAGTAGGATTTAGGAATGATTTGTGCCAACTCCTCCTATAATGACTGGAGTGTATTAAAAGTCTCAGTCAATGATGATCTTGCTTGCTGTGTATTTGTTTTTTCAAGCTCAAATGGCAGCATTCCCACGTGAGTAGAGAGCCTTGAGATGATCCCAGACCGGATTAGCAGTACCCATAAACATCAACCCAGCTGAAAAAGCTAATTATGAGTTACCAAAATACTTCTTCCCATAAGAGATGACATTCAAAGTTATGGTTTTTCTGTTTGTGCTTCCTAGTGCTTAAAGCTTAGTGCTTAGGGTTGGTCTAGGCTATAATATATATCAATATGTGAGTGTTTGTGATACTATATTGATTTTTTAAATTTTATTTGATAAACTGTTATTTAATATTGTATTAATAATTGCTATATATATGTGTGTGTGTGTGTGTGTAAACAAGTGTGCTTGTGTTTTTGATATTATATTAATGTTGTAATCCTATTTAGTAAACCTTTTTAATATTGTATTATATAACATGAGTAATATTTTATTACCTACTTTATCATAAACCCTCGAGTTAGACTCTTCTTTTTATATTTGATCGATTCCCAGTCGCTTCCCACAAGCGCTTTACCTACTAAAAGGTTGATTCCTAATCGCTTCCTAGAAAGCGGGGAAGCCGAATCGAATTCGCTTCCTACCATGTACATAGCTTCCTGCGACTATAATCTGTCATATGATGTGAGTTTTCACGTACACAACTGCTTATCACCAAAGATTTGTACTTGTTGTTAGAGGACTTAAGTTTATCTCTTCAAGAGCTCTTAGGTTCAAGTCAACTCTTGTATAAGTTGGGCCCGGAGGTTGTGGCTCTAGTTTTTTGTGCACTGCACAGCAACCATGAGGTTGCTGATTGGATCCCATTTTGTTATAAAAAATGAGAAAATAAAAATTGATGATTGTAGAAAATAGCATTTAGAAAAAAAGATTTGGAAACAGTTCTCTGCTGCTTCAAATTCCCTAGTATCTGTTGATTTCTGGATTTTCACTTAAGCTAGAAATGCAGAATTAAACTTCAATATGAATAATTTGAATGGACCTCATAGTGGATTGGTCCATGGAAGTCATATACATCCACTGAAATAGAGAATGGAGCCATCAAATTATAAATATGCTGGTTGACTACTTCTTTTCCCTTCTACCTTCCAAATCAGCATTCAACAATGGTCCATTCTCACACTGCCTGCAGGTTCAACTATTTTTTGATGGCTTTCAGAGCTTTTCTCCTTATAGAGTAGTTACCTGATTCAAACTCCTGAGGGCAAGATTGTAAGCCAAAGATGGACCAACTAGGTCTATGTATGCTAGCCATCATACTAAAGGATATCCAGGTTATACTTTTAATGCACAAGTAAATATGGTGTCTGAATCTGAGCTCATGAACAACCAAAATAAATCTATCTTTGTTTCCTTGGAATTGCACATTGTTTGAAGTGTGTATGCATACGCTTGCACGTGCATATGTTTGTGTGACTTTTACTTGTCGTTGTCTTCGCATGGCACCGCAGTATATTTTGTGTGTGAATTATATTCGTCGTTGTCTTGGCATGGCACCATTTGTGAATTTGTTACTTATACTTGTCATTGTCTTGGCATGGGCTGCATGGGACTGCAGTATATTTGTGTGTTTGACTTATACTCGTCATTGTCTTGGCATGACATCGTGTGTGTGTGAGAATTGTACTCGTTGTTGTCTTGGCATCGCACCGTAGTATATTTTACGTGTGTGACACTGTGACTTATACTCGTCGTTGACCTGGCATGCTTAGGTGCCATCATTGGTGTGTGACCTGGCATGGTATTGTAGTATATTTTGCTCCGGTGCCATTATAGTTGTGTGTGTGGAGGGGTGTAAATGGGTCCGTGGCCTGCCCGGACCGGTTTAAGCCTGCTCAAAGTTGTTTAACATGGCCCATTTATTAAGTGGGTTGGGTTGGGCGGGGCCAGCCCTTTTATGTTATAGGGCTGGGCTTGGGCTTATGTTCACCCATCGTGCCTTATGGTATAATTCTAATCGGGCTGGCCCTGCCCGACCCGATTAGATAATATAATAAATATAATTTATTATTAGAATCGGTATTACCGAATTACCCCTCAAATTAAATCATTAGCAAGTCTAATGACTTAATGTAAGGGGTACTTCGGTAATATCAACTTTAACCAATGTTTTCATAATCTGACCAGTGGTCATTCCGGTTGGGTGGCCGGTTCCCGGTTCAACCGTGTCCTTTTTTTCTTTTTCTGGTAGGTCATACTGGTTGAACCGGTCGGTTCTGCCAGTTCCTAGTTCTAAGGCCGATTTTGAAAAGGGCCCAATTTTGACGGTTTAGGGACTGGTTGACTGCCTGGTTCCGGTTTTACCGGTTCAACTGGCCGTCGAGTCTCTAACCTTAACCCTAACCCTAACCCTAACCCAAACCCCAACTCTCAATCTCTCATCTCATTCTCATCTTCTCCAAAGGTAGGGGTGGGCACGAGCCCTTCGAAATCGAGCTTGGCTTGGTTCAGCTCGGTTTGCTTAGCAAACAATCTTGAACACCATTTTGAAGGTCATTTAGTAAACGAGCCGAGCTTGAACACCTTTGTACTCGGCTCGTTAAAGTCTCGACTCGTTTATATATGGATATATATGAATATATTAAAAATATAAAAGAAATTAATAATATATATATAATATAAATGTACAATATATACATTAAAAATATAAAAAATAATAATATATGTAAATATATAGTCTAAATACTTCAATTAAAAGTTTTTATTAAATTAATCATATATTATACACTTTTTAAAAAATAATTATATTTTAATTAAGATCGTTAAAAGCTCGAGCCGAGCTCGATTTCCCTTTTTATAAGCCGAGCAGAGGTTGAACACCCTAAAAAATGTCTGACTTGATAAAAGCTCGGCTTGATACCCACCCCTATCCAATGGTCTCTCTTGCCTCTCGGTCTCTCCTTATCTCTCATACTCTCACATGAAGCTTTTTTTTTACTCTCATTCTTCATCCCTCATCCTCTCTTCTACAACAAACGAGAGGTCCATGTCCCCATGCGGTCAGTATGGCTACACCTTTCTTCCTCTTCTCTCCATCTCTTGGTTTCCTTTACTTTCTAAGAATTGTTTTTGTCGTGCCCCAAAATTCCATCAAGATCCTTAGTGGAACTTTGACTAAAAAGTCAAAACATTGCATTGATCGGGCATCCTCCCATCTCGAGATATCTTCTCTTAACAAGCATATAAGGCATACTATTTAACAATAATGAATTAACATCAATCTCATAATGTCTAAATCAATTAAAACCATAAACCTGAAATCATCTATCCTGATCCAAAAATCAAAATCTTAAATCTAACATCTATCTTTGAATAATTTCTAATTACAACATTTAAAACAAAAGTCTAAGAATCCTCTAACTGACAATTCAATCAAAAGTACGAATATGTGTCCAAGGGATTCTCCTCTTCTTGAAATTCGCCTTTAGGTTCCTCAATATATTCCTCTTCCTCCCAAGGTTCTGTAGCGGCCTTGAAATCTAAACCTGCCGACATAAAACATATCGGTTGAGCACATTCGGATCAGTAGACATAAAATCCTAGCTAACAATATCATAAAACATTAACATAGTCATAATTATCATATCTTGACTTAGCATAGCATGCATACATAAATTAGAGTGCGGAAACATGTGAGCATATCATCTTACTTGCGACCATCTTATCTTACTTGACTTGTGAGCATAATCAACTTGTATACACTTTTGTGATAATTTTATTTTTATCGGTACACTTGTGCAATAACTTAAAATAACTCAACACTATATATGTGAAGAGGCTACAATATATTATTCATACCAAGTAACGAACCATAACAGTCGTCAGTGTGCATGTGATTTTTATGAGTCGGTTAATAGGTACGAATACCCTTATGAGCTTAGACAGTGTTGATACTCGTAGCTTGTGAAGACTCAATCATGCATTCATATATACATACATACTTACTTGTGGCTTACTTTTGAGGCTTGTGGAGATCCTTGTGAGCATATCATACTTGTGAGTTTAATATGCTTGTGAGGTGGAGGTGATAAGCCATCGGTTAAATTGCACTCTAGATTACAAATCTAGTGTCATCGGAGATCCATCATAGCGTCTCATACCACTATGATAAATAACCTAAGCAACAAGACCGTAATTCAAGGCCTATTTACCTAAAATTAAATCACAACATGCATACATCATGGCATATCATTCACATAATTCATAGTTTGAACATACTTAATCATGGTTCTTAGAAATAAATCATAAAATCATAGATCATTCCATCACAACCCCCAAATTACATATGTACACATAGAACTATTTAACCTATTTGTTTACACCGGATCATACGACATATACATTTGAAATCATTATCTTAAATTGACCTAAATCCCTTCTTGTATAACAAATCCATAATCTTTATTATAACCCCAAATCATACCATCATAATCCCTAAAATCCATGCCTACTTCCATATTCGATCTTATTCGTAATTGAAATCACCATCTTATTCTTAATCAAGTTAATATTCATGACATTACTAGCATAAGAATTCATATCTACTATCAATCTTATTCTTGTTCATGCTTGCAATTAAACTTGTCATCCTTAATCAACTTTATATTCATGCTTGTTCTTATTTTACATTAATGATCATGCTATGGCTAACATAGGAGAATATATCTACCTTCCTTGTCTTTTCCCTACGATCACAAGTTTGCGAATGGAGCCTTGTAACTCAATTCTATGAAGAAAACACCTTTTGAATGACTCTCCTTCTCTTTCCAAAACATTTCTTCTTCTTGAAGCAAGAACCCTTTCAAAACCCTAGGCTCTCTCTCTCTCTCTCTCTCTCTCTCTCTCTCTCTCTCTGTCTCTGTGATGTTCTAAGGCTCTTAGAATGATTAGAAATCCTAATCTCACGAATAAGGATATATTTATAGAGTAGAGTCCTAATTCCCTTCTAATTGTGAAAAAAATCCCAATAATAGCTTTTGTGCGAAATCTGGTCGACTGGCTTGAAATTCTGTTAGGCCGGATTGACTTCTTTGGCTACTGGAATCCTGTTTTTGTGTTGTTCATTGACAGCGGTTGACCGGCTTGGAATTCTAGTCGACCAGATTGCTCTGTTTTCTCTACAGCTCACAACACACAGGACACAGCACACAACACCGCTTTTCTCTTCACTACACAGCAACAATACACTTATTTTCATTAAAAATATTTAAGTGTTGTTAAATTTTCATTTCATTTACTTAGAAGTTTTTAATTAAAATAAGGAAATATCCCTATTCGGATTCAATAAAAATTCCTAGAAAATTAAATTCCTAATATATCAAAAACTCTTTGGTTCAGTTTTAGGCCAAAAACGAAAATATGCCTGTTGTAAAATTTTCGATAGTCAAATAAACCACTTTATACATAATAATAAAATCTCGTATATTCATTTAACCTATAAACATCAATTACCGGGAAGATCATCTCAAAATTCGACGATTTTTTTGTTGTTGCTAATACCACCCGCTTCTTACAGCTCCTGCAATTTCTATACTTAGTCATTTTAAATCAACTTAACACATCAAGGAACAAGGTATCACAATTCACATGTATGACACGAATATCGAGAAATAAAATATAGGCCTCTACAGTTTTTGACCTAGATTGTAAAGAATACTCACCCAATTCGACACAGTCACGTAGTCACACAATCGGCTCTCAACCATACCATGGAGTAGTTCCCAGTTCTATAGCCGGAAGGTCTGAGCATAAGAGTTATGATTTGAGGGTCTAAAGCATCTGTCTTATGCAAACAATGAGAGTGCCTAAAAACATGATGTGTATTACAAAAAAAAAAAAAAATTGGAGTTGTTTTTTGGAACTAGGGTATCCGGGCCTCTTAGAGCACCCAACTAAGTCCCTCAGGCCTTGCAGATCACCTTATACTACATAACCTGGAAACAGTGAATCATCTCCTATTGCATTGCCCAGTAGCGTTGGAGGTGTGGAGTTTCTTCTTATCCCGATTGAGAGTGGCATGGGTCTTCCCTTCATCTTTCCGCAATCTCCTTGAGTGTTGGCATTGGGGCAAAGGAATGGGGGTTTGGGAGATGATTTGGGGAGTTCTCCCAGGGGCGATTTCTTGGATTCTCTAGAAAGAGAGAAACCGAAGAGTGTTTGAAGATGAATCATCATCAGTACCCCGGATATGCGACTGCATTCGCTTGGTAGTTTTGGAGTGGGTTGGCTTACAATTTAACAGGGAGGAGATTCAGGACTTTTGTAGAGAAGAGGGAGGAGGCTTTTGATGGTAGTTTTGGCTGGGGCTGAGTTTACTTGCTTGTAAACTTGGTGGCCTTTTGTTTTTTCCTTGTTGTTTTCCCTCTTTCTTTTTTCAATAAAATAGCTTATTGATAAAAAAAAAAACCTGGAAAGCCGGGATAAATCCCAAAGAGTTACCAACAAGGAGAAGGGACTCAATTCAAGATCTCTGCTTCTTGAGGCATGGTTTATTTGTTTAAGATTGAGCTTCTTTCTGTCCCATAAAATCCGCTGCTAAACCAAACACACATACACAGGAACACATATTTCTTCATAAATCAAAACTGGACAGTCTTAGAGGTAAAAAAATCTAGAGTAGGCTACTCGGGATATTCGTACACAAATGACCTTAAGCTTTCTGAAAATCAATTGACCTAGACAACCCTGATTTTTAAAGTATCTCCAGCTTGGCCACCCAACCATTGTAAAAAACATTTTTATAAATCCTAACCTTTACTTAACCCTAGCGAGGCACCAAAAAAATTGTCCTGCCCAAGTCCGTTAAGGCCCGATTAATAATAGGAAGGGCTTGGGCCTACCTATAAGCCCTCGGGTCACAACCGGGCCAGCCTAAACCCGGCCCAGTCTGGCCCATTTACACCCCTATGTGTGTGTGTGGCATATGCTTGTCGTCACAGTATTGCCTGGCCTTGGAGAAGTTCCAACTTAAGAATGATGACTTTGTTCATCTACATTCATCGATGCGGGCAATGATCCATTGCCCTTAATAATTTCATACTATAACCATGTCACTTTTGCCCACTGGCCAGCCATGCATTCCACTCTTGTAGCAGCTTCTCCCGAGGCAAAAGAAATGAAGGTAAGTGGCAAGTCAGTATAATTTTCTCACACGCCATTATAGGATGGGACCAATTTGTTTGACATATAATGGTCAATTGATTCGAGGACATTTTTCATAGAGAATGTGCATGTTGTATGCATGATTACTCGAAGTGGAAGAACTAGATGCGTCCTATTAGGATTAGGGCTGTCAAAGGACAGGGATTAAGTCTTACCAGACTTGGTCCTCACCTACAAGGATCTTGCCCTAGCCCTCGGAGGACCCTACCTGGCTAGGCCCAAGCCTCACCCTTAAGTGCCAGGGCAGTGCTAGGACCTAAAAGAGTAAATTTTTTTCTGTACACCGCCAGCTGATGCCAACCTAGAATCAACCTCTTCCTTAATCCGGTCTTGGGACGGGCAATGCAATGCAAAGAGCAGCACAATCATTATTTTTTTACTTGATGGTAGAGTAGAATATTAATTTCAAAATAGTATAATATACTATAAATTATTATATGTTTATTATTCTTTATAATGAAATTATATATGATATACTCTATATGCCTTTTCTTTTCATATATTTACCAATACTAGGGCATATATAGATCTTATAGGTATAGTATAAATCTTATTACAATGTTAACATAAGCTATAGTACTGATTTTGACATAGTGATAACATAAGGCATTTTGAAATAGTACTAACATAAGACATAGTATTAGCATGATTAATACGGTACTGACATAAGGCATAGTACTAGTATATATCTAAATTTAGCACAGTACTAACATAAAGGCATTTTGACACAATACTAACATAAGGCATAGTATTAAAGTGTTACTATGTAAAATATATATAATGAATATATGTATAATACAAATCTCATATATAATATACAATACTATACATGTATATAATGGTAAAGTCGTGGAAATAAAAATTGCTGAAACCAATACGAAACGGGCGGTACGTATAGGTTTCGGTAGCCCCCTGTATGATATTTATACCAACACGTATTGTTTATTAGATATTTATGTTTTCATTCATTGTATAATTATAATGGTGTTTGTTCTTTGTCTTTGAATCACTTCACATGATTTTAGATCTGGTAAATTTAGTTCCAATAACTCATTTGATTTTTTTAAAATTTATTGAATTTTTTCTTTAAAAAGAAAAATTTATATGTATCGTCCGAAACCGATACGTATAGGTTTCGGTAAGGACCGATACATCCCCCGAAACCATATTTTTAGTTCTTAGGTGAAGTAGAGCATGTGGAGGGCCGGGTTGGGCAAGGCCCTAGCCTAGCCCTCAAGTTGAGGGTTTTGAAAATCCGGCCCTACCTGGCCTGCTGGCCTTAGTGAAGAAAAAAAACCATCAAATTTGCGGGCTTAGGAGGGCCGGGCTAGGTACCCTCATTGGAGGGTTGAATTGCCACCCGAATTAGGGTATAGAGAGGTTCCTGTCCTTATCCTAAATTAAGTGTCTCTGATCAACATCTACTGTTCCTGGATGTTTGTAGTTATAGCCATACCCCAGTTGTGTTGGTTACATTAATATATGATTATTGTCTCAGAGTTAGGAAGCCTACATGTGAAGTTGTTGCTTGTTTCCTGTGTTCAACTTTTGGTAAAATTGTTTTGTTCTCCACATATTTCTGCATTTTAGATTGCTATTTAGTTGCTTCAGAAATTTAAGAAGTGATTCAGGTGTTGAGAATGAGGATGAAGGAATATACACCCGTATAATATATTTAGTATTTGCTTTTCTGTAGATTCTGTTTGTTCTATACAGTTCTCTTTGCCTGTGGGGTTAAAAATAAATAAAAGTTATATATTTGGTTATTTAAATTAAGTTTCTAATAGTGAATGTTTTGGAATTATTATGATTTGCTGTTGATACACAACTATTGATATTCATTGAATATCTTGAAATCTAGACTTTTCCGTGGATAGACTCCGATCATCTGGTCAGATCATGAGGTAATTGGTTCTGTTTCATCTTTCCATATTTTTGTTTTTCAGGGTTCTGGAAAAACGTTGTTAGCCACAGCTGTTGCAAAATCGCTGGAAGAGCATGCCGAAATCTTAGCACACGTGTATGGAGTATTTTCAATGCATCCTACCATGTATTTTTTTTTTTTAATATAAAATTTAACGGATTAACATCTATTTTTAAACATAATATTTGAGGTGGAGCTGAAACTACAAGAATTGGGCTTTATCTATTGTGTGGGAGTGAATTCTGTAGATTTTGTTTTGATGGAGGTTTATGTTTATATATGCAGAGTTTTTATAAGCTGCTCTGGACTTGCTTTAGAGAAGGCCCTGACCATTAAACAAGCACTTTCTGGCTACATATCTGAAGCTCTTGATCATTCGCCTTCTCTTGTTGTCTTTGATGACCTTGACAGTATTGCTTCATCTTCCTCCGACTTGGAGGGATCTCAACCTTCGACAGTCCTTGCACTTGTGGAATTTCTCACAGATATTATGGACGAATATGGGGTAATATTTTCATTTAAACTTTTCACTTAACATTTTCCTACAATGACAGAATTAAGCTCATTTCTGAATATGGTGTAGTTAATTTATGTTGTACATATTAGTGAACCCAAATTGATAGTATCATCATCTTTAAGATATGCTCCAAATATTTAAAATAGGTTAAGATACATAAAACAAAAAATAGTCCAATGCTGCTTAGTTAAGCTTGAAATGTGATCTTAATAATAATCTTATAAGTACAACCCTCCATGTTCAAAAGAGAAATATATTTAGCTGTATATATAGATTTATAATATATATGTATTTATGTGTAGAAGTAGATGATCAGAAGTATATACAATCATGTATAAACAATTAAGTACATGTGATATGTAATAAAAACATCAAAAACTATATATAGTGATGCGACATAATTAATTAGGTTATTCTCCCAAACGAGATATAATTAAAAAATATCACATTCATTTTGAACACCTTACAAATAACAAATGTGCTGTTGATTTGTTTTGAAATATTTAATTATAAAGTATGTTATTTATAAATAAGTGTAAACTACGTTTTAAAATAATGTAGATCTGTAGATCAACCACAGACCTATCACATATAACTAAATAAGCCTTAATCATGTGTAATTATGATCCTATAACTATTTTGTGTATGTATTAGAAAAAAATGATAAAGAGAAAATAAAGGAACTTAAAAATAAAAAAGAACATCCATTCTTCAGTTTGTGATCACTCTAATATCTTTATATATTGTACATAATGACAGCATATTATCTGGAGCAATGGCATTATAGCAATATATGGAAAATATCTCATGATATCAATACTATAGAATGGTTTAAACCATTATGATACCATGTTGGTTGAATAGACCAATACACACCGTTATGCTACTATACACCTTGATACTTGGGGAATTTAATAATTCCCTTCACATATCTTGTTTGCCCCTTGTTATACAGATACGTAGCTGTCCATATAGACAGATAAGTTCATCAAATAAATATAGACAGATAAGTATTGAATGTATTAAACCTTGTCTCCAAACCTCCTTCCAGTTAGCAACCTCAGCTACAGTTCAATTGCTTAGCTTCTACTGAGTTCAGCTGTCAGGTTTCTTTATATGTATATTGAGCAGGAAAAGAGGCAAAGCTCATGCGGAATTGGTCCCATTGCATTTATGGCTTCTGTGCAATCTCTTGGGAATCTGCCACAGCCCTTGAGCTCTTCAGGTTGGCCACTATTTAGGCACATACAATGGGTCCCATCTTATACTTATTGGCAGTGAAAATGAAAGAAATTATTCTACTTGTATGCTAAGTTTATCTCTCTTTTTTAGTTCTGATTCCGATATTTTGAATACTCCGTTTGAAAATTTTATTCTGAATACTCCATTTGAAAATTTTATTCTGAAGAATTCATTCGAAAATTTTGTTTGGATTAGGGCGGTTTGATTTCCATGTTCAACTGCCTGCTCCTGCTGCCTCGGAACGTGGAGCTATATTGAAACATGAAATCTACAAGCGTTCCTTACAATGTTCTGAAGACATCCTCTCAGACGTAGCTTCCAGATGTGATGGATATGATGCATATGATTTGGTATTAGGCTCTTTACAAACTACAAAGTTACTTTAATTGTGTGTAATATAAGTCATGTTCTCCAGTATAAATGTAGATGTTTGTAGTGTAATTTCCACATTCTCATCCTTATCTTTGGCTTTGTGATAGTTGCTTCTGGGTGTCTATTCCCAATGAAACAGTGATTAAACTAAAATTAGCTGGCACATTGAAGCTTATGGTATGGTCTGATTCTTATAATGGAACCTTGACTGCTTTCTTTCCAGTATCCACAAACCCCAAGAAATGTGAAAAAAATCCAAAGTTCAGAAATTCTCTCACAAAAAGATCTGGTTAACAACTTTGCAAAAGGGTACACTGTTCCACGTGAGAACAGTCACTAGACTCTGAGGAAACCTAATAAAAAAGGTCCACTACTTATATAGTTAAGAGAATGGATAAAGAGATGCTTAGCTTTGTCAGCATTCTGACACATGAAGCACATTCTCCAAGATCGTCATGGTAATTGTTTCCAGGCCATCTTTCAAGAAAAGAGAGCAGAGAGCTATTTTTTGGAAAAAACAAGAGTACTACAAAACTTATTTGGATGAATTGCTGGGTAATAAATCCCACAAGATAGGCTTAAGAAGAGTGGGATTCACAAAACACCTTCATGCTTCATAGCCAAGTCTTCTTGTCTTCTTCATGAATCACAATATCCCCACTCTTAAGTCATGAAACGAGAGAAAAAAATACTCGCGCATCGACAAACCACGTTTCTCCTAATCCTGTTGTAAAACTATAACTAATGAGGTTTTGTTAGAATTTGTGACATAAAATTGGAAATGTAAACTTGGTATTCCCACACCAAATTTCCTCCCCAAGCTTAAATTATTTTCGTAAACCTACCTTTTACCTATTCCCAACCCAGGAAATTTTGGAAGATGAAAAGACTCCCCTACAGACCCCTAGGCCATAGCTTAGTAACATTGTACCCATCTCAAATCCTATAACAATAATTGTATATCCAGAAGATGATTCTCCTTTATAGACCCCTATCCTTTAACTTAATTGATGTAATATGGACTAGAAAATATGATTGGCAACTGCTTCCATAATCATCCATGTATCAAAGTACTGATAGATCTAAAATTTTCTTTGTATTGTAGTAGTATAATTTTGTCAATTGAACTTGACAAGTGTACATCAGAATATGTGATAAATGATACTTCACTAACTGATTTAAACAGTGGTGATGTTTCCCATCATCTTTAGGCAGAATCTTGATGTCATTTCTTTAATACGTAACAGAAAATTTCATTAAAGTGTATAATGAACAAAAGAAGGGAAAAGAATTCCCTATAGACAAAAATAAAAATATTATCAACGTAAGAAATAGCCTTCTCCAACATCCCCAGAAATACATACAACCAATCTTTTAAAAATTCCTCCCTCATAATGTAGCAAAACTCCTGTAACATGATTACATGAATGACTACTTTACCAAAATTCTTCCACTTTACCAAAATTCTTCCAATGACCTTGCATTTGCCAAATTCTGGTACTTGTCTTCAAACTCTTCTATTGCTTTCATTACAAATCCCCCCCCAAAAAAGCTTAAGGATAGCACAGAAGACGGTTGATCAAAGATTAACTACTTCACATTGTATTGCAATTTTAATGTTAAAAGCAAAACAGGATGGTGATAAAATTTGAATAAAATTAATGAACTGGTTTCAGAAACATTTAACTAATTTGTTTTCAATGCAGTCTGTGCACATAACATTCAGTGCATAACTCTATAGGTACATTGTGCCAATCAAGTCATTATTTAATAGTCGCTTTTCTTTGTTCCACAAATAAAGGTTTGACTTGATAGGTCTTAAGGAAAATTGTTTCTTTAAATAAAGTGACATAACAATGGTCTGCATGTTATGTCACTTTTTTTTTTACTGAAAAAAAAAATAGTGTCAAGTGACAGCAAATAATGTATGAATAAAGATATTGTATTTACCCGCTAGCTTTAATTTTGCCCCTTAAACTTGTTTTAGCCATTAGACATGATTATTTTTTTGTTGTATTTTGAGTTCTTACTTCTGAGTGGCTAGTCATATCTCTTTTGTCAATGACTGAAATATCACTGAGAATTTTCGCATATTTGTTATTTCTCCAAAATTTCCCAGCAACTGCAAAAATATTACGCTGAATCCAATTTACCCACAAACTTACCAATTTCTAAAGTGCAAAATCTCCCATCAAATTAAAGTTACATAGTCTTTGATTTCTCCCAACTTTTGTGGATTTGATTGACAATTACTCAAATGTAGTAATTGATTTTCCCAAGAGAATAAAACCAAGCAAAAATAAAAATAGGATTTTCTATTTTTATCTTTTTTTTTCCCTGAAGAAGGGTATTGAGGTATTTTTTTTTGCAATATTTCATTTTAAATTTGAAAGTATTTTAATATTATAACAGAGATACGTCAATATTTTTTGAAGTGTAATATATTGTGATGATTTTTCAAAGTACAAAATATCATCCGGTATTTTGAGAATTTGCGTGTGTTGATTCAGAACTTTGGGAATACCTCTGGGCTTCATTTCTGTGTGGTGCTTGATTGAAATTTTCTAGCCTTGGGGGAAATTTGAAACCGTACTTTTTTGTACTTTGTTTACTTGGAAAATCTTTCATTAAAAGTTTAAGAATATCTAAACAGTTTGCATGCTTCTGTAGTACTACAGAATTATCTCTATGTACTTGGAGAGTGATTCACATGTCACTTATGTTAAAAATCTACTAGTATCGTTACTCTTTTGAATCATATCAACCTTTTTCTGTATTCTTATTCAAAGTCATAACTCATAATTCCTATCAAGCACTTCAATCTATTTGACCTGTAGATATTAATCTTCACACAATTACTTCATATGCATGCAAATTTTCTTCTTCTATGAGTTTTTCTCTTTTATTTTCATACTTTTCATAGCTATATAGGCACATGATGGAAAACTGACAATGAGCTTCTTACATATGCTGTGGTTCTGAAACAATTTCTTTTGATGCAGGAAATATTGGTTGATAGGGCTGTCCATGCTGCTGTTGGTCGCTTTTTGTCTTCCCATTCTGCTTTTAAAGAACATGGAACGCCTGTTTTATTAAGGGATGATTTTTCACATGCAATGCATGAGTTCCTTCCAGTTGCCATGCGCGACATTACTAAATCTGCTTCTGATGGTAGTCGCACTGGGTGGGAGGATGTCGGTGGGCTTATCCACATACGGGATGCTATTCAAGAGGTATAATATTTTGCTTTTGGCCTCATATTAAATGCCCCACCATCCTGCTATACTGAAATTAACATGTGTGCATGTGGGATATAATTATACTAATTTATGAACAAGTTTCTTTTGTGCATACATGTGCATTTCCCTTAATTTTACTTCTAATAGACTTGGTTATAAATTTTGAAAATTATTGAGATCCTGATTTAAGAAGTGGAAGATGAAGTACTACGGATATTATCTGAGCATAAGAATTCTAATTTCTATGATTGCAGGACATGCCATATATTCTGGGCCTGGGTTTGATCGATATATGACTTGGATTTGTGTTTCTCCTCTTTGATATTGCATATGGAACACTGAAATCATGAGATTTGTGGTACTGAACTCATTTATAGCCGAATATGATTAAGACAGAGTTGGCACTTGACTTTTGGTAGAATGGAAAGTATTCGGGATAAGACATTGATAATGATGACAAAGTTGGCAATTGCATGCATATAGTGATATAAATGGATGAGAGAACAACTTTCAACTATTCGGGACTGGTTTATGGGTAATTGCAACTATGTAATGTATGTACCTAACCGAATTATGCATAAAAGTGCATTTATATAATTAATAAAAAAAAGGGTGAAAAGAGTGAGTAATTGGGATTTTTGAAAAATATTATACAGAGACATGCAATACAAGAGGCAGTGGAAAGAGTGATTAATAGAGATATTTTAAAAAATAAAAAATTTCATTTTAATAGAGTTATTCTAAGAAATAAAAAAATGGATAAATTAATAGGGGCATTTCAGGAAATCAAAAAAAAACAAAGGCGAATGGATAAATTAATAGGGGTATTTTATGAAATAAGAAATTTGATAACATGGGCCTTTCGAGAAATAAAAAATTGTACAAACAAAAGCAATAAAAATTTTAATTAATAAGGGGAACTGGGTAAATCCAAAAATACAGAGGTGGTAGGAAAAGTATTAATAGGGGTATTTTGAGTATTCTAGGAAATAAAAACTTTAATTAATAGGGGCATTTCAGGAAATCAAAAAATATAAAGGCGGAAAGATAGATTAATAGTGATATTTTGGAAAAAGAAAATGTAAATTAAGAGGGGTATTCTAAGAAATTAAAAAAAATACCCTTATTCGGAAAGATAGATTAATAGGGATATTTTGGATAATAAAAACGTAAATTGAGAGGGATATTCTACGATATTAATAAAATTACTAAATAAGGATAATCTTAACAATGGGTATAATAGAAAACAAATCTTAATAAGGGGTATTATGGGAAACAAATAT
Source organism: Tetracentron sinense (assembly GCA_015143295.1). Lineage (NCBI taxonomy): Eukaryota > Viridiplantae > Streptophyta > Magnoliopsida > Trochodendrales > Trochodendraceae > Tetracentron > Tetracentron sinense. The sequence goes on from CM026551.1 coordinate 15,310,608, forward strand.
AAATGGGTATTATGGGAATAAATAAATCTTGAGAAGGGTATTATGAAAATATTATGGGAAATAAATCTTATTTAGGGGTCTTATGAGAAATAAATCTTGAGAAGGGTATTGTGGGAAACAAATCTTGTGAATAAGAGGTATTATGGGAAAAGAATCTTGAACAAACCTTTTTGTTGTTTTGTGCACTCTCCTCCTTTATAAGGTAAGAGATAATAGATATATGTGGAAAAGGTACACAACTGGAATCGTTGATACCATCAAAGCAGGGCTCTCATTGGTTGACAGTGGAATCTAAACGCATGCATGTGGACATTCTGCATTACAGTTATATAGGGAAAATGGTAGATCCTTTGTGATTTAAATTGAAGTTATTAAAAAAGGTGTTTCCTTTGGGATTCTAATTGAAGCCATTATTAATGTTTATTCTTCTCTTCTATTTACATATAACCAGACCATGTTCATCAATTTTTACTTCCTTGTTAAAATTAAATTTGATTGCATTCTCTTAATGATTTCCATGTGAACAACTCTTTGGATTAAAAGCCTTCCACAATGATTGGTCTGAGTCAGTTAACAGAGTGGAGTGTATTAGAAATATGGATGGGCTTGTGGTGGCATTCCGTTAGTTTTTTAATATCCTATCAAGGATAAAAATACGATTTTGGGTACAGGTCCCAACCGAAACCGATATGTATTGTTTTGATACATACATATATATTTTAAAATTCTCAAAAAATTAGATTAAAATAAAATAAAATAAGACAGTAGATGAGTAAAAACACACTTATAAAGCCAAGAACAAGTAGAATAGGATGGGAACCAGAGAGAATTGAAAGAGGTGAGTTTTAGTTGTTTACGGTAACCCCTACATATATAAGACATTGAATGCATTCTACAACTGAAATACTCACCCGATACGTATTGAACTATCGATTTCTGCCGAGTCTTATAAATTCTTTAAAAAAATGTATCGATGCTAATAACGGATTGCCCCCTTCTGAAACCAATACATATCAGGTGATATGTATTGGTCTCGGTGATTTTTTAAACAATGAATCCTATGCCTCATAATTTTCTTGTTACCCTGAAGTTTGGATTCTCAAGATCCCATTTTGAAAGTTAGATCTCTTTGTATGCTCACTGCTTCAATATGCCAAAGATGGTTTTGGAACTGCTTGCATACCTTTCAGTTGGTCTGGGTTCAAGATTTGGATGATCATGTAACTGTATGTTCAAGATGCATATAAAATTATCACATGTGATGCAAGTTTCAGTTTCTTAACCTTCATTCGTGCAATATCTTATTTTCTTGATTATCCTTTGCGTGCTCCATGAATCCTTTCTTTGTGTGATGCTATGTTTTCTTTTTTTGTACTTTTATTAATTCCTTACCTTGCAACGACAGATGGTTGAATTGCCGTCAAAGTTTCCTAATATCTTTGCACAAGCTCCTTTAAGGTTGCGGTCAAACGTTCTCTTATATGGCCCTCCTGGTTGTGGAAAGACACACATTGTTGGTGCTGCTGCCGCTGCTTGTTCTTTACGATTTATATCAGTGAAAGGACCCGAGCTTCTGAATAAATATATCGGTGCTTCTGAGCAAGCTGTAAGAGTCGAACTGCGCTTTTCTATTGTTAATACGATAAAAATTTCTTCCCCTCCTTGCGGGGGACCCTTTTTGGTCTTCCTTAAATGTCATTTTTTTTGTTCTACTCTTTTTGGTCTTCATTTATTATCAATTTTTTGTTCCATTTCTAATATATATTAATCATGAATAAAAAATTCTTATTTTGATATCAAGATGATCTTTAGTGAAGAAAATGCACAAATTTTAAGCGAAAAATAGTCCATCATAGTTAAAATGTTGCGATTTCACGCTGGTGTTTCTTAAACCATTTAAGAGAAAACTCTCTGCTCTATTTCAAATATGATGGCAGGTTAGATAACTTGAGCCTTGGTTAACTAATACACAGGACTCCGTAAATGGTTAAATGTTAAGAGGTACCTAATGCATAGATCCATGATGAATCTTTTCCATGTTTCTTTTTTCATTTTACTGCGTCCTAGAAATCAATACAGATGGAGAACATAAGAGAGACGATATTTCTTCTAAGTAAATGAAATTGTTTAAAAACAGCTGAAGCCCAAGAAGCAAGAGAAAGGAGTCAAAATTGAAGCCCTAATGTCTAGAATAAAGGAAGAAAGAGAAAGAAAAGAGATAAGAAGAGATAAGTATGATTAAGAGGAATGAGTTTTATTGACCTTGTTTAGGTCAACACTCATGCGTTATTATAAACATAAAATTGTGAGGACGGTAATATCCTCACTAGAGTGTGACACAAATACACAATCTGTGTTATTACACATTATAGGCTTATAGATTTAGGCCCATCACATCGCACCGTTAAGCGGTGCATAGATTTCTAACATGCCAAGCTTGCTAATAATTCAACAATGCCGATTATAAGCCACAACCTTTGTAAGAATGTCTACTAATTGATACTCTACGTGAATGAAATGTCTGTCGACCTCCATGTGCTTTGTCTAGTCACGCTAAACCTGAATACGTGCGATGGTAATGGAAGCCTTCTTATTGCAATACAACTGCATTCATGAATGAACAAGAAAATCAAAGTTCTGTCAACGAAATTTGATCCGCAATAGTTTACATGCCCTTTGTGCCATAGCTTTATATTCTACTTCATTGTTGGACCTTGCTGCCACTATATTTTTTATACTCCTCCTAGTGACCGAATTCCCACCAACAAGGGTTCAATTGCCGGATGTAGATCTTCGATCTGTAAATGTCTGTCCAGTCAGCATCAGTATAGCTTTCTACCTATAGATGACCATTCTTGCAAAAAAAATTTTCAAAGAGAGGACTTGAGATGAGAATATTCAGAACTCTTTTAGCCGCCTTTAGATGACGAGTTAACGATAGGTATATCAGCCTTCCAATTAGTCTATGGAACTTTCCAACATCCTTGAGTGGTTGTCCATTTTCATGTGGTTGTCCATTTTCACGATCAAGCTTTGGATTGGAGTATCTACTGGTTTTGAACCAAGCTTGCCTTTGTTTCGTTGTAAGTTAATATTTAATAACATATTTCATTTTAGAAATAAAGATGCCTTTTTTGGATCTGGCAACTTCAATTCCAAGAAAAAACTTAAGGGTCCCATATCCTTAATTTCAAACTCCTTTGCTAAAAAACTTTCGAGTTTTTGAGTCTTGTCAGAATTGTCACTTGTTACCACTATGTCATCCACATATACGATTAAAGCTGTAGTTGTAACACCCAAATGCTCCACAAACACTGTATGGTTAGCATGACATTGTATATACCCAAATCTTTTCACAACTCCATTAAATCTTTCAAATCAAGCCCCAAGAAATTCCGCTAAATCCCCGTGAAGAAATATTCTTCACATCCAGTTGATAAAGCAGCCAGGATAAATTAGCTACGAGAGAGAACACTAACCTGTGAAAATGTCTCTTGATAATTGATTCCATGAGCAATGTTAGGTTCACTTTTCTTGTCATTCACTTTCCCCTTTTCTGGAAAAGAAGAAAAAAAAGTATGGCCTCTTTTTGTGGGACCCACCACAATTTTTTTTTCTTCTTTTCCAAAAAAGGGGAAAGTGGACCTAACATTTCTCTTGATTCCATAGGTTTATTTAAATTTTTAAATCCTTTAGCCACAACTAAGCCTTGTATCTATCAATTGTCCTATCAGCATTATGTTTCACTATAAATACCCACTTAGATCCAACTAGTTCTTTCCGTAGAGCATAAAAAAGTACCAATGTATTATTTATTGTAAGAGCCTTCTTCTTTTCTCACATAACTTTCCACTTTAGATGCTTAATGCTTTAGTGTTTCTACAACACTAGAAGGAATAAACACAGAAGAGAAGGAGGAAACAAATGCTTAAAGGGGTGAAGAAAGAGTCATAAGAAACTAAGTGAGAAATGTGATGAACAATTGTACAAGTACGTTTCCCTTTGCGTTAAGGCAATGAGAACTTTGTAATCAGGAATATCAAGAGTGAAGAATTACCAGATGGAAGGATAGGTTCTGGATCAACAAATGTAGATTGAGAGGGCTGTTCTACGGATATAGATTTCACTTTTGGGCATTTGGAGTAGAATTTCAGCTTATTTTCTCATCTCCAGTAGACTTTGGTAGAGGGATAGAGAAGGAAGATTTTCTTCAAATGTTGGAAGGACATCTTCATTACCATTGACCACTACTTTCCCCTTAAAGAAGAAGACCCCGAAAAAAAATGAACAAACTCGAAGAAGGTAACATCCTTAGAAACAACGTGTTTTCATGTCATTGAATCATAGCATTATACCCTTTCTAGGTGGATGAATAGCCATACACAAACATTTTGAGGACTTTGGAAACAACTGATGTGGGATTTAAACTTAAATACACTTGATGACATATGATTTATGAGATAGGCAGAATTTGAATTCTTGATAATCCAAATTCTGAGTTCAACCCTTCTAGCATAGTAATAAAGTTCTCTGATTTTTGCAAAAAGTCTCAAATAATTTGCAACGTTCTTCAAATGATTGATTCACCGAGGTTTCATGATTTTTTTTGAAAAAATTGCGTCTTTTTTCAAGAAGTCAAGAATTATGTGAAGTAAACCCGTCGTTTTCATGATTTTCTCTCTGAGGTTTTTTTTAAAAATTTTGTACATTTTTTAGTTTAAATTTCCCTATTCAAATAAAAATCAAATTTTAACTTTGTGATTGTGCCTACTAGGAATTAAAAGATTCAACTCTCCTCTGTCACTCACTGACAAGCTTAAATATCTGATCATGGTCTTAACTCTTCCCACATACCACAAAGGCTATCAAAATATTAAGCTAAAGACTTGTCCCTACTGGAGATATCTCTTGGCATAATTGATAATCCTAATTAGATTAGAGAGCTCCACTAGCCAGTGTAAATGATCGGGGGAATATTTGTTATAAATATTTTTTTCAATATGTATAACAAATATTGATTGATTTCTTTATTTATTTATTTATTTGAGTTTTTGATGTCAAAACTTGGTCGAGTTTTGACTGAGTTTTCGAGTCGACTCTACTAGGCAAGGTTTTGAGTCAAGTCCACTTTTCGAGTTTTAAAGCACTGATTCAGATGTTGCCCTTGCATTACCAACATGGGAAATGGTAGTTTGCCTCCATTTTCTCCACTTCATGTGATGTAACATTAGTGGTGGTAGCCTGGTCGGTGACTTCAGTATCAAACCCTCCAGGAAGAATTTGCAGCATCATAATGGCTTGAGGCTGGCATCTAATGGGTGCAAGCAGAGGAAGGGAAGGGAAGGGAAGGCTTTAGTGTCGTGATAGTAACAAGCCACCACTAAATGATTTGTGTAGCCACACATCTGACATGGTCCAAGCTGTGGCTGCTGCTGATTGAACGGGACAGCATAGGATGATGAGGAAAGTGATGACTGTATAAATGTTGCTACTGGTATGAATTGTCATCCTATGAAGTAGCAGAAGTGGACAACAGACATGACCTTGAATTGAGAAGATGAGATGGTAGTTATGCAGATTTGGAAGATTCAAAAACTGCTGGTTGGCAAAATATTGCTTATTAATCAGATGTTTCACATTTAATTTGACTGATTTCCTGCTGGTTATATGCACCATGGCCTCCTTCACGACTCCAACTGATTATCAATGCAATGAATTGTTTCAAGACCTACCTTAATTTCTTTGCTTTTATTAAATTGAACCCGAATTGAACCCTGTGAATCGCGTGAAAGTAGGATACTCAAAATTCGGGGGTCAATGTCAGAGATAATCCTTTTCACCTTATGATTAATCTGAGATTCATATTGCAGCATTTGATGGCGCAAATCCACGAGGAAGGGAAAAGGTGGATGCACCTGAATAGAGGCGGCAAACGAATTGTTAAGTCTTCGAGGCTTCCAAGAGTATAACAGACTTTTCCATTGTCCATAAGAGGATGTTAAATAATCACTACATAGTCAAAAAGATTCGTAGGACAACTAAGATTTTCTTGAGCGGCAGAATTTCCTTTCTGGCACATTGCAGGAGTTCCAATTCTGTTTTTCAAAAGACAAGCCTCTGATGCCAATGTGAGTTGTTCGTGAAGAATATCTACCAGATCCTTGGCAGAAAATGTCTGCTAGAATTCTTACATTAGAGTTGAATTGTTCCAAATATTAATTATTTTAGTAGCAGCCTAGATGTCATAATCAGGGTCCCAAATTAATTTTTCTGGATTAGAGGAAGAGAAGTTAACGGCGAGGGATACAAAAGAATATGATGGAACATTTGCTATAGTGAGACTAATTTCTTGAGTGGGTTACCATTGTATGTAGTCATTTAAAAATGTTATGCCAATTGCACCTAATAAAGAGAGTGGGATGTTGGATAAGTTAAGAAGCAAGAGATGTGCTAACTATGAACATAATTTAAGTGGTGGTGCATGCTACCGGTGATATAGGAAAAGACCTCTTACTAAGAGAAGCTAACTGGCACAAGAAGGAAATGGAGATAATGAGATTTTGAAGGTTGAGAAGAAGAAGACCCACATCAGGTTAAATATTGTAGAAGAATAAAGGATTAGGTTAACATGAGACATAGAGACTAAACCTCTCTGCAACTTATCTAAAACAGATTGGTAGGAAAAAGAAAAGGAAGATTTAGGAAAAAAAGAGAGTATTTGAAGAATTAAGAAGATCCCATTGCTCGGTAGTCCGATTTGCTTTCTACAATCTTGGAAATTGATATAGGTGTGAAATACTTGGTAAATGATATCATCGCAATGCAATCAAATTAATAACAATGAGTACAAAATCCGTATTTCTATATGATTTCCTATGTGTAAAACGACATCCAGTGCCTTATCCCTACCAATGGGGCCAGGAACATGTATCTTATTTCGTCATTTTAGTCTATCAAGAGCCATATCGCCTGTTAAAATATGCGTTGTCCAATCTTTTTTCCATTATCTCCGTCCATGCCTCTTTCGAGCTTCCGCTAAACATTTTATATCCTTCAAATTACATCTAGTGAATCCTCACTAGTGCCATTATTAGTCTTTGTTGAACGTGTCCAAACTATTGTAACGAACTCTCCATTATTGTCACCTAGTCTTTCCACTCATCCATTTCAACATTATTATCTCAGCTACACTCATTCTATGAATATGTTGCTTCCTGCTCATCCAACCTTCTTCTCGATAACTATAGCTTGTATTATTGTTGTCTTATAAAGTTGAATTAGTCTAGGGATACTCCCAAGGTGTACTCCCAAATATACTCCCAAATCCTAACCGTTTATCTCAGTTATTAAACGGTTAGGATTAGAGCTGATGTGGCATTAGAAAAGACAAAATAAGCCAACTCAAATCCTGACCTTTAGTGGTTGGTTATAAATGGTTAGGATTAGGGAGTATATTTGAGAGTACCTATAGATTGACTCTATAAAGTTTTCATTTTTTTTGACCAGAATGTGTCAATAGCATAATTCTTCGAAAACGCATCCCAATTTATCCAACCATCTCTAATTTCATGGGCAACATTTGCCTTAATCTCTCAATCCTTCCATCTTTATGGATAATTGAGTTGATATGGTAGAACTTGTCATAGTGGGGTATCTCATGGATATCAAACTTAACTATTGCCCTCGCCCCTATTTTTGTTCATACTATATTGGATAATACATTTTGCCTTGTTTCGTCTATTTTAACCCCTTAGATTTCAAAGTATTCTTCATAGGTTCTAGTTCTGTATTTATCTTGACTCTCTCATCAACCAATACCACGTCGGTAACAAATTATATACACCATGGAACCATAGTGACAAAGTCCGGGTTCGGGAATAATTCGGCAAGGGTTAGGTTCGAAAAAATTCAGAAAAAATTTAGGGAAAAAATTATTATAAAAAAATATCCAATAATTTGATTAGATAATATACAAAATAAAGGGTTTACTTTGTCGAACTAAACGAATTATTGCAAACTTCGTGAATAATTCGCAACATTTGCGAATAATTCGGCAAACCTAAAATTCACGAATAATTGGAGAATAATCCGTCACACCTAAAATTCGCGAATAATTCAAAAATTCAAAGAATTTTGTTACTATGCATGGAAAACCTTCTCCCTAATATGATTCGTCATTTCATCAATAACCAAGGTGAAAAAGTTTGGACTCATAGATGACCCTTTGTCACATGGTTATTTCCTCACCACAATTGTTACAATGGTAATTACCACTCCCTCAATGGTAGTAAGAAGATTACCTCAATGGTAGACCTCCCTTGCTTGAACGCTGATTGGTTTTTTCAAATTGTTGTCTTAGTCATTGTTACATTCCATTAATTGCTCCCACAATCATGGAATAAAATATCGACGATTTATTGATATCGCACACTACTGCACATTTGCATGGTGTAGATTTGAAAATCCCCTAGATCACATGATATCGACGATATATCGTCGATACACTGCAATATCGACCGACATATTTGTTTTGAAATTTTTCTGTTTTTTATAAAAGGCTTTGGCCCTTGGGTATGATAGTGAAGCTCATTACCTTTATCTTATTTTCATAAAATTTCATTTAAGTAAATGGTTTTAATATACTTAAGATATTTATACATAAATAAGGTTATACCCCCATTTGAATTCAATAAAAATAATTCTAGATCCAGTCAACTTTCCAGTTCATGAACAAAATCCGCTATTTAGCGTCTATTTCAAAATTTCAACTTTCAAATGCTAAGGTATTTCTCAAATCTTAAAATTTCATAAATATTACCATATCAAAACATTACTAAAATCCAAAATTCTGGTAAAAAAAAGTCATATTTTAATCTCCAAAAATATTTTCATCTATAAGGTCAAAAAGTCAACTTACAGATCAGCAGAAAAAGACTTGCATTAAAGACTTACAAAACAAATGTAAGCATATTATTGGTACCCTCCATTCAAAATATTCTCAAATTTAAATTCCTAAAGCATCATATGGGTATGTTTTTGGGTATGACCGCATGGATATGAGTATGGACGTGTATAGATTTATGTGGCAGTGCCAGTGACAATTGTGCTCTCAGGAACATAGCTATATGCACAGTCTGGGTATGAGCCACATCCATGTGGGTATGAAGATGTACAACCTCATATGCTAGTGCTGGTGGCAGTTGTGCCTCAGTACCCACAATATCCTCTAATGGGTGTGTTGCTACATCTTGGACCATCTTGGACTAGATGACTATTAACATTATGTACATGAGTATACATCAATGTATCATAAGCACAATATTGTACATGTGGAGAACCATTATTTTCCTCAGCCTAGTCAGGACAAAGATGACTTTGAGCCTCCGCGTAACTCATTCTGGTTTTGATATAAGTATTTGGGGTGGGTTGAATTATCATGTATGTTTGTATTGAAATGAATTTTATGAATTATGAATATATGATTGATTGAGAAATGAATGAAACATTTTATGTAAGCTAGTGATGAATATGAATTAATCATACATTGTTGTCAGTGCACATCTTTGCCCCCTTTGCACTGCATCTATTATGTACATTGTTATTTTTGGAAAATATTTTTATTGTCAAATTTTTATTAACATCTGCTTTAACATTTCCTGAAGTTTAACTGCAAAATTCCATGTTTTCCTCATTTTTTCAAAATCCCCGAAAACAAAATATCTTGCGATATATCTTTATCCCACTGGTGCAACATGTTGTGTGATATCAACATTTAGAACCTTTGCTCTCAATTTAATATTGTCAAAAAATGACATGCAATAATTGGTGCAACTTTGGGCATCTCCTTTATAGGGTATATAGTCACCAAGTTGGAATTATTTGGCTAGGGAAAAATTCAGAAAAAATAGGAAAAAATTTAGGTAATTCGAGAAATATTATAAAATAAAAGAATAATTATTATGAATTCTTTTTTTAAATAAAAATATGTATTACATATATCAGATACTTATTCCAAATTTTCAACTTTTTTCTTGATCCAATACTTTTAAGAATTTGCATTTAATTCGCGGAATTCCCGTTTAATTTGTGAATTTTTCTAAACTCAGTGACTTTTTGAACAAATTTCTCTCGGATCAAACTTTTGCCGAAAAATTGTGATTAAATGGTGACTTATCAAAAGTTCGCAGAATTTTATGACTATGCTTGAATATTGGTGCCATTGTATTCTTTCATGCGTTTGACAACTTCCTGGTCTTTAAAATCTTATGCCACAACATAAAAATATATAATAAAAAAAATGTATTCTATAATTAATTTTGGAACCTTGTTTAATAACACCTAATGCACCGTAAGAAGTTCCTTTGGTATTCATGTTAGCTCAGTCCCTTGAGCTTCCAGTTATATCTTAAGATAACATTCAGGTTTTGTCGATTAATACTTTCAGGAACCTGTTAGAATTTAACTCTTTGTAGTGTTGATCTGTGTATAATCATTGCCCACTGCAGTGGTGGTGCTTTTCAGTAGTATTTTTAGTAAAATGGTTGTGAATTATGGCGCATACTTTGGAGAGTGGTATCTTTTGTTCTATTAATTACCAGGCAGTTGTAGCTACATTTTTTTAAAAAAAAAATTTCCCACAAATCTGTAGATTCATTTAGTTTTATTTCCATTTCATTTTAACTGTCTCTGCCTGCTTTTTTTGGAAAATGGTGATTTATTTATAAATGAAGTTGATGAACAACTTCTTTGCATATCCAGAAGGCACCTAAGGCCAATGAAGTTGCTGAACAACTTCTTTGCATACTCAGAAGGCACCTAAGGCCTCACTATACATAGAAGTTGCTTTTCAGCAGTGAAAAGGTAATTAATGCGCAAGCTGGTGATGCCCATATTTTTGTTTCAGGTTCGAGATATATTCTCAAAAGCAGCTGCTGCAGCACCTTGCCTTCTGTTCTTTGATGAATTTGACTCTATTGCACCTAAGAGAGGGCATGATAATACTGGAGTTACTGATCGAGTTGTTAATCAAGTTAGTTTCTTGTGTAATTGACTCGTTCTAATGCTATCTTCTGGAGTGATTTTCTCATTTTATTTTCGTCATTTGTTGCAGCTGCTGACTGAACTAGATGGTGTTGAAGTCTTGACTGGGGTATTTGTGTTTGCTGCAAGTAGGTTAGTCTTTCAAAACATTTCTAAATATAGAACTGTGATTATGAACCTCTATAACCAATCTGCGGAAAAACCTTATTGTTACAGCATCAGTTTATCATGTTCGCTGGTCAATTTACTGAATGAGTGGTTTCATTTTTTTTTTTTCAGTAAATATGACCTTTTATGTATGAAGAAAAAAGACTAATAAGAAGGGAAGAAACTAGAAACTGGGAAATTACTGAGTAGTAGCCTCCATGAATCAGGAAAACAGACCGGAAGAAAAAAACAACAGCCTACATCAAAAGCCCCCCCAGAACCAAATAACCCCGTCGTGGAGAAGAGGACGATCCACGCGGCACCTCTCACCAAGGAGTTCCCCCCAGATCTAAGTCAATACCCTGTATAGAACACCATTCTAATATGAGCACATATCTGGGGTGATGAGGAAGGAGAGTCCTAAAACATTCTCAAGTTCCTCTCTTTCTACATCATCCAGGAAATGACCCTAGACATAAGAGACCATATTGCCCCCCGAGCACTATGCATGCCTCCAAAGACTAATAAGATAAAAAAGTTCTGAAAGGACGAAGGGAAGACCCAGTTCACACATAATTGGGATAGAAAGTGTCCCCAAATCCCAAAAGCAACAGGCCAATGCATTAGCAGATGATCCGCCGATTCTTCCGTGTGAAGGCATAAAACAACATCTGGCCAACCTCCATCTCCCCCCCCCCCAAAGATTGTCACATGTGAGAACCTTATTTGAAGCAACAATCCAAAGGGAAAATGAGACATTGGGGGGAATATGAATATTCCACACAAACCTATAAGGATATGGGCGAGAGGGAACTAAAACGAAAAATTGTAGGAGTGATCTCACTGAAAACCGACCATTATGGCCTTACCAAATCGTTGTCCCTACTTTGGGTCTGAGGAAAAAGAGTAACAAGTCTTTGCAAGCCCTTTCCAATGAGGGGGATGTGCCCCTTTTATAGAACTCCTTTTGTAGGAGAACTAATCATGTGCGCACATCCACTAAAACAACCTGCAAACGCTGCTAGGCGGATTTAGAAGATTATCAGCCCATTTTCTCTTCCCTGATTGTTAACGCCATGAACCAGAAACCTTTTCCCGGCAATTTCTTAAACGACAGATCATGGAGTATCTACTATCTTCTTTTGAAGAGATTGATAAAGGTCTCCTAAGGTTTAGACTTTCCGATAGTGCAGGACTTCACTAATCTTCACTGGAGTCCTAAAAATTATCGAGTCTTAACCATTTTGCCTGTGAAAGAGTCTGCCTAGTGTCCAATATCTGGGACTTATCTGCAATGGGTATTCTGTAATACATTTGAGTTTCTGGTAGTTAATACTTAATAGCACTCAAGAAATAGATTTCCCTTGACGATTGCCGCACAGCTGTATGGTTAACAGACGTCACTTGCTCGCTCACGATGGAGACCAAGTCTTTTGATTTCCAGGAGGTAGTTACGACTGATGGTTCTTCGATTAAAATTTATAGAGCGAGGAAGGAGTGTTCTCAACATACTTTGGTTACTGGAGGAAGCAACTAGTTGGATGGAGAAAACGACTAGAGAATGTCTTGAAGATAAGCAGGGGTACCTATTCAGAAAATTCAGAGGATATGTATACACCCTAATAGGGGAAAAAGATTAAATGCAAGACAATAGTTTCTGTGACGCTCCGAACCCGCGCTTGGGAAATGAAGTTCCAAGATGCGTGCTCGTTCGTCATAACCACGTATGCGGAAGACTTTACCCGCGAAAATGCGGAGATTTTTCGAACTTTTCTGATGAGCTTACATAAGCAGTAATAACCAGTCATCATAATAACCCATCATAAGCAAATATGTTACCTCACTGGCTACAATAGCCGTTACTTTTGGCGCTACAACTGCGCCGGTACACTTTCAAAATCCATCAAGTATAACTCCTTACCAATCGGCAACTACTTCCAAATCTGAAGACATAAAATGAGTGAGCTATAGAGCCCAGCAAAATCCACAATTCATATAGGCTATTTTCCACCTAGTAACAATCATCATCATCAATAACGATATAGTGTTTCAATACAATTCTCATATTATAATAATATATAATCTCGTAATCCGTGACCCGAGGTCACTCAGGGCTATTTCACTCTATTTCGAGGTTTCCAACCTCAATTTCCAAGTTCATCCAATCATCGTCTACACCACTAGGTTATCATCCCAGACAACTGCTCACACTCTATCCTTGAGTCCGTAGACTCAACCAACTGGCCTTCACCCGTATTCAACCTGAGTTCGTAGACTCAATATCCAAGTTAGAGTTCGTAGACTCGCTATCCATTTTCAAATCCGTTAACATTAATTTTGTTACCATGGCGTCCCATACCCCCATGATAACTATCGAGATCAACCGGGCTTACACCCAATAAAATCAAACCTTGAGTCCTTAGATTTCGTACAACCTTGAGTCCATAGACTCCATACAACCTTGAGTCATTAGACTCCGTACAACCTTGAGTCCCTAGACTCGATACATAATCCGGGCCTTCACCTGCTAGAATCAATACAATCGTCTGATCTCAGTCACGGTGAGGAACTCTAGCCTCACGACATCTCTATCAGACAACACAACCATCTGACTTAGCCACGGTGGAGAATTCTATCCTCACGGCATATCTATCAGATCACAGACAACACAACCATTTGACTCAGCCACGGTGGAGACTTCTATCCTCACGACATATCTATCAAATAACACAACCATCTGACTCAGCCATGGTACGGACGACATATCTATCAGAGGCATCACAACCTATTGACTCAGCTTCGGTAAGGCATATCTATCAGATAACACAACCATCTGACTCAGCCACGGTACGGACGACATATCTATCAAAGGCATCACAACCTACTTACTTAGCCTCGGTACGGCATATCTATCAGATAACACGACCATCTGACTTAGCCACGGTACGGATGACATATCTATCAAAGGCATCACAACCTACTGACTCAGCCTCGGTACGGGCCGTACGGCATATCTATTAGATAACACAACCATCTGATTCAGCCACGGTACGGACAACATATCTATCAGAGGCATCATAACCTACTGACTCAGCCTTGGTACGACATATCTATCAGATAACACAACCATCTGACTCAGCCACGGTGGGGACGGTATATCTATCAGAGGCATCACAACCTACTGACTCAGCCTCGGTATGACATATCTATCAGATAACGCAACCATTTGACTCAGCCACGATACGGATGACATATCTATCAGAGGCATCACAACCTACTGACTCAGCTTCGATACTGCATATCTATCAGATAACACAACTATCTGACTCAGTCACAGTGGGGACCTCTATCCTCACGGCATATCTATCAGATAACACAACCATCTGACTCAGCCACGGTACGGATGACATATATATCAGAGGCATCACAACCTACTGACTCAGCCTTGGTAAGGCATATCTATCAGATAACACAACCATCTGACTCAGCCACGGTGGGGACCTCTATCCTCACGGCATATCTATCAGATTACACGACCATCTGACTCAGCAACGGTACGGACGACATATCTATCAGAGGCATTACAACCTACTGACTCAGCCTCGGTACGGCATATCTATCAGATAACACAACAATCTGTTCTCTCCTAACCTAGTCAAAGAAGATCTATGGATATCAAATCCACCCACTCCCGACTATCAGTCACGGAGGATTATACTTTAATCCTGGTTAGGTTTTCTAACCACAGGTTAACCCCAGTTAACCTAAGCCTTACTTGGTTAACTAAAATACTCGGGCCATGCGCCTGTGAACCAAATCCGGTAACACACCGTCCCATTAGGGAACGCTTCCAGGCTAATGGATGTGTCCATAGCCTTATACGACTTGTAAAACAACTTTTTGACACCCCAGGGTGATGATACAATTTACCCGGGACCCGATCTAGGCTCCCTGAAGGTCCACATAAAATCAAAACATCACATAGGGGTTTTTACCCTTTTTTCCATCCACGCCTTTTACACAGTGAGTCTAAATCTAGGGTTTTGAGACCCGAGACCAAGGGCTACACCCCTCTACTCATTTTCCATGCACAACCACCTTCCCATAACACATCCAAGGGGTCTCAGACTCTTTTCTATTAACGCACATACATTTCACATAAAGAATATAGCAAATAACAAGGAAAAGAGAAGAGATGGAATGAGTTTTTACCTTTTCGCGTACTTCGGGGCATCTAGGGCCGAAATGAACACCGTCAACGCGCTCGGGAGGACGATCAACCCCAAGGTGGAGCTCCTCACCTTCACACCTTCACTTTCTCTCTCTAGATTTCTCCCTTTCTCTCTCTACACGTCGATCGAGGCACTGGAGAAGAAAATAAATGTCGCCAATGTGTTCCCCACGACGATCAACCCCGGGGTAGAGTATGCAACTTTCTCTCTCTCTACAGGCCAAACGAGACACCGGAGAGAAAATCAGACGCCGCCAACGCGTCGGGAGTGTCGAAATATGTCAAAGTGGACCTCCCTTTTTGTTTCTCACTTCTTTCTCTCTCCTCTTTTCTCTTTCCTCTCTTTCTCTCTACTTTCTCTCTCTAGAAAGGGAGTTGGCAGAACTCCCCCACTGTTGCAAACCGTGAGAATGAAAGGTGCTGGTCCCCTATTTATAATTCAAGGGTCATGTGCCATGCACATGACCACCATTAATGGTCCTGTTCACCAAGTCAACGGTTTGACCGTTGGACTAATCTTCCGTAATTTCTCGCGTATACGGCCTTTGAAACCCTACTTCATGATGTCCGATTATGACAAAACTTAAAGTAACCGAACTTGGGACAGTCCGACACCTACTGTAAAAATTTCGGAGAAAAATACTGAGTTTTGTCAACTGCACTTTAGTCCGGAAGAAAACTGCAAAACCCACTAATTTCTTAATTTTGGACATAACATGTCGTTTCTTTGTTTGAGATAATTAAGTGCCGAGACGACAAACATTAGTCCCCACGGCCGACTGACACGCATTAGTACCAGCCACAAGGATTTCTATTAGGATCTCCAACAGATATTGGGTCCCACTTAATTTCTGGAAATCTGAAAATTTCTCATTTTTCTCAATTTTATCACATAATGGCCCCGCGGTTTTGCGAAATGATACCTGACGGAACCAATACGTTAGGGGTGTATCCTGGCATCGACCGGCACACTGTGTGCGATTTTCGTGAAAAGATACTGAGATTTCTTCGGTGCACTTCAATCATGAGGAAAACCCACTTTTTATTAATTTAACAAACACTTGAGTATTTAACCCCAGTTAAGGACTAATAAACGCATAATTTTATTATTTAAAATTCTGGGGCGTTACAGTTTCTGGTGTTCATTTTGTCTCAGGGATTAGAAGTTGGAGGTAGCATAACCATACCAAAGGGCCCCAGGTGTTTGGGATGGAAGGCTCTACTCTACTTGCTATGTTTGTCTTTTATCCTCAAAATCGAAGAACGGGGACCCTTATTTATGGTTTAAATGAAAAGTGTTGCTCTAAATCTGTCCTCAGCAAGGATAATGTGGATGGAGAAACTTGAGAACCTAAAGGAAGGAATCAGAAGCCATGTGGAGGAGGATCCAACAAAGTGGTGGTGGATTTAGATGCTGGGGCGTTTCAAATATGGGTAGATGTGGTGGTGTGCTCAATAGGCCGACCTGGAGGGTAGGATGCCTGAGACGAAGTAGCCAAGGTATCAAACTTTGGTCGCTAAGGAAGTTGACACGTTTCAAGGAAGTTTAAGGAAGTCTAAGGAAGTTATGTAATAATTAAAGAAGTCGAGAAAACTTTAAGGAAACATTGAAAATCTAAGATGAAACTTTAGAAGTTGCATAAATACACATCTAGAATACATTATATTACTGATGCGAGCATGTAGTACTCAAATGTTAGAATCTTGTTAAGTGACATATGTTGTCTGCTTGTTCTGAGTTGTAATTTCTTCTTGATATTTCTTGATATTTTTTATTTTTTAAACTATATTTTATCCTCTTTGTCAAGTGAAGGGTATATGTTTTCTCTTTATTTTTCAATGATTATCAAAGTTTATTGTTTTAGAAACCTGAAAAAAAATATTTAAGACACATTAAAGTTAATAAATAATTGAAATTCAATTCAGTTTCTAAATCTATTTTAATCTGCAATTGATGAGCTTAATGTTTTTACAGGACTTAACCAATTTGTGAGGAGGATATGGTTAGTTAAATAATTTTTAATTTATGAAATACTATTAGAATTTTTTTAATATTAGTAAAAAGCCGTTATGGACATAATATACTAATGAAAAAATTATTAGAATAATAGAATGATAATTTATAATAAGGTTAATGCCAACAACACTCATAAAAATATTATTATAATTTATAATAAGGTAAATGCTAGCAACACTCTCTTTTAAAGCTAATTATATTTATGATAAGGTTAATGCTAGGGACACATGTATTTTCTTATGAATAAAGTAAGTTTAAAGCGAGTGGAACTAGCATTACCCTTTTAAGTTAAAACTTAAAAGCCCTCCAATTTACAATATTTTTTTGTACACTTCGGTTAACTTTCACCGAAGTTCTGTATTATCTCAACACTTTTTTTTTTTTCTGTTTTGGTCGAGATTCACCAAAGTTTACCAAAGTTCACCAAAGTTTACCATGTAGTCAAGTATTTTTAAAATACACGTGCATTGCACGTCGGACATCACGGAAGTTTACTCAATTCGGTCAACTTCGATGAAATTGAATCGATTTTTGACACCATGGAAGTAGTGCAAATCATCGAACAAGTGCTACCAGCTGAAAATAGGATAACCTTCTTCCCTTTTGATGTCCATCGTGCAAATTTCCATAAAAAAAATGGGTCTCTTCTACCAACCTTCTGTCGTCATTAGTGTTTTCCCTTGGGGAGAAGCTACTTTGTGGGTTTCTATAGATGGTGGTCGGCGACTAATGCGTTGTTTTACACAAGCCTTCTCAAACTTCATTAGCTTGCGCTAAAAGGCATCCCTTTCCACTTATGGGTGCCTTCTATGTTCTCTCAGATTGGTCACATATGTGGAGGGTGGATTGAAATTCATCACTCAACAAAGATGTCGGATTTATCAGTGGCGAAAATCTGTGAGTGGTGACACAAGGAAGATGCCATGACTAATTTTGCTTGATTTTGACTCTATGCATACCCCGTTGAGATCCCGAGTTGGGTGTATGAGGTCTGTGAGATTTCTAAGGAGTTGCTGGAGTTCATGGAACTCAGACAGAGGGCTTGTCGAGAGGTTAAAGAAGCGCTCTTCGAGCCTACACGTGGAGCTTTTGCATTGGAGGCTAACCCTAAGCCTTCAAAGCTTGGTGGCACACAATACCATGTATCCGTATAGCCGGAGGAGATGGGCAATCCTATTGGGTTTTTGAGGTGTGGCAT
This sequence comes from Tetracentron sinense, assembly GCA_015143295.1. Taxonomy (NCBI): domain Eukaryota; kingdom Viridiplantae; phylum Streptophyta; class Magnoliopsida; order Trochodendrales; family Trochodendraceae; genus Tetracentron; species Tetracentron sinense. Next base: position 15,329,241 of record CM026551.1, read on the forward strand.
GAAGGGTGGGTGAGGGCTTTGAGGGTAGACAATATGCTCACCAAAGTGATGCCCGTCCAATAGTAACCAAGGAGAAGGCACCTTTAGGAGTAAGGGTAGTATCAGCCATTTTATCCTTGAAAAGGTGTTGTTAGGTGGGATGTTGGAGGACTGTAACAAGAAAGGGAAAGTTCTCAATAGAAATCAAAGAAGGAGCATAAGAAGAAATTGGAAAAAATGAGAGAAGAGAAAGAAAGTGGAGGTGGTTTCGGTTTCAGTTTCAGATTCGATGGACTTACTACTTCCCAAGATGTGTTGCTTTACACCAAACCTTCATCAGGTATCCATGTCACGTGTTGAAACAATCAATCCGGAGGTGGTTGGATCACACAACAAATTCCCTTATACGGGCCCCAGTAATGCTCCTTTAGAAACCCCCGTTTCAGTCCGTAGTACTTCACTTGTGGACATGTTCGTCTTGGAACTTATTAGTAAGCCCACAAAGGCCCATATTTGGTTGAGCTTGTTGGAGAGATGGTTTCAAGACACCTCAATAGTAGGGATCGATGGAAACAATCATTTTGGCTTGGATCCTATGATCAAATGGTTGGGATCGATGGTGAAGGATACGAGAGGAGCTTCCCCACCTCCCCAACCAAATACAGAAGGTCTTCGCCCTACTGCTTAGGATCAAATGGTTGGGATCAATAGGTAACGACCAGTTGAGAATCTCTCATCTCCAATTTGCGGATGATAACCTGATCTCTTATAGAGCGTCGGGTCAAAATCTGGTGTAGCTTTGGTGTCTATTTAGACGCTTCAAAGCTGTGTCAGGTTTGAGAGTTAATTTGGCTAAATCCAAGGTCATGACTGTGGGTGAGGTCCTTACACATACATCAGTGTATCTTGGTATGCCTCTAGTGCAGGATTTAAAGTCAAGGTAGTGTGGGCCCAGTACTGGAAAGGTTTGCCAACCGATTATCAAGGTGGAAATCGTCTTTTTTATCAAAAGGGATGGGAGAGATTAACTCTCATCAAAAGAACCTTGAGCGGATTCCCATGTTCTTTATGTCTCCCTTGACCATCTCGTATTTGATTGCCACTACTCTTGAGATAATGCAGAGGGAGATTCTATGGAATGAGAAAGTCGATAGATTCAAATCTCACTTAGTGGCTTAGAATCAAATCTGTTGCCCAAAAAGGTCAGGTGGTATGAATGTAAAGGTTTTACTTCAAGTGAACAAGGCGTTGTTAGGAAAATGTGTATACAGATTCAGAGAGGTAAGAGAGTTTATGGCGTGTTGTGATAGTGGACTTATATGATAAGTCTTTTTGTTGGGTCCCAAGGGAGGTGAAGGGCTCTCGCGGGTTGGGTTTTTTTGAGGGTATCATGGTAATCGCAAGTTTAGTCGTACCTAATTTCAGGTTTCAAGTTTGTAGAGGGTTAGAGGTCAGGTTTTGTAAGGATGTATGGTGCGGTCCAACAAAATTAAAGGATTTATTGGCTATTTCTTCCTACTAGCTACTGATAAGGATGCATGAGTAAGGGATTACTACGAGATGAGTGATGATGGGGTGGTGTGGTGTGCGAAGGTGAGATAGGATTTAAATGATTGGGAAATCGATGACTTGAGTCGGCTCTTAGAGCGTCTTAGTTCCTCCCCCTTGAGTCTTCAGGGTTGAGATTGTAGAATCTGGTCTAGAAACTACAATGGCCGATTCCCAATGAGATCACTGTTACAATTACCTTGTTTTAGTACTGTATGATCCTTTCCTCATATGCTTGTGTGGCCCAGGCATTACCTCCAATGTTTTTTTTTCTTCCTATAGAATACAACTGTGAATAAGATTCTCATTTGTGATCACTTAAAAAATAGAGGGTGGAGGATTGTTCATCGTTGTTTTTTGGGCCTTCACGTGGAAGAGATGGTGGATCCTTTGATTTTGCACTATCATATTGTGTTTGAAATTTGAGATTATTTCTTTTTCAGAGTAGGGGTGGATAGGGTCTTTTCTTCTTCTTTCTTTTGTAACTTCTTATCTTGTTGGTCTTTGGCAAGTGAGAATAGTGATCAGAGACAATTTGATCGGCTCTTCCTGGAGCCATTGTGTGGATTATATGGAAAGCGAGAGATGAGAATTTATTAGAACTCTTCCTTGTCCCCATCACGCATATGTTTATGCATCCGATCGATTGTCTTATGGGTTTCCATTGGTCGTGTATGGGAGGATATTAGAGAAGTGTGAGTTTGAATTTCCGTTTTGTTGAGCAGCTTGAGCTGTTTGCCTGTTTCACTTTCAGTCTGGGGGTATCTATAGGTTTATGTTTTTGTGGTGTTTTTTGAGTTATATACTTAAACTCTTTGACTGATGCACTAATCGTTTGTCTCTATTTTTGTAATGGTAATATAACCATATGATTGCAGATAAAAAAAGGCTCTGTAAAAGGTGAAGAAAATCTTCGATCTCCCAATTAGTCAGATTGCACCTCAATTTCGGACAACAAACCACCTCGTTGTTCCTTACTTCATAACACTCTGACACGAGGGTGTTCTTATCTTGTGCCAGAAGGAAATATTTCCAAAGTTCTTGATTCATGTTGGACCACACAAGAAATCCTTCCAAAAAAGGACTTTCAACCCATTTCCCACCCCGCCTCACAGGGCAACAAACTTGATCCCACTCAACCAAATGATATTTTAATTTGTCGACTTTTTCATTCCAATAGAAGCCCCTTTGCAACCAGTCCAAGAACAAATCAACTGCTCGTAGAATAGTTAGGGTGGATAGGTGATAGGTTGAGAAACTTCTTAAGGTGCTTTTGATTTGGGTCAATTTACCGCCTTTTGTGAGGAAATTTGATTTCCATCTTACCAATCTACAAGCAAATCTTTGACGACAAGGGTTCATGGGGCCTTATATTGATCCAAGGGGCAGACCTAGATAGACTTATTGTAGAGAACCGACCTTACACCCAAGATAAGCTGCTAGAGCCTCTATATGGAGGACCTCACCTATGCTAATCATCTCACTCTTTCCCAAATTGACATTCAGACACGGGACCTCTTCAAAACAACTTAAGAGGTACCTGAGGTAGTCCAGTTGGTGACTTGAACCCTTGCAGAAAATCAGGGCGTTGTCAGCAAATTGAAGATGGAAAATCCTCAACTTCTCCTGACCTATAGAAAATCCTTCAAAGCAACCTCATCCGCTCTAGCTAACATCCAACTCAATGCATCCGAAACTATAATGAATAAGAATAGGGATAGGGGATCAGTTTGTCTGAATCCTCTGGAACTCCTAAAAAAACCCTGCAGGGCTTCCATTAATTAGGATCGAAAGGACGCAGACGATAGACACCTTGATATCCACTTCCCCCACTTGAGACCGAATCTCATCCTTCTCATCACTTCTTTTAGGAAACTCCAATGATCATAGACTTTCTTCATGTCTATTTTTAAAATGACTCCAGGAGACGCTCATCGATGCTTTCATTTGCAATTAATATACCATCTAGGATCTGTTTTCTGGCCACGAAAGCTCATTGCTGGGAGGATATCATGGATCCTAAGATGCCTTTTTAAACGAGAAGTCAACACATTCGAAGTTGATTTTATAACCACTACTCACAAGATTGATCGGGAATGGATCATTTTTTCTTCTTCTTTGGACTATCTTTAAAGGAACATGAGAAGCAATTACGAGACCACCTGGTTCCGTACCTGTACTCAATAAATTACGAGCAGAAGATGAAGAATTGCAGAGCTTAATAAAATTTGCAGAATGCATCAATGTAATTGCGCACAAGTTTTGGGTACAACTTGTTTTGAAATCTGAATTAATGTTCTTATTTTTTGTGGTCATCATGCATAATGATATCTTAATCAAGGTTTTACATAACTATTTTGGCGTGCATAACGGGTTTGACCAAAACCTTTATGTAACGCCGTCACATAATGGTTTCGTCCTTAAACAAACCCATGAAGCACGCACCATTTTTATATTAAAATTAAATTGTTTTTTGGAAAATATGCAAGAAAGGAAAAATTGTAGATGAATGTCTAAAATTGATAAACGAACAAAAATTTCTGATATTAAATGCATATTATTTATGGATGATTTTAAAACGTTTAGTTAATACATAATCAAATAAGAATGAAACATTACCCAAATCATCATAGATTCATGGATCTCACTTGAAATCTTAAATCTATGTTCTAAACATGCTAATACGAATTAATTAACAAACATTAATTGAAACAAATTGAGAAATATTATCCAATTAAAACCCCAAAATGATATTTTCCAAAAATAGGTTTTGAAGCTTCAATTTGTTGTTCGTAACGTAGATTTTTTTAGCGAAAGAATCAAGATTGAGTGGTTGTTTCTGGCTCTAAAGGGGTGGAAAAGTGACTTAAGTTTCAAAAGAACTGAGTTAGAATGGATATCTAAAACCAACTATATGTAATATATATAGCAACGAACATTGTGTAATGGTCATAACATTCCTAACAGTTGTCACATAACATTATTTCTTTATGTCATGCTGTAACAAATGTTACATAAAAAAAAACCTAGAAACCTGTGACGTGGCTTTAATCGGTTCGAATATTACCAAAATCTTTACAAACCGGCCATTATTTTACGGTTTTGGCAAGGTTTATACCATGATCTTAATACCATTGCTTACTCCATGGAACAAATTAGTAATGGAAATAATTCATGGTGACTTTTGACTCGATTTGTTAAGAAATGAACATTGGTTTTATTCGGAGAAACTGGTTTATCGGCCAGAATTATTGATGAAATTTGTGGCTGGATGACTCTTATAACTCCACCTATGTTCTACTAAAGATTGAAGTGAAATTACACATTCGAATGTATAAATAGTTACAACACATGTACATCTAACTCATTCCTTGCAAAACATCATAAGATTTTATGAAGAGTTGTCAACCAGATAAGATTCTTAAGCATGAAACTATGAACAGTACTGTTGACAATCTTCATCTTATTGTACCTTGCATGACATCATGTTCATACAGGCTTGCTATCTCTCAGATACCAAGGTCTTTGAACTTAGTTTTTGAAACTGGCTCGGGCAGGCCCTTTGTCAAATATGACATCTTGTATATAAGTGAGACTTGGAAAAGACAGACAAGACCAGGAAAAGACGGTTGAGATGCATATACTTGATTAAACAAGTGTGCATATATATACACTCATGCATATGTGTTAATATATTAAATAATGGGGTTGCTTCATATATATTGCAGATGGTTTAATAGTTGTTCACTGAAAAGCTCTTATCAAGTACTAGTTGATTGCTTACATTCCTTTGACTGCTGAAATTTTCAGATAACTTCGTGACTGGATGGATAGTCAGCTTAGCTTTGTTGGTTGTCTTTAAAGTTCTTTCCTGTTTTTGTGTCCCTTATGAAAACTAACAGTTTATTTGTGCATAATTAACAGTAGACCAGATTTACTTGATGCTGCACTCTTGCGACCTGGAAGGCTTGATCGCCTTCTTTTCTGTGATTTCCCATCATGGCATGAGAGAGTGGATATTCTTACAGTTCTTTCTAGGAAGGTTTGTAACACCATTTAAATCATGCGCAATTTCAGTTTCCTGTTCAGTTGTAGATGCTGCTGGTTTAAGTATAGCATTGCAGACTTTTTTGGTATCTGAAGTAGAAAGCTGAGAACTTCTGGGGGAGAAATTCTTGTGAAATCCATGAAGTAGCAATACACCACATAGAATAAGAACATGGTTTTGGAAGTCATAACCTTCTCATAGCAACCAAACACATGCATTTTTCTAATTAAGCTTGGTTCACACCCAAAGGGACTAATAAAGAGCTTATATACTTAAGTTTTATGCCAACTTAGAAAACATGTGAATCTTTTGACTTCTTACGTAGGTCACTTTCTTTCATTGCAGTGTGCATCTTTGTCACTTGAAGATCTAACGATCTGATTACATCCTTAGAATCACCTTCATGCCATAATGTTACTTTCAATGTTTATAATACTTGGCCAAGTCATATTTGACTCGTCCAAGTGGCTTGGTTTTGATGGGTACTTGGTCGAGTCACAAGGCACTGAAGATTTAGTGTATAATGTGTATTGTCTGCAAGCATTTCTTAATGCAATATTAATACTAGTAGAAGTTAGAAATACAGAATTGCATTTACCCTACTGACAAGTATTGACAATCTTGAGCAAAAAATCTGACACGTTAATAACCTGCCACATCTGCAATACACAAGAATATAAAATATAATGGCCACGGAATGGCAGAACTCAAAATACTTTGGTCGTGGAAAATTCTTCTTACAAGCCTGAAATTCCAAGAGGCATCATCACACTGTGCACCTTGACCTAGCTTATACTTCTTTTAGTGGGTGACATCAAACCTCCCAGCAGCTTGGCTGCTCTTAGCAGCAGCAGTGTAGTTTAAGGGCAATATGAAGTTGGTAACAAGTGTTGGCTCTTTCCTGATTGAATTTAATTGAAGTCTGTAACATCTCTGTTACGCAGCTTATGCTTGTGTATCTTTACTCTCTAATTATCCATTTATGAATCTTTCAAATTATGTTCTATGTTTGGTTGGTTTCACTCAACCTTGTCAACATTCTAAGTATGTCCTGCTTGTCTTAATTCGTGCAGCTTCCATTAGCCAGTGATGTTGATTTGGATGGCATAGCTTCTGTAACTGAAGGATTTAGTGGTGCCGACCTCCAAGCTCTTCTTTCAGATGCACAGCTTGCATCCGTTCACGAGCTTCTGGAAAGTGGGGATAATGATAAACCTGGGAAAATGCCAGTCATCACTGGTGCTCTTTTGAATTCTGTTGCTTCAAGGGCAAGACCATCAGTTTCAGAAGCTGAGAAGCATAGACTATATGGCATTTATAGTCAATTCTTGGATTCAAAAAAATCTGTTGCTGCACAGGTCTCTCTCTCTCTCTCTCTCTATATGTATATATATATATAGACATTTACATATATATTTATTTCGGATTTGAATATGTTTAGAGGATATATATGATAATCTATAGGAGCAACGGGTATGAAGCACTCTAAAACCCGTCCTGTACATGTATATTGTCAAACCAATTTGAATGGATTAGTTGCACCTTCTTGATGAACTATAATGTCAAAATGAGACCAACAGGAGATGAGTATTTATGAAAATCATACCAACTGGAGACCCATCAGAGGATTTTAAGGTCAGATTTTTTCTAAAATATAGGTGACTTTAAAATACAATAAAATTAGATGGTCAGGGAAAATGGCCTTCATCCTATAGTTGCATGTGATTGGGGCTGGTTTTTGGGCCACAACCCACCAAACAGGCGGCCTACCAACAGAGTTCGGGTCATAGTTGCAGAGTAGCTATGTACAGGATGGGATGCTTGCTTCTCAGGAAGCTCTCGCTTCCATCATGTCCATTTAGTGATTAAATAGGGCTATGTTTTGGGACGTAATGGGATAGACATGAGTCTACAAACTAGGGTGTAGAACGTGAGCAAGTATCATTGGATTGGAACTTAAGACACGTTCTCCATACATATCTCTTATGAGGCAAAGTCTAAGGCATGACTTCCCATTCTAATGTACTAATAATAATAATAATAATCTCTCTCTCTCTCTCTCTCTTCCAGATTATTTGCCGTGCAGATGCAAACACTACTGTTGTTGCTTCTTCATATTCAAGTTATTTCTAACAAATTACTTCTTCATGCAGTCAAGGGATACAAAGGGAAAAAGAGCAACCCTAGCATAATAGGATCCCTGAAGGCGGAAATTTTGTTACCAACTAAGCAGTCATCACTCATTGTTCACTAAGTGCAACCAGTTACATGGTAATTCAGCCCAACCTTGTTTCCCTTTTTCTTTCTTTCTTTCTTTCTTTTTTTCTTTATTTCATTTTTTTTAAAATTTAGTTCTGGTGGATAAACTTTAATTTGGCTGAACCCTACATGGCCTTACCATTGATTAAATAAGTACCAACATTTAGATTTACATCCATTGGCATCGTTCTCTCTCGTATTTTCACTTATATTTGCTATTTAGGCTAAGATTGTAATAGAACACCATCTCATAGAGAGCTACAAGCTCTATTGCAGCTTGTTCCTTATTTGCTAATCTAATAAAACTCCCTTGAGATTGTTTGTGTAACTCCCTTGAGATTTGTTCTGAAAGGAAAAAGGACTTCTACATTGTAATGCACACAAAGTTTGTTGCTTCATCTCACATAATAAATTTTGAAGTGTGACTTTCCAAAAAATTGCACACAATCAAATGATCCTCACGGTGCAACATATATACCAGCTATTCTTCTGGTCATTTTCCATTTTCTGCATAGCTATTCAGCCTTTAATTCTGTCTGGATAGTTGATATCATTAGTTGTAATATTTTGGGCCATGTTCGTTCTAAAGATGCCAAAATGGCACGAATTGCTCACCAGTTAGAACGTGTTCAGTAGGGATGCATTAGCAGAAGTTCAGTATATTCCAATGCACCAAATTCTCCAAACTTACTGATTGTGTGTTTGATGCACTCTTATGGGTTCTAATAATTATATAAAGCTAGATTGCTTGTGTCATTACAGGGAAGAAAGGGTTTCCAGGTGAGCAGCGGGGAAAAGAAAAAAAAAAAGAGGAAAGGAATGATTTGGTTTACAGGTGACTTTCAGCTCTTGGTGGATTGGATTATGTTTGCATCTTCATGGATTGTGGGTTGTTATTCCCCTTCTGTCTTAGTGGTTCTTCAAATCGGTGTAACCCTTAGAAATTGTGCGGCGTTATGATCAAGTGGCTTCTGAAATTATAATGTCCGTTGTATTAATTTTTGTCTGTTCGCTAATAATAATGGGCTTTATATGTGGAGAGTTTATTCATAAAAAGTAAGCTATTATTAATTTGTTAATAAAAATAAAGCTATTTAAAGATATTATAAGGGTCCTCAAATAACAAGATAGCATCTGTTATTATGGTTGAGGGCCGGGATGCTATGATAATTTAGAAGTATGATGCTTTAATAGAGCTAGGGATCTTGACTCGAATGATTTTGAATGTCGATTTATTAGTTAAAATCATTTTAATTTTTAAGAACTTTATGTGAGAGTAGAAGAGGCTATACGATCTTTCCCCTCGCCAAACCTATGTCATTTACGCAGAAAACTCTCTTACATTTTTCTCTCAATTCAATCACAATAGGTGAAATTGAAAATCACCAAAATCTAGGCCAAGCATTTCCCATCTTTTCTTTGTTGATGACTGTCTAATCTTTGCTAAAGCGCAATCACTCTTCTCACATTAAAGTGTGTGCTTTCATTGGTTGCTTAAAGGACAGGTGGTTGATGGGCTTAAGGCCTAAGAGTAGGGCTAGCCCTCATAAATACTTAGTATTAAAGAAGATTTTAGGATCGGGGAGACTTTCTCCAAGATAGTTGAAGCCTTCCAGAAGATGACAACACTACTACTACTTTCAGGATTTAATACAGCTCAGTTTCTCTCCGGTCATTCCTTTGAGTTTGCACTTTTCGACCGGATGATGAGTTACAAAACTCTTTTAGTAGGGTGTCCGAGAAAATATTATCTTAATGCAAGTTAATTAGGCTTCATAGACCTCTTGATGAAGCGCCTAGATTTAACTTGGGGTAAGCAGCAGTGTCGTTGAGATGGAGCATGAGGGGAATGCACTCGCCCATTTCTATGAGGAAAATAGCGGCCACACTCCACTCAGACCCCCGAGCCTATGTAGTACACAGTACAAAAGAAGAGGGTGCCCACAATCCACGGAAGGATTGTATCTACTGCCTGAAATGTCAATGACACTTGACTTTGGTGTTTGCAGGTGGCGATTGCTTACTTTATATATATATATTTAATAGGCAGTCATCAGTCAGGTGAGGAGGGCAGTTGATCCATATATAAGTTGAGTTTTAATGAAGTTTTTGCTTGTAAGGTAGATACACATGTATCAACCTATCATCTTCAACCTGAAAATGTAACTTGTATCAACACGAAGAATCACCTGACCTTACATTTTGAGTATTGACCCTACACTGTAAATCATAAAAAATTAAATTAAAACATTTGTGAAAAAATAAGGTTTAAAATCATACATGAAATGATTTTAGCTACTTTATTTTTGAAAAAAAAACAAAAATCACGAGAATGAAGGTTTTTCTTTGGGTTAATCGTGTTCTCTGACGATATTGCTTGCCATTTGAGCTTCAACAAGAAGTATTTTGCTCCGACTGTAGCAAACAATATCATTAGAGAACACCATTATTGTCGAGCAAAATACCTCTTATCTGAGCGCAAGTGAGTTGGAACGTTGTTTGTTCTCTTTTTCTTATTTTTTGTAAATGAGAATGAGTTAGAATGATCCAACACCCATTATTTTTCACATGTGAATAGCCTTTGAATGTGCTAGGCCAATTTAGAGAATAATTTTTAAAATTTATGTATTTGAAGAACAATCCTAAATTAGAGTGCAATCAGAAAATTACCGAGTTAAAAAGACACTAGGTCCACAGTATTTTACTCGAATGGGTCTATGGGTACTCCCATATATACTTCATAATCTTAATAGTTTATAATTAACCATTAAGTGTCAAGATTTAACTAGACTTTTTTTACCTTTTCTAATGTTACATCAGCTAACCTTTTTTTGGTTAAGTAATCCTAACAGTTTAATAATGGAAAATAGTAATTGTACGAGAGGTTCCTATTTTATAACGGAAGGGTTGGTCCTCATTGATCCACAACCCAATTTTAAATACTTACCTATTGTTGTTAGTATTCACTCATCTCTAGGGTTAATGGTTTTAAAAAAAAAAAACAAAATCTTAATTTTAATTTAGTTAAGTTTAACCAGAGTTAAAACTTTAAGGTATGCTAAAGGGACAAGAGGATACAGGATAAGATATGAAACGGACCCATGGGTCGGTTAAGCAATGCTCTTTAATAATTGAGTTAAATGGTTAAGATTTGGGAGTACCTCCACAAGAGGTAATCCAATTATTGTTGGTGACGTGGCGGATATTTCTAAGACTATTGATTCGCTTAAGAACCCGACAGACAGAGAAAACAGTTTTAAACGCAAAAACTATTGAGGCGGCTGCAGACATCGGTTGTGGTGGTCACGGACGGTTGTCGGTGACGGTGTTCTTTTTTCCGGCGGCAATTGGAAGAGGTAAACCCTAATTCTATCCAGTAGTTCTTGCTGCTGCCGGTGATCGGTAAGTTTCTGTAAGGCTGGCGGGTGCAAGAATTCCGCCGGAAAGAGCTTAGAATCTTGCCGGGAAAGAGTTTTTTTTTTATTTCTTCTTCTCAATTTCAGATCGATATATCAGTTCGTTTAGATTTCAATCCGTGAGATTCCAGATTCTATAGGTTTTTGATTTTTGATGAATTTCTAATCTTTTGATCAAAAGAAACCCATCCTATCGATGGAAGCGACACTAAGGTGGCGTTTTGGATTGCGATTGGAGATGTGGGGTGATAATTTCCAAACCGACTTGAATATATTCACTTTAATATATGTTGAACGGAAACGTCCATGAATCCATTTACTCGGATAATTATTATTTGTATCCAGCGGAGCAAATTCAAGTAGTAATTTTACTATCCATTCATTATTCGGATACTGATATATCTGGTTTGATAAATATATGATCAATTATATAATATATTATTATAAGTTTATGAAACTAAAATAGCCTTATAAATATGTACTTTTTACATAATTTAATTCATTAAATTATTATTTTAATATAAATAAACAGAAAATATTAATTTATTATTTTTAAAATATTTTTTTTATATTTTTGTACATTTTTTATATATTAATTTATAAATTATTTTATTTCAAAAGTAATGGAATAATTCAGATAATATCTGAATTTGAATATTTTAATCGGAGTCGGATGCAAATATCATATTTCACTATCCGTCGGATATTTATTCGAATTCGGATGGTCAGTTATATAATCTGATACAAATTCAGATATACCACTATCCACCGGTTAGGGTTGAGTTTTGAAGTTTTGGGCGGGTTTGGATTTCTACAACCAATTTTGTAATTGGATTGGGTTCGGTGTGTGCTATTTGAACCTAAGTGGGTAATTATACTTAGTTAATATATTAATAAACACACATATATATAGATTATTATTCACTCATGGAATATTTTATAAATAGTATAATGTTCATAATATATATTTTAAATATTATGTTTAAGTTTAAATATTATATGCATTGAATTTTTGGTAGTACATACTACATCCATAATCAAAAAAGTTTTTGTGATTGTTGTAGAAGAAATTGTAATTTTAAGATTATTAAATTTACACATTTAATTATTAAATACAAATTGTATTTAATTTATATAATTTATTAATTTTTATTTATTTATTTTACACTGGTTAGGCTGGCAAGTTTTACTCCACGGTTCTCTTTTTGGGCCAGTTTTGTTTTTACCTTTTTTCAACACATTGATAAATGAGTTGGGTTTAGGTTGAGGGTGTTTTTGTTCTACATGAAACTTACCTGATCCGAACACAATCCAACTGACCCATTGCCACCCTAGTTGGAGAATATGCAATTTTAAAGCTAAAAGGGTATTTTTTAGATTTTAGAATGTCTTTAAGGATAAAGAGCTCAAACTTTAATAAATTTTAATGTACATTATAAATAAATAAATAAGGCTTAGCGCACATCAAGACATGCAAGAAATATGTTTTCAATCAAGATTAACTTCTGAAATTAAGCATTAAGCTATATTAAGACCTTAAGCATTCCCAAACTCTACCGACGAAATGCATGTTTTGCCTGGTTGTGCACAACCATGTTCTGTTGGCAATGTGAAATGCCAGCCCTGGCATTTGGAAAAGACAACGACAACACCAGATATCTTCTTAAATTGATTGATCTTCACATTGATTTGATTTGGATTATGAATCGTAGAAACTAAGATTTTGGAAGTCACTCTCCAGAAGGAAATGTGTCCAACACCTTTTATGTAATGCATCCTTAATTGCTTGGGATTAAGCTACCAGATCAGATCTGGAATGAAGGGATTGACTATGACATTGCATAACCTGACCCACAATGATTCCCACACCTCTAGCCTCTCCACTTGGACTAGCCAAACCATCGTAGTTGATTTCACCCATCCAGGATCTAATATTTCCAATTGAAAGGATGAACAAGCGCAGTGGTGGCGGTATTAGGGGCAGCAGACACACCTTGGTCTGGAGAGAAGGCTTAGCTCGAAAGCTCAATTAAAGGGTATTCTTACCCTTTGTTCCTAAAAATTGAGTTAGACCAGTTGATCCTAATCCAAAAACCTCACTAGTCTAGTTCAATATGGGGTAGCTCTCAAACCCATGGTGGACAGGCTAGAAATAGTTTAATCCTTTATGAAATCATGTGACTTGGAAGATTTTTATAGAACTTTTAGAATCAATATAATAGAAAACATACTTAATAGATCCAATAGACTAAATGAACGAATGGGCTGAATCAGTTATGGTGATTATCTAACTCTATAAATGAATGAATTTCCAAAAATTTTAAATTCCCAAAAGAGATTTTGTGTTGAGAATCTAGGTGTAAACATAATCACATTTGGAAAAAAAATTAGAATCATTGTAGACTAGTGAGGATCGGGGTGTGGTGGGGTGGATGTGGGGGTTGAGGTGGAGGTGGGTGGAGGTGGTGAGGGTGGATGTGAGGGTGGAAGTGGAGGTGATTGTGAGGGTGGAGGTGAGCAGAGGGCAATGGGGTAGTAGGGGCATGGTGGTCCGTGGGAAGTGGTCGTGATGGATGTGGTGGTGGGTAGGGGTTGTGGCAGAGTTGGTGTGTGTGTGTGTGTGGGGGGGGGGGGGGGGGGGTGGCAGTGAGGGGTGGTACTCAGAATATATGCTTCTAAGAACTGTAGAGTTCAACATTTGCTTGCTTGTAGAGATTTGGCATGAAAATTGCTGGTTATGCTGTCGTATAGTCAGAATGAAGGTTTTAGACCCTCAGGTTCATGTTGGATCTCTCTATCTGTGTTTACAAATTGGTTATTTCAGACTTGACGATCATAATTCCTAGTTATGTTATTAAGGGATGGCAATTGGATCAGGATGGCCTGAATCCCGATTTCTGGCCTGAAGCTTGGGTGGGCTCGTTAAGTAATAATTTATCAAAATAAGCCCATGGCAACTAAACCAACTACAATACAAAAATCACTGCAAAGACTCAAGGACGACTTCTTTACAACTCATGACGTTAAGGACAATAATTATAGTTACTAATGACACTTGCAACAAAATTTTACAATACATCACTTAACTCTTTGATATCTTATACTTGGGTGGCCTTGAAAAAAAAGATTCAATAATTAAAGAAGATAACATTCACTAGCTATGAATCTTCATAATGCTCCACTAGTGGGTCTTGATCATATTCCAAAATGGATATATCTTCTTTTTGTGTATGATTGGTATATTAATTTTTTCTTTGTTAAGTAAATAACTTTCATTGCTCCCAAACATGTGGATCTTGAAGTATTGTACAACTACTTTAGAGCTTTATAGAGACACTCATAGGTGTAGTGTCCTTTCTTTCGACATGCTAAGCATGTGTCTTCTTTTAATCAATCTTTCAGAGATTTTTCTTTTAGAGAAAACTGTAGGGCCAGAATTTTTTTTTAATGAGTTTCTGAAATTTGAATTTCTTTGAACTTTGATAACTTTCAACTCCCGAAATACTATCACATATCCTCAAACTAATATTTGGTGACTCTTGTTTAGTATGCATATTATAGCATAGCTTCTTAATCCCTTGACGCAACATATTTTATTACATTTGTAAAAACAAGAGTATCCATGGAGATATTTTTTGAGATAACGTTTTTAGCACCAGATTGCTAATTCCTTCTGGAAGAGAGGCAAGAAATGTCATATTGTGTATTGGCGTCCTGTGGAATCTCAAATAATATACTTTTTTGGAATAACCATTAGCATAATGTTAAATGTTTGAAAAACTCAATGTTAGTTAACTTCCTTTTATACGAAAGAAGTAAATTAGTGGCTTGTTGATGCATATTTTATGCTGAAAATTCTTGAAGAAGTTTTGTACCAAATTTAGAGAGACTGGCTTCTAAAATTTCTCCTCTTTACACATCTATTGATACATCCACCAATACTTAACCTTGGCAAATATGCAAGCATGTATATATGTTCAAATAAATCTGCATTGTTTGTCTGCTTTATTACCTGGAGCATATATAGTCGTTTTATCCAAACAACTATTACATCTTCAACATCTCCAGGTGGAGTATCATCAAGATCCATAATTGAAATATCATGATCGAGATTATTCCCCTTTTGATACATTTCACCCTTTTCACTCCTCTGATCATTCGAATTTGCAAAATGAAATATCTTCTTTATCATCAATGACTGAGGTTTTTTTTTTTTTGGACGGTTCAATGACTGAGGTTTATGATTTCTTATGCGAAGACACAAAACGTGATATAGCATGTTCATTCTTTTATTTTTAACTCTCTTGTATTTTTGTACAAGAATTTTAGGTGCCTATTGTGAACCTCAATAGCTTCGTTTTTTCTTGTTAAAGATTCTCTTATTAAAATTCACAAATCAAATACTATATATCAACTTCTTTTTAACTATGATTGGACAATAAGAAAATAAGTAAAATCACTAATTTATTAATTAGCATTGAGGTTAAAAATCAAATCATGAGATTTTTTTGTTACGAGATTCGATTTCAGGCCTCTTATTTAATATCAGAACTGCTAGTTACCTTAGCAGTTTAGCTTTTCCATAGTAGCATTTATCAATATATTTTAAGTTCGCTAGATTGCCACATTTTGCAGTTTAGCTTTTCTGTAGTCAAACATGGTGGTGCTCCCAAAACATTAGATTAAAGTGCCAATTACATTGAATTTATGTAATTGATAGTTGTTTATATAATTGGTTATTTATGTAATGATTTTTTGGAACTAAAAACAACTTAGATTGTTGTTTATTTAATGGGTTGTTTGTTTATCTGAGGACATTGTGCCCACTTGCAGATAATAAGACGTACATTGTTGTTTAGGTGGCGTTGGGTTAGACTTCCTACTGACTTTTAGGATTTGAGTAGTTGAAAGTTTAGGAATAAATACGTTTGGTTTGCCACTTTCAAACTAACTTCCCGCAGAAGTTGAAGTCCGAAGTCGAGATTTCCACTTCCTGAGAAAGCCGATGATGAGAGCAGCTTTCGTAGGAAGTCAAGATATCCACTTCGGCAGGAAGTTGACAGAAATCCCGTTTTACGGCTTTTGTTTCATTCTATCAAGTATCAATGCATATGCTTACTCTTGGATATTAGAAACTAGTGGTGGGCCCTATTAACAATCATCCCTTAAGATTTTGCTATATCCACTCTCTTGTTATTATACAAAAGCCTTATTTTAATGCTTGTTATATGAAAAGAGAGTGGAGCTAGTATTCCCATACAAGAGTTATTGTTATGGAACCAAATGTCTATGTGTCCTTTTTGACACCTCTTAACTAGGGTCAAGATTTACCCACCCCTAGGGTCATCCTTGGTTTTTAGAAAAAATTATTAATTCTTTTATTAAATATTTTAATATTACCCACCCCTGGTCCTGGGACGGGCTTTAAGGGTGTTATCTAAGTTTGATCCTCATGTCAATAAGCCTAGTTTTTTTAGCTCACTTACACTTGCAGGATTTATAAATTTTTTTTAAAAAAAAGTCATCAATTTTATGGGCTTTTGAGGGCTAGGCTGGGCCAAGTACCCTCACATGAGGGCCAAATTAACAACCCTAAAATCAATTCAATTTTTTATAGTTTTAAAATAAGAGATTTAAGTATGAACAAAAACTTTGGTTGAAGCGATAACTGGAGCAACCCAAAAAAAATGTCTAATACAGGTGTAGAACTTCATGACAAACCAACAATCATGCATATTACTTAAATATGCTTGAAAAAGTATAAAAACATATTTTTTCACCTCTTTTTTCCAGGGGTAATTTTACCAGAGTTAATAGGTGGAAATGACCATAAATCAATTTGATACCATATATAAAACTTTTAGAAGTTACTTTTTGTAAGTGCAAACCAAACATAAATTCGACTTTTAGAAGTCATTTTTCGGATGTGCAAACCAAACATTATTTTCTCATTTGAATGTCTTTGTCAGACTTCCTCAGGAGTTACTTCGCAGGAAGTAACTCCCAAGGAAGTATTTCTCTTCTCTGGGAAATCTATCCAAACGAGGCCTTAGTATAGGTGATCGAACAAAATATTACATATGTGCAACTTCTCAAAGTGATGATGGATACTCCTATAAATAAGCTCTTTAATAACCAATAATGTGATATGTAGAATGGATTGTTTCTTTTGAATATGGATTTTTCTGAATATTCTTGTAACAAGTACAATTTTGATACTTTAGAATTTGAATTAGTGCTTGATTCATACCTTGAACCAAAGTACAATGTTTTGAATAAAAGATAATTACATTAGAATAAGAGTATAATTCTCACTATTATGTGTTTATTCACCTCCTTTTTATGAATTCAAAATTTCAGCTTTTGTTATGTCTGCATCTCTTTAGCTAAGTAGCATGGACGTGAAGGTATAACATGACTCCAATGCTCACCCCAGAAGAAGAGAAGGTGGTGGAGGAAGCTTGGGGTAGTAAAGAGACAAGGTTACCTTTTAATAAATTATAGTTATTTCAAAGTGTTTTGTCCCCTTACTAATTTTGCCAATATATCACTATAAACAGTAAAATATTGTATTCATTTGGAAAGTGGAAGATTGATATTGGGACAACACAATCTCTGCAGTATGGCATGTGGTTAGGCAGTGAGGTATGTTCATATTAAATTCAGTTTTTTTATTGTTTGTTTACATTATATTCATGAGTTGATGATGAGTTCACTTGTTTTTTTTATTGTGTAGGTTGTTGATCTGTATGCCTTGCTCTTAAAGGAGCGAGAACTCAACTACCATTGTCATTATAAGTGTTGTCATTTTTTTCCATACCATTTTCTAGTAAGGCATTCCACTTAATAAATTTTAGGCTCTAATACTCTTGGGTAAAAAATGATATTAATATATGTCATCTGGCTACAGATTTATTTAACACAGAATCACTTGAGATTCAAAAATTGGTTGGATGCAAACCCAAAAGCAAAAAATTGTCCTATTCACCTAAAGCTTGACCAAGCAAAGGTTAATAGTAGCATGGAAGAATGGATTGATCCAGAGTCGTTTGGATACAGAATATCTGAATGTGAAAATGTATGTATTCTAAAATAATGAGTTATTTCATATACTTTTGCAATGGTTTTTAATATATCATTTATTACATTATTCGTGTATCTTCTATGGGCAGCTAATATTTCCTATAAACAAGAACAGCCACTGGGCATTGGGTGTCCTTAATGTCCAAGATGGGAAACTCATGCTCCTAGACTCTATATATTCAGACACACTAGATAGATATAAGCCTGAGATTGATGCAATTGTAAGTAAGCTAGCTAGTCTCAAATATCATTTTCAAAGTCTGTGAATATGCAATAATCACCATACTTTTCAAACTTATTATTTTCAGTCCAACTTCTTACCACTCCTAATGACTTCATATGGCATGAGTTTGAAGGTGAAGACTAAAATTCACCTACAAAACGCTCCTAAGCAGACAGGAGGGTAAGTATATTTACGTATGTGTAATATTTTTTAATTTATATATTGAGACTATAATCTCAAAATATAAGGTTTTAATTTCTTATATTTGTATTGCAGAAATGATTGTGGAATCTTTTTGTTGAAATACATGGACTGTGTTGCTAGAGGAATACCAATTACTTTCTCCAGTGCAGAGGTATAATCGTGAACTTACCTAAATAATTGTTTAAAGTTTTGCAAATTTTGCATGAAATTTAACTGAGAACTTTGAAATGCAGGAGGATATCAACTTATATAGAAGAAAAATAGCATATGAAGTCCTTGAAAGAAGGGCATTTCACATTTGAATGCAAATGTGTGTTAATAGAATACGAAGTCTGTAATGTGCATATTGACATGATATGAAATTAGTAATATGTATGGCAATATTTAGTTGTCTGTGTATTGTAATGTGTATAATGGTGTGAAGTTTGTATATGACGATGTATATGCTGACATGAAACTTTTAATCGATGTAGAATAATGTGTATGGTGACAGACTACTTTTAAATGTAGATCTATGTATGATAATGTTTACGGTGATAGGACGTTGAACGGGGTATTGCGTTTTAAATGAACCATGTTTGGACTTTGAATCATTTTAATTCAGTTAAATTGAGTAAAAATAACATAAATGAAACAAGATTACGAAATGAGCCAAAAAAATTGAAATAAATGAATTTTATTTTTTTTGGTTGGAGAAATAAATGAATTGAAAACAAAGAATATAGTTTTGATATTAGTTAAGAACCCATTCTTCAGCGCTGAGTAATTGAAGATATTTGGGCAGCATCCATTCTTCCTCATAAATTTAATTATCTTTCTGGCCCGATCAGCCTTCTTCCAAGTCCAGCTTGGAGGGGCATTCTTAAAAGTCCTAATCTACTTCAAGACGAAATTAGGGGTAATGGATCTCGAGTCTACTTATGGCTTAATAATTGGCTATGTGATAAGCCTCTCATATCTTCCTCAGAACCTATGGCCTTATTTGAACCTAGCTAGATACTCAAGTCCGAGCTATTACTGGGCCAAATGCAACATGGAACACCATGAACTTAATTAGTGCCCTACCTTCCATAAGATGTTATCAATTGTATCTGATGCCTATAATTTTCTTACGCAGAACAGGCGATTTGGGGCCCAAATCTGAAGGCGACTTCTCAATCAAATACGCGACATGGCTGCACTTTTTTTTTGTTAACTCAACAACACCACCACAAGGCGAAGTTGAAGGCAATTGCAAAGAAACACGACACGGCTTCACTGACTCACTCATTATATATATGTACTAGTAAAAGTGTACATGCCTTGCATGTATAATTTTTCAACATTAATGAAAAACATAACGTTAAAAAAATCTAATTTTTAATATATTTCCATTAGACATTACATTACTCACTTTATATTAAATAAAATTTTAATCTACTAGTATATTTTAGTAATTAAATGTAATATTTCTTATATTAATTTATATTTAATATTATAAACGAGCTACTAATAGCTGGATTATTTACTGGTCCCACTTATAAATGTATTAAAAGCAAGGAATCATGGGTAATAATCTTTTACTAATTAAAAAATTAATAATATTAGAAATAAATATTTTGACATTATTATTATTTTCTATGGTTAGAATATTGGTGCTTTTGACTTTAATATAAATAGAGAGTCCTTAAGAATATAAATAGCAAAATAGAGATTTTTAATAAGTAATAGTGGGTCTCAGGGTCCCACAATATATTAGTATAGTTTTAATGAGTCATTCTAACCAGTGTTGTCGAAACCGGACCGGCCGGCGGAACCGGGAACCGGTCCCCTTGCCGGTTCCCAAAGCCCTCAATATCAGTCCCCTCGCCAGTTCCCAAAGCCCTCAAAATTGGTATTCTTTAAGAACCGGTCAAAACTGGCCAAAACTGGTAGAATCGGTTGGGAACCAATCATACCCGGGGGAAAATTAGGAAAAAATGAAAAAAAATTACAAAATGTACACGGTGGAACTGGGAACCGGCCACTCTACCGGTTCGATGCCTGATCCGGTTCTGACAACATTGATTCTAACTCTCTAATAATAGAAAGTCCTTAATGAGTCCTTCTAACTCTCTACTAACTAAGAGTTCTTATCTATAAAGATAGATATTTAATACGTAATAGTGGGTCTCATACATAAAATTATACGTTATAATTTCTAATTTAATAGGGCATCTCTATCTCTACTATTATAATGAGAGAAGCGGGGTTAAAAAGTTGATTGATTTTTTTCTAATATTCCTAATGAGTCCCGATTTTATAGTATAAGGGTGAATTTTTTATATTTTTCCTATATGACCATAACTCCATATAAAAAATTAAGATATTATGTTATCTTATTTTACATGAGAAAAGTTAATAGGGGGTATTAAAGTAATATCAACTACAACTAACAATGATCCCTCAATATCTCCACGATTCCCTCAAATTCTTATTCTTATCTTCTCTCATGCTCCCTCCTTGGTCTCTCAACGAAAAGGCACACCCTCTTTACGTTGTAACTATTTTTCAAGAGAAAAAGTAGGGACATGTGTTATAAGGTAGTTTCAACCCACAACTCCATCTTTTCAAGTTAAAATTTTAAAATTCCCTCACTAGAGTCCCTCTTCTTAGTCTCTCTCCCATTCCCCTCTCTCTCACATGCATCGCACGTGCACACTAGTATATATAGTGGAGATTGCACACACTATATATAATTCAATTCCAAATTTCTAATTTATGAATCGGTTGGAATCTTCCTAAAAAAATTATATATTTTAATAGGCCCACATAGGATTTTATTATTTTCAAAATTTTAGGGGGTCTTCAGCCCAACTGGCCCCTAGGTTGGGTCAAGTAGAACTTTTCTATTGCCCACAAATTCTTGGTTGCTTAGAGATTCCTAAATTGGTTTCAGATATCCTTCCTTGATGACCTTGGTACCCAATCCCTTCAGCACCTCAATAGAAGAAGTTCATCTAAAACAAAAATTCTAACTTATATGTGACATGAGGTTTAAAAATTCGATATTCTAATTTCTGAGTGTTGCAAAAAAAATTAATGATTCCAAAATAGAGTAGTAGTTAGGGGCGCATGTAGAGATAGCATTCTTAAAATTTAGTGCTCTTACCTACAATAGATAATTTTGAATGATATTGTAAAGGGAAATTTTCGGGCAAACGTTAATTGTCACGGGCTACACGGTTCAAATCTGGTACACTCGTCTGTATATGTACGTCATCTGTATCCTTTGTCATATGGCACGCTCTTCGAAGGAGACGATGTTCTGTACGGAATCGTCCAAGGTTCGGCTCAGGTTCATCCTCAATTCATTACAAGTTCATCCTCGATTCATCAAGGTTGTCCTTTGCAAGGTGGGTGGTCGTCCGACCTGTCATAGACACTCCGACGGGTAAGTCAATATAGGGCATATGCATATGAACATTAGAGTATAGAGATACTTACCGTCAATCATTTGGTAGAGCATAGTCAGATGTCGAAGGCCTATACAGGTCGAGAGCATCGTGCATGGCGAGAATCAAACATAATAGCAAAAGGACAGAGGTCGAACATGACCAGCCCGAATGCACTAAGCAAGGATACTAGAGAAAACATTGTGCAAGTATGCAGGTCGAGCATATCGCGCAGGTCGGTTCAGTAGAGGACGGATATGTTCTCATTTCAAGGACGTGGACGGGCTCAGTCACGGTGGGCATGAGCACGGGCTCAATTACAGTGGGCATGGGCACGTGATCATTTGCGGTGAGCATGGGCACGAGATTATTTGCGGTGCGCATGGGCACAATCAATGGCGGGCACATATTTGTCTCCATTTGGGCATGGGCATGGGCACAGACTTTTCGGGGTTGCGTGTACTCGTACAAGAGTGTACTCGGGCAAGTCAAGGATGAGTGTAGTCAATCAAGAGTGTACTCGGCAAGTGACCAAATTGTGGTCATATGGATGGTTGTGTGACATTGACATATCACCAAGTAGATAAACATAAAACATCAAGTATTGATAGAGTGTAGAAGTACCTATCGTAACGAACATTATGTGGACATGAAATATTCGAGAGAGCATCAGATGACCATGATTAACCGTGATGTTGTGGAGAAATCAAGCAGTGTGGAGAACATCAGGTGATATAGAGAGTATCAGGTGGGTGGCTGTACCCTTCGGGGATGGGGTTCATCATTAAACGGCCCAAGCCTTCGCCCCCCCGGTCCTCCTTCCTCTTCTCCTTCTTCTTCTTCTTCTAGCTTCCCTTTCTTTCTCTCTTGCCTTACGCATCCCCCTCCTCTTCTTTGGTGTTTCTTCTCAATTTATAGGCAGTTGGAGCAAGTCATCATGATTTATGGGGTCACGATGACATCACCTATCATATAACACTCATTAATTAGGCAAGAGCTTTGTTAGCTCATAAGAGTCAGCACATAACCCAAGTGGGCTAAGTTGATTGTTTTGACAAAGTCGAGTTTTCCCACTTTGCCCTTTGCCCTTAGGAATTTTACCCATTACAGATATCACTGATGATTCTACAAAAACATTAAAGCATGTTTACTTGTTAATATCGGAGATATCAAAACAAAGATTAAGGAAGGGCGCCTTTGTGAAAGGTGTTTGTGATTAGAAATAGATTTTTTAGTTCTAATTACTATAGAGTTCAAATTTAAGAAGAAATCTATTTCTTTATAATTAGAAAAGTTTAGTATTGATTTATGTTTAATTATAACTTTATACCTGTAATTATAATTTAATATATACAGAATATGAAATTTTAGATAAAATGTGAATTGGGTGAATAAAATAAGGATTGGTTTTGATTTTTATTTTCTAAAATCTGGAATTGCAGCATAGGTTCTATGGGAAATCTATTCCTTTTGGTGGTGATAAAGAGGTGGCTTATAGCAATTCATGTACACTTGGGTATTTGAGTTCTACACAAGCATTGGCCGACTATGCGAGTGCTGGCAGCATGGTTTAGGTTGAAATACCACATATTACCATTGCAGCCGAGGCAATCTTCTTCTCCAATCCTCATTATTATACAATTATAATAATATAACCAAAAAAAAAAATGTGTGGTCTTAACTACCACGAATTGATTTATTCGGGAGTGATCTTTCTCTGATCTTCAGCAGGAGCTCGGGGTTTTCTTATGGCTCGATGCCCTGGCTAGACACAGTGATAGCACTGTTGAGAGGGGCTACGGGCTTTACTCTAACGGTAATTTATTCTTAAATTTATTTGCTCATTATTACATAGAATGTCATTAATAAAATTTTTATAAACTTCTCTTTCTATCTAATAATACTAGTGGGCGGCACGTGTGATGCACGTGAGAGAGAGGAGAATGGGAGAAAGACCGAGAAGATGGACTCTAGTGAGAGAATTTTAAAATGTTAACTTAAAAAAATATAGTTGTGGGTTGAAACTACCTTGTAACACATGTCCCTACTTTTTCTCTTGAAAAGTAGTTACAACGTAGAGAGGATGTGCCTTTTTGTTGATAAACCAAGGAGGGAGCATAAGAGAAGATAAAGATAAGAATTTGAGGGAATCGTGGAGATGATGAGGGATTATTGTTAGTTGCAGTTGATATTATTTCAATACCCCTACTAACTTTTCTCATGTAAAATAAGATAATAAAATATCTTAATTTTTTTTATATAGAATTATGAGCAAATAGGAAAAATATAAAAAAATTCATCCTTATACCATAAAATTGGGACTCATTAGGAATATTACAAAAAAATTAACCAACTTTGTAACCCCGTTTCTCTCATTATAAAAGTAGAGATAATGTTTACTTTATCAATAATAAAAGATTAAGGGTAATTAAGTTTACATAAAGTTTAATATACTCCTTGTAATTTTATTAGTAGAATGGTATATATATATATATATATATAGAGAGAGAAAATGTCTCCCAAAAGTTCTTTTTATGGCTTTTATGCAAGAGCTGCCTCTATACTTGTATGTTGGATTATTGGTTTAAATATAACAGTTTGATTGCATACAATAATCGATTAAGTTTGATTAAATCTTAATCAATTCGGCTAGAGGCACGACATACAGTATGCTTGCACACAATAATCACTTAAGTTTGATTAATCCCAGGGGCGGAGCTAGGGGCGAAATCTGGGCTACGCCACCAAACCCACAAAGGCCCATACCCCAATCCCTTCTTGATATGTGTAGTTCAGCGCCCCTTAAGGAAAAATTCCCGGCTCTGCCCCTGATTAATCTTAATCTATTCGGTTAAGAGGTGTGATAAAGCATTTCTTGAAGATAATTGGAGCCGCCATTTGTACAAGGGAATACGATAAGTCTATCCCGGGATTCAACCTAGAATCTATACGTTCTCTAAAGATTTGCACTATCTGGCAAGAACTGTGGCTTTACCACTTTTAGGATGCCTCTGTGTTAATTAATTTTAATTTAGTCACAATTAGGTCCTAAGTTCTGTAATTATCTTTAACAAGGATATCAACCGGTTATACAAACAGATTAGGCTATCACTTAAAGTGATGCCAAACCTAATCACTCAAGAGAGTGATTATAAACAAATCTAAATTGGTTTTGATCGGATACAAGAATATTTCTACTCTAATTTGAATGGATTTTGGTTAACTAGATTTGAAATATAGTTTGTTTGGTTAAAGCACTATCTGAATATTTTGTTTGATAAGAGCGTCTTCTGGGTCAATATATTTCTACACTAGCCGATTTATTCATATTCTAGTTTAATTCAAACAAAATCATGTTTGGTTATAGAGCAGTTATCAATCAGCCTATGCAGTCAAACCACTTCTCTATTTGGTAGTAGAGGATCAAAGAGTCTTGTTGGTTTTTCTGGTTCTATTCCAGAATAGGGACAAGTGGATAATCCCAATTTATTTTGGAACTACAAATAAATTGTGGTCAAGACATGTCCTTTTTAACACCTATTAATTGTGGTCAATATTCACTAACCCTTAGAATTCAACATTCTAACTTTGGTTAGAAGAAAAAAATTAACCCTAAAGGGTTAAAATTTGTTAACCAGAGTTTAAAAAAAAAGAAGCAATTAAATGGCCTTTGTGAGTGCAATCAATATCTCCCGAGTTCAATCATAATTTGGACAAGATCCAGACTCTTGGAAAAATCATGTGCATAAAAGAAAATACTTTTAGAGTTTAAACTTCAACTTAATGAAAAGTAATCAAAGTTCATTTGAGAATGCAGTAGACATTTGCCTTGACTAATGAACTAATAATGACAAACTGGACTTGTTGCCTTGACTAGAGAGTACCTGACTAGTTTTCACACACAAAAAGTGAGTTATTAGGAGTGTATATCGCTTTCACTCTAACCTAAATAGGTATATAGACTTATTAAGAGAATTACTTAAAATTATCAACCTCACACAAATACAAGAGATCGTTTACATGATAACATATACAAGAAATCACACTACAATAAATCACACTGCTATATTTTAGGAAGTGGCATATTTGATAATTAATGTAGTACATACGAATAACATAACTGTAAATTTAGCTTGTAAAATCCTTTTGAACTTTGAAAATTCAACAAGTAGGTTCCTACAATGTCTTAACACAATTATCGACTCTTGAGTCTCATAAGTCTCTCTCAGCGCCATTGGATAAGGGCAAAATTTCTTTGGACGTGACATATTGTAAGATCATTACGCCATCAGTAGCAAAACACCTTACGTGTTGGTGCTTTGGACATATATCCGTATGAATTTCTTTATTTAATTTCTTGTTGTACGCCTTAAGACTAGCAAGAAATTGTGAATGCCAACATTGCCGCCCCATTTTTGTTTCTCTTTTGAGATTAAATGCAACACGTGTTGTAGGTGTAGAGGGAAGAAGACTTTGACATTGGATCACAACCCCCCTATTTTTGTACCCCCATGAACCTAGGGGAGTCCCTAAGCTTGAGTAAGAGATGTACTAAAAAAGCACCACCTTTTCAAAAATGACTATATACCTTCTTAAAATTGACTAAAATATCTTTTCTTTTCTTTTTTTTATAAAGAAGAAGATCAAAATACAATTTTCAAAATGGCTTAAATGTTTACTGAAATACCTATTTAAAAAAAATAACTAGAACCCCCTTTTTTAAAATGTCTAAATCCACTCGACCCACAAACTAAACCCATAAACCAAACCTCACCACACCCATATTCAATAACATATGGTCCATAACCCACTAACTCTCTCCAACAAACCAATGATACAACAAACCCATGGTCCATAACCCACTCCTCACTTAGACCCTTCTTACCTACCATACCCTACCTCAAGTTCTACCTTCTATCCCTAGGATCCCTACACCCCAAAATTATTATCCCCAATGTTATCATTCCTATGAAAGAAGAAACAACTCCATACGCTCTTTCTAACCCCTACAACTTAACTCAGTATCCTGCCTCAAGTACCCAACTAATAAAGGCGTTGCATCTGCAAACGTTTTCCCGTGGGCCGAATAGACCCCAATGGTGAAATAAGATCTTAATTCAGTTGATCCTCTTTGAGCACCTGAAAAATGGAACCTGTTGATCGAGTGAAAGCACAAGCACTTCGTTCGAAAAACATCTCTCCTTGTAAACCCGAAGCAAGCGGAGTCAAGTACCCACATTCTGATTCCCAATCATGGATGAGCCTCCTCTACGGATGCAAAGAACTCCTACACCCTATTTTCTTACTGAAGCTCTTTCTTATCAGTCAAGAAGATATGAATTAACATCTCGATCGGGTGAGTGTTCATCATCAGCAAGCCCGTTTATAGTCGCGACTGTTGTCATAGTCAACAAGGTTGAAATTTCCTGGAAAAAACTTCGAATTGGGAGGGCGATCCTCCCGGTGAACTGTAAGGAGGAGATTCATCATTTTTTTCTCCTCCTCCCCATCTCTTTGAAAGTCTTTAAAAGAGGAGACCCCTTCCCCTATGATGGATAATCCTCACATCCTTTTATTTCCTCCCCATACAAGTAGGACTGCACATGGGCTGGTTTTAGGCTTGACTTTTGGTGTTGTTTTATTAGGCCTGATCGAAGCCCGACATACTTTCAAAGGCTTTTAAGCCCAAACTCGTCCCGATGTGCAGCCCTACATACAAGTCAAAAAATAAAATATAATAAATAAACAACAACAATCCGTGGAGTTTCTCACAACCGAACACAATAACTCAAGGGTCTAACAACCGGAAAATAATCACTTCCTCGGTCGGTAGGGCTGTCAACGGATTGGATCCGGACAGGATCTGCCTAGATCCGAATATGATCCGATTAAGAATCCGACAGATTCAAATCCGATTCGAAATCCATCGGATCATGAAGTAATCAATCCGAATCCGATCCGATTACATTTGATCTGATCCGAATCCGATCCGATTACATTTGATATGATCCGATTCCGATCCGCTCCGATCTGAATAAGGTTAATTTTTTTAAAAATATATTTTAATAATTTAAAATCTAATAATACCTTAATTAACTCTAATTAATGTTAATTTTTTAAAAATTAATATTTTATGCATAGAAAATCTAAGTAATATATTTAAAATGATTTTAAAATTTTATTATTATCGGATCGGATTTTAATAGGATCGGATCACCCTATATCCAGATCCGAATCCGATTCGACGGATCACATATAGGGTCCAAAGTCCGGCTAATTGGATCGGATCCGGATCATGAACCGATCCATTGATAGCCCAATCGGTCGGTGATGCTAGGAGGGCATCTCGGTGCCCCCTTTTTCTGCCATGTGTCTCTTTTAAACTTATTTTAATTATGGTTAAGATTCACTCACCCTTAGGGTTCACCCAATTACCCTGTTTTAGAAAAAAATTAACCAAGGTTAATGGGTAGTTGAAAAGGTTTTGTGAGAGCGAGGAATAATAATTCACTTTGCCCGTGGAGCGAACTATTGCTCCTCACAACCCCCTCTCTCACACTCTCTCACGTGCTCAACCCACCAAGCCGCCTTGACGCTTTGAGCACAAGTCCTCCAGCGAGTGCCTAATTCCCTTTTTAACTTCTTTTAACTGTGGATAAGTTTTAGGGTTAAGTCATTTAAGCTTGGTTTTTAGAGAAAAAAAAGATAATTTTTTAACACACCACAGTTAAAGGGTGATAAAAAAAATTATTAAAAAGAAAATTAGTTTAACTCTGGGTGAGTGAAACTTAACCACAGTTAAAGTGTATTAGAAGGGGAAGAGACGTGGTTAAGATTCACTAACCCAAGGTGTTACTTTAAAAAAAAACTAAGCTTAGGGTGAGTGAAACTTAACTAAAGAAAAGGGTAGAAATGTGGCTAGTTAAAACGGGAACACTTAGTCTAATATCGAGTGACTAGAGGATTTGCGCTCCATCCACTCTCTCTCTGCTTCTGGGTCACTATTAAGGCTCAAGGTCCTCAATGACCTCTGTCTCTCTCTCAGACCGTGGCTACTGAGGCCGTTTGGTAACGGTTTCCTCCGCTCCATCTCACGACCTCTCTTCTCAGTCTCCATCTCTCTCACGACCAGCAGACACTTCCCAATAGACCTTCATCACCTCCAGTGGAAATAGCTTCACCATACTTTTCTTCTTCTTCTTCCTCGAATTGGTGATTGGTAAGTTCCTCCATCTTTTTTTTTTATTTCATTCATACTGTAATCTGGTTTTGATCAAAGTCATTGAAATGAAGATTTTAGTTTATGCATGCCATAATATGGATTTAATCAAGGGATCAATAGAATGTTTATTGGTCTGTTATAAAAGGGGTTCTGCCCAGATTTTGTATATTCAGGAGGTTTTACATTGATATGCAAATGGGGGTGCAAATTAAATTCTTAATGGCTGTTCAAAGCCTGGTTTTGGGTCTGTTATTAAAGGGGTTCTGCCCAGATTTTGTTTAGAGACTTTGATTGGATGAAAGATTTTCGAAACTCAAAATTTTGATACCAATACAAGGTTAAAACTATGCTGCGAATGAGGTTACTAAACCCAAATTTGTGTAGATGGTTATAAGAACCATGAACCAAGTTTCTTAGACTATTTCTATGACTGTTAAGGGATCTGCAAAATCCAGATTTTCTTTACTGTAACATTCAGATTTGTAGCTTTGATTGAGGGATGCAAAATCCAGGTTTGCTGGAATGCAAAACCCAATTTTTTAGTCTATGTATTAATAAGGAATTGGGGTTTTAGAATCTGCATATAAAGTCTGCAAAACCAAGCTGTATAAGAGATATTATATGTCGGGTCTAAGGGACTATCAAACCTAAATCTTGGTGTCTTTTTAAGCCTTAAATTTGGACTGAGATTGAATTCAGAAGCTGAACTTTTTGGAGGCTATTTACAGTCTTTAGTTTTAAGTCTTTATAGGGGTTAATGTGTGAGTTGTTCTTAAACCTAATGGAGCCCCAACCGAGGCCTGTAGGGGTGTCTAAAATCTGGAGGTTTTGAAGGTTTTATTATCACCAACAAGTTGAAGGTTTTGTAAGCCTTGAAATGAGATTGAATCACAGGTAATCGTGATTGAACTCGAGGAGAGTTCAATCGCACCCACAGGTCAACACGTGTCCCTGTTTACCCTTATTAACTGTGGTTAAGATTCACTAGCCCTTAGGGTTCAACAATCTAACCTTGGTTCTTAGAAAAAAAATTAAAAAATATTAACCCTCAGGGTTAAAAGTTTTTTAACTAGAGTTAATTTTTATTAAAATATTTTTTACTAAAAAACAAGGTTAGATTATTGAACCTTAAGGGTTAGTGAGGGGTGAACAGGGACACATGTTGACCTATGGGTGTGATTGAACTCTCCCTGAGTTCAATCATGATTATTTGTGATTCAATCTCCTTTGACATAGCCTACAAATAGGGATGTATAAGGGTTAATAAAATCTGAATTTTTTGGGCTTTCATAAGCTATGAGTTTGGGTAGCTTTATTTAGTATGTTAATCTTTCTAACATGATATTTTTTTCCTAGTTTAAATTAGGTTTGCCTTGTTAGCATGCTCCATACCTACACGAGCTAAAACGGGTTAGGGCATGCTTCAACCTAGCAAGAGCCTTAATTGCTAAAGCTATAACCCCCCTCCCCCACAAATACACAATATATATATATACACTAGTAAGCGAGCACGTGATAATTTTTTTAGTATCAAAATATAATTAAATAAATTAATTTTTTAATATATTTTCATTAGATGTCACGTTACTCTCTTTATATTAAATATTTTTTTAATATAATATTATATTTTATATAAATATAATTGAGTAATTAAATTTAATATTTCTTATATTAATTTAAATTTAATATTAGAAAAAATTATTTACTGGTCCCACTTATAAGGTGGCGTTTGTCAACACTAGTCTAAAAAAAAGTGCTTATTAGAAAATTATGCTTAGTTAGATTTTAGATTGTTAAGTTGAAGTTTAATTGCATGTCTACATTTTAGAGATTTTAGGGGTAAAAACTTCTACTTTAAAAAGTAGGTATGTAGCTACTTTTTAAAGTGGAGGTTTTTACCCATAAAATCTCTAAAATGTAGACATGCAATTAACCTTCAACTTAACAATCTAAAGTCCAACTAAGCAAAATTTTCAAATAAGTACTTTCTTTTAGACTAATGTTGACAAACACCACCTAAATGTATTAAAAGCAAGGAATCATGAGTAATAATCTTCTACTAATTAAAAACAATAATATTAGAATTAAATATTTTGACATTATAATTATTTTCCATTGTTAGAATATTGGTGCTTTTGACTTCAAAATATATAAAAATATAAATAGAGAGTCCTTATCCATAAAAATAGTAAAATAAAAATTTAATACGTAATAGCGGGTCTCATGGGTCACACCTTAAATTAGTATAACTCTCTACTAATAGAGAGTCATTGTCCATAAAAATAACAAAATAGAGATTTCTTTGCAGTTTTTTTTCGTAGTTTTTCCCATTTTCCACCATTGTTACAGAGGAGGGAGAAAAATATATGATTAATTAGGTTTGAAGTTATTGAACAACACTCAGAAACAGGCACATCCGATAGAATAAGTGAAATAGAATATCGAATTCATGATGCCAAAAATTACCTTCAACTGATCCAGGGATACAGACACGAGAACAGAGCTATCACAATGCTGGATGCCTTTGTAATCCACCACTTCACCCTGTGTTCGAATCAAATATTAATAGTCAGTTTTTGAAATATTACAGCAATAAGACTGAACAAAAGGATAATTATAGCCAAATTGAAACACAAAAACCTAACCCCATTCTGCACCGACAATTGACCAATATGTAACTTCAAGAGAAGGATATAAAAACACACTTTTGCAAGTTCCAAGAATCTTCATAACAAAACAAAAATAACTCATCCTATTCTTACTTAACCTCCCTTCACTTTTCAACTATCCCTAATTTAGTAGAAGTTGATAATCTTACCTTAACATCAAAATAGAAAAACTGCATATACACATAGGTGTTGCAACAATGAGAATTCATGGTTGTCTTATTTTCTTGGTTGCTCCTCGGGTGCCAATCCGGAATTTCTACGGTCCTTCTCATAAGGGTCGATCAATCGGGGTATGAAGATATAAAGTGATAAGATTTATTGAGAATAACTTGGATGATTATGATGACCTCTAATAGGGTTTATATAGACTATAAAGATTACATTGACCTCAAGATGGAAACCTAATCTAATCAAATCCTTGATTGATGCTAATTCAATATTGTCTATGAGATATTTTGTATCTCATAGATATTACATCATTATTTCCCTAATATTCCCCCTCAAACACATGAGTATCGAGATCTTCATGTGTTTGCCACAAGTTGAGTACTCCTCACCTTTGATCTTCTTTGATAATTTATTGACGAATAGTTCTGTGCTTGGTGGTCACCACCAGTCTGTGAAGTCCATCTCTATCGCATCCTGCTCATTCTTGAGTCTGTCGGAGCCGGTGGCCCACTAGATTAGGTTGTCATGATCTTCTCCCAAAACACATGAGTATGACCGGCGATTTAAAGAAAAAAATCTCGTTGGAGAAGTTTTCAATAAATGAAAAGAAAATGAGAGACCGTGAGGCATGAGAACTAGGGTTGTACAGGTATAGAAGATGATAGTAGGGTTTCTATTAAAAATTAAAATCAAAGGTTTCACACCCAGCGGGTGGTGCCGCCACCGCCCACCGGAAAAGCGGAATAAAAAAAAAAATCAAAATAGTCGGTGGATCGCCCGCTCTGATACCATGATAGAAAAATGATTTATTGAGAATAACTTGGATGATTACAATGACCTCTAATAGGGTTTATATAGAGATTACATTGACCTCAAGATAGAAACCTAATCTAATCAAATCCTTGATTGATGCTAATTCAATATTGTCTATGTCGATCAAAAAAAATATTGTCTATGAGATATTGTGTATCACATAGATATTACATCATTATTTCCCTAACATAATATTTCCTTAATAAGAAGATACTATTCATGATTGTCTTCCCTAAAATATGGTAGAGTCGTAAACCAACTCTCCTTTCCTAGAGACTCTCTTTCTATAGAAATAGAATTCTTCCCTAAAATATGGTAGAGTCCTAAACCAACTCTCCTTTAGGATTCTTCCCTAATATGGTAGAATCCTAAACCAACTCTCTTTTAATAATGGGTCCTACATAATATTAAATAGTGACTTAATTAAAGTTTGGTTATATTATAAGTTATGTATTAAATAAATTAAGTTAAAGGGTATTTACGTCCAAGTAAAGTTTTGCATACTCCTTGTACTTTTATTAGTAGAATTATATATATATATATATATATAACTGAAAACTCAAAAACAATTCAAAATCTGCAACAAGAACTACGGGAGGCTTGATTCCGGTCTTGACGGATACATAGGCAACCTTAATTGGTGTACTTAAATACCTTAGATAGGTTCTTGTTTCTATTCTCTAATAATTTTGTTGTAATGTTCTCTATCATTATGAATGGGTGTAATTTTCCCCAAGATGTTTTCTTATATTAGCTTAGGTTTAGGAAGTAGGTAACAATCTCATGATGGAGGCTAGGGGTGCCTAACATTTTCCTCTAGCATAAATGAATCTCTTACCTTAGGATCTCATAATTGACCATACCCATCAAATGTAAGGGGTCCTATTTTCCCTAATAAACCAAAATGTTAGGGCTCCTATTCAACTGCTCACCCACAAATCGTCGAAGTTTTTCGCTGCAAGAACTCACTGCCTGCCCTATTCTCTTCTCATGCAGAGGAGTCCGGCAAATGGCTAACAGATTGTTTTGTTTGAAGTTTAGTGGTCTTTACTTTTTTGTTATGTTCCGCTTGTTGCTGGTTTTCTTTCTCCACTTTTATTCTTCCTTTTGTCTTGCTGTAATCTACGGAATTTTGAAATGCTTTCAGGACTCAGGGTTTCTCATCTAGGTACTCAAGACTCCCATGCTTTTTTTCTTTCTGTTTTTAACTCATTAGCAGAATTTGGCGCTGAAATGCTTCAAGGGATGGGCCTTTTCTAAGTTTTGTATTTCCATTATGTCAGTTCTTCTCTTTTCATTGATTTGATGTATTGGTGTTTTCTATTTTTTCCCTCTTCCCGTTCTTGTTTGTTTGCTGGATCTGAATTTGGAGGTTGTTTCTTCTTCTTCTTCATTTTTCTCCCCTTTTAGGTCTGATTGGTTCCTTGTTTCTGCTATTGTTTTTGGATTGGGTCCTGTTCATCACTTTCTCAGTCTGGTGGCAAAAAACTTATAATGTAGTACTCTCTTGTCCTCTTCTTTCTGTTCTTCCATTGTATTGGATTATAAATTTGATGCTGGAATTTGGCACTTGGCAGTGTATGCTTTATCAGTTCTCACCTACTCTTTTTTCTTCAATAGTTGTAATATTCTATCGTTTAATTAGATATGGGGTTTTACTCGGACCAAAAAATCCGTGCCAGCTCTAAAATGACTAGGGGTGGCAATCGGGTCGGGTGGGTCGGGTTGGGGTTGGCCCAAGCTCAGCCCAAAGTTCAAAACCTTAGCTCAATCTCAGCCCGAGCACCCCAGCCCAAGCTCGGCTCACAAATAGTATCGGGCTTCGGGCCGAGTTCGGGCTGACCCAAATTAAGTAGCTTGTGGCTGATTTCGGGCTGAGTTCTCCCGTAGTTACTTGTTAACTTTCCCTTAAACACCTTCATACAATTAACAAGAACTTAATTAGTAAACAAATTTAGAGTTTAGTAAAATTAGGCAATCACTGTTCTTGGTACCCAATTTTGGGAATTGTTTCTCTAATAGGAAAAGAACTAGATTCAAATCCTTGATAAACAAGGCCAAGAGTAATTTTTTTTTTAAGAAAAAAATACTACAAGTAACATTCTTAGATAGCAAACACAAAAATAGTTTCTCCATGTGAAACATATCAATTCCAATTCAATGAGAATGAGATTAGCTCGTGAGCCTTCTCTATCTATATATACTATTTATGAAAGCATAAAATATCCTTAGTTCGGGTCGGGCTGAATTCGGGCTGAGCTAAGGGCAGCCCAAACTCGGCCCAATATTTACTTCGGGCTTATATTCTTGTCCAAACTCAGCCCAACCCAAAATTAGGAAGGCTCAGCCCACCCAAATTTCGGGCCGAACAATCGGGCTTTGGGCCAGCCCAACCCAATTGCCAACCCTAAAAATGACTGGTAAAGTTGCAGGCACTTGTTAGAGGTTATCTCGTGTGTAAGCAAGCCACTGCAACTCTTCACAATATGCAAGCTCTTACAAGAGCTCAGGCCAGTGTTCGATAGCAGAGAGCTTGAGTTTGTGTTGAATTGATCTATTTCATAGAGGTGTTAACCAAACAAATTTATTTTATAATCCACATAAAATCAATTTTTCCAGCAAGTTAATTAAGCAAGTATATTTTACACATCAGTTATTTTTTTCAATGATTAGATTATTGCTACGTTCTTATAATAGATTCTGGCCTAAATGATCTTACGAAAATGGGGTATAACCATTTTGGCTTACGTTAATTTTACAAAGCTACAAGAACCAGTAAGGACAGGTAGATATTCATCTCTTCTTCCTTCCTCTTCTTTTCATCTCCTTTTGCGGTGGTGTACCTTTTTTTTGAAAGGTTAAAATCGTGTGAGGCTTATGCCTCGGGGCGAGGCTTAAAGAAAACACCTTGAGGCTTAACCATGAGGCTTAAACCCCATTAAGCTCACATGAGGCACATGCCTCATGTCTTGAAGCTTGCTCATGTCTATGGCGTACATCTCATTAATTAACTAAAATTAGGTTTCTAGCCACAAGGTCCAAAACTGAGGTGGGTCCATTGAGAGACATGTGTCAAAAAATCAGTATGATCAGACATGTTTAGACCGTTCGATTAGACCCTAGTTTATCAGCATTAACCCCATAGGGTTCACTAGACCCTATCTAGGTTATAAAAATAGGTAATCTTCCCATCTCCAATCGGATGGTCTATACATACTTGATTGAGTTGAATTTTTGCCACTTGTCTCTTGGTACACCCGTCTTAACATCCAACGGTTAGATTTTATAACAATCGGCCATGTGTCACGTTATTAGAGATCGCTCATTAAAGGCTTTAATGAGCATTGCTCATTAGAATGCTACTCTCTATATATATATATATGTGTGTGTGTGTGTGTGTGTGTGTGTGTACATATATACTCTAATATTTCATTAAATTTTTTAATCTTTAAAATTTTTCTTATTTTTTATTTATTTGTTAAAATGAGAGAGCATGAAGTTTTCTTGTGAGGCTTACGCCTCATGCATCTTGAGGTCCTAACACCTAGCCTCACGCCTTCTCATTTTAAAACCTTGGTTACCAGTAATCGAATTGAACCTGGATAATAAAGCTACAATTGGATTTGAATCATCAAGTTTGATTTCAAGATAGGCGGATCTTGAATCGAATTCGGATTTAGAGTATTCTTAAATGAAAATCAAATTCGGATTCACCTAGATTCACTCTGAGTCCGACCCATTCACATTGAGTTGCTCCGTATTGGGTTTGTTTTGGTTGCCCTTTCAATCCAAATATTAACGGGTGGGTGCAGGCTAAATGTATGTTCAGCACTCGAACCTTACTAGATCCAACCTAGCCCAAATATATACGACCTCCATGAAAAATTTATTATGGAAAAATCTTACAAAAATATTAAGTTGGTATTAAATCGGGATTAGCACATGATTAGCCCTCAAACAGCTAAACAATCAGGTTATTTAAGAGATTCAAAAATGAATCCAGAAGAGCTCTTCATTTTTGCAGGCTCCTTCTTCCCATCTCTCACTACCAGAGGAGAAAAATCAGCAGAAAATGTCAGTTCTTATAGTGACAAGCTTGGGTGATATCGTCATAGATTTACACACTGATCGGTGCCCCTTAACCACCAAGAACTTCTTGAAGCTCTGCAAGTAAGTTATCTCATTTTTATTATGCTCTTCCTTTGATATCATTATTTTAAAATATTTCCATTCATCTGAGCTTGCATATCTAGCTTCAATCATTTGAAAGTTTTTCCCCTAAATAGTAATTTGTTGTCTGAATGATGGTAACCTACTTTAGAAAATATCAAATTTGCTCAATAGGATTTTCAGTTCTTAAAAAAGTGGGTGTCCAAAGATTCTATTCCTTAAAAAAAAATTGTTTTGTTTTTTTCCTTGTTATTCGGTATGGGAAAGTTCTTGAGAATGCCAGATATTAGGCCTTTACCATAGTGTGTTTTCATAAATAGGTTGAATTTTTAACTTAGTGGGTAGTCACTGTAATCGTGGGAGATCTTTGTCTAATATATATATAAACATAGGAACAAAATTCTCCGAATTTAAAAAAAATTCGTTAATTATTCGCGAATTTTAGGTGTGCCGAATTATTCTCCG
Organism: Tetracentron sinense; assembly: GCA_015143295.1. NCBI lineage: Eukaryota > Viridiplantae > Streptophyta > Magnoliopsida > Trochodendrales > Trochodendraceae > Tetracentron > Tetracentron sinense. Next base: position 15,366,921 of record CM026551.1, read on the forward strand.
AATTATTCGCCAATTGTAGGTATGTTGAATTAAATTGCTTATTTTGTATATTATCTAATCAAATTGTTAGATATCTTTTTATAATTATTATTTTTTTCCCGAATTGTTTCTGAATATTTCCCGGATTTTTCCGAACTTGACCCTTGCCGAATTATTCCCAAACCCCAACTTTGTCATTATGTATATATATATATATATATATATGCTGAATTGCAGTTGAATTTTGATTTTAAATTGGCCAATGTCTTGTGAATTTATAATGTCTATTGTTAATGTGAAGTTCATTTATCTCATCTTGGATTCACATTTCAATTGCTCTTTGAATGGGTTAGGCATTACAATTCTGGGATTTTTCGTGCTTGTAATAATTTATTTATCAAACAATTGAACTAGCTCATTAAGATTATTGAATACTACTTTAGATTTTTAATCACTATGAAAACATAAGGCGGTCAACATGGACCTTTGCAATCCATGTAGCAATGTATAGCAACAATCCACATATAACACAATCTCTCTCTCTCTCTATCTATCTATCTATCTATAGATAGATAGAGAGAGAGAGAGAGAGAGAGAGAACCACAAGTGTTTGGGGGATGGCAATGTGAGGTGTATTAGAAGTGGATTGAACCAATCGGTTGTGGTGGAACAAATGGGTTTGGAAAAACGAATAACCTTCTTAAGTGCTGCTTGATTGGAGATTTGCTGTTGAAGAACCGGAGGAAGCTCGGATTAGGGAATAGGTATCCAAGGGTTGAATTACTGCATATACTGTGCAAGTCAAAATATTCGATAATGGTCTATTTTTGTTCATCCTCCCTTCTGAAGTTGAGCAACTGGAATCCTCCATGGAGGGTGGAGGATTTTAACGGCAATACCCTAATACTAGATGTCTGGCACCCAAATCTTAATTGCTGCTTGATTGGAATTTTTCTGTCATAAAAAATTGTTAAAAACTGTTTCAATAATGGGCTGCTGTCATACTTTTCTTATAATTTAGCTAATGGTTTTTGGATGTTTAACCTGTATTTGTTAAATGTGTGAAAGTCTACTTTTCGGCTTTTTGCAGCTCTGATTCTCAATAATTGATGAAAATAGATCATTTTGGAGTAGAAAGTAACCCCTTAAACTCCTGAGATTTGTCCTTCTTCATGGTAGTTTTAAACATGAATTACTCACAGCTTTTTGAAAAAATTCCAGAATAAATATCTAATATATGAAATATTCGTTTATAACTTTTTATAATTAGTAATCTTATTTTATATTTTTTATATCTTGCCCGACATTTTCCCAATTTATTTATGAATTTTGCCGGGGGTTTTTTTTCGAAAATTTTCCTAGATGAATAATTCCCGAATTCCGACTTTGTAACTATGCTAATCGGTCACTTTTGCAGTTAGAAATTTTAAAATGCTTTCTTCCCAATCTTTTCAGAAATTGTTTTTTTTTTTTGGTTTATTGAGGGTCAACGGATTGTTTATTGTATAAAAATTAAGTTTTTCACCAAGTTGTGGGCATGTCTTATAATTTCTCCAATGATCCATAATGTTGAAATAGACCAATAACCATTCAAAGATGTTTCTTGTTGTCAATATAAAATGTTTGTTTTCTTTTTCTTTAATTTTATTTTGTTCATTTTTAGCGGTCTGATATATGAATAGTGAATGTGAATATTTTCTTTATTGTGTTGAGGTGTAGGTTGATTCAAAATCGTGTCTTATGAGTTCTTCTTTGTGCTGGAATGCAGGATTAAATACTACAATGGCTGTCTATTTCACACAGTTCAGAAGGATTTTACAGCACAGACTGGAGACCCTACTGGAAAGGGCACTGGAGGCAATTCCATATATAAGTAACAAACATCAGACATGCTTATCAGTGATTTAAAATTACATATCCGATACTACATATTTTGACTTTTAGAAACTTTGATTTACATACTCTTGCATATTTATCTCACATCATGTCCTTTCAGATTTCTTTATGGTGATCAAGCTCGTTTTTTTGGTGATGAGATTCATCTGGATTTAAAGCATTCTAAAACAGGAACTGTTGCTATGGCTAGTGGCGGAGAGAATCTTAATGCTTCTCAGGTATTAGATAAATTATCTTGTAAAATGGTATGGAGATATTTTCTTGCCTTTTATTTGGACAATATAGAGGTTCCCAAGTTTCTCTTGTTGATAATTGTGGTAAAGGGCCTAATAAAATAATCCCATGACAGCTTTATGTTTATGTTTTTTGTTTTAAGGCAATTTATGCCCATTCGTAAAAGGAGATCTCCAAAGGGTGGAGACATAATTCCAACCCCACTCTTTTTTCATCTCAGTTGGTTTGAAACAATGAGGTTTAGGGTTTAAATCTAGGGTCTTATGGTTTAGGGTTTTAGAGAAAGAAGAAAGAGATTAGGAAAATATTATGTCTCTCTCATATTATTTTATTATTTATATTCTACTAATAGTATACTAATAATATATAAGAGATACTAATAGTACACCACTATTACATTATATTATATATAAGACATAAAAATAATACTTAGAGGGTGGAGGATGGCTAACTAGTGCTATATGAGCCTCCAGGTGGAAGAGTATGTGGACCATTTGCTCTTGTACTGTCCTATTGTGTTTGGTATTTGGGGACATTTCCGTACCTGCATGGGTGTGGATTGGGTCTTTCCCTCCTCCTTTCACAACTTCTTATCATGTTGGGCTTCAATTAGTTTGGCGGGTGCTCACGAGGCATTATGGTTGGTCCTCCTTGGAGCCATATCATGGATGATATGGAAAGAACGAAATCTTAGAGTTTTTGAGGATACTTCATCGCCCTCTTCTCGCATTTGTGCTCGTATCCACCTGGTTGTTTTGGAATGGGCGGGGCTTTACACTAGTGGGGAGGAGTTAAGGGTGTTGCTGGATGGACATTCGCAAGCCCGGCCAAATCGGGTTAGATGGCCTTGAAGGGTGTTTTTGGTTTGGTCCTTGAGTTTATATACTTGTAAACTCTTGCTTGTTTGCTTTTATGTACCTGTACCTTTTTTTTTCATATATGCATTGCTTGATTATCGATAAAAAAAAAAGTTGGTGTATAGATATCACCCATGCCCAACTTGCCGACAATATTACGAACTGAGAATCACCAAAACCCTTAGTCAAAACATTGGCTAACTGATCTTTGAACTTTACGAATGGAGTGCAAATGTATCACAACTTCAACTTTTCTTTGATGAAATGGCGATCAACATCAATATGCTTAGTTCTATCATGTTGCATAGCGTCTATCTGAAACCAAGCCAACCCAGTTTGCATCAATGTAGGCTTCAACTTATAGGTTGCCTTGACAAGTATTCATCAAACCTTTTTCAGGTGACGACTTTAAATAGCGGAAGATTCTATTCACTGCATCTAGATGTCTAGTGGTCCGTGCATGCATAAATTGACTAGCAATACTGACTGCATAAGCAATGCCTAGCTTAAGGAGAGATAGATAGATGAGTCGATCAACAAGTCTCTAATACCTTTATGTATCCAGTAGACGTTTCCCACTATCTTCACTAAGCTTGTGATTAGGATCAATGAGTGTATCACATGGCTTGCAACCATCATACACGTCTCTTCTAGAAGATCAATAATATACTTGCTTAGATGAAAATACCGTTCTTGGACCTGACAACCCCTATCCCAAGGAAGTACTTCAGCTGACCGAAGTCATTGATCTCAAACTATTCTGATATCCATGATGTGGCAGCCCAGATGGGTTCACCATTGAGTTTTATCGAGTATGTTGGGATATAATTGGGAAGGATGTCATGGCTGTGATGCGCGAGATGTATGAGTTTGGGCGCTTTGATAAAGTGATTAACAACACTTTTGTAACTCTAATACCCAAGAAAAAGGGAGCAGTGGATATCATTGACTTTCGCCCCATTAGTCTAGTGTGCAACATTTATAAAATTCTATCCAAGGTTCTAGTAGTTAGACTTAGGAGAGTGATGGGGCCTATCATTTCTCCACAACAAGGGGCCTTTGTAGGTGGTTGCCAGATCCTCAATGGTATCCTAATAGCCAACAAATGCATTAATGACAGAATTAGATCTAAGGTATCGGGCATTGTGTGCAAAGTGGACATGGAAAAAGCTTACGATCACGTTAACTGGAGTTTCTGGGATATGTGTTGAAAAGAATGGGTATTGGTCCTAGGTGGTGTCATTGGATATAGTTGTGCATTTCATCGGTGCCGTTCTCCATCCTTCTTAATGGTAGCCCGATCGGTTACTTTCAAAGCTCTAGGGATTTAAGACAGGGGATCCTCTTTCCCCTTTCCTATTCATCATCGTTTCTGAAGCTTTGAGTAGGATGTTATCTCGAGCGGACGACTCGGTCTTCGAAAGTTTCTCTTGGTAGAGACAGATTGCGGATCTCTCATCTCCAGTTTGCGGATGACACCCTAGTTTTCTGTAGAACATTACAGCAGGATCTCATCGGTCTTAGGAGTCTCTGTGTTTTGAAGCAGTCTCTGGGTTGCGAGTTAACATGTCTAAATCTGAGATCATAGGGATTGGAGAGGTCTTCGTCATGGCCGGCCTTGCAGCTTGTGTTGGTTGTAGGGTGGGGTCCCTTCCATCAGTATATCTGGGCATGCCCCTCGGGGCCCATTTTAAATCTAAGTTTGCGTGGGCCCCGGTTTTGGATAAGTTTGCTAAGCGTCTGTTGGGATGGCAATCGTCTTACTTATCTAAAGGCGGAAATCTAACTTTGATCCATAGCACCCTCGGTAGCTTGTCAACCTTCTTCATGTCTAGCTTTGTTATCCCGCATTCCGTAGCTCGGTCCCTAGAATAGATGCAGCTGGAGTTTCTTTGGCATGACAAAGGGGGTTATTTCAGGTATCATCTGGTAGATTGAGCTTCTATTTGTTGCCCTAAATGTGAGGGGGGCTCGGTTTGAAACCCCTGTCTCTAGTAAACAAGGATCTTCTGGGAAGTGGGTCTTTCCCTCTTCCTTTCTAAACTTCTTATCTTGCTGGGAATTGGTAAGTGGGGATGGTTCAAAGATGGCTATTTGGCGGGTTCTGCCAAGCGCAGTAACATGGGCAATTTGGAAAGAGAGGAACAAGAGGGTCTTTGACAACTTACACTCATCTACCCATAGAATCTGCTCTCGCATTGTTTCTTTGGTTGTGGATTGGGTTTCTTCTAGACAGGGAGGGGTGAACATGAGCTTACTTTTTGCCCAATCTGCCCACGGGGGGTTATCATGGTTGTCTTGTTGTTTTTCTTTCCTTCCTTTTGGTGGTTCATGATCTCGTGAACTTCTATCTTTAGTTGTCTTTGTAGCTTGCTTAGTTGCTTCATTTATAGATATATTTGCATGAATTATCGACCAAATATAAAAAAAACCTGCTCTTTAGTAACGTTATCTCATCCATATCATTCTCTGTTACTACAATACCATCCTCGTACATAATCAAGATGTCACCTTCTGATGAGATCGCTTGATGAACAATATGTGGTCTGCTTGACTTTGCTTGTTATCATTCTTCACCATAGGGTTGGGTATGCATAGAGTCATGCTAATTAGTACCCTATTTGTAAAGTACTTGGGTGGTACTACTACAACCTTAATTGTATATATGGATAACATAGTTAGAACAAGTGACAACCTAGAGCTTCAAAGACTTGAGATATTTCAATTTAAAGATTTTGAGATCAAGGATCTGGGGTTCTTAGGGCTCGTTTGGATCATAGGAATTGGTAGGTGGGAATTAGAATTGGAGAATAAGAATTTCAACTCCGGTCTTAGAACGCCCATGATTCATACAAATTTCAATTCTAGTAGGAATTGAACAAATGTCAATTCCTACAGTTTGTGGGAATTGCAGTATCCACCTAGAAGGTGGACATTTGCAATTTTCATACGCATGAGAATTGACATAGATCTTTTATAACTTGACTAGTTGACTATCCCTCTTTCTTAACTATCCTAGATTTTTTGTATTTGAATTATTTTTTTGTAATTTCTTTAAAAAACTTATTTTAGAAGTTTGAAAATTTATTAAAGAACTATGAAATAAATGTTGTTTAACAATATTCAATATATATATATTTATTTAATTAAACTTAATTTTTAAAATAATTTTAGTTATATTTATAATTTTTTGTTTTTTAAGATAAACTTATATTTAAACTTAAATTAATTTTTAAATATATTGTGATTATTCATTCTTATATTTGATTATTAAAATAATATATTTTGCGAGTGCAATATAAAATAGTTTTCCATTACATATACATATGATATATTTTTCTATATATATACTTTAGTTTTATTCTATAAAAATAGAAATAGAAAATTTTATTATCGAAGAAAAATATATTATTCTACTGAATTAATTTACATTAGTAGAAATTTATAACTTAATAATAATGTCATTATCTGTACCAAGAAGCAGAGAGACCTACTATATCATAGATTAGAACTCATTTATTTAGATGGTAGGTCCAATTGATCGTATTCAATTCTATTTGTATATATATATAACAATTTATCATATGTATATGTATCTAAAAAAATGATTGTCTACCATATATATATATATATATATATATATATATATATAACAATTTACAAGTGGACTTTTAGGCATCCAAACAATGAACTTAAATAGCTTATTTTTTAAATTCCGCAATGTCAACCAAACAGTGGTATTTCAGTACAGACTTTCCAATTAATAGATATTGCAATCAAGGTTCTAAATATCGACAATATCGGCGATATAACGCCGATATTTATCGGTATCGGCACTTGCTGACACATCTATACAGTGTAAGGTATTTTTTTACATGATGTCGTGAGTTATCACCGAAATATCTACGATATGTCGTCGATATCTCACTGATATCGACTGAAATACGTGGCACCCAAATTTTTCAAAGGTGTAGTAGCATCCATCCAAAAAATAAAAACTCACGGACTGAAATCAGTCCTCATTCCTTGATTTAGAAGAAGAAAAAAAAAGGAAAAATGGTTGAGACTTGAGAGTGGAGAAGAAAGAAGGAAGAACCGAAGAAGATGGTACATACCTGTGAAGAGTCATCGCCATTGCCGTGAGGACTGAGTTGCTACCTTTGCTGATTGCAAAAGCCCTAGATCACTAGATGCCAAGGTCGAGCTTATCCCTCTCCACTCTTCCCTTTTCCGAGCTCTACATGTCGTCTTTTTTTGGGTTGGGTTTTATTCTGAAGTTCTGAAGTATACGAAGACTTAAAAGAGACCCTTATAAGGGTTATGCCAACTTCACTCTGTTTTAAACCTAACAAGGTCAAGGTATTGCTAACTTCACTCTCTATTAAAACCTTTAAGTGTTTTAAACCCTAACAAGGTCAAGGGTAATGCTAACTTTACTCTTTGTTACTAATATTCTCTTTTAATTATTTTTAGTAATATTAAAAACTAAATAATTTCTTAATAATATTTTATTCAAAATTATTTATTGGTAATAAGATTATGCCCATAAGGGGTTTTTAGTAATATTAAAAAATTAATAATTTCTTAATAATATTTTATAAATTCAAAATTATTTATAAGTAATAAGATTATGTCCATTAGGGCTTTTTAGTAATATTAAAAAATTAATAATTTCCTATTAATATTTTATAAATTCAAAATTATTTATAGGTAATAAGATTATGCCCATAAGGGCTTTTTAAAAATAAACAAAATATACTACCACTTTGACTAATCAGTAATCACTTAGCTATAATTTATAAATTAACATATTATTTAACATACTATTTTTAGTACAAAAATATATAAGTTAAAGTGTTAACTTATAAATTTATAAGTTAACATACTATTTTTAGTACATAATTTAAAAATATATATTCTAAAAATAATGTGCCATATAAGGAATTATATTATATGACAAAAATTAATATGTTAAAAACTAATATTGATTTATTATACACCCAATTTAATGTATGCTTGTATTATTATGAAACTTATAAATTATTAATTTATGATTGATTGAGAAATGAATGAAACATGAATCAATCATACATTATTGTCACTCGTCAGCGCATATCTTTACTCTCTTCTCATTGCATCTCTTATGTATATTATTGTTTTTTTTTAATGTTTTTATTCTAAAAAGTGTATTAACATCTATTTTAACATTTCTTGAAGTTTCACTGCAAAATTTCATCTTTTGCCCGTTTTTATTTATCATTTTTCTAAAAATCACCGATAAACGATATATCTTTCGATATATCCTTTTTCCACGGCTCGACATGTAGAGCGATATCGATATTTAGAACCTTGATTGCAATGCCTATTCATTAGAATTCTTAGGCATGTTTCAATTCTTGACATCCAAACAAACCCTTAAGGTATTTCTTTAGAATTGAGAAAGTATCTCTATTTCCCATAGAAAATATGTTTTTGACTTGCTGTGAGACACTGGAAAAATCAGAGCAAAATTGGTTGATATACCAATGGGAGCCAATCTCAGACTTGATCATGAAGGTAACCTCTTGAGGATGTTGGGATGTTCCAGAGATCGGTTGTGAGGCTGATTTACTTATATCTGATGCATCTAAACATTACTTATTCGGTTAGTTTATGCATAAGCCACGAACTCTTCATCTAGAGTTAGTTGAAAGGGTGCTAAGATAACTCAAGTTCTCTCCTGGAAAAGGTTTTTTTTGTTAATCTCTTGGAAAAGGTTTACTCAGGTTTACAGATTGAAGATCTGTATCAAACCTTTGTACTTTTGGTGGAAACTTGGTCACATCAAGAAGCATGAAACAAGCAGTTGTAGCAACTAGCAAGGTCAAGTGTTGAAGGAAAATAGAGGGCAATGACACATGAAGCATGTGAGTTACTCTAGATCAAGATTCTAGTGACAAAACTTGGATTTTTAGTTCAGTTATAAATGAAGTTGTATTGTTATAACAAGGCTGCTATTAGTATTGCTCGCAATGCAGTTCAACATAACAGACGCAATACATCGAGGTTGATAGACATTTTATTCGAGAAAAAGTTGCATTGAGAGTGATTAGCCTGCTATTACTCAAAGAAGAGGATCAGTTGGCTGACATTCTCACAAAAGTAATGGCTTATAGTGAGGGTATTTTTGTTATCACTATTATTTAATTAATAAAACATGAATGTACACCACATGGGTGTATCTCTCATTCACTCTTAAAGGAAACATATTTTTCTCTTCCTCTCTTCTTCTTCCTTCATTCTTGCATTTAGGATTTCAATTTCTGCTACAGTTTATGTCACGTGGTATTTATCTCATTTTCTTATTACTGTGAGTTTTGAGTGTTTATTGATATTTTAAAAAAATCATTTTTAATGCAAGTTTCTTGGGTTTACACAATGTCTCCATGGTTTCCAATAGTATTTCCAGACTCTCATAAATTTCCATGAAATGTTTTCACTTCCTAGATGGTCGAAGTATCTACTGAAACCAAAATTTAAAACCTTGAGCCACAAGTCTTGGGCGTAGAGCTTTGTTGGCCTCTTGATAGAGAGATATGATTGATGACTTCAAACTAGATCAAAACTCTATGTATAATTCATGACTTGATATTTTATGGGTGTAATGCACTGTTTCAAATCTCCCGAGAAATACCCAATTTCTCCCGTGAAAAATTGAGAAAAACATCTATAGTTTAAAACTCTGTTTTTATCGCGATATTTTAAAAAACTCTCGAGAAATATAATTTTATCTTTTTATCCTGTATATATCGCGAGATTTAAGCGGGATTTTAAAAATATTGTGAGAAATGCACAATATTTTTGATTTTATGAATTTATACCTTAGTGATATTTATTACTATTTTTGTAATTTCAATATATTTTTTTAATCATTGCTGAGATTTAGTTGATAAATACCCAAAAAAATTCAGATTTGAAAATCTCCTGAGAAAAACTTCGACCGATAAAAACCCGAGAACAAAATTTGTAACACTGGTGTAACGTAATAATATTTTTCTTTTGGGGATGTATTGTTTATAAACACTCATTTATGTGCACCTTCGACATTATTGTTTCAACATACGTGACAATGCATGTCACTTGACCTAAATCTTGCATTTACTGTTTATGCTTGTGTTTTATTATAAAATGGGTTCAAAGTGTGTATTTAATATTGATGCTTAATTAATGATTTTCTAAAGTTTTATCTTAGACTTCCCATGCTTCCGTAAGGTTCCCCATGCTTTCATAATTCTTACAATCCCATAAACTTCCACGAATCATTCTGTTTCCATAGTGAACAAAGCTTACACTGACACCAAAGTTTTAAACCTTGATTCTTTGACTGACTCAGTTATTAATGCAGATGGGGCTGTAATGACTTGGGAATTTAAATATTTTAATTCTACCTAAGGATGTATATATTGGACATCATGAGTCAATTCCACATATATCCTTTTTATATGGCTCATGAACTTGCTTTTGTTAAGTGTTAATTAACTAAACTTTTTTTTGCAGTTTTATTTCACATTACGTGCTGATCTTGACTATCTTGATGGGAAACACACTGTAAGTCTTCTGAATATTAATTATGTTTCTAAGAGGATTGGATTCTAAACGTCTTGTTTCATCAGACATATAAAGGAATATTCTCTTCATGTTCATCAATGCAGGTGTTTGGGGAGATTGCTGAAGGCCTGGAGACCTTGACAAGAATAAATGAAACATATGTGGATGAGAAGGGGAGACCATACAAGAATATCCGGTTCATTCTCATCTTACTTTGTATATTTACTTCACTGATATGCAGACAATTTATAATGTTCTGCTCTGATGGTTCTCTTGCTTCTTTTCTGCTGATGCTTGTAAATAATCCTTCCAACCTATTATGTTGCAACAGAATCAAACACACGTACATACTGGATGATCCTTTTGACGATCCTCCCCAGCTATCTGAGTTAATTCCGGAGGCTTCCCCAGAAGGAAAACCAAAGGATGAGGTAACATTAAGTTGGAGCATTATATTCTTCATTGTGGTTACAATCAGTAGCAAGGTATTATATCTGATTGACCATGCTTGTATTGACCAAACTAGTTATTCATTGAGTTGGTTGAAACTTGAAATTGCATAATTTGACTCAACCCAGTCAAGTTTCAAGTTTGGTTTCCAGATAATGGAGTTAGAATTGTTGGTGCTTTCTTGACAGACTTTTTTCGTAATGGTCATGACCACCTGTAGCCTAATGTTATTTATATTTCTATTCTTTCATTAGATTGATGATGACGTGCGGCTTGAAGATGACTGGGTTCCTATGGATGAGCAATTGGATCAAGCAGAGCTTGAGGAGGTTCTTCGCACAAAGGAAGCACATTCTAGTGCAGTTGTTCTCGAGAGTGTACGCATCTGATTGATATCTCTTGGTTCCTGTTTTTGATATCAGATTACATGCAGTCTTATTTATAAAGTAACTCGTTGATATTAATTTGTGCGCATCACAGATAGGAGACATACCTGATGCTGAGATAAAGCCTCCGGAGAATGTGTTATTTGTTTGTAAGCTAAACCCAGTTACTGAAGTGAGTGCTTATTTTCTTGTGACTGAATTGGAAACTTTTCCTTTTTATACGTTGTGAGGGCTCACAAGGGTACCAAAGGCTTTTGTTTTCTTGCATGGATGCCTACTCTATCCAGTTCCTTCAAGATGTTTCTTGCTTCCATTTTTCAACATTAAATGTATCGTACTACCATTTTAATGGCAATGAAACTAAATTTTCCAATGCTTGTTAGTCTAGTATGTATGTATATATATATATACATGCCTTATCATGGTGTATTCTTGTTCATCTTTTTGATGCAGGATGAAGACTTGAATACAATCTTTTCACGTTTCGGAAATGTTGTTTCGTGAGTGCCTAATTAATTAAATATTCTTTTTCAAACTCATTTCAATCATGTTAAATAGTGTTTCTTTCTGTTATTTAATTTTCACAACAATGTTTACCATTGTAGGGCTGATATTATCCGTGATTATAAGACTGGGGACAGTTTATGCTATGCTTTCATTGGTGAGTATAATTCTATTGATACTTTTGGGAAATACTTGTGTACATGTTTTAATGGAACCAAAAGGTTTTAGCACCTTTATTTATGAAATTCCCCTGCAATGTTTCCTTTGTCCTTATACTTTGAATTCTGAAACACAAGAAGTATGAACCTCTTTCAACAATTCACTCTGAAGTCAAAACGGATTAAAAAGATATATGCACTTCAGAATTAGCAAAATATTGTATATTATCAGGTAAAGAAATAGTGTATCCTTTTCTTATTAATAAATAAAAGGTTCTTGAGTCATATAATTCCTCCACTGAGCTTATATGTTAAGATGTAAGGCTGTAGGGTATGTATGCATGTATCAAAAGTATTACGTATATGTTCTACACTTCTACAAAGTTATTGACAACTAGATAGTATGGCAAAGTTTCAACATGTAGTAGCAGCACTCAACAAAAAAGAAGTTTAAATTTATAGTAGTATTTCACCAAGAATTGAAGAAAATGAATGAAAATGATACAATTTTAAAAAATAAAAAAGAAAAAGTCATAATGAGATAAAAGAAAAACTATCCGTCCATTCATTATATTTCAAACAGATCAAAATAAAAAGAAGATACAGGCCATTATCCAATAGAAAAGAAAACTATACAGTGATCAACTTAAGGACTATTTAGGTAATGGATTTCTAACCTTTGAGTTGCTGAGTCAATACTTAGAAAGACAAGTCAATAACTGACAACATTTCAGAAGGTCAGAAAATTATGTTTCTTTGTTTGCCCCTTGTCTTGCTCCACAAACATTGTGATTGTTCCATCACACTGGAGACCCACATCATGCAAAGAAGTGAAGACCTAAAGACTCCTATGCCTCAAATTCTCTCATTGCTTTCTATGAACCCAACAACTTGCATTGTTGGAACCTGCCACGACCCAAAATACCCTGTAGGAGTTAGGATACTTTGGCTCATGACTTGACCAGTCAAATCAAACCATTCTGTAAAATAATACAAGGCATGCTACAACGGAAGCTAAAACTTTATACATAAACAGTATTCGAAAAGAGGTTATTTTCAATTATTTACAACAAAACTAGAAGTAAGAGTGGACATGCCCACTCATCAAAATATAAACATTCTCTCCCCGTAGAAATAATCTTCATCCTCCACCTGATGCTCCATAGTATGTTCCTCCTCACCATAGTCTTCCTCAAACCATGGAACAAGAGCACATATGTCAAAAATTTCCAATATAGCACTTGCCAACATCAAATGTACGGCTGAGTATTGAAACACTCAGCGAGCACAAACCAATAGCTAACATTGTGATAACATACATCTCATGACTTGCATGTGAAATAAAACAATTCATTCATATTCAATGCATACAATTAACTACAAAGTCATTCTTAAAATCACATGTGCATGCTTAGTTTATTGTACTTTAAACTTACTTTTCGTGTTTTGAAAACATGTTTGCCGTGTGTAAAACATTGTTCTTGTCTTGTGAAAATTATGCATGTCTTGTTCTTGTTCTTGGCGTGTGAATCATGCTTATTCTTGACTTGTACTTGCTTGTGAGCCAGATGTTAGTGCCTTGAAATGATTTGAAGTTAGGTCTGTGAATACCCTTCACCAAATTGACACAATTAGGTCACCAACATCCTTGCACCAACCCTTATGTTTGGCATTATTAGTGTTTATGATCCTTGAAGCCTAGAATTTAGATCTTAGACATGATCCTTGAAGCCTAGTAATTTGATCTTAGACTTGTCTTGCATAAATCCCTTTTTATATCATGGAAAACATATGAATAACTGTAATTTCAAGAAATCGTGATCATGCCATGCATGCATGTGTATAAATTGACAAAATCTCAGCATATAATGCATGCATGTGCAAAAGCATGTATCTACAAATCTTTAAAACATGGAAGCATGCTTATGGAATTCAATTTTAGTAAAAACAGAACAAGTAATATGGTTAATTAACATATTACAAAACAATTCAACCTTCAATTCATATTTAATAAGGACAAAGCTAGCTAGAGAATGTACCGACCCTTTTTAAAATGAAATCTCAGTTGAGAAACAAGCTTCAGAAGACAGGTTCGAGCTTGAGGAAACTCTGGAAACCAGAATTTTGCTCCACACAATCTCACATGAACAATTTCTACCAAAATCCCCAATTTCTTTTCTTCTTCTTCTCAAAATCTCTCTCACAACAAATCCTAGGGTTTGTAAACCTTTAGGACCGAATTCTCTTTCCTATTTATTGTCTAAAATGTTTCAAAAGAAATCCCCAAAGTAAACTTATTAGAAGTCGGTTGGTGAAGTTCTAGGTTGAATTTCAGCTGTTTCTGGGCAATTTCGTCAACGAAATTGGGTTCGCTGACGAATTTCCTCGACTAATTTGAAGCACTTCGTCGCCGAAATTCGTTGACTGGTCCTGTGATTTTTTCACTTTGGTATTTCGATCATAACTTTTGACTCGCTTATTGGATTTTGACGATTCTACTTGCGTTGGACTCGTCATTCAAAGATGAACAATTTTGTCTCTAATGGACAAATCCTAATTCTGAGTTTAAATGGTCGAAATAGGCTCTAAATCTGACTGGTTATTAATTACAGCAGCCAAAACTCCAGAAAACTCACATTTGATTTAACTTTGACTCAAAATATGAGAAAGTGATAAACATGAACATTGAAGTGAGTTTCAATATCTTTCTAATTGTTCAAGAATTACTCGATTCCGATCAACGGTGCAAAAACTAGAGTTCTCTCAAGTTGAGGGTGTTTCCAAACATCCCTCTTTTTGACACTTAGAGTATTTCTTACTTTTGTTTCATTTATCCCTAACACCCATAATCAAATTCTATACATATTTTAATTCATAAAAAAAAAACTCATTTCATTTTAAAACATGAAACCACAAGTGCATTAAGGCTTTGAGCCTTGAAGGCACTATTCACAACACTATTCACAAGATTAAGAATTTAGTTCCGAGATTCTACATTCTTCCCCCCCTTACAAGTCCCCGAAATTAAGACGACACATGCAACATCAAAAACAACTAAGTAAACTATTGGGGATACATTTTTCGTATTTCATCTTCACGCTCCCACGTAGCTTCTTTAGCTGAATGGTGTTGCCAACGAACAAGAACCAAAGGAAATGTCTTGTTTCTCAAAACTTGATCTCTCTTATCCAAAATTTGAACAGGTTACTCCAGCCATGTGAGAGGTGGTAAGGCAACTCAGTAAGCAACCTCACCAATTCTAGTGATGATTTCAAAAGGTCCCACATATCTTGGGCTGAGCTTGTCTCTCTTACCAAACCCAAGGTTCGTAATATCGGCGATATATCGCCGATATTTTTCGGTATCGTTGAAGACCGATGCATCGACACCCTGTTTAAAAAAAAATACACAGTATCGGTTAGTATTGCCGATATATCTCCGATATCGGCGATATATCGACGATACCATGTTGATATCGACCAAAAGCAAATGAGTCCCATCCAAATCAGAGATTCGGTCAGGGTTCCCCTTTTTTTTCACATGTGCAAGCATCCATCCAAAAAAAATCAGTACTAACTACAGAAAACCCGTGAATGGTGTCTGATTCATTGTCTTTAAATTTGGAAAAACCTACATATCATTCATGCAATTGCGATCTTGAGAGTTCACACTCTGAAAATCTTCGATATAGTGGAAAAACAAAGGAGGGGGGGGGGGGGTTGATTTAGAAGAAAGAAGGAGGAAGAAGGAGGAAGAAGGAAGAAGAGGCCAGAGGGTACCTGAGCTAGTCCACTGTCGCCATCCACCGTCGTCTTCGCAGTCGCCGTTGCCAAACGCCCAAACCCAAGCTAAGGTTCCTCCTTACCCCTCGGCTCCTCTTCTCTACGTGTTTTTTTTTTTTGGTTCTGTTCTGTTCTATTCTGTGATCTGAACTCTGAAGTATATGATTCCTTCAGATAAGCTTGAAACCTTATAAGGGTTTGCTAAGTTCACTCACCCTACTTAAAACTTAAAACCCTTATAAGGGTTTGCTAACTTCACTCACTCCCACTTAAAACTTAACACCCTTATAAGGGTTTGCTAACTTCGCTCACTCCTACTTAAAACTTAAAACCCTTATAAGGGTTATCTAACTCCACTCCTACGTAAAACTTAAAACCCTTTCATGGGTTATCTAACTTCATTCTTACTTTTTTTTTTTTTTTTTAAGGGCTTTAACTTTTAAGTAAGATTATATTAATGTATTTTTTTTTTCTATGATAATGCATTTTTTTCTATAAAACTAGCATTACCTTATAAACCCTTATAAGGGTTATTTAATTGTTAATGCATTTTTTTTGTAAAAAAGTTGTTATGTTAATGTTAGGGATTTTAACCTAAAATTTAAAAGGTAATACTAGTTTCACACTTTCACTCTCTTTATAAATTATATGGAGGTTTTAATTTAAAAAAAGCTTCACTATATTGAAATATAACAAAAAAAATAATAATTTCTTGATAAAGATGTATCTCTAGCAAATTATGCCCATAAGACCATTTTAGTAATATTAAAAAATTAATAATTTCTTAATAATATTTTATAAATTAAAAATAATTTATATGTAATATCTCTAACCTCATAAGGGCTTTTTAAAAATATAATAACACCTTGACTAATCAGTAATCACTTAGCTATTCTTTTTAGTAAAAAAATTTAACATACTTTAACTAATCAGTAATCACTTTGATTAATAAGTTAACATACTTTTTAGTACAAAAATTTATAAGTTAATATACTATTTTTATTACATAATTTTAAAAGATTATAAAACATACTATTTTGAAGAATTTTTTTTTTTAAAACTGGTCTGCCATATTAGAAATTATATTATATGCAAAAAGTAATATGTTGTAAACTAATATTGATTTATATTATACACCCAATTTTAAAAAGTATTAAAAATTGTAATATAAGGCCGTTTTTTCTATTTTAATTTTTAAGAATTATACTTGAAATTCATGTATATTTTTATTTAGTTATGATCAATGTTATATATATATATAATAATTACTGAAACTTGATTATGGGTCTGCACATTGCCTTAGGAGTATTACATCTACTTTAATTATTTATCTACTCTAATGTGCACTCATAAAGTCATAAGTATTTCAAATTGTCAAATCAATTAACATGGATAAGCATTAAACAAAAAGTAATATGTTATAAACTAATATTGATTTATATTATACACCCAATTTTAAAAAGTATTAAAAATTATAATATAAGGTCGTTTTTTCTATTTTAATTTTTAAGAATTATACTTGAAATTCATGTATATTTTTATTTAGTTATGATCAATGTTATATATATATATATATATATATAATTACTGAAACTTGATTATGGGTCTACACATTGCCTTAGGAAAATTACATCTACTTCAATTATTTATCTATTCTAATGTGCACTCATACAGTCATAAGTATTTCAAATTGTCAAAACAATTAACATGGATAATCATTAAAAAACAGAGGCGATAGGAGTTGATTATATTATGTGTTTAACTTGATTATATTTTTTAATGATCCACTGTGCAGTATTTTTTATATTGTAAAAGAATTAGCCTGAGTAATTCCATCACTCTATAATTTGTAAAAGAAATAAAAACCTTTGTAATTTGTATTTCGACAAAGAAGTTTTGCTTGATGACATTAAGCTTGTAATCATCTAAACAACTCTCAATATACACAGATTACATTAAAATAAAAATTCTATATATTTAAAACTTAAACAGGAGTCCCGCACATTTAAATAAAATTGCATCAACTTCTTTTTACATAATTACATCCACTTCTTTTTACATAATTACATCAACTTCATACTCAAATAAAATTACAGTCGTCTTCCTTTTTTCTTGATGCAGGGTCTCCGATCAGTTAACCATCTCCTCTCTTTTCCATATTGATTTTGTCCTGTAAAAACATTGAGCTCATCAATTACATATAAAAATAGTTTGAGAAACTAAATTAAAATTCAATTACTTATCATATAGAAACAGTTTGAAAAACTAAATTAAATTTCAATTATTTATCAACTGTAATGTGCATTCATAAGCTTTTCATATTTCTAAAACAATTAACATGGATAATCATTAAAAAAATCACGGGTTTTGGTGCTTGATTATGTTATGTGTTTGACATTAATATTTATTGGTGATCCACTAGGAGATGGTACGGGACATAGGTTGGTCGCATGGAAAACAAATAGAAGGGAACAAGAATGAAGCAATATGTAATTATTGTGGCAAAAAAATAAGGAGCGGTGGAATTACCCGGTTAAAGTGACATCTTGCCGGGGGTGATTCGAATGTGGCAGACTGTCTAAGTTGTCCGATGGAGGTCAGACAAGCTATGAAGGTTAACCTTACCATTGGGGCTAAGCAGAGGCTGGAGCATGTCGCGGAGCAAAAGGCAATCCGTCAGGAAATGAGGCATGGTCTACAACCACCAGTAGATGTGGATGATGATGACGAAGATGATACTTTATACCCAATCGACTGTATTGGAGTTGACGAGAGGCTAGCATATCAACAGGGCTATCGTCAATCTATGCGCCAGCAGTGGGACAGAGATCAGGAGCGTTCATTTGCAGCTCGCATGCGGTCTGCCGATTTCAGAGGCAGTGTCGGAGCAGGACCTCTGATTTTGGGACTGGGACACAACCACATGGTATGTTTGGCCGCGGTCAAAGCATGAAAGTCTCGGATCTGCCACATGATTCATCTCTGTACAAAAGTCGAAATGCAAAACAGAAGCGGTTGAAGGAAATGTGGAGTGGGGGAAGTCTGGTGGAAGCGCTTGGAACAGCTGTATCCAAGTTTTTCATACATAGTCATGTGCCTGCTAATGCCGCCTCAACCCCACAGTTTAAGAACATGATTAACGAGGTAGGACGGGCTGGGCCAGGGGTAGAGCCTCCTTCTCCATATGAGATTATAGGTAAATACTTAGACGCAGAGGAGAAGGAGATGAGAGACTATATTGACACTCTAAAGCCAACGTGGGAAAATTTTGGTGTCACTATTATGTGCGATGGTTGGACAGGACCCACTAGGCTTTTGATCATCAACTTTATGGTCTACAGTCAGGAAAGGACAATATTTTTAAAGTCCGTTGATGCATCTGATAATATAAAGAATACAAAGTATATATATGACTTGATGAAGGGTGTTGTAGAAGAAGTGAGAAAGAAAAATGTAGTACAGGTGGTGACTGATAATGGTAGTGCCTTCGTAAAGGCTAGGAAGATGCTTATGAAAAAGTATCACCTATACTGGACCCCTTGCGTAGCCCATTGCATAGACCTGATGTTACAGGCGATAGGAGAAAGAAAATCTGTGAAGGAGGTTATTGACGAGGCAAGAACGGTAACCAACTTCATATACAACCACAGTTGGGTTTTAGCAAAGATGAGGGCCTTGTGTGGTGGTGAAATAGTACGGCCAGGGGTGACGCGCTTCACCACCAATTTCATTGCCTTGGAGAGTCTGTCCAAACATAAAATTGGACTAAATGCATTGTTCACTGGGACTGATTGGGCAGAGTATGGACAAAGGCGTACCGTTTTGGGAAAGAAAGTTGAGAACATTGTCCTTAACAACAAATTTTGGGACAAAGTGGATGATACGGCTGCCATACTAGAGCCTATTTACCGTGTCTTAAGGGTGATAGATGTAGATAAGTGGCTGACTATGGGTTCTGTGTATGAATTAATGCGGGTAATGAAGGCGTCGATAAAGAATGTGTCACCTCGTGGATACAAGTGAGTCCACAAGATTATTGATGCTCGTTGGGATAAGACAATGGAGCATCCCCTTCATGCTGCTGGTAAGTTTGATTTTTATTAGATGTTTACATTGAAGTATTGCATGCTTGTAATAATAATTGCATGTCATATAACTTTCACGTTTCAGCATATTATTTGAACCCAAAGTATCACTATAACCACCACTTGGGGAATCGGGATGACTTAATGAAGGCTGTTCACGACGTCTTCGAGACGTTCAACCCGAAGTGTAAGAGAAAAGGAGACTTCGGGAATGAGGTGAAATGTCTTTATCTCGTTAATTATAGCATATTTATGTGCATTATTGCATTCTAGTATATTCTATCTAATTGGAACATGTTTTCCCAAAATCTATAGCTAGTGCGCTTCAGGGATGTGCGGGGGAGCTTTGGAAGAAATGCTGTTAAGGAGGGAAGGTCTAGGATGACGCTGGGTGAGTAATTTCTTCCCAATAAAGTATATTTTTCTCTACATCAAAATATCTATGAAACTAATGTATAACATCGTTTAATTATCAGCTGATTAGTGGCAAATGTACTGAACCGACTGTCCAACCCTTATAAAATTGGCGGCTCGCGTGTTATCACAGACTGCTTCATCTTCAGCATGCGAGCAGAACTGGAGTACATTTGCCCTCATCCACACAAAGCAACGGAACCGATTTAGCTACAAAAAGCTGCAAAAATTGGTCTTCTGTCACCATAATATGAAGCTGCGACTCAAGCAACTGCAGATTGACACTGGGAAGCAGCCTAAGCAGGATCCTTTAGACCTGATGTTAATCGGTGCCATTGAGGATCAAGATAATTCACTTTCTAAGTGGGTTAAGGTTTCATCCCTTGATGAAGATGATGGGCGTCCGAACGCAGCTATAGCTAGCGTGGCCGTTGAGATGGGCATCGATGTAAAAAGGGTTATTGCTACAGAAGTGGGGTCTAGCACCAGCGGCAGCAGGAGCAGCTTTAGCATAGAATCATTTGATGAGATGATGAGAAGTCCAAGAGGTCCTGGGACTTCGGGTGCAGCAACCACTGGGACAAGTAGATTGTCCAATAGTAATAGTGAGGGTGGTGAAGAGTCTGATGACCATGATGAGAGTGACGGAGGCGGTGACAGTCCTGGGGATGGAGGCAACGTCGGAGTTGAACAGAGGAGAGACAGAGGCCTCTGAGCCCATTCACCGTAGAGGCTGACTTTGACCATACCACACAAGACCAAGATCATGGTGCCCCGTCTTCACATCCAGCAGAAAGCCAACCAAGTCATTACGTCTCTCGTCGAGGAAACAGGGGCAGGGGGCAGGGGGCAGGGCAGGGGCAGGGGTCAGGGTAAGGGCAAGAGACGAGATGTGGGACATGATGCTTGGTTTGAAGTCATGGAACATTCAGGCTCTAGTTCCAGAGGGTCTCAACGTACATGGTCCTGCAGCTATGACCAGGATACACAGTCTCAGGCATCAGGTTCTCAAGAACATAGCTCTGCACATTCCACACATTCCACACATAACCAATATCCTTATGGATATGTCTCAGGATATGAGCCACGTCCATATGGGTATGGAGGTGACAATTTCCAAATCCTAGTGCCTGTGGCAGTTGTGCCTCATCACCCACAGTATCCACCAATGGGCGTGCTACTACATCTTAGCCCAGATTATTACCAACATTATGTACATGAGTATACATCCATGTACCATAATGTGATGAGCTGGGCACAGTTGTACGTATGTGGAGACTCAGCACTATAGCCAGCCAAGTCAGGATAGAGATGATGACATCGAACCTTCGCGTAACTCCTTCTGGTGGTGATTGTAGGTTTTTTTGGTGGATTGTATTATGTATGTTTTTATTATTATGAATCTTATAAATTATGAATTTATGATTGATTGAGAAATGAATGAAACATGAATCAATCATAATTCATACATTATCGTCAACGCACATTTTTGCTCTCTTCTCATTGCATCTCTTATATACATTGTTATTTTTTTTAATGTTTTTTCTAAAAGGTGTATTAACATCTATTTTAATATTTCCTGAAGTTTCACTACAAAATTCCATGTTTTGCCCTATTTTTTGCTATTTTTTTCAAAAATCACCGATAAACGATATATCTTTTTTCCGCAGCTCGACAGGTCGACCGATATCGACATTTAGAACCTTGACCAAACCTCATCACACCTTTCATTGGAGAAATCTTGACAAACACATAATCCCCAATATTAAATTCAAGATCTCTTCTACAGGTGTCGGCATAACTCTTCTGTCTGCCGACAACAAAAGTCATCGGCTGAGTAACAAGTTACTCCGCGTATAAAACAAATCATAGTGAACAATATAATGAACATTAACTTGCATGCATTATACAAATTCCTACATCAGTTCACATACATAATCAGAGTGCGGAAAACAAACAGGTACATTATTTCAATTTATTTATTTCTTTTCTTTTCTTACTTTTTGTACTTTACACTTTATCGTTTCATGAATAACACATCCACATGCATTCGTAATAAATTAAAATATCGCTTTACCATATAAGGAAATGAGTTACTATACTTTACTTTACCGAGATACTACCCTTCGTACATTATCCGGGATAGACGGCTTAGTGCATTTTCCAGTACGACGGCTTACTTACTTTGGCATACTTATCGCTATTTTTATGGTATTCAGTGGTGCAAAATACAACATACATTATCGCTTTCATGTCTTTCTTTCTTACTTACTTTACTTTTAGTCTTACTTATAATCTTCTTAGTGTCTTCAATTCTCTCTTCATTCATATGCATATTTTTCATTCGTGAGTGCACAATGATACACTTTTTGTTTAAATTACACTTAAGACTAACCGTCAAGGGCCATAGGACATCTCACCATAGCGTCTCATTCCACTATGTTAACCAAGCCTAGGCAAACTTAACTTTCATCAAATGTTCATTTACCCAAATGTATATCATGTATAAAGAAACATAAAAGAAACACACAACCTTTCATATTTCCAATGATTCGACAATCTAAAATCATAGTTTATATTAAAATACACATAAATCACGATCTAATTTAGATATCAAAATCCTCTTTTGTTTAATCAAGATCAGTATCCTAATTATAACACCTTTCATCAATAATAATTCTCATGAATTATAAACATAAAATCAAACTCACATATAATTAAAATCCCACAAATAATTCATCCATTCAATTCCATCCATTCATCCCATTCTCTTCATAAATCCACACACTTCAATAAAATTTCTCAATCCTCTTGTTGAATCTTAAATAATTTAACATGGTTCTTCACATCCTAATTTAGCGATTCGAGAATAATGAAATTGAATCATAAATATGGTTATTCACATCCTATTTTAACGATTCAAGAATAATGAAACATGAATCATAAGCATGTTCATGTTCATGTTCATAGATCCTACATATTCTTACCTAGGTTTACTCCTTTTAATTCATCATTTTAGGTTAATATTCAAAATATGGACCACTAGATTCGTTATTTTACCTCACTTGATCGCTTCCTTACGATCTAACGCTTGCGAATAGGGCTTCGATCTCGATCTTCAAGTCTGTTTTCTTCTTTGAGGCTTCTTTAGGGTTTCTTTAATCTATCTTGATTTCAAGAAGGGAATGTATCCGGATTTTTATCAAGAAGGGACGCCTCAAGCAATGATCCATGAAACAAGATCCAAGATCTAATATCTTAGATCCAATCCAAGGGGTGTGTGGCTTCACAAACACGAGAAAATACGGGAATAAGAGATTAGAGATTCAAAACATCCAAGGGTGATCTTCACGACCACCATGGTTTCTCCACGAACTAAGATCCAATCAAATTCCAAGTGATCAATGATCAAGAACTAGATCTAAGAGGATAACACCCACCATCCAAGAATCAATTCATGTACAAGAACATAACTGCCAAGATCTGGAGAGGATATGCGGCCATACTAGAGGTAAGTCTTTTCCTTTTGCTAAATGTTGATTTCTAGAATCAAGAACCGAGAGAGAGAGAGAGAGAGAGAGAGAGAGAAGGGGGTCAACGGCTGCCATGCCTTTGAGAGATCACATCCAACCCCAATTTCGTAGAGGAAGATCACGTACAACTATACAAGAGAAGTCTTTGGGTCATGCTTTTTTTTTCAATGCAAAACCTATATTAAAGTCTCCTTTATCAAGGAAGACAGTATGTAGAGAGATATGTAGCTTGCGTAAGAAGAGAGATTGAAAGTAGAATTTATCTCAAAAAGGTAATGATGACATTCTACCATGATGATGTCATGGCCATGGATTCTTGGAAATAAAGCCACACAAGTCTTTTGCAAATAAAGAAAGAGAAGGAATCTTACCTCTTACGTAAGAGAGAGATGGGAGAGATCTTGTTTAAGAATAAAGTAACACAAAAGGTAACTCTCCTTTTTGGAAAGGATCACATGCAAGACTCCTTATGGAAAGATGACTTGCCATACACCCACCCTCCCTCTTATTCTTATCTTTACTATTATAATGGGAGAGGGAGGCGTAGCTTGATTTTTCCGAAATTCCCAAACTATCCTCTTATAAAACAAAACTTTGATTTGATGTTTTATTTTAATGTGTTAATGTTTTACTGTAATTCCCAAACTATCCCTATCTATTTAAAGAAGAGAATCACAGTCAATTGTGATTGAACTCGGGGAGAGTTCAATTACACCCGCAATTAACATGTGTCCCTTTTAACTCCTATTAACTATGGTTAACTCCTTTCCCTCGCTCTCACGTGCATCGCACGTGCCACTTGCTAGTAATAATAACCATAATTATTATGAAAGACAGACAACTCATGGTCTTGTTTTGATTTTTTTCACTTATTTTCTTCGTATAATTACTTTAAACATGTAACACAATAATTATTGGCAAGTAAACGATTCATTTATTAATTCATGACACGATTTCCAAAACGATTATCCTATATGACAAGATTAACGATGAATAAAAATTCGTGTCTCTACACATAACCTTCCCTTAAGTGTGATAGCTCCATCACCATTTAAAGAGAATTTATCACTCCCATTGCTAACTGCCTTATCTTTGTAAGCAATTAGCTCCGCATCCAAACCCTGCAACTCTTGGATCCGAACCAGGATACAAGGCCTGACAATAAGATTAGTCATAACCGGCCCAAAAGTGGGAATGCTGAAACTGGTATAGAGGTTCACCATGACCTCCAACATCTTTCACTCGTGAACCATCATGTGGGTTACAAGTCCAGGAGGCTTCCTACTCAGAGCATCTGCCACCACGTTTGCCTTACCTGGGTGGTACTGGATGGAACACTCAAAGTTTTTCATGTACTCCACCCATCGCTGCTATCTCATGTTCAGCTCTTTCTGAGAGAACAAATATTTCAAACTCTTGTGATCTGTAAACACTTCAAATTGTTCCCCATACAAGTAATGCCGCTAAATCTTTAGTGCAAAGACTACTGCTGCAAATTCCAAATCATGGGTAGGATAGTTCTTTTCATGGTCCTTTAATTGCCGAGAAGTATAGTTAATGACTTTCTTGTGTTGCATCAGAACACATCCTAACCCAACATGTGAGACATCACTATAAAATACAAATCCACCACTCCTAGATGGCACTGTGAGAATAGGGGTTGTAGTCAATTGCTTTTTCAATCCCATGAAACTGATTTCGCATTGATCACTCCAAGTAAACTTAGCGTTCTTCTGTGTCAAATACGTAAGCGGTGCCACTAAGCTGGAGAATCCTTCAACAAAACGCTGGTAATAGCCTGCCAAACCAAGAAAACTGCGAATCTCAGTAACACTCTTGGGTCTTTCCCAGTTCATCATTGCTTCTATCTTTGCAGGATCGACTGAGATACCTTCAGCAGATACAACATGACTCAAAAAGGCCACTTTCTCTAGCCAGAACTCACACTTGCTTAGCTTAGCATAGCATATAAGCTATTTTCTTGGAGAGTCTGTAGTCTAAGTCGAAGATCTCGATCATGATCATCCCGTGTCCTGGAATATAATAGGATATCATCCACGAAGACAATCACACATCGATCTAAAGATGGTCTGAAAACCCGATTCATTAGATCCATAAAAGCAGCCGACGCATTTGTCAAACCGAAAGGCATGACAAGGAACTCGTAGTGCCCGTATCGAGTTCTAAAGGCATTTTTGGGAATATCTTCTGCCTTGATCTTCAACTGATGATAGCCAGATCTCAAATCAATCTTGGAGAAGAATTTAGCTCCCTACAATTGATCAAATAAATCGTCTATCCGAGGTTATAGATAATGATTTTTTATCGTAACTTTATTCAACTGCCTATAGTTGATGCACATCCTCATCAACCCATCATTTTTCTTTACGAAGAGTACCGGAGCTCCCCATGGTGATACACTTGGTCGGATGAAATCAAGATTCTGCAACTCATCAATTTGCTGCTTCAACTCCTTTAATTCTATTGGGGTCATCCTGTATGATGCCCTATAGATCGGAGCGGTACCTGAAGCAAGCTCTATAGCAAACTCGATTACCCGATTTGGAGGTAATCCTCTTCAGGAAACACATCTAGATACTCACTCACTACTGGAATAGCTGAGGAGTTCTTTACTTTTGGGTTTGAAATACTTAGAGCTGTAAGACGAGCAACATCTCTCTTCCTTAGCCCTCGAAAGTGAAATGACTTAATTCCATCTGGCTTGAAATCTACTATCTTCTCAAAGCAAGTCACATGCCCGTGATGACTAGCAAGCCAATCCATCTCGAGAATGACATCAAAATATTGAAACTCAAGGATGATCAAATTTTCTAGCAACTCATGATGTCCAACTTGGACAATACAATTTCTAAAGGTACGATCTGCAACAACTAACTTGCCCAGTGGAGTCGAAATGACTAACTCACGTTCTAACAGACTAGACTCTGCTGAAAAACCCTCGACAAAGCTAGGAGAGACAAATGAATGAGTGGATCCTGTGTCGATCAATACTCGAGCTGAGCATTCATTCACTAGCAATGTGCCTGAGTATTAAAATTTACTAAGTATCAAACAAATATACACATACATCAATAGTTTAGAAATAACATGGTTAAATACATACATAGTAATCATATTTCATTTATGATTTATAAGTTTAACAAGGAAACTTTATAAGTACCCTGCACAACTTCATCAGATGCTTGTGCTTCTTGCTCCGTCATAGCAAACACCTTGCCCCGATTAGCTTGACGAGGTGGCTGTGAGGACTGCGGAGGTCTAGATGACCCCTGCTGAGAAGGCTGCCGAAATGGAGGTCTACCTCCCTGAGACCGTACTGGCATTTGTCAATGCGGACAATCCCTAATCTAATGGCCCTAGCCACCACAATGAAAACATCCTCCTGAAAGTCTCCTACACTCTCCAGTCGGATGTCTCTTCCCACAATATGTGCAAGCCTCATATGTAAATGAAGATGATACAAGCGGTGCATTTCTCGTGGCTTGAGAACTGGTGGGGCGAATATGTGTAGCCATCGAACGGAAAGTCTGAGGAGCAAATGGACGAGGGGCCTGCGAAGTAAAAGGGCAAGGGCTCTGCTGTGAAGATGGAGGCCTTTGTGATTGTGCTAGCCCAGAAATCTGATACTAGGCAGTCCTAGCCCTCTTCTCTGGCTGTGATGAGCTACTTTGTCCTCTATTCATCTCCCTTCTCTTGAAAAACTCCTCAGAGTTAGTCTCCTCCAACTGTGCCTTATCCACTACTTCTGGATATGTTTCATGTCGAAACATAGATATACTGTCTCTAATGTATCCCTTCAGTCCTCTTTCAAATTTCTTTGCCTTCATAGACTCTGTGGCTATCATGTGTGGAACAAACCTTGATAACTCCGAAAATCTTGCCTCGTACTCAGCCACCGACGTATTACCTTGCTCTAAGGTAATAAATTCCATCTCCTTCTTTTCTCTAATTCCCACTGGAAAATACTTCTTATAAAACACATCCAAAAATTCTCCCCAAGACCACTCTTAACCAGCTCAGTTTAAATCCCTGGTCCTCCTAGCAGATAACCACCAATGATCTGCTTCTCCCTCCATCATAAAAGCTGCCCATGCAACTTGTTCTGCCTCCGTAGGCTGTAATACCGAAAACAACTTTTCCAACTGTCTGATCCATGCCTCCGCTACAGTAGGATCAGTGGTACCATAGAAGACTGGAGGTCTCATCCTTCGAAAGGCTTCAATCTCTGCCTGGACTCTGGATGGGTTGTGTATAGGATGAACTACAGGCCACTGCCTTTCCGCCAACATATTCATGGTCTGAGCAATAAACCCAAGGATTTGAGTTAGATTAGGTTGTTCATCTCCTATTAGTATCTCCCCCTCAGATCTCCTGGTAGGATATCCTCTACCCTCTACTTCCACGACTCATGATGAACTCCTGAGAGGAATAACAATTCATGATTCTAAATTTCAATGAAAATACCACATATATACACATTATTCACATCATTCATATATTCATCAAAGCATTCACATAGTAATATAGTCATACAACTTCCTAGCGTGGCTAAGTTTTCACTTTCGGTTAAATATTAACCGAAATAAACTAAGACTAACTAATTAGTTTATTCTTGGAATAAGACAACCTATACGGACCTAATGCCTTTGCTTTGATACCACCTTTGTCACGACCCAAAATACCCCTTAGGAGTTAGGATACTTTGGCTCATGACTTGACCTGTCAAATCAAACCATCCTGTAAAATAATACAAGGCATGCTACAGCCGAAGTTAAAACTTTATACATAAACAGTATTTGAAGAGAGGTTATTTACAATTACTTACAACAAAACTAGAAGAGTGGACATGCCCACTCATCAAAATATAAACATTCTCTCCACTTAGAAATAATCTTCATCCTCCACCTGATGCTCCATAGTAGGTACCTCCTCGCTATAGTCTTCCTCAACTCATGGAATAGGAGCACATATGAAACTTTCTAATCTAGCACCTGCCGACATCAAATGTACAACTGAGTATTGAAACACTCAGCGAGCACAAACCAATAGCTAACATTGTGATAACATACATGTCATGGCTTGCATGTGAAATAAAACAATTCATTCATATTCAATGCATGCAATTAACTACAAAGTCATTCTTAAAATCACATGTGCATGCTTAGTTTATCATACTTTACACTTACTGTTCGTGTTTTGAAAAGATGTTTGCCGTGTGTAAAACATAGTTCTTGTCTTGTACGTGTCTTGTGTAAAACATGGTTCTTGTTCTTGGTATGTGAATCATGCTTATTCTTGACTTGTACTTGCTTGTGACCCAGATGTTAGTGTCTTGAAACGACTTGAAGTCGGGTATGTGAATACCCTTAACCAAATTGACACAATTAGGTCACCAACATCCTTGCACCAACCCTTATGTTTGGCATTATCGGTGTTTATGATCCTTGAAGCTTAGAATTTAGATCTTAGACATGATCCTTGAAGCCTAGTAATTTGATCTTAAACTTGTCTTGCATAAATCCTTTTTTATATCATGGAAAACATGTGAATAACTGTAATTTCAAGAAATCGTGGTCATGCCATACACGCATGTGTATAAATTAACAAAATCTCAGCATATAATGCATGCATGTGCAAAAGCATGTATCTACAAATCTTTAAAACATGGAAGCATGCTTATGGAATTCAATTTCAGTAAAACAGAACAAGTAATATGGTTAATTAACATATTACAAAATAATTCAACCTTCAATTCATATTTAATAAGAACAAAGCTAGCTAGAGAATGTACCGACCCTTTTTAAAATGAAATCTCAGTGGAGAATCAAGCTTCAGATGACAGGTACGAGCTTGAGGAAACTCTGGAAATCAGAATTTTGCTCCACACGATCTCACATGAACAATTTCTATCACAATCCCCAATTTCTTCTATTCTTCTTATCAAAATCTCTCTCACAACAAATCTTAGGGTTTGTAAACCTTTAGGACCGAATTCTCTTTCCTATTTATAGTCTAAAATGTTCTAGAAGAAATCCCCAAAGTTGGTAACTTATTAAAAGTCGGTTGGTGAAGTTCTAGGTTGAATTTCAGCTGTTTCTGGGCAATTTCGTCGCCCAAATTGGGTTCCCTGACGAATTTCGTCGACTAAGTTGAAGCACTTCGTCGCCGAAATTCGCTAACTGGTCCTGTGATTTTTCCGCTTTGGTATTTACCATAACTTTTGACTCGCTTATCGGATTTTGACGATTCAACTTGCGTTGGACTCGTCATTCAAAGATGAATAATTTTCTCTCTAATGGGCAAATCCTAATTCTGAGTTTAAAATGGTTGAAATAGGCTCTAAATCTGACTGGTCTGTAATTACAGCAGCCAAAACTCCAGAAAAGTCACATATTATTTAACTTTGACTCAAAATATGGAAAAGTGATAAACATGAACATTGAAGAGGGTTTCAATATCTTTCTAATGGTTCAAGAATCACTTGATTCCGATCAGCAGTGCGAAAACTAGAGTTCTCTCAAGTTGAGGGTATTTCCAAACATCTCTCTTTTTGACACTTAGAGTATTTCTTACTCTTGTTTCATTTATCCCTAACACCCATAAACAATTTCTATACATATTTTAATTCATTAAAAAAAAAATTTATTTTCATTTTAAAACATGAAACCACAATTGCATTAAGGCTTTGGGCCTTGAAGGCACTATTCACAAGATTAAGAATTTAGTTCCGAGGTTCTACAGAACCAATGACGACAGAATGCTAGAAAAAATGTCCATTAAATAACTTTTTGTCTGCATAATGGCCTAGAGTGGAATATTGCTTCACTGGTTATAAGTAGTAACAGTTCTCGAACTAGCAGCCTATCAAGACACTCTAAAGCCCTTACCACCATTATTATATAGATAAGGTTTTTGACAAAGCCCCTCTCAAGAAGGAGCCTTCCAGGATAAGAGGTTATTCCTTTGCAGGAAGCGTCTGTCAAAATTTCAGCCCCACTTCAGAGTTTTGGCTAGCTTCTCACAACCTCCATTGCAAGTTGAATCTGCGGAATCTCGGCTAGCTTCCTTTGCAGGAAACTATTGTCGAAAGCTATTTTGATCAATCAAAAGAAAATAGCCATGAAATATGTAGTATCTATATCCTTTATCACTTTTGTGTTCTAGTTATTGACATATATTCATGCTGTTGCAAATTTAATAAGTTTTTAAGGGAAAGAGGGGGGGGGGGCATGGACCCGTACCAATTTTTTAAGACCTTAAATGATTGTAGTAAAATTTGAATGAAAAAAAAACACATTCTTGAGTTTTGGGGATTGGTTTTTTTCACATAAATACATGCATATAATCCAACCATTTCAATTTATCAAGTTCAACATTAGCCAGACCAGTCAACATAGTTGCAATCGATTCTGAATTATTTAATTCGGAATGAATCAAATCTCCCCAAGTAGGATTCGAACCTATGATCAGTCAATTATTGATGCTCTATCTCTGAGCCATTGAGGAACAATGTGAGATTAGATCTCGTAGAGTTCGATTCTCATTCGCAACCCATGACAAATATGAGATTTACACATTTCTCTCTCACATTGTATAATATCTTATATTGTTGTGCAATATTTATGTTTTCTTTCTTTCTCTTCTCCAAAACTTGATGATGTATATTATCTTAGTCCATATGTGGAATACTAATGTGCATGTGGCCATTGGCATGCTTTTTGGCTTCTTATTTGTTGTTTTAGTTATGTTCATAAAATTCCTGTTTATTGAATACAACGAATTTTGTAAATTTTGTTATTTCAGAATTTGAGACCAATGAGGCATGTGAACAAGCGTATTACAAGGTATATTGAAGAAATGGTAGATTCCTTCTATTCAGGTTTCAAATATTGTTTGTGGCCGCATATTTCGCATCTTTTGACCTTGATATGTTTGATTCAGTTTGTGACCATGGGATTTTGAGTTGCCACCTATTCTAATTTGGAGGGAGAGGGAAAATAGGAACCCTAATCTAATGGATTAGTTATTGAAGAGGTATGGCCATATAGGATTAAAGGATTCTAGGTAAGATATTCGATTAAATCAAGGGAAGGTGTTAGGCACCCTTGATTTCCGCCAAAGGCGGTTTACCTACTCTTTAAATCCGATTAGATTATGGAAACTTGATAATATTCCTAATTAATATCACATGCTACTTTAATCATCATGTAAAATCGATAATTATGCTCAAAAGTCGATGGAAACATGCAATTCCAGATTTAATTAAGATTCACTAGTATGCTTAAGATAAAAAATTATGAAATAAAAAGGACTAACCTAAGGTTTCTACCTAGGGTAGTTGAACCCGAACAGGGTTGCCTATGCACCCATGCACATGGAAACAAGCCACACGTAGTTCAAAAGCATGCAATTTTTTTTGTCTATTGTTTGTCTTCTTTTTCTTTTTTTTTTGTATTTTTTGAATGGTCTGAACAATTTAAGCTCATGTAGGGATAGAGCAAAGTGAGCCAAACGCATTCTAATTTGAATATAAAAACTAATTACAGGGTTTGAAAAAATACCAAAACCATCATAGAAGGTCAACCCAGGGTCTAGATCCCATCATCCCGAATTTAGGGGTTTTAGGGTTGAAAATAGGGGGATGCAGCCAGGGGCGGAGCCAGAATTTTCTTGCAGGGGGCTAATAATAGGGGTTTGGGGACATAGCCCCATTTTTTTTTTTTTTTTGAGGGCCAAGTTCATTGGCCATTGCGTCTGTTTGTGTCCATTTTTAAGGAATACATTTTTTCTTAGAAGTTTAGGGGGGGCTAGAGCTGCTCATCCTCCCCGGCTCCACCCCTCTCCCAGGCTATGCCTCTATTAGTATTATAGGTAAATGATTTTTTTTTAATTTCAAGGGGGGAGCCCCCCTGGCCCCATGTGGCTCCGCCCTTGCATGCAGTCTGGTTCCAGTGCAGCAATGCTGCAGAGGCCCCTGTGCAAACCAAAGGGCATATTACACTAGCGTGCAGATTAAAATGAAACTAATGTTATTATTTAAATCTGTATTAAACGACAGTTTGGTTAATCAAAGGGCATATGACACTAGCATAGATTAAAATGAAATTAATGTTATTATTTATCAATATGAAGAAGAAAGGAATCCTTGCACTGGATCTGATGCAATAATTCCCCGTTGTCATTTTATCTTTCCATCATCATATTTCACAATGTTAACAAGTACACCAAAATTAACCATCTTTATTTGTTATAGATACATGCAGATCCAAACTACGTGCACTAAGAAATAGTAATGGCTGGATACCCAGAAGTTGCATTCATTGTTGATCTATTATGGTTGGAGCTCATTGTGGAAACTCATTGCCTGCAACACCTACATTCCATGAAGCAATGCTACCACTATATCTGGCTCGCCAACTAACTTCTCCCATTGGGAGTAGACAGCTACAAACTGTGTATATCAACTACTGACAACAACAAAATCCTGGAGAACAATCAACAATGACATGTTCCTTGGCACTGCACATGTTGTGGGGGGCTCATACCATAACCAGATCTAGTTTTGTGTGAACCCACTCTTGCAGCTGCAGCTTGTTGTTATAGTAACAAATAAAATCCAATTCTGTTATTAATTGGGAGGGATTTACCCCGGAAATCACAACAATTAAAAAGAAAGAAGAAAGGAAGATAGATATATATATATATATATATAAAGTATTTCAACTTTTGACCGGTACACCTCAGGTCTCATGCCAATTTCATGTTTCCATGTGAGAAAATATTTTCTTTGTGAGATATAATAGTGGCCAGATATTTAAACCCAAAAACTCTCCAACGATATTTGTTTTTGGAAAAAGTTGCGAGACTTTGATAATCTCGATTATATCTGTTACCCTACTGACTTGGCTATCCCATCAAGAGCACAGAGATACTTTATCCTCAATACTTGCCTAATGGTCCGAGCAGCAGTAGCTGGCTGCCGCTGCATGAAACTTATCCAACAAGCTTTGCAGGACTTAGCATTTCAAATCTATAACAGAGGAAGGGTCTCAAAAGGATAAAAGGAGAATTTGTTTTTCTACAACCTCAACTTGTCCTTTCAACTGAATAGTTATGAAGAATTATGCTGAAAAATTCACACAATAATATTGCAGCATTCAGTATATATATATATAAATTCCTCTATTGTTGGAGTGAGGACTATGTTGGTTTCGTAATTTCTGTTTAATAATTTTTTTATTTACTAATTTGTCATGACAGATGGATAATGCTTTAATTGATGATCGAAGGATACATGTAGATTTCAGTCAAAGTGTTGCAAAATTGTGGTCCCAATACAGGCGTAAAGATAATCAAGCAGGTAAAGATAATATTTTGAGGATGTGAATTTTTTCTTATTACTTTTCCAATTGATTTATGTTGTGTTTATCTTCTGTGTATTGCATCATGCAGTTTGCTTGACCATATGCTGCAACAGTCAGTTACTTATTTTCAGTTTTTATAATTGGATACATTTATATTTTATTGCCTAACTTTTGATCTGGTGTTGGTGGAACAAAATGGGACAAAAACAGTGTGTTTGTCACTGATAAGTTTTAAGAATTTGTTTAGTAGATACTTGCACGTTGCAAGTGCCGAGCAGTAGGGGAAAGAATAGTACAAGAACAACAAATTTTAGAAATAGAATGTGAGCGCACTTAAGAATTTCTTAGATTGGGACATGATCGTGAGGAGACTCAAAAGGATAGAAGAACAAAGGCTAAAAAATTGTAATATCCATAGGGATGTCAGGAGCATGTAGAATAGTAACTCAAGGTTGGAGACATTTTCCAGAGCTCAAGCCTCAGATTAGTTAGTCAATCCGTGGAAACGTTTCCTGTGCTGCACACTATGGAAGCCCGACTGAGTGTCGTAGCAATTGAACTTCTCCAGAATGTCAAAAAAATAAGGCCTCTTCTCTCATGAAGTCAAATCTAGAATTCCTGAAGAGTCATCTCCAACCATAAAATTGTTTTGTGGCAGGAAGCAATAACCACTCAACCTTGAGGTTCCCTCGCATTAGTTGATGTTGCAATTGCTGGCAAAAAAGACATGCCATCACAAAATTTATACTTTATCTGTATATTATTAAGCTGCCCCTGCTCCAGCTTTTTGGTCCCCTTGCTATAGCCATCTGCTTAACCAATTGACTATGTTTCTACTTTTCGTCTCTCCATCAAATCACATTAAACCAACAACCTGTGGATCCAATAAATAAGCACCACACCAATGAAAGCCATCTAGTCCTACCCGCTCTGGCCAATGGGCTACTATCCTTAGCCTCAATGAAGCAACGAAATTGGTGTGACCTAAATTGAACCTTACGTATGAACCAAGCAACTATCAACCATCTCGGGTTCTTCATGAGTTCATTGAGTTGCGTTAAGCAAAACATCTTTTTTGATTTGAGGATCAAAATCTTGTAATACAACAACAAACTTTCTCGATATAAATCTACTGGTGATTTATTTTTGCACTTGCTAGTTGAAGCAGATTGTTCCTTTTCGTCGAAATTTACCAACATAGGGAAGAAGGAATGTCTTCCGCATCATATGTAGTATGATGCAACAGGAAAAAAAAAACCCTTCTTTCTCATTCAACCTCCAACAAGGCCATCCAACCTAGGTGTAAACACCTATTGTAATGGGCCTAAATCATAAAACCCATAGCTTATTTTGTATCTAGCTAGTGTGTACATGTTTTACACCCTATTAGAGGTATTTGTGTCCACACTTATTTTACTAATAAAGAAGAGAGGGTGTATCCACATGGGAACACTAATTCTCTTCCTATGAAACACACGTATCTTTCTCTCTTCTTCCTCCTCTTCTACACAACTCGGGTATCTTCTTTGAATTTCTACTTGGTATTAGAGCTCAATAGTCTTACAGACAAGTCACCTGTTCTTGAAAAAAATTAATACCAGATAAGGGGAAATATTTTTTCAAAAATTGTGGTGATTTTTTCAAATTTTTTGATGTTTTGATGGGTTTTTTTTTTGGCATTTGAAGTCATTCCCAAGAAAAAATTAAAAATGTTTAATTTGTTTGGTGCGATCTATTAGGGGTTTTTTGATGTGATAAAGTGGTAGTGTTTCATCCATTTTAAAATTCTAAAGCTATTGAAAGTTTGAATCTATGAAGATTTGAAGCCAGAGCCTTGTTTTTGAAAGAATGCCACTTTTTAGTTCTTTTATTAGATGGTCTTGAATTGGCATTCATTGATTCCAAGATCAAGCTAAGATCTATTTGATTTTATTAATCTGGAAGAAATGTACTTACATAGTTCTTTAAGTGTAGAACCTCCTTATGCGCCACTTATGCAATTCATTATCCTTTGTTCCTTCTGCAATATCTGTTTTAAATTATTGATGGAAGTGCTTGAAGCAAGTTGTGCATATTGATGTGTTCTCACTTCTCTTGGGTATCTCCATTCTCACATCGGGCTTTTGTTTGTGGAAATGGAACTCCCTGAATCCTTGTTGCTTGTTTTGTTACCTTTTACTTCAATTTTCTGTATGTGAATTAAAGCTTGAAGAAACTTAACGTGACTTCTTCGTGTGGGTAGGAAAAGGTTGCTTCAAATGCGGTGCTCTTGATCATATTGCCAAAGACTGCACTGGAGACCCAAGCACCAAACAGCTACCTCCAAAATATGTTTTAAAAGATGAGAACACTCAGCGGGGTGGAGATGATAACTCAAGGTGATAACCATGTGTGTGCATCTGTGTGTTTGACCTTTTATCAGTGGACATGTCAATCTATTTATCTATCTCCCTTTCTCTAAGAAAAAAAAAGTGAAATATTTGTTGTAGGTACGAAATGGTGTTTGATGGAGACACTAAGGGAAGTTCAAGACGTGACAAGAGACAACGAGACTCCAAACCAGAAGACCCCATCGAGAAACAGAAGATGTACAAACGAAGTTCAGAAGATCTGAAACATAGAGTTCATGACAAGAAAGACTCTACAAGCGATGGGCATAGGCACGATGACACAAGTAGAGGATATAGAGAGGATGAGAGGAACCATGAAATGAAAGCAACTGGACACAGTGGAAGCAGAAGAGATGAAGAATATCACATAAGGAGAGCGAGTAGAGAGAAGATGATGGAAAGGCATAAAGAGAGAGAGAATCACAAGAGACATAATAGCAGTGCAGACAGGAGGGACGAGCATGACTATAAAAAGAGAAGCATGGATAGTGATAGCCATGGAGACAGGAAGGATGAGCGGGATTATAGAAAGAAAAGCGCAGTTGATGGTAGCCGTGGAGACAGGAGGGAAGAACGAGATTATGGAAAGAGAAACACAGATACTGTTCGTGAATATGATCGTTACTCAGATAGAAGGCATCGGGAAGAGAATAGGAGAGGATAAATGTTCTGAGAAGAACTTGCTTTTATGTTGTGTCCATATTGCTATCATTAAATAACAGAAATGATAACTTGGATTTTGTTCTTTCTCATTACATTCTGTTCTGAAAATATTGTTCTTAATGAGGTGATTAATGGTTAACGCAATTGACCTTGGCACTCCCCAAATTCAAAATTAATCAAAAGATAAATATAATATTGGTATTACTGCTTGATTCATGCCCCTAAACTAAATACAGGTTGATATTAGATTTGCATTTTCTAAAAACAAAGGTAAGGTCGTCTGAGAGCTCTTACTCAGGATTATCAGAGGTCTGTTTGGGAAGCTCTTATTGAGAACTTACAAACTTTCTCTGCTATAGGTGGGCTTGCTTGCTTTATATTGAAGGTCCTATATAACTGAACTCAATAACTATGAGGAATGCTAGCCTTACTCTCGGTCTGTCATGCCTCAAAATCTCACTTGACTTACTTATCAAATCATCATGTTAAAAGTATTTAAGGCATACTAAAACATGAACCTGAAAATTTCATTGATTAACCAACATTTAATACTTCAAACAAACTCCAATTTAAAATTCATAACTCAATTGGACATAATTAAAATTGATCATCCATCATAATCTTTAACCATCAAACTAAATTAAACATAATTCTCCATAACATCAAACAAAGTCTCCCTGGAATTCAAATAATTCATAAGTCAATTTCAACAGTGGAGCCATCAATCAAGGTCCCGTTCTTCTTCGGGATGGTCACATTTTGGTTCTTCTATGTATTCATCCTCTTCCCACAGTCCGGGATGGTAACAAGTTACTCCGCGAATATAACAAAATATAGTAAACAATATCTTAAACATTAGTATTTATACATTTGATAGATCAACATCAGTTCTAATACATGGATCAGAGTACGGAAAACGAGTAGGTATATTTTGTCATTTGCTTTCTTTACTTTTTTCTTTCTTTACTTTCCTTACTTTTCTTATTTTTCATACTTTCTTACTTTATTGTCTTATGAAAACACATCAACATGCATCGAGAAATAAATTAAAATACCGTTTTACCTATTATGGAAAGGGGTTACTATACTTTACTTACCGAGATACCACCCTTCGTACATTATCCGGCACGAACGGTTAACTTAGTACATTATCCGGTACGACGGCTTACTTACTTTGGCATAATCATCGTCGTTCTGATTGTAGTTGGTCTGTGCAAAACTCATCATGCATTAATAGTTTCGTGTCGTTTTCTCTCTTACTTACTTTGTCTTTGTCTTACTTGTGTCCTTATTAGTGCCCTTAATTCTCTCTTTATACTTGTGCATATTTTACAATGGTGAGTACACAATGATACATACTTGGGTAAATTTCACCTAGTACTATTAATCAAGGGCTATTGAAAATATAATCATAGCGCCTCATTTCACTATGTTAACAGACCTAGACAAGCAAGATCCTCATCAAAGGCTCCTTTACCCAAAAATAAATCACGTATTAAACTATAGAATCACACAAAACAATATTCATAGTTTCAACAATTTAATATACTTCAATCATAGTTTAGTTTCAATATGCATAATTCACGATTTAATTTAAATCTCAATAACATTTTTTTTAATCGAAATCAATATCATGAATACACTACATAATTAGTCAATCATAATTCTCATAAAGTATATTTACAAATCACACTAACAAGTAACCCTAACGTCACAAAGAGTCAACATCTATCATTCAATTGTTTCACCTATTTCATTCAACTCCAGGAATTCATCCCTTCCTCCTATATATCCACATACATCCATAATAATCTCTCAATCCTCTTGTTGAATCATAAACAAATTATAAACATTATTATTCACATCCTGATCATGTTATTCACATTTTACATTAACCATTCATGAAACGATACATAGGGCCTAATAGAAATTCTCAGTTCTTACTTATTTTCACGTTCTTATTTAGATCTATTCCTTTTAATCCTTCTTTTAAATTAATATTTAAGAAATTGATAACTAGGGATCGTTATTTACCTCACTTGATTGTTTCTCTACGATCTTACTGTAGAGACCCAAAATCCCCCTTAAAAGTTTAGGAAACTTTGGCTCATGACTTGACTTGTCATATCAAACCATCCTACACAATATACAAGGCATGCTAACAGCGGAAGCAAAAATTTCTTTTAATACCATAATTGTATTCCAAGAATTTATACAGAATAACAAAGTAATTAAAGAGCGACCAACCTTGCTCAACAAAAACTATATACATGACACTCGCTCAATAATATGCCTCGTAAGGCCACCTATCAAGATCCTTTCCCTCCTCAGGATGACCGTCTACTAGCTCCTCAACATACTCTTCTTCGACCCATAGCTCTGGCGTGCAAATGTCAAAGGGAGTACCTGCCGACATCAAAATGTACGACTGAATATTGAAACACTCAGCGTGTACAAGCTACTAGCTAACAGTGATATAATATACATCATCACATGCTTGCAATTACAACAGTACAACTCATATGCATGCATAAATCCAAGTTTGAAAGCCCTTCTTAAAATCATATATGCGTGCTTATTTAATTATACTTAAAGCTTACTTTTCGTGTTTTTAAAACATGTTTTCCGTTCTTAAAACGTAATTCTTGTCTTGTTCTTGTTGTGTGAGAATCATGTTTATCTTATTCTTGTTCTTGCGTAAATCATGCTTGAAGCCAGATGTTAGTATCTTTGAAAACGAATTAAAGTCGGGTATGTAAATATCCCTCATTGAATATGCTTGAAAATTGCTATGTCGTGACTCAAAACCCACCCTATGAGTTAGAGTGAATCTTGGACGACTTATCATGACTTATATGACATGTTTGACAAACTATCCTGCAAAACATACAGAGCATATATAATAGAGGACAAAATAGCGGAATCACACACTAACATGGCACAACGGAAGTCTAATCAAAACCTCTATGTATAGACATGATCCAAGTTTGTACAAAGTGAAGTCAACAAAAAAAGGTGCGGACATACCCGCCAAAATACATGGGTATAAATCTCTCATGCTCACCCCCACTCACTTAGAATCTACCACCTAGTAGTATCCCTCTACATGAGGCTCCTCGGCAGGGGCCTCCTCGACGTACTCCTCCTCCTCCCATGGACCTAGATCATATATGTCAAAAGGAGCGAGCGCTCCACTAACACATGCCGACATCAAAAGTACGATTGAGCATGGAATACTCAGTGGGTACCAGATACTAACCAACAGTCATAGCAATATAGTAATAGAAATAAAGCAGGAAGCAGTTCATATAATTGATAGAAAAAGTAAATAGTTAATATTTCATGCTTACATCACATCAAAGTCAGAAAAACTCTTGAAATCATCGTGTGCTTGACTTGACTTAAAAATACTCATTTCGTGCTTGAAAAACTTGTCTTGTCATATTTTAGTCTTGTTGGTCTTGTCGAGTCGTGCTTGTCTTGTCATACGAGTCATGTCATGTCATGCATGTCATGCCATGAAATTAAAATGCTCATGTTTGCTTGCTTGCTTGCCTGCCTGGAAATTAAACATGCTCATGCTACTTGTGAGGGAGGGTGGTTTAGAACCTCCTCTTCTTAAATGAGATACAACTTGTGAGGGAGGAGGAAACCCCTCTTTAGTGAAAATGCATTGAAAATAAACATGCGTGCTTGGAGTCTTGCTTAGCGGGTTCTTGTTCTTGTCAAAAGCGAGGCAAAACATATCTTAAAATATGCCCTACCTCTGATACCAACCCTTACGTTTGGCCTTGTCATGGTGTTTGTAAATCAAGAATTTTGTACTTGATTTTCTTGAAAACAAAACACGGTGTTTCATGCTTGAAAACCCTACTCATGGACTACATGGCTTGCTCGTAGTTTCATGTACAATTATGAATGACAATGGTATAGAAAACATTTGCATTTGATCAATAATTAAATCAATTTATAAGCACTTAATCTATCAATATGTCATTCTAGGAATTAAAGAAGTTCACACATGCATTTTCTAAGAACAATTATCATTTTCTTCATTGTGGCATTTCATCAAACACTTGGTATGTGCATTATGGTTAGTACCTAAATCTTGCGTTTCTAGGTGGGTTAATGCTCACAACATACATGTGTGTTCATTATTAATACAATGTCCTTCCCATTTCGTTCATCACAAAACATACACACGGCATCCATCGCCCATACGCATCCACATAACCATTCATCTTCATCCATGTACCCCATTATATTATCATGTTTAGAATTTGGGAAAAGCCAAGAAAAGAAGAAGAATATGAACTAGGAGGGTAGCATAGGGTACCAACCTTGAAAAGACGAGGAAAACCCCTAGACACGTGCATTGGGTTCTCACCCTTGATTTCTCTCAAGTTGAAACCCTAGGTTAGAAACCCTTTCTCCTCTCAAGCCCTTATAGGCAAGGGTGTAGTGCCCAAAAGACGAAAAAGCCCTTAATGAAATTCTACAAAAAGGCGAAAGACCAAGTGATCGGTGTTTCTGACCGAGCTCTCGGTCAAAAATCAC
Organism: Tetracentron sinense; assembly: GCA_015143295.1. NCBI lineage: Eukaryota > Viridiplantae > Streptophyta > Magnoliopsida > Trochodendrales > Trochodendraceae > Tetracentron > Tetracentron sinense. The sequence continues at coordinate 15,408,781 of CM026551.1, forward strand.
CTTTCTGGAATTTTTTTCCATACAAATTTTTGACCAGTCGATAGATATCGATCGATCGCTACTATGGACCAAGTGATCGGTTATCTGCAATTTTTGACACTGAATCCATTTTTCATCCAATCAACTACTTGGACTTATCTCACTTCTATTCTAACCTCTTCTAAGCATGACTAGGACATTTCTAAGGCTATGACATATTAATAAATATTTTATTTTATTATTTTATAACATTCTTGCAAAATTCTCAAAGGTTCCAAATTCTCATTTCATGAAAATGGATACTACAATGCATCATGCCTTGACACACATTCCAAGACATATACAAAAGTTCCGGGGCCCTACAGGCTACTAGCTAACATCTTTTACTAACCCTTCCATTTGGCATTATCATTCTTGCTTGTCTTTTCTTGAAACGGGGCATATCCTTGGATATGCCTTATCCTTGACCAATGCAAAGTTTGGCTTTATCATTCGTGCTTGTGGAAATCATAACTTGTCTCAATTGTTTTTGCTGTGATCTTGTAAACTTTAGAATGTCCATACTTAAAGAAAACCCGATTTATGCAATGCGTACATGTGCATATTGTGCTTGTGAAAATCATGGTATACCTAGAAAGCATTTAAACATCCATGCTTAGGTGATTCCTTTTCAAGCATTAGTATATGTATACATAGGCTACACAACTCAATTTCATCCACAAACATGTTTTACATCATGGTTTCATAATGGGGATCATAATAAAAACAATAGTAAGAAATATCTACTCATACAAGGTCACATACACCTCAAAACAAACCCATTTATTACCCTTAGTGCACAACAAAGCTAACTAGAAATGTGTACCTACCTTTTTAAGACCAAATATTTTTTGGTTGAGAGCTTTAGAAAGGTTGAGAAAGCTTGAAGAAGTTAACTCCAGACCTTGAGAAGCAAAATCACACTTTACCTCTGATTCCCAAGAGAAATCCAAGCTTCTCTCCTTCTTTCTCTCTTAAAATCTCTAAAAATATGCCTTAGAGGGTTTGTGAAACTCTAACCCACGAAATTTGGGTATATATAGAATGATATGAACCCGTGGAATCGAAATCCCTTGAACCCACAATCAAATTGAAAACTCACCCAAGAAAGCCAAGAGTCAAGTCAAGAAGATCTAGACCCGTTGAAACTTTTGTTTCAAGAACCTAGATTGCAGTGAGAACGCCACAAAGGATTTGTCTTTGATAAGTTCTTAGTTCATTCAAGAACAAGAAGAGAAAATTGAATTCTCTTTGAAGAAAAACTTCATTCACGTTAATGCCCCTCCAAAATGCGGCTACACATGTTTTTAAACCCCTCAAGGAAACCCTAGGGCCGATTAAGGCCTACATCAATTAAAGACATGGGCTGAACATCTTCAAGCCCAAACATCCTAAACTGCACACCTATAGTTAATAAAAGAGGTCCACTTAATGAATTAAATAGGTCCAAATGCCTACAACCATAGAAACATAAAAATAGGCCCACACGCCTATACTTATTGCAAAAGTTTATACTAAACCACTAGGCTATGCTGCCCCCCTTTGGGTCTTGCTCGATGAATTTGCTAACTTGGCCGAAGTGGATTGCACCAATCCTTACATAGCCTCCTTGATCTTCTTAGCTCTTGACCGTGTGATTGACCCATTTGGAACTTGCAAGGGATCTTGACGACTTGATCCACCATGGTGCCCATCATATAGGCTAAGGGGTGGTAAAAGCCCTTTATACCTTTAATGAAATGACTTAAAATGACCAAATAGGGCAAAAATACGAGGTTCGGTCGACTGGATTGAAATCACCTCTCTAGAAAATTTCCCCATACAAATTTTGGGGTGTTCAGTCGACCGAATGTGGGTCGGTCAACCGAGTTGAAAATCGGTCGATCGGGTTTTGCCTATTTTTCCCCGATCTGTTGTTTCGAACATAACTTTTAATTGACTTATCGGATTTAGGTGATTCAACTTGCGTTGGACTCGAAATTCAAATGGGAACAAAAAAATTTCTCTGATGTACAAGTCATAATTTTGATTTATTAATGGTTTAAATTGGCTTTAAAGTTGAGGACTTTTCTTGACAAATGTTATCATACTTTGATTACACAAGAGGGTCCTTAGGATCCTCAACACACACACACACATCCTTTAACTCATACATCAACACTCATAACACTTGAAAATTGTGAAAACCCTAATTTCATAAATCCATCAAGGTTACAATAGGGAAAAACCCCGACCTTTATAAGAGTAGTGCACTGACACTATTCATAGCACTATTCACATGGATAGTGACTGTGAGATCTGGGGTTCTACACTTACGCTTGCGAATAAGGCTCGATATCGATCTTCAGGTCATTTTCCTTCTTCTCTAAGTGAATCCCTCAAATTTTAGGTTTTTTTCTTTGGATCTCTTAGAAAGCATTGTTCTCTCTCTCTTTTAGGTTTAGGAAGCTTTGAGAATCCTAAACTCACAAAATATGGTCTATATATGGATCTTGAGATCCAAGGGAAGTTGAAAGGTTGGAATTCTCAAATTTCCGAAAAAAATCACCGCTCAGCGATCAATCGGCCGTTTGCCAATTTTTTATTTTTATTTTTATTTTTTAAGTCTTTTGCTACATTTTTGTTATCTTCAATTTTATGTAATTTATTCATAAAAAACAAGCTAAAATGAACGAAATAAATGGGTTTTCTACTTCTAGATATTCAACATAAATTTTTAAAGGAATGACACATTAAAATTAGACACATTTCTTTAAACATTCACAGAATTGACACGAATGCCGAAAAATTTAATTCGGGTCTTTACACGGTTGACCTATATTCTGACCATTAAGGTAATTAGAAACAAGAGAGTATTCTGCTGCCTTCTCGAGTGTGAGCTACTAAATATTTTCAAAAAGTCAAAAGGCTATTTTTTTTTTTTGGCTATCTAGAAAATGTATTAAAACCTCTTTTAAATTTTTTTTTGTAATATATAGTACCCATAGTAGATTTAGCTAGTCCCACATGGAATGGGTGAAGGACCACTTTTCATCTTATTTTATTTTTTATAATTTGATTATATAAGTACATATTCTTTCATTTTGCAACTTCGATTGAGACATTGAATGTTTACTAGGATTGTTATGAGGTAAGAGTTTACATTTTTTTTAAAAATGGCTTTTTGTATTAAAAAAAAAACTATGTTTTCAGCTAAATACCCCTTATGTTTTCTGATTTTGTATTATGCCCCCCACTAACTTTTAAAACTTCTGCAAATCCACCATTCCATCCAAAACCAAATTATCATATGTTAATTTTTTTTAGGAAATGACCTTTTCAACATTTTTATTTTAAGGAGATTTGTGAAAGCTTTTCACAAGTGCTTGGAACCACTAACTATGGTTAAGATTAACTCACCCTTAGGATTCATCCATTTAACCTTGTTTTTAGACAAAAAGGATATACAAAAATATTATTATGTTTAACCACAGTTAAAGGGGGCTCTACAAGTCACCATGTGTCACTTTTATCACTCATTAACTATGGTTAAGATTCATTCACCCCCAAGGGTTCATGCATCTAACCTTGGTTTTTAGAAGAAAAAAATATATTAACTTTAGATTGATTATGCTTAACCACAATTAAAGCAAACTCTACAAGCCGCCATGTGTCCCTTTTAACACCCACTAACAATAGTTAATATTCACCACCCCTAGGGTTGAACCCATCTAACCTTAGATTTTAGAAAAAAAATATACAAAAATATTATGATGCTTAACCAAATTTAAAGGGGGCTCTACAACCGGTCACATGTCCTTTTTAAAACCCACTAACTGTGGTTAAGATTCACTCATCCCTTGGATTCATGCATCTAACCTTGGTTTTTAGAAGAAAAAAATATTAACCTTAGATTGATTATGCTTAACCACAGTTAAAGGGGGCTATACAAGCCACCAGTGTCCTTTCACTCACCCAGGGTTCATGCATCTAACCTTGCACAGTCGACTAATTTCTCACTGATGATCAAAACCAATTGACTGATTTAGTCTAGAGGCTATTGGAATTGACTGACTGAAAACCAATTGATTGATTTGTGAAGGCACACAAAATCAGTTGACCAATTTGTACGGGACAGAGCTTTTAAAGCTCGTAACGGCTAGTTTGACTTTTAATGCTACTCCAACGGCAATAATGTCTCTTGGGCTATAAAATGAAATGATCTTTGAACTAAATTAATAAGTCTTACCACTCCTATCATTCATTTACTCACTCAATCATTTATTGATCTATTATTTGAGGAAAAACCCTATAAATCTTAAAAGTGATATATTGAGCTATTCAACTCCAATTCTTGGGAGATTTTTAGAGAGTATTAAAAAGATCTTTTCAACTCATCTAAGGAGAAATTTCGAGATTGTAAGCTACTCAATAAATCTTTATATTTAAAATCAAGAATCGGTGGATTCTTGTGTTGAAATGGAAAGCTTCAACACTAACGTAGATAAATGACGCATACACCAAAAAAAGAAAATGAAAAGTCTTTTATTTATTTTGAAGGATCTTTGTAATTTAATAAAGAATAAGGGGATAAAGTAAGAAAGAGAAAGTCTTTGTCTTCACCTGTTGCAAAAGCATTGGATTAGAACTAAAAGACGTGGACTTGAAAATATTCAAATTGGGCTAGCATTCCTCAAATACCAATTCCCTTGAGAAAATACCGAGGTTCTTGAGTCTTATTGCTTCTTTTCTCCGTTTACACTCATTGTCAATAGCAGCCTAACAGGGGTGTATAAAGGGCTGTCAATGGGCCATCTAGGTTAGGCCCAATTCTAAATGGGCTTGATACATATAGGCCCAAGCTCAACCCTTTTGTAGTCTGGCCGAGTTGTGCCAAACTTGGGCCAGCCAATCTCCACTCAATCAATCTAGGGTAATTACACTCACCTCCCCTCCCATGAGGTTTGGTGAAATTTCAGAAACCTCCCCTCTAGTTTCTGAAATTACTCTGTCCTCTTCTGTCAAACTTTTAATGTTAACACTGTTAACTAAAGTTACCATTTTCCCATTTTACCCTATTACTTGATTGAGGAAACATGTCTTTACCGTTTGAAAGCTCAACCAAAGAAAAACATAAACTCCTAAGCCGTCATGTGTCCCTTTTAATACCAACTAACTATGATTAAGATTTACTCACCCATAGGGTTTATCCATCTAACCTTAGATTTAGGGAAAAAATAACCTTAGGTTGGCTATACTTAACCGCAATTAAAGAGGGCTCTACGAGCCGCCATGTGTCCATTTTAACACCCACTAATTGTGGTTAAGATTCACTCATCCCTAGGATTCATTAATCTAACCTTGGTTATAAGAAAATAAAAAATATTAATCTTAGGTTAATTATGTTTAACCACAGTTACAGGATCACTATAAGCCGCCACGTGTCCCTTTTTACACCCATTAACTATGGTTAAAACTCACTCACCCCTAGGGTTCATCCATCAAACCTTGGTTTTAGAAAAAAAAAAACTTAGGTTGCTTATGCTTAACCACAATCAAAGGGAGCTCTACAAGCCGCCACGTGTCCCCTTTAATGCCTACTAACTATGGTTAAAATTCACTCACCCCTAGGATTCATCCATTTAACCTTGATTTTTAAAAGAAAAAACAAATCTTAGGTTGATTATGTTTAACCACAATTAAAGGAGCTCTACAAGCCGTCACGTGTCCCCTTTAACACATACTAATTGTGCTTAAGATTTACTCACCCTTAGAATTAATCCATCTAACCTTACTTTTAAGAAAAAATAAAAATATTAACCTTAGGTTAATTAAATTTAACCACAGTTAAAGGATCTTTATAAGTGGTCATGTGTCCCTTTTAATACCCACTAACTATGTTTAAGATTCACTCACCTCTAGAGTTCATCTATCTAACATTGATTTTTAGAAAAAATAAATATATATATATATAAACTTGATTTTGGAAATATATATTAACCTTAAGTTGATTTTATTAACTTCGGTTAGAAACCAATTATCATTTATTTTCCTTGTGTTGAAAAAGGGTAATTTAGACATTGTAATTTCAAAAACTAGAGGTGAGGTTTTTGAAATTTCACCAACCATCAAGGGAGGTGAGTGTAATTTACCCATCAATCTATTATAAAGTGTTATATTGAGTGTATTTAACTTTGGTTAAGAAGTTTTAACTCGAAGTCGAGATCCTCTCTCTCCATATCTTGATGGACAGTATTTTAGAGGATGTCAAATGGCTTCGAGCCCGGAGCAGCTTAACAACATTGAGGAATGAAGGTTGAAAGCGCATCGGTTGCCCTTTCTTTCCCGTTAGAGAATACCAGTAGCCTCGTTATCGTTAATCTAGTCCCTTGTTTTTCCCTTAACAGTGCTGTAGCCCCCGATCACTCGGATGTGAGCCGGTCTAGCCTGAAGAGCATATTCTCAGAGCAACTCGTTCTTTACGCCTACTCCGCACGACCAATCACATAGGCAAGTCGTAAGCATCTTCTAGCAAAAAGACTTTGCCAGGTTTCTCTTGGGTCCAATGACTTTGATCGATCAACTCATTCCGTAACGGCTGGCGAGCATTTTAGTCGAGTGCTTTTCCGGGGTCGGAAGATTGACAAACAGGCACGCTTATGATATGCTGAAATAGTACCTCAGGTTTTTTTGTTTATTAATCCCTCGCATTCATGATGCCAATGGTTCTATATAATTATGTATTTCGATCCGGTCTCTAGAATAAGACCTAGGGTAAATATCCGTTTTTTTAAATTAAGGTTAGATTATTGAAAACTAAGGGCCAGAGAATATTAACCACGGTTAACAGGGGTTAAAGGAGACACGTGTTGACCTGTGATAGCGATCGAACCCTGCCCTGAATTCAATCGCGATTGGCTGTGATTGGTTCTCCTTGTTTTAGGGTATTTTGAAGTTTGAGCCCGTGCTTGAGTAGAAAGAGTAGAAACCGACGAAGGAGAAGCAGAAGAAGAAGAAGGAGAAACCGCCTGAACCTCCGCTGCTGCTCCCCTCCTTACCGGTAAGCGCTCTCTCTCTCTCTCTCTCTCTCTATCCCTCGCTGCCAATCTCTCTCTCCTCTCTCTCACCGTCTAACCTTAGGTTGGTGCTTCAAACTTTATATTTTCTAACCGATCTTGGTAACTAGTTTTTGAGGTCTTGATTTGCTTGATTTAGTTGGGACAATAGACATGTCTGAGAAAATTTCTAAGAAAGCCTCGTTACCTATAATATATAAACTAAGCATTTCTACTTTTGGGATTTGTACAGAGAATTGAAAATGGAGCAGAGGTTAGCTAACACATGGCGGATGAGTGTCAATGAGAAGAAATTCATCGAGACTGCATTGCTTGCTGACCTCAGAGTTGACGGTCGCCGCCCCTTTGATTATCGCCGGTTAACTATTAAATTTGGGAGGCAAGTATTGTAAATTCTTATTCTTCAGAATATGCCCAAATGAAACTAAAAGTGATATAGTTGCATGATTGTTAGTATTATTCTATTTTGTTGTTGAACGGTACTAAAATATGGTTGTAAGTTTGGAAAAGAAGTTTATATAATGCATGGTTAGGTCAAATGTTCGTGTTCTTTTTTGGGTATTTAAGATTACCTAGGTGTGTCCAACTAACAATGTTGGTTCTTGTCTTTGGGATCTATGCAATGGTACATAAGATGTTTTTTTTTTTTAATGAATAACAAGAAATATTTCATATTATATATTTTTTTTCTTCAAAAAGTCGTGAGTATTTTACGTTTGATTAGTGTTAAAGTCACAATTTTTTCAAAAAGTCGCTAATCCTTCATGAATTAATTGTTCAACAAAAAAATCGTGACTTATTTGGGACTTTCTAAAAAAATTGAACTTTGTTACTATGATCGGTATAAATGAACTTTAGTAAAGGAAATGGGAAAACATTCACAATGTACAAAAAGAGCCTATTAGTCCCTTCTTTGGCAAGAAGATCCGCCTCCAACTTGGACCTTCTAAGAGTGTGGCTTACATTCCATCTACATTGTGTACAAGGTTTAAAATGATCTATTTTATTTGGTGGTATCCAGGGACCAAGCACCTTTCCTGGCACTCATGATATTACATTGGACAAATCCTCTTTAATTTCAATAAGCCTGGAGAAGCAATCATAATATATATTGATTTAGTTCAAGTTATATTAGATGAATTATAGTCCTTTATTTGTACTTTGTGTTTTTTAAGTTTCCAACCCCCCTTTTTATTTTGAATGTGTCCTTTTGGGAAATATTTGGATTCTATAGGATGTTGGATAAGTTTGAAATCGTAGTCTTCTATATGCAATTGAATTTCATTACTTGGCTAGGATAAAATCACGTGCATTGTGAAGACTATACCTTACCACAGTATAGTAGTGCTGGTTGTCAATCTAAAGTGCATAATACAAAGTCAGATAGGGACTGAAAAAAGTAATGCAAAATCAGGTGAATAGAATGTTTTCATTAAAAGCTTAAGAGCAATATCTTCAGTCGAAATTACTAAAGTATTTCCCAGGAATCTGTGTGCTAAAGTGGTGGTAGAAGGAGATTCTAGTAAAGTATGTGCTAAAGTGGTGGTAGAAAGAGATTCTAGTAATGCGATAACTTGGGTTATAGGTTCTAAAAAGGGGTCTTGGACATTCTTCCTCATTGTCAAGGAAACGGGTCTTGGATCTCTTCTTGAACAGCTCATTCTCTTGGTTCATAACCCTATAGTAGTGCTGGTTGTCAATGTTGGTTCTTGTCTTTGGGATCTATGCAATGGTAAATAAGTAGTTATCTTTTTTTTAATGATTACCAAGAAATGTATTAAGAGAGAAAAAGTTTCCAATGGACGGGGTATTACAAAATCCCCCCCCCCCCCTCCACACACACAAAAAAATGAGATAATATAAAAAATAAATTAATAAATATAAAAATAAACCAAACAATTTGATTTTAAAATATACAAAATAATTAGTTTTTTGCCAAATTTGAGAAAATAATTCGGAAAATTCATGAATAATTTGGCAACCCAAAAATGCGCCAATAATTCGCGATTTTTTGGAAAAAAACAGAGTTTTTTGTTACAGAGGTGGTAACTAAGCATTTGCGGAAAACTTGGGTGCATATAATGTTTTTACTTATGCGATCACAGTTTCTTTGTCTAGATGATATACATTTAAATTGTTGGTCTTCCTGAATCTTATTGCTTGTGAATTTCTTTTTGCATATTTTTGAATTCTATAGTTGGTTGGTAATGAAATGCGTCATAGTGCTTTTGGTTCAATTGAAAGCTATTCACTTCTTGCAAAATATAGTGATAGAAAACTGAAACCTGGAGAAACTTAGCCAGCTTCTGAATAGCTGATCTTTATCTCTTTGTTGAATTTGCAGAGAGGATGGTTCATCAGAGGTGCAGCTAGGTCAGACTCATGTTATGGGTTTTGTGACTTCTCAGCTAGTACAACCTTATCGTGACAGGCCAAACGAAGGATCACTTTCAATTTATACTGAGTTTTCACCAATGGCTGATCCTTCATTTGAGGCAGGGCGTCCTGGAGAATTTGCGGTTGAATTGGGACGTATAATAGACCGCGGTCTAAGGTAAAACTTCTGTCTTTCATTATCAGTACTATTTAGAGATCAAACCTATGCAGTGGTCACAAATGCTAGTTTCATAAAATTTTCAGCAAAGGGAATTCTCAGAAGATTTGACATTTTTGATTTTCTTGGATTTTATTGGGGAGATCTGTGGAATGTCATTAATTTATTGGGGAGTTATGTGGAATGTCATTAGTAAAAATCCTAGGGAAATGAGTATAAAATTAGAAAACCTAAAGACTATATTGCTCATTTAACATAATTATAGCTGCTGAATCTCCAAGTTGGCTCCTTGATTCCTCCAATCGATTTCACTCTGGGCTTGCCGTGTCGAGTCGATGGGCTGACTTCCCTTCTAATTCGTGAGATTATTAAAGATAGAAGTGTTGGAAGAACTAATCAGTTAGTAATTTTCTAGGCAAAGAACCTCTGTTAAATGATAACAATGAAATACAATTAAATTCCTTGGTCTTGACTCCTAATGCTAGCAGGTGTAAGCATCTCAGATGAATTCTCATGAGCTTGTTCAAGAAATAATAGCAAAAAGAAGAAAAAAGAAAGATTTCCCTAGTTCAGCTTCATATTGATATAGGCCATTTTGAGAATCTAAAATTGGACATGCAGGGAAAGCCGGGCTGTGGATACAGAATCACTTTGTGTTCTTGCTGGGAAGTTAGTGTGGTCGATCCGTGTTGATCTCCACATTCTGGATAATGGAGGGTAAGGTGTAAAGTCTCGTCACTGAAACCAATATTCATATTTGTATAGACATGGTCATTTGCAACTTTCTTTCTGGTAATATTTCAGGAATCTTGTTGATGCCGCTAACGTGGCTGCCTTGGCTTCACTATTGACATTCCGAAGGCCTGAATGCACATTAGGAGGAGAAAATGGTCAGGAAGTGATAGTACATCCTCCCGAGGTTAGCCCTTTTAACAGCTTTGTCTATTCAGGAAATGAGAACTAAGGTATCCGTGAGGTAAAAAAGTTAATATTGTCCATCAATTGCGTAAATTAAAAGTGGGGGCAACATCTTGTGGGTAGGCACTACCATTTGATGGGTGACATCGGTCCACCACTGAGGAGATCTCCTAATCTAAAAAATCAACTACATGACGATCATGTAGGTGCCTCACAATATTTCACCTTAATATTCATACCTTAAAATCCAAATAGAATAAAATAATAATGCAACCAAATGTGGACCTTAAGCATCAAAATATTTCTGAGTTTCACTCATACCACATTGGAACTTTGGAAGCTCATGGTTCATCTTCCATTCATTCCTTCTAACGCTTTGACAAACTTTGTTCAAGCTCATTTCTTAAGAAACACACCGAGCTCAAGCTCAACTGGGCCCGGCTTGGCTCATCTTGTTTATATAATATTGTTTTATAATATTTTTTTATTTTACCGTTTTTTTTTTAATAATATTTGTTCATACAATATATATATATATATATCCTTGCCTCTCTCTCTCTCTCTCTCTCGCATCAAATCAGCTTTCCTTCTCCAACTTACCTTCCCAGCACTCCTACTTGGTAGGCACATATGATCCTTTAGCCTTTCTTATTGAACCGCATCATGGTTCAACCTTTCTCAAGGAATAACATCAAGGGCAAAAGGAAGGTCTCTTAAGTCGCTAGATAGCTAGTTTTCGAAAGCAGCAATGATCCTAAAGCGGGTTCTTTGTCCTCGAATCCATTGTTCGTTCCTATCTGGTGGGAGGGATCAGCCACCCTCTATTATTCAATTGGGAAGCACTTAAACTCTCCCTAGGGGAAGGGAGCATACATCTTTCTTGCGAGTCAACCACATTTTATGCAACAAGCAGCCATACCGGGTGATTCAATCCAACCAAATCCCTCTGCCATGCCATTTCACCTTTCTTAATGGTCACAATGTTTGCCTTTTTTTCCCCAAAAAGTTTCGAATAATTTGCAATTTTTGGTAAACGTTTAATTCGCAAATGATTTACAACTTTATGAAAAAATATCTTTGAAAATTGACCAGTAATGGAGGATTGTGCCGCCACTTGTATTGGGAAACAACTAGATCTCTCCTATGGAAAGAAAGTCAGTCCGTGGGTGGAGCAATCCAGCAAGCACACTGCTGAAGTAACTAGTTCTTATTGTCTGTCTGGAAGAGCATACATAATATGCAAAAAGAATTTTGTAAGGCATCAGTTTTGCAATGGGCTGAAGAGATATAATTTGCTTCTGGGAGGATATATGGGGTGGTGACTGGTGAGACATCGCTTACGACTGCTTTTCCAGATTTTATGCTATGGTGGTAGATATGGGGTGCTATGGTGGAGTATCATTTATCATGGGGTCAGAGAGTATTGAGGGCCTCAAGGTTCAGATGTAATGCAAATGATGGGTGTTGTATCTGTAGGCTGTAGCCAACCTCTTCCCCAGAATCGAGTAGGTTTAGTTTGATGTAGGAGCCCCAGATCAGCATGTGTGGAGATAGGATAAGAAAGGAGGTTTTCAGTGAAATCTTTTCGGGAAAAGATAGAAACAAGGAGATGGAACAATACACTTTCAGATTTCTATGGAGAACCCTGATACCATCGAAAGCAACATTTCTCTGTGGACTAACTCCTCATGTAGGATCTTATCATGGACCATCTTATTAGCAGAAAGTGGTTTTTGGTATTTGTTTCATGTGTAGAAGTCAAGGTGAACTATTGATCACTTGATTTTGCACTACCATTTCGCTTTAGAGCTGTAGCATCATTTTCTTCCTCATTGGAGTTGCATGGCTTCTTTTATGAACCATCTTGGATTTCATCTTTGGTTAGGAGTAAGGAGAGTTTGGTAGTCAACAAGACACTATGGTGGATTCATTGCTGCCATTCATCATGTGTTGGTGTAATTGGAATGAAAAGAATAGGTACATTTTTTATGATTAGTTAGAATCCTTTGATGTAGTGGTGGATCGTGTGTGTTGTCCCTCTATCTTTGGTCCTCTGTGCTTATGGACTTCTAAGAGCCAACAATAGTCAACTTTTGTTTATCGATTTAAAAAAAAATACAATAGTCAATTTTTGTTCTGATTGGGTTTCTTGTTTTCATATTTAATGTACTTGCACAATTTTGGGCTAATTGCTATTGGTTTAGTTTTTTGTATAAGGGGTTATCCCCATTTTTTTCTTTAATACAAACCTAACCTAAATTTTTTTTGTTGGTGGTTTGGTGTGGAGAGAGAGAGAGATGCAACTAACGAAGCTCCCCAAAACCCTTAACATCTTTTTCTTCCTAATAAGTTGACCTTTTTTACCACCTAAACTTTGTAAATCCTTTTAATTTTATTTAATTGTTCATTTTATAAGTTATTTCTAACTTTTTGTTAGTCCTGGGTGACAACCTTTGTCACTAACACTTGGAGCTTCAGTGTTGACACCACTATGCGATCATGTCTCAATGAGGACCCGCCTAGACCCTGATCTAAGCACTAGGGGTCTTGGGTAGGCGAGGTTGTCTCGTAGGCGTTGCCTAGGTGATGTTTTGACTACATTAGTCGTTCTAACATCATGTTACCCCTCCTAATATCTATTTTTTCGAAAGACTAATAGTAAATACAATATGCTAGATAATTTATAGTAGCAAAAATAAGAATTTAGTGAAAAAATGTGGAAATTGTAACTTCCAAAATTAACTATATAGTGGGTATTGCAGCCAATAGTGACTAATTTGTGTAAGGTTGTTATTTGTCTATATAAGGAAGTAGAAAGAGCTTTTGTTTTGCATTGTAATGTCTTTTGTTATGGATATGGTCTCCTTACACCATAAACATGATTGTCTCAGGTTAGTGCCAGAGTAGTCAAATTGTCGCCTAGACAACTGCCTATCCAGAACCCCTAATGCCTAACCAGGCGGGCACTCGTTAAGACTAATAGTACTAAACCTTGTCTCAAGGGCACTACATGCTAGTGACAAAGCCTTGCCTCCTAGGCACTACATCACTAGTGAGTAGTGACAAAGGCATTAGGTGTAGTCTAAAAGGAATGAAAAATATGTAGAGTACAAATATTTGCTCTATAGACTTTGTTTAGAGGTTGGCTAGGTAAGAATATAGACATTGTCTAGTGTTTTCATCTGGCTCTCCATCCTTTCTCCAAACTCTGCTCTCTTTTTTTTCTTTTTTTTTTGTATTTGCAGTTTGGTCTTATATATGCTCCTTTTCTAAATTGTCTTTAATTTCAATAATATACAAATATCTGAACTCTTTTAATGAGTATCACGTATCAACCGACCCGATCTACGAATTTGTTCATAAAATAATTTTTTGTCGCCTAGACATTGCCTAAGCATCACCTCGTCGGGAAAGCCCTAGGTGTTACCTGGACTCCGACTAAACTTGTTAGTGGAGACAGAGAGATTCTCTTGCTACTCTTGTTATGATGTACATAAGGTTGAGAAACCAAAATAATTGTGTGAGCTGCTAGGTGACACCACCTATTTCAGTTATTCATCCTTGTCTGCATTTTGACAGGTTAAGGAGCCACTACCTTTGATAATTCATCATCTCCCTGTAGCTGTCACCTTCGCATTTTTTGGTGATGGGAACATTGTGGTAGGCAAACTGACTCTTGAAAAACATCACTTTATCCCTACTGCCAATAAATGCTTGTATAAATTGGTCAGCGCTGTTTTCTCTGGTTTCTCTTTCTGACATGATGGGATGTTGCATAGGTGATAGATCCAACTCAGAATGAAGAAGCTGTAATGGGAGGAAGGATGACTGCTACATTAAATACAAATGGTGATGTCTGTGCTGTTCAGAAAGCTGGAGGAGAGGGTGTGATTATGCAGTGCTTGCGTATTGCTTCTGTGAAAGCCACTGATATAAGAAGCAAAATAAACAGTGCGGTGAGTTTCTTTCATAAACATTCTAATGCAACTTGAGTGTCTTTTGCCCGTTTTACTGATCATTTCATGAGCTTGGCTCGTTGAATGATAGTAATGTGCAAGGCTTTACAATTCACTCCATAGATGAGTGTCAAATACAGGACAGCATGCCTTTTTTCTCTCAACTTCTTTACATATTTGTTTTGATAGGTAACTTGTCTACTTATAGAACTTGGAGTAAGGTTCGGGTTATTGACTTAATCTACTTATAGGTAACTCTTTTTTTTTAACGGCTAGACGTAAGGAAAGGTTTAGGGTTACAAAAACGGATTAATGTTGGGATTAATGACAGAAAAAAGAGAATAGAGACAAATAAAGATCCATTTTTAGGATCTTACCATTTTAAGAAGGTACCAGACTTGATGGTGTTAAACCATCAAAGAAAAATCACTTCTCCAATTGGACATCACACCCTGACACAGTAGCAATGCTACCATGCAAAAAATAATTCTTCAACTATTATGTACAATGGGAACTATACATTGCTCTACATAGATGGGCTGGATGGCAGCTATGTAGGCTCTTCCAATCCTTTTCAAACTCCAATTAAAGATGACTGAAAATAGAAATTTCTTGACTTTCTAAAACATGCTAAAATTCAATTAGGGTTCCACCAAGCGGCTGGTTAATTGGGAATAAAACGTAGTTGCTGGGAAGCTGCTTACAGGGTGGGATTGTTGCTTCTCAGGAAGCTCTCTTCTTCCATCATGTTCCATTTGGTGGTCAAAGAGGACTGTGTATGTGGGATGTGATGGGATAGCCCCGAGTCTATAGGCCATGGTACACTGAGCAAGAATCGATGGATTGGAACCTAAGGCACCTACTTCTCCATATATATCTCTTTTAAAATAAAATCTAAGGTATGAGTTGTATGACGGCCCATAGTTATATAACGGGAATAAGGCGCTTATATCTCATTTCTTGCTTCTCGTTTCGTAAGGATATTTGGAGCCCGGCTTCCTGTTTCTCTCTTTTGCTTTGGAGAGATCTGGTTACTATGGAAAAAAGCCCACTTTGAGTGTAGATTTTGGAAAACGAACTTTGGGGTTGCTGTACAGCTGCTTGTGGAACCTTCTTTATGGTTTTCAAGTATTAAGGCTGAATTGTTTGCATCACAATGATTTTAATTGGTAGTGTGAATGGTGTGGAAATGCTGTTTGTGCTTTGTTAGGTTCTTGTGTGTGTTTTATCTGATCATTTTACAGTGTCATACTTGATTAGTTGATTTTAGGTGTTTGTTATGGAGTTTCCATATAACTAGGGTTCATAGACACGAGGGGCAGAAAGTGGTTCTTCGAGATTGATATAAAGATGAATGAAAGTTTAATAATAATAAAAATGTGAAGTGTTGAAACCAGTTATTTGTTACATTACATTACACCATAGTAAATATTGTACTTGCAGCATGATAGAAAATTATTGAAAACAATGTTGTCTCTGTGTGTAGACTGTAGTGTAGTGTTGGCTTGGCAGCTAAATATAGCATTGGGACAATTACGCTTTAGACGGGCTGCTGATTTCCCATTAAGGGAGTCCAGTGAAATAATGACAAGGAATTTCTAACCTTTTATCCTTTTAAGAGCTGGAAATTGGAAAACATCTTGTTTGATGCACATGATTGATATGGACTTTATGGGCCTGATTTTATGCACCTTTTAATGCTATTCTTAAAAACACGTTGGTGGAAATTGTGTCAATCTAAAACCTATTCTTTCAGACAGTACTGTTTGGCTTTGCTTTTATGGACACATTTTGAGTGGGTTATGGACCCCAAAATTGTGATGCTTATGGGTTTTTTCTTATTAGTTGGCTGTAGAAGCTTGAAGGTCTCGGCCCACTCTAGTTAAAAATTTCTTTAATTTGCATCAAGGCAAAGCACTCTATCTTTTATAAGCATGGTTCAAAATATCGGTATCGTCGCCGTATCGGTAAGTCTAAAATAGAATACGTATCGGCGTATCGGTACCGTATCGGTTGGATATGGCGGAAAAATTCAGAATACGCTAAGAAAAGCTTGGATATGCAAGGAAAAAATTTGATACCTTGCATAAAATCTCTTTTAATGCAAATATAAGCTAAAAAAAAAACTAAATGAAGGCCTCCAACTATATTCATAATCATACATATGAAAGTTAACAAATTTATAAGTTAAAAAAGGCATGAGCGTTGATAAATATGTATGAAAATACAAACCATAGTTTCTTAACCAAGTGATAGAAGCTCACTTTCATTCATAAATCAAAATATGAAAATACATAGACCCTTATATTCACAAATCAAATTAGATACATGATAGAAGCTCAATATTACATTGAGCTTCGTGCCGACTCATACTCTATAATTGCAGGATCAGGAATTGAGTAGAGTGATACATTATAAGTGGTTCAGATATGATGACACCCTTGTGTCCAAGTCATCATCGTACTATACATGCCCCAGATACATTTGTACATATGCCTGTTGCTGAGTCGTGATCTGTCCATAACTGTTAGTCGAAGACTGATTGAGCATCATAACCAGTGGCTCCTGATAAGTAGTGTTGGGGTGGGGGCATCATAATCAGTGGCTTCTAATAAATAGGGCTGGGCTGGGGCATCATAACCAGTGGGATAACCTTATTTACATGAACTATGCGCTAGTTGTTTTTCATGTATCCTGTGTTTTGCTATATTTATATATTGTGCCTGTTTACCGATCCAAAAAAAAAAAAAAGTAAATGAAAGTAAAATCAAGTTAAAATCATTTACTTAAATAATATATTATATAAATAAGTTGTGTGTATTAGGTCTGTATTGGGGATTCTAGTGTAAATGGAAGAAAAAAAAATTAACTAAAAAATCCCCGTGTCGAGTGTATCGGGTCCGTATCGGCTTGATACAGTGGAGTTTTTTTTTCCAGCGTACCAGTGTATCGGATAGCTCCAAATAGGATACGTATCGGTCGATACGTATCGATATTTTAAACCATGTTTATAAGCAGCACTTTATGAAATGCCATACATTGGCTTGTTTTGAATATGAAACTAAAAAGTGATTTGTTTCGTGCTTTTCTCTATTTTCTGTGCTTTCCTTTAAGGGTGTTGTTTTCTTTAGCAGATTTCTCACCAGCAGTTTTGATGTATAATATTCCATGTCTAAGCTTTCTATTGTAAGCTTGTGCAGGTTGAAGCACACAACATGGAAAAAGCTCTAAGAAAGATCAAGCGCCACTGATCCTCGGTTGCCTTGGATGTTAATCAACCGGACATTAAAACAAGGGACCACCAAGACCATTCTGTTATTCAGAAAGGAGCTTCCGAGTTGTCAAGGCATCATTTGGAGAGATTAAAGGAGAAACTGGTGGAAAGCTGTAGTAGTGAGAGTGGTGTTGAAGACGAAACCCAATCATTGCAACAAGGAGGAACTAACAGAGGCAACAATGTTAGAAGTTCCATCGGTGGGCCCTCAAGTTGGTATGTCATTGTTCTGCCCTGAATTGTGTTTGACCTGTTTTATGTTTAACGCATTTCAACTTTCCCCATGGAAAACAACGTATGCAAGCTACTTCATTAAACTGATATTGTGGATTCCCACTGTGGACCCCAGCGATCCAGTATTTGAATCATGTTGAAGTAAACCAAAAAAATGTCATTCTGGGATCCATGGCAGTGGAAGCAGCGAGGATGGTGGCTCACAAGCTAACCATATCTTGCCCTTTTCATGTTTATGTGCTTTGTTTTGTTTCAGGCTGATGTTTTTTCACTAGAGTTGGATTATTTTTAATTTTTTTTTGGACTTTTTTTCCAGGAATCCATACTCAAAGGGCATTGATTCGATTTCCCTTAAGACTTCTCTAGCTTCACCCGGTATTCAGCTTCTTTAATCATTAGGAGTCACCTTTACGTGTCTCACTGCTTGTTCTATATGTGTTTGCTTGTTGATAAGCTTTAGTCTTCAGATTAACTTCTTTTTAGGTAGGTAGAATTTTGCAAGCAGTTTTTGACCCAAGCCTTATTGGTCAAGGTTTTATTTTGATCGTTATCATAACTGAATCAGTACAAACAACGGGAGTTCACGATACATGAAAATAGAAGCAAGATCCCCCCCCCCTCACAATGTTTCCAAAGAGTGAGGATCTTGATCTGCTCTCTACGGCTCTTACCTCACAAGTTTAGCCCCCACCCCTCTCCCCCCTAAGGTTCTGAATATCGATATTGCCAGATATGTCTCACCTTTCGAAAAAGATATATCGCGGGATATATCATTTTGCAGGAAATATATCGCTCGTTGAAGGACAAATTGGGGGAAATTGGAGAAAATATGGAAATTTTCAATGAAACTTCAGGCAATGTCAAAAAAATATGTTATTACAAGTTGAGAATCGAAAAATTAAACCAAAACAATAATGTACATAAGAGATGCAATGTAAATGGGGGCAAAGATGTGCGCTAACAATAATGTATGATTGACTAATATTGATATAACTTACGTAAAATGTTTCATTTATCCCTCAATCAATCATAACAATAAAACTACACAATTAAAGTTCCATATATAATACATCTATGACAATTAGAGCTACACCGATTTAATCTAAAAATTAGAAATTTTGTGTTTCCTCCAATTTTTCCTCTATAAAGTAAGAAATTTGAATTTTGAACTTAGAAATATAGTGTAAACGCATCAAATTGATGCATTTGCACTAGTTTAGGATTAATGACACCACGTATGGAAAATCTCATTCTAATTTGAAAAAATTTCTTTCCTTTTAGGGAAATTTCGCCGAAGGTAGTACAAATGGGGTGCGCTTCAACTCTGAATGACAAATATAGGAAAATGTGGGTATCAAAGTGAATGATTTCTCTAGAAAATGGAAAATTTCTCAAAGTCTTTTAAAATCTCTCATCTTTGGTAGATATTTCTCATTTTTATAAAACTAGTAAAGAACCCGTGCACGAAAATATAAAAACAAAAAATAAAGATAAATAATAATATAAAAGAACCTAAATAGAATATTTCTTAAATAATAAAAAAATATAAAATACGGGTAACCCAATATGGTCTTTGCCTCTATGAACTTGAACCCCACAACCTTATCCTGAACAACCTTCTTCCTTGATCCCAAAGGAGGCCCTGCAACTTGCCCACCGCTTGTTGCTGCATCTTCTTTAGCTCCCACTGACCTGAAACTAAGATGCAGCAACAAAAAGACCACTAACCCGAACTTCAATAATGTCGAAGGAATCAAAGAGTCCCTTGTGTTCCTGACCAAGTGCAGGCATTCCAAATATCCATTTAGCACTTGCTTTCTCTTCCAAAACCAGTTCCCAACTATCACAATCATTGAAGGCCATCTAAGCCGACTGGCCATATCATTTAGTAGTAGAAATCACAAATGTTTTGACCAGTACCCGCCCAAAAACGTTAAGTGAATTGGCCCATCCCTACCATTCCAACCATTAAAAAGATCCTTAAATCCTGGTAAAGATTTGTGTTGTAAGTCCTAACAGAAATTATAAAAGGAAAAAAAAAAAAAAAAGAATTGTAACCCTCATGCACTTGAGAGTTATGTCGTATGAAAAAAAAATTGTAACACACTAACTCTGAAATTTCTTTAAACTCCCCATGTGTCCACTACATGGCTTAATACGTAATATAATTAACATAATATATCGCATACATAAATAAATAAAAGGCCATTTTTTGGTGTTAGATGGTACACCCAAAATTGTCACTTTGAACACATCTGATTGCACAGTCAATAACGAACAAATAAGTTAAGGACTATGTAGTTGCATGGTTCACAATGGACCATCATCAACCTTTCCAAGAACGGTGGGCCCATGAAAAAGTGTCTCATCCCTATACATTACTGCCAGTGCGGCTACTATATTTGGCAACAACACTGTTGCTTATGGAGGTGATGGATCTGCATTAGCTGACGATGGACCGATCATCTCCAGCCCCCACTTTTTTTTTAAGGATTAAAAAAAATGGATGACAAACTCTTTCCAGGCCACCTTTTTCGGGCCATGGGAATTCAGATACATATTGTAAGTGGACTATCTCTGGTCCATGACATCTGCAAGAAGGAGTGAGTCTAGAAAGGATTTCAGAGGGTCTCTATTCTCATCACTGTGATGGTCCTCTTCATTATCATCTTGAAAGCATACGAACAGAGCTTCAATCCTGTTCAAAACCCAATTGGTCGGTGTTTCCGCCTCTCGTGGTTTTCTCTCCCAAGAAAGATCTCTTGGGTCCATCCAATATTTATAGTAAATTATTGGAGAGGACAAAGGATTGCAACGGAAAATGTGTCTTCAAGAGAGAAGTAATGAGGAGAATATTTAAGAAATATAAGAGGTAAAGTTGTTATTCTATGTCATAATATCCTCTTCTTCTAACTCCTTGACTGCCTTTATAAGGCCCCTCGAATGATCCCATGGAGATACAACCCCTTCTCTTTCATTTCCTGTAACAGCTTTTTGGCCATTCTCCAATCTAAAGCCTTGAGGCAAAGAGATTGGATCAGATCCCCTTCCTAACATATCAATACAATTAAGGCAATTGAAGTCATTAGTTACGTTTTTTTAAAAAAAAGATAATTCAAAAGACCATCTTTCTCTCTATTCTTCTCTCTCCTCCCTCTCCTAACTTAAATGTGTCTCTTGACTTGTGGGTCCCACCAATTTGATGATGTGGCCTTACAAATGAAGATGAGTCCTACATGGCATCAAGAGGAAGACATATGTGGCATCCATAGAAAGACTCTAACTGTGTTTTATAGTAGTAGTATAGATAAGGGGTGGAATATCCCTAACTTTATATTTGAGATATATCGAAAATATGAGGATATTTCAATTCAAATCATGCCCCCAAAGTCCTCACCCTCCGTCAGAATAGAGCACCAAGATCGGCATATGTATCTATTCTTGAAACACAAGATAGCGGGAGGAGTGGATATATCATCAAACACCGTGTATTCCTTTCTTTCCAAAGGACTCATGTAATAGGAAGAACTGCCCATAAAGCTGCTTGAGGAGTTTCTGAACTCACTGAGTATTACTGACAAGGTAAGAAGTGTTGAAAGGAAGACCCAACACACCCGCAGTCAGGTAAGGAAATATTCTAAAATATCAGATGGCAGATGCAAAGAAACAATACAAAAGCAAGTGATCCACCGACTATAACGCTTGATGGCACAAAGAAAAGAGATTAGTCATCCTCCACCTCTATTTTATAAGTGATCATTGCAGTCCAAAGGATGAAAGATACCTTGGGCGGAATATCATGATTCCATACATCCCAATGAGGAAATTGGGGCAAGGACCTGAACCAAATGACAGTAAAAATGATGTCACTGTAAAATTATTGCTCGACATCCCTATTCTGGTGAGACGTAGGGCATTCGCGTAAATGCCTCAACAACCATCGCATATCCTCTAATTCTCTATCATTCAACCCTCGCCTCAACTTAGGATACCACAATAATTCCTCAGACAGACTAATCTGTCATTGTGACTGGTCTATCTAAAGCTAACAAATATCCTCCCAAAACTTAATCTCTTCCCCAATCCCCACCTTAAATCTAATATTTTGTATAAATAACGAAGAGAAACTCGTGATACCTTTTAACAATTCCAACCCATGGGAACCCCTTACTTCCCTTGATTCCCAACAAGACTTTTCCCCCATACTTAGCTACTATGACTTTTCTACAAAGGCTTTACCTCTCCTCCCCAAATCCCACAGCCGTTTGCCCAACAAGGCCTTGTTCACCTCCACTAGTGGTTTCAGATTTAGTCCACCGCCTTCTTTGGGACACATTTGCTCCCAAGCAATCAGATATTTTTACCTCTTTACCTTTTCATTCCATAAAATGTCCCTATGTTTTTTCTCTAGATTACCTGCCACCGAACATGGGATGGGGTCAAAAGGGAGATGATATGTTGGTAGATTTTCCTCCTCTGGACAAGAATGCTGATTTCTACTGGAGCATCTATCTAACACCGGGCTCCAAATTGACGGATACTTAAAACTAGACCCAAGAGGTATCCTCTAATACTCTATTGGGAGAACCCCCTTCGGGCATCCCAAACAAGCGCCAATTCTTCTAAATTTGACAATCTCACTCTTACCTAAGTTGATTTTCAATCCTTACATGGCTCCAAAGCAACAAAGCATGCACTGGAGATAAACCAATTGCCTACAGGAATTAGGGTGTCATCCACAAACTGTAAATGTGAGATACTTAATCCTTCCTTTCCTATTGAAAATCCCTCAATCACCACTCTCCACTGTGGAAATTATCTGACTCTGGGCCTCTGTTACCAAAATGAATAGGAATGGAGAGAGGGGATCCCCTTATCCAAGACCTCGGGAACTTCGAACCGCAAGACTTGCATTGATTAATAGTGAGAACGAAACTGTTGCATAGAGAACTCTCATCCACTATTTCCATCTCACTCCAAAACCCATTCTAGTTAACAAATAGTTCAAGAATTCCCAACTAACATGATTGTATGCTTTTTATATGTTCAACTTACAGGTGGGTATGGATATTCGAATCTTTCGACTTGAGACATTTATCCATACATCCATTGGCTTTAAGAGTGCCATCTAGAATCTGTCTCCTTCCCCCAAATGCTCCCTAAAATGGAGAAAAAGGGTTTCCAAGACCACCTTAAGCCTGGATGCTAAGAGCTTGGGCAAGATTTTATACATTTCCAACCAATTTGATTGGGTGAAAATCTCTCAAGTCTTGGGCGCCTACTTTCTTCGGGATTAATTTCACAAAAGTGCTATTGAGGACCCTGTCAAACTGTCTTTTCTCATAAAGTTCCTTAATCACACCCATAAAGTCCCTCCAACAATACCACAACTGGCTTTATAGAATTTGATGAAAAATCCTTCTTGGCTAGGGGCCTTATCATCCACCATTACTCGAATTACGCGCATTGGTCAAGGGTTTCAAACCCAAGTATGATATTCAACAATTAGACCTCACCAACTGGGAAAGCACTATTTTGTGTGTTTAGATTTACCTTTTTTTCCCTTGTAAAAGTACCAACTAACTTCATCCGAGTTAATTAGTAAAAGAGGATTAGACCAGGCTTTGAAATTAACCTGAATTTAGTTTAGAAAATATGATAAAGAGGTTACCAGTTTAGAATGAGTTATCATTCTAAAATCTCTAAGCTCCAGGAGAGATCCTTTAGAAAAATAAGAAGAAACCCCTCAATTCTATTCAATCAAAATAAATAGTAATCCAAGTTTTAGGGTTGGATGGTCCACCGTGTTTTATGTGATTTTATGGCACTTGGTTTGTATTGGACCTTCTCGCCGGCCATTCCCTTGTTCCAATAATTTTATTGTTTGTTTTGTTTCTTTCATCGAATACTATCTACTATTGTTACTTGTTACTGTAGGACCAACCAAAGAATTAGGAGCTTTATCTTAACATCCTGCAACTAATCCTTTTGCATCTCGAACTGTTTGTGCAACTACTACCTCTATCGAAATGGATCTTGTTCTTTGTATTCAATAAGTATTGCATGACTGAATAATTTAAGGAGGGGCTGATTGTAGGCGGGGTTTGATTTATTTTTCTTGTAAGAATTCTCCTGGATCATGAGCATAGCTGCCTTTCCCATAACTACCGAGAAAATTCTGTGAATATGAATGCTACTAAGTGAGCCAATGAAATCTCGCTAGCTCGCAGACCAACCCACTCAACTATTCAAAATGAAGAGAGAACGAAGCCATCACTTCTTTCTGCCTTGAAAGAACTAGAGAAACATTTTCGATTTGTTTTTCTTCCAGCATGATGCAAGCATGGTTGACAGTATCGGAATCAATTAGTGTATCAGTCAGTTCAAAAAAGATATTTATTGGGGGTATGCTTGATATGTGTAGGAACACATGAAAAAATAATGATACACTAGGAAACATTAGGATTGACAAGGAAACAATTGGATTCTTTGCATAAAATCACTTGGAATGCATAAATAAGCTTAAAACACACTCGATAAAGTCCTACAACCATATATATAACCATGTATATGAGACTTTTTTTTATCTGTAAGCATAGATCAACTATATAGATGACAGACAACGAATAGACAGAGATAGAGGTCACAAGAAAGTGAACACAAAAAGAGTAAAATGTGGAAGACAACTACAGCTACATGATAGATAGTGACCAATATCATCCCCAACTAACTACATGCAGTTCGAATATGGCCCTCCAACTCTGCCTCCCTACTAGTAGAGCCCCAAGCTAATATGAATTGGCTTACCCTGAGGCAAAGCCTATCCAGAGAAATACCTAGAATCCTCAAACACTCTCACATTCAATTATTCATCTCTTTCCAATGGACCATGAAATGGCACTTGGAAGAAGAGACCAAATGGTCACTCGAGCAGCCTCCAAACTAATTAAGGACCAACAAGATAAAAAATCCTAAAAGGAGAAAGGAAAGACCCAAGACACTCCCACTCCACATTTTAGGTTTCCAGCACAATGGGACAATGCAAAAGCAATCGATTTCTCAAAATGGCACATATAACAATGATTTGCCAACATCCACCCTCTATTTTTCAAGTGGTTACATGTGAGGATTTTATTTAGAGCGACAAAGGAAGAAAGTAAGATACATAGGATGGAATTTTGAATTCCGAACAACCCGATGAGGAAAAAGAATGCTAGGGTTGGCGCTAAAAGAGTGAAAGAATGATCTCACTAAAAAATTACCATTGTTTTGATCAATAACTCATCTCATTAAGGCGAAAGAAATATAGAAATACAAGCCGGCAGGCCCTACTGGTTTACAAGCAAGTAAACATAGGCCCGGCCTAACAACACTTCCTGCAACCTCCCCCCTAAATACCCATGGATCTAATACAAAATGTCCTGGATTTCCTCCCTTGAGCTGTGAAGGCCTACCCATTCCAAAACTGCCCCCACGGACTCGGGCGCAAATCCGAGGCGTTGATGTCGATGTGTCCTCGAAAACTCTGCGATTCCTCTCTAACTAGAGAGTCCAAGAAATCGCCCCTGGAAGCACTCCCCAAACCTCCTCCCACTCTCCCTCCCCTCGTTCCCATAACCAACAATCTAGTAGATGACGAAACGATGAAGGGAAGGCCCAAGCCACCCCCATGTGAGATAAAAAGAAGTTCAACACCTCCGACGCAACTGGGCAATGTAAAAGAAGATGGTCCGCTGACTCTTCCGTCTGGAGGCACATGAAACACCAATTCGCCCAGATGGTCCTTAGTTAGAAGTTTATCCAACGATGCAATCCAAAGAAAGAAGAAAACCTTGGATGGAAAGGGGATGGGTGCTCAGCCACCTCAAAAGAAAGAATATATCATCCAACTTGCAATCATTTAACCTGTGTTGCTACCTAAATCTCCACACAGCCTCACCTGTTATCCTATGAACATTAGCTACCATTGATGCTTTCTTGTCTAAGCCTATAGGAAAAATATTACAAAATTTGTGAATAATTCATGAAATTCGAGAATAATTTGCAAAATCCGCGAATAGTTTGGGAATAATTCAACAAACCTAAAATTTGTGAATAATTCGGCACACCTAAAATTCACGACTAATTCAGGAATTTTTCAAAAATTCAGAGAATTTTGTTACTATGCAGTGCTAAGTGTGCTCTTAATAAGAGTCTTGTCTCCTCCCTTTTGAGAGGTAAGACGATTTCCAACCTGATAATCTTTTTGTAAATCTATCTTACTTAGAGTCTCACATTGATTTTGGCCTTGAAACTAGATCCAAGAGGCATTCCTAAATACAGTCACAAAAAGTTGTGTTTTGTATTTATAAATAAACCCGTTTAAAATGCGCATTAATACCCTACCGTAGACAACGGCGTTTAAAACCCCTTTTTTTTTTTTCAAAAAATGTGTATTATCGTTTAAAACTTATAATACGAAAAGGAAACCCCACCCCCCTCTGCTGTTTAAAACGAATAATACAAAAAAATGGATAATCTTGGAAAAATTTTGGGAATGAAGATTATTTAGATATTGATGACTTTGATAACGCTTTTGAGCGATTAATGAATAGGAATGAGCAGTGTTACCCAGGCACGTGGCACGGGTGCCAAGTGTCCAGAGGTGTTCGGCACGGCATAGTCTATAAATTCCAATACGGCGGCACGGCTATATATAAATGTATATTATATATTTATATTAAATATGTATATATATATATATATATATATATAGAGAGAGAGAGAGAGAGAGAGAGAGAGAATTTATTAAGTGCAATTTCATTACTAAATGAGTAAATAAATGTTTTATTCATCAAACAATCCTCCAAAAAGAAAAGTATATCATCAATGTGTATCACAAAAAAGAAAAAGCAGCAATTAGTCAATTAGAACCATCTATTTGGTTCTCAATGTTTTCTTCAGGAATAGAATCTAAGTCGACAGTGGTATTTGGCATCTCATCATCTTCAAAATTCATGCTCTCTAGTACTGGATCATCAAGAGACAAATTTGCAAATTGAAGATCTGATGGCCCCTCCAAATTGAATTCATCCCCAACTGCATCCCAATACTTGCTAGGCCCTTCCACATAATGTTCATCTACTCTTGATAAGAGACGCAAATTCGAATGGACATAGACAAGGTCTTCTGCACGCTGTGACGTCAATCTATTTCTTTTAATGCTTGATATCATTCCAAAAGTGCTCCAATTTCTTTCACAACATGAAGAAGAACAAGGTTGTCCCAATACCCTACATTAGGGGACAAGATACATATATTAGTATATTAGACTTTCATTTTAAACAATAAATAGTAAGCATAATGTAATAAACATAAAGATAGTTGTACCTGAATGCAAGACTTGCGAGTGTAGGTGCATTAGATCCATGATTGCCCCACCATGCCAAAGGATTTATTGTGTACCGCTCACTAAGAGCCTCCCAACGCCCAAAATTACCGATTGCAGCGGAAAACTTTCCATATTCCTCACGAACCTTACGAAGCATAGTTACACTTGAAAATAGTCTCTCAAAACATGCATTTCTTCCTTCTGAAATTTCTTCATCAAGATTTGGAGGAATTCGGCCAATTCCTTCAGATAACCACTCATTGCTATAATATTTAGGATTCAATGAATGAGCAAGACAATGCAACGGAGTGCTACTTTTATTCCACCTTCTCACCAATACTTCATGCATCTCATCATAAAATTTGCTCTCATCTGTAAGGGTATTTTTCTTCTCATGCCTAAATACCCTTTTTCGAATTTCTTCAATCATTGAGTCCCACTTTTCATAAACCAAATGGAGCATAGGAGTATCAGTATCAGCAACTCGAAGCATTGAAACAATTGGTTCACTGAAATCTAACAAGTACTCCACATTATCCCACCACAAGTCACTAACTAAGATTTCTTTTATCTTTTGTACCTTCTGAGAATCTTCTTCTCTATAAAATCTCCAACTCTCATCAATAACCATACGTTGCAATGCTGACTTTACCTGAAATGTTAATGCATCATTAATATTAAGAATTTAAAGCAATAAATACAAAAATATAGAATAAATAATTACCTGAAAGATTCGCTTTACCAAGATCAATGTAGAAGCAAATCTCGTTTCAGTCACACCAAGAAGTTTTAACTTTGAATACTTGTTGTAAATTGTAAATGCAGTACTATGGTTCACCACAAAGTTTCTTATTAGTTTTGCTTCTTCGTCAATCTGCCCAATCCACTTAAACTGATCGTACCTTTCTGACATGTCTTTATCTGGGGTACATATATTCTTCAATGCCAAATTAAGAGTATGAACTACACAAGGCGTCCAAAATATAGATGGATGTTTTGCTTCAACTCTTAAGCCAGCTGCCCTACATACAGCAGCATTGTCTGTTATCAATTGGACCACATTTTCATGACCAACTTCAGAAATAACCTCCAAAAATAATTTTCCAACATATTCTGCCGATTTAACTTTATCAGTTGCATCTACAGCTTTTAAGAAAACTGGGCCATTCTCTGACGCTGCCATAAAATTAATCAAGCTCCTTTTTCTATTAGAATCAGTCCAGCCATCACTAACAATTGACACCCCTTTACGAGTCCAAGATTGCCGAATTGATGATAGGTGTAACTCAACATTAGCTTTCTCGGCTTGTAATAAAGTAGTCCTTAATCTATCATACGTAGGCACTGTATATCCCTTCAATTGACTATCACATGCATGCTTGATCATTTGTCTGAAATATGGAGACCTAATCAAGTTGAAAGATAAACCACTCGCATAAAATGTTCGAGCTATCAAGTGATCAAGTTCATCCCGTGCAGCAACATTAAAAGATTTCGCTATGCTATTATCTCCTTTTCTCTTCTTTCCAAAATCTTCAAACTTTGGTAATGGAATATTAGCAGTTGAACCACTACTTGCTCATTTCAATGTTTTTTTTGTTTGTGCCGCATCTTCCATCTTATGAAACTTGGCTAACATGTCTTCATCAACAGATGAACATTGTCTAACTCCACGATTAGGAATTAACAATAAATGTCCTTTCACTCGATAATAATTCCCTTTAAAACAAGTGTTGCATAATTTGCAACGAAGGTTGCAATTTCCTCCCCCACCTTGCATTTTTCCTAAATTTTCCATAAATTCCCACAAAGGACCCTCTAAACCTTCTTTGTTAGCCATCTGCAAAAAGGAAAAAAAATTGATCATTATTTGTTTTCATAAATTCAATTGCATGCTTGCTCATTCTATGTTAATATATAAAGCACTTTAGTTCACAACAGTAATTTATGTATTACAGGCTTACAGCATGTATGGCAAAGTGCAAATTCCATTAATACAAGCTTACAGCACGTCTGCAAATTGCAAATTCACAACAGTAATTTATGTATTACAGGCTTACAGCACGTATGGCAAAGTGCAAATTCCATTAATATAGGCTTACAGCACGTATGGCAAATTGCAAATTCACAACAGTAATTTATGTATTACAATTTACTATCTTACAGCACATATGGCAAATTGCAAATTCCTTTAATACTTTAAAGAGAGGCTATTACCAGTAAAGTAAAAAAAAAATTTGGAGGACAGAATGCGTGGTACAAGGAACCTAACACGAGTGGGGACAGGGACCTCTTTAAACAAGCTATTATTACCATTAAAAACAATAAGAGGAAAAGTAGGGTCCTACAGACTACAGTCGCTTCCTTACCTTTGATAAAAGGTACAAAATACACAAATGAACCGAACGGGACAGCCTACCAAGGCTATTATTTACCATTGTTACCCATTCTGGGAGAGGAATATAATAATTTTAAAAACGTAAGGAGAGAGAAGGGAATCGGTAAAAAAGATAGCGTCCACAGTTACAGTCCTTACTCTTTTCTCTCACTTTGTTTTTAACCCAAAAAAAAAAAAAATCGTTGACAGACCGAAAGACCAAATAAAATAAAATAATAAAAAAACAAGTGTTAAATGGATGAGAGAGGGGACCACTCGTTTGTCCGGTCCCTCCCCTTTAACTTTGCTTTACCCTTTATAAGTATTTGATGAAACATTAAAAAAAAAAAACAAAATAGCTTCTTCGCACAAACGAATAGGAGGGAAGAAGGAGAGTGTGGACGATAACAGGAGAGGAAGAGGAGAGTGCGAGCAAGAGAGGAAGATCAGCGTACCTGGAGGCTGGAGCAGACGATATCAGGTATGTTCTTCGTTCACCCTTCTTTGCAGACCCACCCTTTTTTTTTTCTCTTTCTCTAGTCACTCTCAGGCTGTAAAGAAGAAGGGATTCTTCACCGCATATTAATCTCTCTTTTTCTTTCCAAAATCTTCTTCCAATGAGATCTAATAATCTCTTATTTCGTTCTATTTTTGGAGCACTAATCGCTGCTGACCCCTGCGTGAACGAACTCTTTCTAAAAAGCCCTAAAAAAACAAATTAAGTCAGAATTTTTTTTTTGGGCACGTATTATAAACGTGCCATCAAGCCGTGTCAAATAGGAGATGCTTCACGGCACGGCGTGGGCACGTTCCGTGCCGTGTCCAGCCGTGCCGTGTCGTGTCCACGTGTTGGCACTTCAAATTTTCGGAAATCTGCCGTGCCTGGGTAACACTGGGAATGAGTGATTTTATTAATACGCATATTATAGTCTTGTTTTTAATCTTGATAGTTGATGTTTTAATACGCGTATTATAGTCTTGTTTTTAATCTTGATACTTGATGTTTTAATAAATTTTGATGGCTTTATGAGATGAATTAGATGTTAAAATGATGTTATGAACTAATTATTGTTGATTGTAGTTACCCTTTTTGTATATTATTTCACCAAATTGTTAGAATATTAATTAGCATTGTTTCTAATTTATAATCATTAACTTTTTTCTCCGTTTTTTCCCCAAAGTTTTCTCGTATTTTCTTGAATTTTTCCGTACTTGACCCTTGCCAAATTATTCCCGAACCCCGACTTTGTGACTATGCCTAAATATAGCGTTAGCAGGACCCCCATCTTGACAATTCCATTAGAGAAACCTTCAATCTTCGATTCTTCCATTCTGGAAATCATTCTACTCAAGCCCTCCGTGATCATAATGAATAGAAATGGAGAGAGGGGGTCATCTTGTCTAAACTACGAGAACTGCGAAATTACCTGACGGGTCTCCCATTAATTAAGATTGAGAACGATATTGTTGAGACATGCTCTTATCCATCTCCATCTTACTCTAAAGCTCATTCTACCCAATAGGTATTCAACGAAGTCCTAAGGAACATGATCATATGCTTTTCCCACATCAAGTTTGCATAATTTTTTTTTTTTTTTTTTGGGGGGGGGGGGGGGGGGGTACGGATGCATTTGTTATCTATTATAATATCGACCAAAGTCTGTCTCCTTCCCACAAAGGCACCATGAGGATGTGAGGAGTGGAAATAATGGTTACCCATAACCACCTCCAACCTAGAGTCTCTTGAGCTCCTTTTAACTTTGGAATTCCCCTCATCATATAATTCTTGAACCACACTAAGTCCGTCCCTGCCCACAATGTCCCAGCAGACCTTGTAAAACACAATGGAGAAACCATCCGAGCCAGGTGCTTTATCACCCTCCATTCCTCTTTCACACTCAAGATCTCCTTGCAAAGTTTTCTTCAAAGATGCTACTTATCCGACAACCTCTTAAAGTCAAGACCATCCACCGGAGGTTTCCATTTTTGCCTTTGTGTAAAAAGTGCCTACAAATCCTTAAAACAGCCAGTTCTGCATCATATCAACGATATAGTAGTGTGTATCGTAACAGTCTCAGTAGTATTGTTGATAATGTCACGATACACTACAAACAAAGCCGGTCGAAATCCAAGAATTGTTATGTTTCAACTTTGTTCTAACCATTTTAAACCTGTATCGGACGGTATCATTTGTATCTCTGTCAAAACTTACGATAGGTCGATACTAGTAAGATGGTTGCAAGAGCCATTGGTCCCGGGATAGATCCGCATGTATTTGAATATGATGAGGGGGAATTGATCCAAAAATTGGATTGGGGTCAAGACACAGTCTGGCGATGCCGGCTGACTTAAGTGCCCCCGAGCCATGCAAAATGGTGAAAAATGGTTCCCTATTTCACGGCTTACTAACTCTGCCTGAGGGGAGTACCTATACATAAATGTATTAAACATATGTTGTGATCTCCCATAAAAGGTTCAGAATATTTAATGTATTTCTATCTTTTCTTGGCAAAATTTTTGAGAACCTGTTTAAAACACAGATGTACACACTCGCACATGTATATATGAAGGTTACATACTCTAGTGCATATATGACCTTTGTTGCATCTGAAACGTGCAGGACCATTAACATTGAAGAACAAACAAAAAGAGTCAAAAGGTGATAAAAAGTCCAGTGAAGTGGATCCTGATGAACCCATTCTTGACACAACTCCTGCTAGTTCTGCACCAATTGAAGCTGGTCGAATAGGACAGCAAACTAGTGGAGAGAAGACCTTGAGAGATGCTGTGAAGCCAAAACACAAGAGAAAAATAAAGCCTTCCACCAATGATGTGAACTAGTTTTTGACAACATTATTCTGTCATTGCTATTCTTTTTTCTTTTTGCCTCTTCTCTTGTGGCTGTTGTGTCTCTTTTCCATCTTGCCTTTTTCCCCGGCGGTATACTTTAGAAAGTTTTGTACCTTTTTTTTTTCTTATTTAAGGGTTTCATTTGCTTTGCATGTGAAGAGCTACTAGATATTTCAATTATGTAAAAAAAAAAAGTGTTTCTTGCATTATGTTGTTAATTTGGGAGATATTTTGCTTGCAGAAGTTTTGGGGCCTGCTTTTCACAGGGGACCAGTATGGCATCAATGGTCAAATTGCTAATTGGACTTTTTTTACACTTTGACTGAGCAAAATATAAACCGCTTCATGGGAAGGTTATAAAATTGCTTCACTAGGGATCCACACTAGGCGTCTTATGCATGCTCAATATTGTTCATTTGCATTACAGGATGATTGATTCGTGCCAAGCTTTGAATGAATGTTGGTTGATACCATAGTCAACAAGATGTATATTTTTTCCCCGCAAAAAGTTTCAAATATTTTGACTTTCTCATTATAATTTAATTCTTCAATTATCCATGACTGAAAAAATTCCAAAAATTAAATGCGAATAATAGCTGCTATATGAAACATATTTGTTTATGAATTATCATAATGTTATTTTTTTTCTCCACATTTTTGTTCCCACTTCTCTGTGTTTTTCCAATATTTCAGAGCTTTTTCTTAGTGGAAAATTTACCAAACCCTGACGTGGTGACTCTGGCCAACACAGTTACTTCACCAAAGAACACACATGATCAGGCCATGCTTTCTGATGCAGTCTGAAAATTGAAGTTAGAGGTGAGCAGAGTTGCATGTTCTTACTTGGAAGTGAGTATTCTCAAAACCAGATAAGATGTAATTCCAAAATGTTTTCTGTCCAGTTATTTTGCTTGGAATGAATTGAAAACTTCTGCTTGGAATGAATTGGAAACTTTGGAGCCTACTTGGGAGAAGCCTCTACTAACGGTAGATATTGCTTTTGCCTTTAGGGGGGTGTTTTTTCCAGCTCCTCTTTTCTTCAGTGTATATGCATTCCATAGCTGTATGGTCGCCTTGTAGTTGACACTTTCAATACTAATACTAATGCCCTGGGGGTTGAGTTGAACCTAGTGGTTTGGAGTGAATAAAGGATGGCATGTAGAGGTTCCTTGAGAATCTTAATTGTCTTCTTTGACCTATGAAGTATCTTGATAACTAACTTATTTTAGACTAATTTGGTCATGGAATCGTAAACATGTTAGTTATAACAGAATGTATTGAGGTGACACGTAGAATAAATCTAAGAGACCCCCCCTTTGGGGGAACTCTGTAAATAGGGTGACCACATTCAATTTTAGAGATTTGAAACCTGGATCAACTTCATTTGACTCTCACTCTCATTCCTCTCTAAGACCATCTCAATAAATTCAATTGTTCTTCATAAGTTATTTTCCTTTCCTCTGACCAAAGATCCACCATTCTCTTTTTGTATCTCTTTTTTATTATTATTGTTCTTTGATCGTATGTCCGGAGATAATCAGGACAAATCGACTTGGATGTCAAGTTTGGGTTGATCTTGAGTTGGAGAGAATCCAAATTCTCGACAGTTCATAGAAGAAGTTTTTAAATCAATTCCCAGATCTGCATCTAGATCAAATTGTTAGATCGTTGATCCAATAATTGGCGAGTCCACCGGTGATCGCTGCCATGATTTGAAGGAGGATATAGTGAATCATAAGCTCGGAGGACCTTCAACTCAATTACCAACAATGGAAGAATGCTGAGGAAACAGAAACTTCGTTTAATTTGAACCAGTCTCAGGCATGGCTATTCTTCTCAGACCGTAGGCGCTTTAAAACATGTCAGAGGCCTTTACAAAGGTGCTTGGGTTTTGAAATGAACCGTAGGAAAGGTCATCTGTTGGATGTCTCTGAGCACCTTGATAATTTTTTGGGGGTTAAAGGTACCTTGATAATTGAGGAATACATACTTTCACAATTCCTACTCTTAACCCTCACGATAATAAAAACAACTTTGTGTGAGTATGTGTGAGCCCACACAAAATCATCTGTTTCATTATTGTAAGGGATAAAATTCGTAAAAACTAATTAACGTTGGGGAACGAGCTAGCTTTTGTTGTTTTGTGCACGAAAGTGACACGTGGACATGTGTTTGAGTCACGTGCTTAAAATAGAAGGATAAACACTATCTGATGCACAACGTTCACGTTGCATAAATTACGACGTATATGTGGTCTTGCAAACAACGTTTTCGTTGTGGTTTTGACAACGTGTTCATTGTCTTATGCACAACGTAAACGTTGTATTCTCGACAACGTTTTCGTTGTTAAATGAACAACGAGTCCGTTGTAACTCAGATAAAGATGTCCAGGTCATATTTTAAGACATATACAACGTACCCGAGCTCGAGTCAACAACGAGACCGACTCGCAGGAGGAAGTGATCAGGAGGCGATCGGTTATGCTGACAAGTGGGCCGAAAACACTGTCTTGGCATTTAATGCTGGTCACTTCTGTGTGCTGTCAGACCCAACCGACTGAACTCATGGTAGACTTTCACGTGTGATGCAACAGGTGGCAGAGTTTACTGACATATTTGGTAATGAATGCAGGGCACGTGGTATGGGCATCTATGGTCATCTATAGTCATATCAAGGTTAACCTATAAATACCCCGAGAATTTCAGTGTTAAAGGGATCCAAACACGCATATATTTTTCAGTGCTATTGTGCGTCTTACTGTTCATCATCTTCTCCACCTACTTACTTTATCATCGGAGTACAGGTCAGGGTATCACACCCTTCAACTTCAACCTTCTACCAGTAAACCAGAGTGTGAACAGTTGCAGCTGACACGTGTCCTTTCCTAGATTTTTCCCTTTCCAAATTGGTGCCGTCTGTGGGATATTATAAACGAACCTCCCTTAGCTCTTTGTGATCATGACTGATCAAATTTTTGTGCCCGGGCGTGAGAATCAAACCCCTCAGGCCATCCTATTCGCACCTTCTATCGTGCAGACTTTCATTCCTGAGATCAGTCCATCGTCTGACCAGCCAGAGAGGACCATGCTCCCCCCCATTGAGCCTTCTGTCTCTGATCGTATTTTGGTGATATTGCAAAGACAGCAGTCTGCTCTGGATCAGATCACCAGACACCAGCAGATGATGCAAGAAAGGCTTGATGCATTCAAGCATAGCAGGCTCGAAGTGGATGACGGGCCATCTCATAGACCCTCAGTGAGACGTCAGCTTGACTTCTCTTCTCCCCCATTAGCACCAGAGAACCGTGACACCAGGTTCGTGCTTCCTCCTACTAAGAGAGAGGCAAGACAACCTCCGATTCGTACGGAGCAGAGAGTCTCTTCTGATCGTATTGATTTGCAAGAAGAAGCAGGACAAGAAGATTCAAGAGGTGCTGCCGAAGGAGCGGTTGCTCAGAAGACTTGGATGACTTCCAAGGAGGTGGAAGCTATGATTAGTGTTTGTGTCAAGAGCATGAAATGAGGGATTCCTGATCACTTTGCTCAGTCAGCAAAGGACAACGTCGAGAACTCTCCTTTCACAGATGTCATCAATCAGTCATACACTTCTTCCAAGTTTATGACCCCAATCTTCCCCATGTACACCGGGAAAACGGATCCGGAGGAGCATTTATTTGACTTCAAGCATGCGATGGCTGTTCGCAATCCAGATGATAATCTGTATTGCAAGGCCTTCCCCAATAGCCTGGCAGGAGCGGCATCAAGATGGTTTCGCAATCTACCTCCTGGTTCAATCAGCAACTTCTCCGAGCTCAGGTCGGCTTTTATTGATCAGTTCATTATCAATAAAAAGAAGAAGGCATGTGCAGATACTCTCTTCTCTTTAAGGATGAAGCCAGCAGAATCCTTGAGAGACTTCATTTCGCACTTCACTGACGAAATCCATAGCATCGATAAAGTCGATGAAGAGAGTTGTATTGCTGCTTTTAAGAATGCTATCCTCAGGCATTCCGAGCTCTATAAATCTCTGGCTCTTGACTATCCTGTCAAGATGGACGAGATGATTGTTCGTGCAACCAAGTACGGAAGATACGAAGATGATGTTTCCGTTGTGCCGAAGCCAAGGACGAGAGGGGTGGACGTGATAGAGAAAGCATGCCGGTCGTTTAAGAGGAAGGAGAAGAGGCAGAGGTATGAGTCTTCATCATCAGAGGACTCACCGCCTAGGAAGCAGAAGGAAAAAGTAGTGGATGTGACTCAGCGGGATCAGCCGGTTCGGCGCCCGTATGAAGGTAATTATAATCAATCCCAGCAGCAGGGTAGGACAGAGAGACGTCCTAACCCGAACTTTCAGCAGCAAGCGAGGCAGCATTATCAGCCTCACCAGGAACAGCCACAAGTGCAGCGAGAGAGAGGTGTTCAGCCTAGTGAGAGACGACCTTTTGCAGCTCGGACGGATCCCATCCATTTTACTGCTAGCCCAGGGACCATCATGAAGTCAATGGAGGCCAAGCGTATTTCGAATGGCCTGCTACAGCTGTACAAGATGTTACGTCGGGACCACGGGCACATGAGTATTGCCATTATCATAAATGTCATGGTCATCTTACGAACCGATGTCGCATCTTGAGGGAGTATTTGGAGAGACCGGTCCAGGAAGGGTACTTAGGAGAGTCTCAGTTCTAATAACGGTAGCACGATGCGCACCAGAGAACCGTTATCCAAACCCCGTACAGGAGAGCCTGCCAGTAATCCAAGTACTAGTGGAGGAGGACGAGGGAGAACCCCTTTGGGCACTATCAACGTCATTTGCCGTGTGCGAGCACCAGAGGAGGACGTAGAGAGAGACTTCAGAGCAAAGACGAGGAAGATGTCTCACGAAGCTGAGGTTTGTCAGGTACAGATGTCTGCAAGAAGCGTGGGGCAGACGCTTACTTTCACTGATCATGATATGGCAACGGTAATCCGGCCTCATTATGATGCTCTTGTTCTCACCATGAGAATAGAAAATTTCGACATCAAAAGGGTGCTCGTAGATTCCGGGAGTGGGGCAGCATCTTGTATCTTTATGCTTTCACTCAGATGAAGTTGGATCCGTCCATTCTCATCTCTGCTCAGACCCCGCTGTTCGGGTTTGATAGCAGTTCGATGAAACCGTTAGGCGACGTCGTCTTACCCGTTGTGGCAAGACCCGTTGTCCTACAAACCAGATTTTCCGTTCTGGATGCTCCATCACCTTACAACGCAATCGTGAGTCGATGGTGGACCCATGAGATGAAGGTTGTTCCCTCCTCGTATTATCAGGTGTTGAAATACCCGACGCAGGACGGACCCCAGGAGATCAGAGGGGATCAATTGGCGTCGCAGAAGTGTGATTTCCCTCCTTCCGTTGTGCCCAAATAGCAATTACAGGTCGACTCCGTTGTGGAAGAGAGCTCGGAGGCCACGTTGTGCAGACCTTCCATTGAGCCCACGAAGGCAGTCAATCTGGGAACGGAAGAAGAGCCAAAGGTGTTGCAGATCGGGACAAGCTTGACAACGGACGAAGAGGGCGAGTTGCTGGAATTTTTGAAGAGGAACCTTGATGTCTTTGCATGGTCGCACAAAGATATGACAGGCATCAATCCGAGCATTATCTGTCATCACCTCAACGTTGATCCTGTTGTCCCTTCGGTGAAGCAGAAACCTCGGAGACTTGCCCCAGCCTATCATGATGTAGTGAATGAAGAGATAGACAAGCTGATCTAGTTTGGGTTCATCCAAGAAGTGCAGTATCCTGACTGGATAGCTAATGTAATAGCTGTACACAAGAAGAACGGCAAGGTGAGAGTTTGCATTGACTTCACTGGTGTCAATAAAGCATGTCCCAAAGACTTTTTCCCTATGCCAAGGATTGATAGGCTCATCAATGCCACCGATGGCCATGAAATGTTATCATTTATGAATGGTTATTCAGGCTATAATCAAATCCTCCTGGCGGAAGAAGATCAAGAAAATACCACTTTCATTACAGAGCGTGTCTTGTTATGTTATCGTGTTATGCCTTTTGGTATGAAGAATGCCGGCTACGTATCAACGTCTGATAAATCTCATGTTTGAGCCACTTCTCGGCAAAACGGTTGAAGTTTACATTGATGACATCGTTGTGAAGAGCCGACTTCGGAATACCCTTGTAATGGACCTTGCTGAGCCCTTCTCTATTCTGAGAACTTTCAATTTGAAGATAAACCCAGAGAAGTGTACTTTCGGAGTTACCTCTGGCAAATTCTTGGGATATCTTGTGAGCCAGCGGGGTATTGAAGCTAATCCAGCTCAGATTCGAGCTCTGCTGGACATGCCGGAGCCCAAGTCGAAGAAGGAGATCCAGAAGTTAACAGGGCGTATCGCTGCACTCAATCGGTTTATCTCCAAGTCATCTGATCGTTATAAACCCCTCTTTGAGCTCCTGAGGAAGGATTCTATTTTTGCGTGGACGTCAGAGTGTTCTCGAGCTTTCATTGCTTTGAAAGAGTATTTAGGCTCAGCCCCTATTCTCTCCGTCCCTGAGCCAGGTGAAGTCTTGTATCTGTATCTTTCTGTCTCAGAGCAGGCCATTGGCTCAGTCTGGGTCCGGTGTTGTGGCGGCGTTGAGAGGCCTGTATATTTCATCAGCAAAACTTTTCTCAAGACATAATGTAATTATAGCAAGCTCGAGAAGGTGTGTCTTGCTCTTGTCTTTTCTACTGAAAAGCTTCGTCCTTACTTTCATGCTCATACTATCGTTGTCATCACAACGCATCCTTTAAAAGTCGTGTTGGGACGACCCGAGTTGGCGGGGAGGATGTCGAAGTGGGTTGTGGCTCTGAGTGAGTTCGACATTCAGTATAAAGCGAGAAGTTCAGAGAAGGGGCAAGCAATGGCAGGGTTCCTTTCTAACTTCCCCGTGGAGGAGGTAGAGGAGGTGATTGCTGATCTTCGTGAGCTCTCTGATGAGGTTGACAACGAGGATATCGTTGTAGATAGAGATAAATCATCAGAATGGGTTGATTGGCTATTGTACGTAGATGGATCTTCTAACTCGAGTGGTTCAGGACTTGGTGTTGTGCTCATTAGTCCGGAAAACATAAAAGTACAGAAGATGTCACGTCTCGGGTTTACTGCCTCCAACAACGAAGCTGAGTACGAAGCATTGCTGCTTGACTTGCAGAGTGCGCACAAGCTGCAGGTCTCTAGATTGAAAGTTTTTTGTGATTCACAGCTTGTAGTGAATCAGGTGAATGGAGACTATGAATGCAAGGATGATCGAATGAAACAGTATACTGCACTCATTCGTTTGCAGTGTGAAGCATTCACCGTTGTGGAGATCAAGCATACCCGAAGAGATCAGAATAGGCATGTTGACGCTTTGGCTTATCTTGCTTCCATGATGCAGTCTGATGAACCCAAGGCCATCCTTATGGAATATAAAGAATATCCTTCGATAGCATTCCAGTCGTAGCGGGGGTGTGTTTTGTTAATCCAGTACCAAGTTGGATGACAGGGTTGACGGCCTACTTGAAAGATGGAGTTCTTCCTATCATTGCAAAAGAGTCAAGACGTATCCAGTTCAAGGCATCTCGTTATGTCCTGGTGCAGTGAGAGTTATATAAAAAGTCTTTCGGGAGACCTTTGTTGAAGTGTGTTCACCCTATAGATGTGGAGAGGATTCTTGCTGAGCTTCATGAAGGTATTTGTGGCATACATTCTGGGGGGAGAATGATAGCTCATCAAGCTCTGGGGCAAGGATACCTCTGGCCTTACATGCAAGCTGATGCTCAGAAGTATGTGAAGAAGTGCAGTCAGTGTCAACGATATGCTCGTTTAATTCATGCTCCAGCTCAAGAGCTGAACACTGTTTCTCAACCTTGGCCATTTGCATGGTGGGGCCTTGATATTGTGGGACCTTTCCCTAAGGCACCAGAGAATCTAATCTTTCTCCTCGTGGCAACTGATTACTTCTCTCGTTGGATTGAAGCCGTTCCCCTTGCTCGTATCAGAGAACAAGAAGTGAAGAAGTTCATGTGGGAGCATATCGTATATAGGTTCGGCATACCTCAGTCCATTATCACTGACAACGGGAAACAGTTCACAGGACGTATCATTGCAGACTTTTGTAGCAAATTAAAGATCAAACATATTTTCTTGTCTCCATATTATCCTCAAGGGAATGGACTGGCTGAAGCAGCTAATAAAAATATATTGAATGCCTTGAAGAGAAGATTGGAGGACTCGAATGGGAAGTGGACTACCGAGCTGCACAACGTGTTGTGGGGATATAGGACGACGCCGAGGAGTCCTACAAACGAAACACCTTTCTCTTTGGCTTATGGTATGAAAGCTGTCATTCCTACTGAGATTAGTTTGCCCACAATGCGCTCTTGGCATAGCAAGAAGAAGGGTGGAGAGAAAGACAAGAACGTTGAACTCATGGCCGTTCACCTCGACCTGTTAGAAGAAAAGCGAGAAGATGCCATCATTCAGATGAGGAGATACCAGCAACAACTAAGGAAGGCATACAACCGAAAAGTACAGCGAAGGGTCCTTCAGGTCGAAGATCTCGTTCTCCGAAAAGTATTCCAGAATACCAGGGAGATTAATAGTGTCAAGTTAGGGCCTAATTGGAAAGGACCCTATATCGTAGAACGATTGGGGAGTCCTGAAGTTTGCTACTTAAAAGATTTACAAGGTAATCTCATCCAAAAATCCTGGAATATTATGAACCTAAGGCAATTCTTTCAATAGAATCTGTGATGAATAAATGAGTTGTTGCAATAAGGAGTTTTCCAGAGTTTTTACATGAGCATTTGAATTACACTGCTATGAATTTTTGCGTCAATTCGTTGTCTGAAACATCAGTGTAATATTGTGAATGTTTTGCAAATTCGAATAAAATTTCGCTTGAACAACATACTCACAACGAGACACTAGTGGCTTATCCTAAGGATGTCATCTGAGCAAATCCAGTGGCTTATCCTAATGACATCTTCTGAGCAAGTGTCTCTGAACTGAGTTACATTATGTTCATCTCATGAAATTTTATTTGTCAGATTACATTCACAGTGAACTACATAACGATGTATCTAGGCATATTTCTCTTTTCCGTTGTGTGTATGATTCAGAGTGCTTTGTTCAATGTGTGCATCAATCATTACGAAGAAGCTTCATATACATACATTCAAGTGCCTACGTTGTGAGCTATTATGTTCATGTCTGATTCTATGATCCGTAAAACATGTCCATACACTTATGTTATATTCTTTCTTGTATGCATACGTTGTGCGAGCTCCGCAAATTCCAGTTACACTACAAAGATTAAAGAAAATTGCAAATGAAAGAAAGAAAATCCCATTTAAGGGGTGTCAAAAATGACACGTGGCTACCTCAGGGTGTCAAAAAGGACATGTGGTCACCTCAAGGGTTCACTCGTCAATCCTTGGTATTGTTTAAAAATATTTTAATAGTAAAAAGGCCCTAAAAACAATTTTTTAATTTTAAAAAAATAATTAATAAAAAAAAAAAAACAAGGATAGGTGAGTGATCCCTAGGGGTGGATGAATTTTAACCACAATTAAGGGGTGTCAAAATGGACACGTGACTACTTCAAGGGGTGTCAAAAAGGACATGTGGCCACTCCTAGGGTTCACCCGCCCATCCTTGGCTTCTTCTTTTTTTCTAAATATTAATTATTTTTTATAATATTTTAATATTTAAAAAGTCTTAAAAACAATTATTAAATTTTTAAAAAAGAATTAATATTTAGAAAAAAAAAAACCAAGGATAGGGGGTGAACCATTGGGGTGGGTGAATCTAACCCATTTAAGGGGTGTCGAAAAGGAGACGTGGCTACCTCAAGGGGTCTCAAGAAGGACAAGTGGCCACCTCAAGGGCTGTCAAAAAGGACACGTGGCCACCTCAAAGAGGTGTCAAGAAGGACATGTGGCCACCACAAGGGATGTCAAAAAAAAAAGGACACTTGGTCACTCTAGAGGATTTGATTTCATTCAAAAAAGAATGGACAATTTCGTAAATAAGAAAAATAGAAAATGACAATTTTAGAGGGTATTTTTGGGAGTTCATACTATTTTAGCCAATGACATCATCTTTCTATCAGTTGACTAACGGTCAACGAAAGGGGTGTTAGTGTCAATATTTTGAAAAGTAGGGGTAATTAATGTATTTTCTAAAACTTGAGAGAGTCTATGTGTAGTTTAGTCAAACATCATGGGTGTAAATGTATTTTCCCCTTTACGCTAATACTCTTCGATGATAACCTTCCATATAAGGCGGATACTATGCACGTAGCTTGTGATCTCGGCCTTTTTTAAGATGCGGTCAAGCCCAAATCCTCCATGGGATCAGGGTAGAAAAGTTTTCTATTGGGCCCACACAACCAATAAAATCTCGACACGTGTCTGTTTTTCAGTAGCTTGTATGGTTGCTAAAAATAAAAAAAAAACTAACAACTTTATACATGTCTATTCATCTAGCAGGTTCCGCCAAGAGTACTTTCTCTCCAAGTAGGCCTATGCATCCTTCCTGGCCAGCCAGAGGCCCACCCGACCTACCCATGGACTGGGCTAATTCTTTTTGTAGGCTTGCCTATCCATCACGCTTTTGAGAATTATGTAGCATTTTTTTGGGCCCACATAAAAAATAAATGTGGCATTCACTGCATCTCTTATTGGGATTGAAGAATCTTCTTCAAATATTGTGAGTAACCAACACTGTAGTGATGGTGAGGAGGATGATGAGAATCAGAATTACTCAGATTCTGAGGGAGACCTCGAGGCAGCCTATGATGAGCTATTTCAGGAATGTCTAAAGCTGAAAAATATTCAGTTTTCAATGTTTAAAAAGATCAAATCTATTGAAATGGAAAAAGATGTCTTAGACCAAGTGGTTTCAGGGTTGAGAGCTCTTATGTCACGACTTGAGGAAGAGAAGGCTTCCCTCTTTGCCAAGACTCAGCTACTTTAAT
Source organism: Tetracentron sinense (assembly GCA_015143295.1). Taxonomy (NCBI): domain Eukaryota; kingdom Viridiplantae; phylum Streptophyta; class Magnoliopsida; order Trochodendrales; family Trochodendraceae; genus Tetracentron; species Tetracentron sinense. Next base: position 15,452,382 of record CM026551.1, read on the forward strand.
CTGATTTGCATATTTGTCTTGATAAAAAGACAAGTCTTTAAATTAAGTTGGCTGATCTTGAGTAAAATCAGAGGTGTAGAGATGAGAAGGAAACTTTATTCACCTCGAAAACTAAGCCTAGTGCTAAAAGGCACCCTCCAGAAAATAGGAAGGAACCTTTAATTCAGAAATTCATTCCTACATGTCAGTCATATTAAGTCTCAATGTCCTAAACTTCGAAAAATGTCCAATCATGGTTTTGAGAACCAAAATAATTTTAATGTGAATCTTCAAATGAGAGTTGAGGTCCTGGTGGAGAAGTCCAAGAGTTTGTATGAAGATGTGATGAAAATTGCTCACAACTCTATACTGTGGCATGGTCATGACACTCCTTATGTTAAATATAAATGAGGTAATGGGGAGAACCATAATGTCCGCCATAATTCTAGGACTCAATCGTAGAAAATGAGGAACATGAATAATAGGCAAAAGGTCATACCTACCTCAATTGAAACAGTTAGATACCAAATAGTCAATCAAACTACTAAAACCGTTTGAGTGAAAAATGATGACCTAAAAGGCTTCACTTAATTCGTGCCTGTCATACCCTAGGGTGTGCTGCTAGTGTTATATTTTGTCATAGTGTTATGATATTTGTGTATACTAGTATTTTTTTTCTAGCTGTTATTTGCTTTAGTTTGTTTTTCTGTTTTATTTATTTTGAAAAATCCAAAAACATTGAAAAACTATAAAATCTAAAAATATTTTTGTCATGTTGCCCTTGTTTGACTTGCATGATTTGCATTCCTTATGGGATCTTTATTTCTATATTTTTCCAGTGTTGAACATGAGTTTGTTGCTGATTAAGGATATATCACATTCATAGTCTCTTGGTTAGACTGAAAATTATATCGATTTTATCTTGAACAGTTAAAGACTTATTCATGTGTGTATGTTTTACAAATTTCACATGCACTCTGACTGATTCTGTTGAGAGGTCTATTTTCCAAATCTATAAGTGTAAGACTTATCCCAAAAGTGTGACCTTGGATGACCAATTTAAAATGACCATATTGTTAGTCATCCTCATTTTGTATATCCTCCATGAGCAAAAATTGTTGCAACGAAAAAGGCTACTTACTGGACTAGTGTGAAAGTCACAATTTGATGCAAACAGTATGAAATGGCTACCTAGGCAGACAGTAGATATCTATCTGAGTCACTAGAAGGAAAGTCTTTGCTGCTAATAGTCAGGACTACCTACCTGGATAGTATGAAAGTCATCATTGCATGAAAAGATATATTAAAATAAAGAACATCAAAAGAATTCTTACAATGTTTGGAGGTATTTGATCAATAGTAAAAGAAAAATAATGAGTCAAATAAAATGGATAAAGGTTAACCAAAATGTAAAAAAAATCAGCATATCTGGATTTAACTAGGTTTGACTTTTAAGAATTGTGTTTCCGGTAGTCTCCTTAGTGGTTAATGTCATGTCCTTGGAAAGGGAAAGAAACCTTGATCTAGTATCTTGTCAAACCACCACTACTCACAAATTGCTTCACTTTTGAACTGTTCACTAAATGTGACTAAGTAAATTGGTTATGCTTTAACATTCCGTGAGATTTAGTTAAATGTGTATCCTCAGTCGGACTAACTAATCATGTTCTTCATTGGATTTGTAATTTTAAATTACTACTGCTTGGAATGCTTTGTATGCATGTTTGTGTGGCACATTATATTTTTTTGTGTGTTTCCTTTTTGTTTGGCATAAGCCTTTTTAGCATATGTGCCATGTTTTTAGTGGTACCCTTGATCTTAGGGGAAGAAGATCAAGTTGAGTTTTTGAGGGGGAGTTTGTGCTTGAGTTGTTGAGGGGGAGTTTGTACTTTATATTACTATCTTGTTCCTTACTCTTTAGTCCCCACATTGTTTGCATTTATTTGATTGTACTGTGATTATCTTTATATTTCACATGTGTTAAATTGGTATATTCGTTGTGATATTGGCATCATGATTACATTTGACAATTGTGTCAAAAAATGGGAGAATGTTGGGGTACAATTTCTCAAGTTCAGTACATTCCTTGCATTACCTGTGCTTATTTATTTTGATATTCCATACATGCTTCACTAAGTGTTTTGTTTATGAGCATGTGCAGGTGCAGGGTTGCAACAGATTGATTTTACTTGACAAGAGCTTAAGTGTCTTAATTTTGAGATGATTTGTCAATTTATGTCATGTAATAGTGTTGAAATAATGTAATGCCCTAATTCACCGTTTTGATGTGTTTGAGTGAGTTTATGTCAAGTCATGTACTTCAGGTTGGTTTTGCCACGAAATTACCAAATGGGGAGATTGTAAAGTCCATATTTTTATGTTGGCATATTCCGGTGTCAAAACAAGAAAGTCTAGGTGTTTAGGTGTGTGTCTTGTGTCATTTCCGTCAACCATCCACGACAAGTGAAGTTGAAGACCGTTAAAGACTCGGTTGATCATTTCCTTTATAGGATGGTAAGTAACCTAGATACCATGCTACCATAGGTGGAAATTGATTTAGAATAATCTTAATATGATGTATTAGGTGGTAAGTGTCCTAAACTAATCATACGGACCCTATGTGATGAGATAGGTAGTGCAAAACAAATTCAAAATTCTGAAATTTTTCAAAAAACTAAGGTTTCTTGTAGGTGACATATCTCCCAAACCGTAGCTCGGATTTTGCTCCATAATATATCAAATCGACTGCGTCGAAAAGAGGTACAACTTTCATGAAGGATGAAAGAGCTAAAAACAAAATTTTAAAATTGGGTTTGCACCTTAAGTTCGACCTTGACCATTGAGGGTCGACCCTGAGTACAAAAATATTTGTATGGTGCAAATGGGCAGAATGCAAGAAATTCCAAGGTCGACCCTGGAAGACCTTTTGGTCGACCAAAGTTGGAGTTTGGGTCGACTCAAGTGACTCACAGGGTCGACCCTGATATGGGATTTTTGGATTTCCTTTCTAAATTGGGTTTTAGCAACTTCTAACATTGGTTTTGGTTCATCTATTTAACTAGACTCTCCTAATCCATGAAAGCAACTTTTTGGAAGACTTTGGGAGTGTGTTGAGAGTATTTTGAGGTTACTCTAGAGTTCATAGAAACTCCATATTTGGTTGCTCTCCTCCCCTGGTTATTTTGTCTTTCAACTTAGAGTTTGCAAGTCTAAAATTCTATTCTTGCTTGCTTGGACTTGTCAATTGAATGCGTCTATCTAGGTGTTGATTTCTATCAAACCATCAACCTGTTCTGGATAGAACAATTTGACCCAAGTGTTCCGGAGCCTTTACGAAGGAGATCGATCCGAGAAATATCGTGGTAGTGTGATTTGGTAGGTGGAATTCGAAACTGTCATTGACGGAGATCGATCGGAATATCGTGTACTTTTTTCGAGACACAGAGAGAAGTATGAGCGGTTGCGATTGATCACGGGACTTGAGAGTATGTTATGACTTTTCAAGGCATGGAGGACTAAGAACGGAAGGATCATTGTGTTGAGTCCGAATGAGTCAAGTTTGAGTCTTGTAAGTTCTTGTTAACTTTGTCTTAGTGGATTCTCATGGTTGGACTAGGTCCCGAGGTTTTTCCCGAAAGGGTTTCCACGTAAAACTCTTGTGTTATGGTTTGCATGTTTTTCTCTATTTCCAGACTTAAAGTACATCATCCATTAAGTTAATAACTTAATTATTACAATAATAAAAAAGGTAGATAGACTTATAGGGAAACCTAACCATCCCCTTGAACTTGTGAGATTCTCAACTCAAACCTTAGATTTGAGGTTCACCGAATTTTTTTCAAATAACTTTGTTACTATGATGGTGTTCACTCACACTATATCGAGTGAATGTGCCGTATGTCCGGAAAAATGCCGTCTGTTTGCTCTCCAAGGGTTATAACTTAGGGACATGCTTAACTTATCATTTCACTGTATTGTGGAATGTGCCGTCCTCATTGGTCAATGCCTCATTTTTTTAACACTTATGTGGTTGAAACTCACCCACTCTTAAGATTAAATAATCTAATCTTAGTTTTTTCTTTTTAAAAAGTAATAAAAATATGAGCAATAGTTGGCTCCATTGGCGAGGAGCGAACTATTGCTCCTCGCTCTCACAAAGCCGCCCATTCCACCTGTCATGAACTCGGGTTTAATTGTTTTAACTCTATAGTTAAATTATTTTATTTTATTTTTCTAAAAACCAAAGGTAGATGGGTGAATCCTAGGGGTTAGTGAATATTAACCACAGTTAAATGGAGCCAGAAGAGAGACACGTGACATTAAAATTGAACCTGAGATGCACCTCCTCACGTCACAGACCAAGGAGGTGATTATTTTCTTAAAAATATTTACCATAATTTTCTTAAGCTTAATCACAGTTAAAAGAGTATTAAAACGGACACGTGGACATGACATTTTACTACACAGTGAAATGCGTGGGGGGTGAGTAACTTATTACCCTTGCTACGGTGCTACCCATACAAGAAAATGGAAAAATTAAGAGACTTTTTTTAGGTCTTTTTGAAAAAAAAAACCCCTATGTTTTGAGCTATTTGTAACTACCCCCTTACATTTTTTGATTTTGTATTATGCCCCCGTTAACTTTTAAAACTTTTGCAAATCCAACATTCCATCCAAAACCAAGTTCACATATGTTAAATTTTGTAAGAAATGACATTTTTAACCTTTTTCTAATGGGTGGGGCGGAATGCACACCTCTATAGGTCACCACGTGTCCCATTTATCTCCCTTTAACTATGGTTAAGCTTAATTGACCTAAAATTAATATTAAAAAAAAATAAATTAAAATCAAGATTAGATGGATGAACCCTAAGGGGGAGTGAATATTAATTACAGTTAGTGATTATTAAAAGAGACATATGGCGGCTTGTAGAGTCCTCTTTAACTATGGTTAAGCATCATCAACCTACGGTTATTATTTTTTAAATATTTTTTTCTAAAATCCAAGGTTAGATGCATGAACCCTAGGGCTAAGTGAAAGGACACATGGCAACTTGTAGAGCCCCCTTCAACTGTGGTTAAGCATAATCAATCTAAGGTTAATATTTTTTTATTCTAAAAACCAAGGTTATATGCATGAACCCAAGGGATGAGTGATTCTTAACCACAGTTAGTGAGTATTAAAAAAGACATGACTGCTTGTAAAGCCCCCTTTAACTATGATTAATCATAATAATATTTTTGTATTTTTTTTCTTCTAAAATCCAAGGTTAGATGGGTTCAACCCTAGGGGTGGGTGAATATTAATTAACTATTGTTAGTGGGTGTTAAAAAGGACACATGATGGCTTGTAGAGCCTACTTTAACTGTGGTTAAACATAATAAATCTAAGGTTAATATTTTTTTCTTCTAAAAACCATACGAACCCTTTGGGTAAATGAATCTTAACCATAGTTAGTGAGTGTTAAAAGGAACACATGCTGACTTGTAGAACCCCCTTTAATTGTGGTTAAACATAATAATATTTTTGTATATATATATTTTTTTCTTCTAAAAACCAAGTTTAAATAGATGAATCCTAGGGGTGAATGAATCTTAATCATAATTTGTGGTTCAAAGAACTTGTGAAAAGTTTTTACAAATCTCCTTAAAATAAAAAAAAAAGTTAAAAAGGTTATTTCCTAAAAAAATTAACATTTGCTAACTTGCTTGGATGGAAGTATGGATTTGCAAAAATTTTAAAAATTAGTGGGCATAATACAAAATCAGAAAACATAAGGGACATTTACAAATAGCTCAAAAACATAGGATGTTTATTTTACAAAAAGCCTTTTTTTGTTTTTTTGGTTGGGCTCCCAAGAGGAGTTTATTACCCTTCACGGCTTCACCCGACCACCATAGAGTCTTCCTCAAACGCCATTCATTGCTGCAACTCGTTTCCCGGTTCTTTTTGAAAGCAACTGCTTCCCTTTTTCGTCCCATCGTAAACCCTAGAAAACCTAGTTCGATCCGGAAAGCAGTTCCTTAGATGCTCTTAGAAGAGAAACTGTCCTGATTGGGGGGATTTTGGCGGAAAACTGTACTGGTAGGTCACCATTAGAACAGATATATGGCGGGGATTTTGAAACCACTTGGTGCTTTCGCCATTACTCCACACAAAGTCTCCGTCTGCATCCTCCTCCAGATCTACGCTCCGCCGGCTCAAATCTCAGTACCGTTTCCTTTCTCGTCGGTCTCTCAGCACAATCGCCTTGGCTTGTTTTTGCTGGCCTCGACAAAGGTTCGATCTTGGGCTCAGCTTTGAACTTTAGAGATTTTTTGTCTTCTATTTGTTTCTTACTGCTTCAATTCCCAAAATGAAGAGGGACAGAAAAAAAGGAACTGAAAAAAACAATGAGTCTACAATGCATAGTTGCAAGGAAGCTATGTACGGGGTGGGAAGCTCGCTTCCCATTCCTGGGAAATACTCGCTTCCTAGGAAGCTCGCTTCCATCATGTCCCATCTAGTAGTAAAAGAGAGTTGTAGGTTGTACGTGTGAAGTGATGGGGTAGACCACATTCTATAGCCTACGGTGCAGACTTTAAGCAAGTATTATTAGTTTGGAACATAAGCACCTATTTTTCTACAAAAATCTCATGTAAGATAAAATCAAATGTATAACTATTATAATAACACAATGAGAATGAGGAGCCTATATCTCATTTATCGCTTTCTATTTCCTAAGGTTTTTTTTAGCCTTGCTTCTTTTTCACTTATTACTTTCGCTTTGCTTCTTGTTTTCACTTCTCGCTCTAGTAACTATGCTACAATCAGGGGTATAGCCAGGATTTTGTTGTAGGGGGGGCTAACAATGCGGCATGGGGGTTCGAGGGCATAACCCCCGTTTTTTTTTTTGAGGGCCAAGTTCTTGGGCCATCTCATGCCTATTTGTGTCTTTCTCAAAAGTTCGGGGGGGGGTAGAGCCACCTATCCCCCGGCTTCGCCCTTGCTCCCAAGATACGACTAAAGACAGATACATTTTTTTTCAAAGTTCTAGGGGGGTGCTTTAGGCCCCTTGTGGATCCGCCCCTGGCTACAATGACTGTCGAAAGGGGAGAGGTAGATGGATTGTGAGAAAAAAGAAAAAACCAATGTACATAGATATCAAACATGAGAGAGAGAGAGTTAGTTTAGGATTGAATATAGAAAAATCATGACAATGAACAAGGGAGAGAGGAGATGTCGTATTTCTTACTCTCATTTCCTTATTTTCCTCTATTTTGCTAAAGGAATGTAATAAAAACTATATAATAAGTAAAATATATATAATTACGGAGTATGTGTTTGTTTAAATTATAAAAGACCCCTTTGAAAATGAGTTATGAGAGCTTTGGGATCCCTAGATGGATTTTGAGACATTTAAATGCTTTTTTTGTTAATGGGCTGCTTGATCCCAATTGTATTCCTGGTCGCCTGGGCGACACCTTTAACAACCATGCAAAAAATAGAGGGGGTTACATGGTCCACCCACCCCTACACACACACACACATAGAGAGAGAGAGAGAGAGAGAGAGAGAGAGCAATTCGTCCACCCATTGAGCGAGAGTGTATAAGTTAACATTAGGGAAACATATTTCACACAGTTTGTCTTTTGTTTTTCTTCTATCTACAAACCTTTTTTTGATGGATATACAAACTACAAATTATTTGATAAAAGATATGAGAAACATATAAAATAACATGTTTTTTTTGTTGACCAAACTATCATATTTTAAACATATAATTTTGTAGAAGAGGAGACGAACTTGGCTAGTGAGACAAGGCTTGCGTCAATTAGAGTTGGGCACAACTCGATCCGACTCTATGCACACCCCCAAGGCATGCATTGTGGCTTCCTTTAGGTTTTTAGCGACGCCCTAATGTGTGGCATTGGGCACGCGCATGCTGCATAGAGACAAAGCGGGCGTGACACAATCTTTGTCTATGTACAATTTTTCTTATGGGGTATTCGAGAACACTTAATTTAAGGTCTTAATATAGTTCAATGCTTAATTTCAACAGCTAACCTTGTTTTGGAACATATTTTTTACAAGCCTTAACGCTAAATTTAAGGTCTTACTAGGTTTAGCCCATCAACTCCTAGCCCCTAGATCCTTGCTTACTTAAGTAACTTAATGAGCTTTTGTGCTAAGCTCTTCTATTTTTATGTGCATTAAAAATTGAATTAAAGTTTGATAGTTTTATTGTTTCAAGATTTTAGAATCTCTTCAATACCCTTATGGCTTTCAATTTACTTATTCTCCATCTAGGGGGTGGTAATGAGCTAAATTGGGTAATTGGGTTGTGTTCGATTAAAGAGTCGGGTGGAAAAAGGGGGGAAGCTATCCGTTCGGACAGTTCCTGGTTCTCCTATAGATGGATCTTCAGAACCTGACATGATGAATCTAGGTGGTGGAGACATGTAGACTTCTTCCTAGAGGACTCCATGGGTTTTTTCGTTTTGTATATATACTAAAATCTGAAGGACTTTTCACTTTTCAAAGGTTGCTTGAGATGACCGGGAACTACCTTGTGGCCCTACTAGGGTACAAAATTGGGTGCTTACAAGATGATTCAATGATAATCCTTTTCTCTTTTTGCCTTTATCATGTACTACATTTTTTCTCAACTTTATTTTTTGTTCATACTAGTTGGTACTACAATGTCTTTTCTTTCCCTTAAGGTCATATGGTGTCAACTTTTATTTTGTAGTCATGCGATGATATTTTGGAGCCAAAGTTGGATGAACTTGTAAATCAACTAAAGGAAATTGGTGGCTTACTCAATCATTGGTTAAGTGATCATTTAACCCGTCGGCTATCATCCCTATCATCACCTGATGATCTGTTTAACTTTTTCAGCAGTCTACGAGGTGAGTTCATCATAATCATCATATTACTTTTTTCATCTCGTTCTTCTTCTTTCCTTTTTTCCTACAACTCTTTTTCTCCACTAACCTCTTTGGAAAAAGTTCAATTTAAATTAAGTTTGACCTAAGCTTGAACAGGTATCCTTGGGGCCCCTGAATCGAGCTTTGTGGTAGATGACCAGATTATCTTGGATCCAAATAGTCACCTTGGGATGTTTCTACGCCGTTGCTTGCTTGCATTTAATTTATTATCGTTTGAGGTATTATCATTTTCATGTATTTTGATAGTTAAGCTCCTACATAATACTGTTATTTAGATCAGGTTCTTAACTTTTTTTTTTTGATAAATAAGCTCCTGCATAATACTGTTTTTTACATCAGGTCCTTAACCTTGACCTTTTGTTTATATGTTTTCTGTATCTTAAGGTAATTTAATTATGATACCCTGCTAATTTTCTTTCCATGGTTCCTCAAGGTTGTAGTTGCAGATTTTTTTGTCCTTGCATGTTAGAATTACACTAAAGGTTAGTGATCATTTATTGTTCTTAGAAGGCAGTTTTTAATTCTCGTCTCGAGGTTGGTTGTGTTTGCTAGCTCAAGGCTTTTATCCCTTGCATGTTAGAAATTTTGCACAGGTTTTGTCTTCATTTATAATTTTTTGTGCATTTTAAGAAGTGGGTACATAATTTGAAACAAATTCACAAGCTCAGGGTTTTTGGAGATGCTACAGTCCTTTATGCTAAAAATGTGTGTAGCCTTTATTATTGATGTTCAAACTTATATTTGTAGTTTTGAGTAATGACAACCTATAAATTTTTAGTCAAATGGCATCACTGTTGGACATATGCTTCTATCCTTGGCCAATAAGGATGCTTTTCTTGTAATCCATATTTTAACCAAACGTAGCAGCGAGGGACAACCCTCTTACTTACCACAGAGATAATAGGACAATTTTGATCTTATCCCAACATCACTTAAGTGGGGTGGAGTAACCTCCATGCACCATTGTGGGTTCGCAAATGTTTGCCCTTGAATTTGGTTTTTATCTCGGCTGTTATCGAGTATGTGCCGTTGCAACTTGCAACCCAAGGATGAACTCTTTGAAATAAATCAGTGTCCTTTATTGCTTGCTTTTATTGATATGCGTGATTGAAAATATCGGTATCGGTGTAAGTCAAAATTAGGAAACGTAGTGATATCATGGAAACGCTGTAAAAATAAGGATATGTTAAAAACGCATGAAAATTCGTGGAAACTTAAAGCCAAACCTATTTGAATCCAAATTCCCTAGATTAGCGTAGTCAAGGGCGATTAGGCTTGGTTGGGCAAGGTGCTGCCTAGGCAACACCCATGCGATGGTTAGGCGATACATATTATTAGATTATATATATATATAATGTTAGTATATACACATAGCAATTCAAACTTCCCAGGGTTTACAATAATCTGGGCAAATTAACATTTAATACATATATATATATAATTGATTGTAAGTCTTTTTCTACTGAACTTTTAGTTGACTTTTTGACCCTATAGATAAAAATATTTTTAAAAAACTAAAATATGAGAATTTTTTTACCGGACTTTTGGATTTAAGTAATGTTTTGACATGTAGGAATTTATGAAATTTTAATATTTGAGAGATAGCTCAGCATTTGCAAGTTGAAATTTTGACCTAATCCCTCAAACATGGATTTTGTTCTTGGAAAGTTGACTTTTTATTATTTAGGAATTTTGATCAAAGATAATTTTTATTGAATTCAAATAGTAGGTATTACCTTATTTACATATAGATATCTTAAGTAAATGAATATTTCATGTAAATAACCTAATAAGCTGTAAATAGGCTTACGGTTAAGAGGGCTTGTGGCTTTTGAGTTTTGCCTGCCTAGAGAGGTGCCCATGTGATGATGTAGTCCAAAAACTCCTGGGCGATCACTCAGGCGACTCCTTGACTACATTGCGCTAGATAGAGTCCAATAGCTATCATTTTAACTATCCATATGAGTTACCATAATCATTCATTCTTAAAAGTGTAGATAGGCTGTGCGTATATGTAAGAATATACATTCTATATACTACATAGATTTAAACATAAATAAGCCTAATTCATTAATAAAACAAGCATTTTAGGCAAACACAATAAGATTTAAGATTACTACAACATTAACACAATTTTTTACACAAATAGATTAACAATAGCCATTTGGTGTATAGTACATACATATGTATAAACTAAAAGTTCAATAATATATATAGTTTTGATGAAAAACCCAAAAATGTAAGATTTCTACTTGGTGTCAGAGCAGGAAGACAAGACCTGTGTTCCTTTTTTTTTGAAGAGGAGAATCATTTTCTTTAGAATAGATTCAACATGAAATTCATCATGCACATTTGATCACGAAGGAAGCAAGTGGGACTTAGGAGATTGTGGTAGTGATAAATTGATAATAGAGTTGCTATCATTGCACATTAACACAGTGCAACATGATAGGACCAAGCATATTGGGGTTGACACTTGACATACATTTTATACGAGAGAAGGTAGGACTATCCCCCATAGCCAAGTAGAATGATCTCACTATAAATCGGCCGTTGTGGTCTGGGACCAAATCCTTCCATCACTTACACGAAGCTTCGAAAATATCAAGGAGAGTCTTTCTAAAAAGTCTAAGGAAATCCTCCAATTCTTGGTCATTTAAACCCCTCTTCAAATTCAAGGCACTCTACCTCTCCATTGATATGATCAAAACAGGATGGTACCTTGCAGTGTTTATCATTGCCTGAACATGCATCTTCTCAAAATCATTCTTGAGCAAGTCCTTACCACACCAAGGCCCCCAAAATTTGATCTCCTCTCTAATACGTATTTTATATTTAATGTGTTTATCGAATTTCTCTTTCATCTGAATGATAGCTTTCCACAGGCTCGCCTCGTGATGTCTTCTAACCTCCTTCAGATCCCACTCCAACTCTTTTGCATATTTTGTCACAACAACCATTCTGAAAAAAACTACTTTTTCCGCAAACCTCCAATGTCATTTTCAGCAACACAATGTTCATTTCACTCACAGATCCGACTTCAAAGCCCCTCCCGGATGGGCAACACACATCCTTTCACTCGACCACATAGTATTCTATATTCCACTTGGTCATTCTAAAAAAAGAGGGAGTCCATCATAGACTCAGGGATGGTCAGTAGGGGCATAAAGTAAGTGGGTATGCCCGCTTAGGTGTTCTTTACGAAGAGTAATCTGGCCTCCTTTCGATGAGCCTTCCAACCCTCTCCACTACCAGATCCCACACAGATTTGGCATTAAAATCCGCCACCAGAGACATACCAAGGTATGAAGATTAGAGATGGCCGATCCTGAACCCAAGCACATCTACAAGGTCCTCTATATTAAGGACTTCCCCAATGCCAAACATTTTGCTATTTTGAAGATTCACTCCCAAACAATAAATTGCCTCGAAGCATCGAAGAGGACACCTAAGTAGTCTATTTGCTTGGATGATGCATCACACAAAATCATGGCATCACTTATCTCTTTCTTGAATTTTCCGACCACTGGATTGCTATTACTCTCGGATATGGCCTAGTGCTAAGCATGGAACTAGATAAAAGGCCTCACCAGTGTAGACACTAGACACCAATATCCTTGAACCCATCGAATGCGTCCCTTGAACCTCATATTGTAACTAAAAATATGTTATGGAGCTTTACATGTTTAATTTCTCTAGTAATTCTGTTTTGATTTTGGTGTGCTCTTCTTTTTTCTTTTAGTTGTTTTTTTTTCCCTTCTCTTGGACTTAACGAATTTTAGAGTGTTTATATAGAAATTTTATTTGCTGATGCATCCATGTTTTGTGTTTTTATACATTTGTGTATCCTTGCTCATTGATTTGTGCTCATTAACATTCTTTTTTGTCAATAGAAACATCAGACTTACACACTGTTCTTCGAAATTTTATGCAGGGTGTTTGCCGTCTTTTGACAAATATAGGGGTATAATGTAAAGAAATCCTCTCAACGTGCCCTCCCTATGACTTAGATGAATTATTGGAATGTGAGGACATGGATCTCGAGGCTTTTGTTATTGGGAAAGTTAGTGAAGAAGTTGAAGCGAGGAAAAGAGCTAGAGAAAATTATACATTTCATATTCATGCACCTAGACCACTTCTTGGATTGGTTGAAGGTATAATCGCTCAACTACATTCTTGCGTTGTATGTGTATCTATGATAAGTCAAATATGTCTCTTTGCAGCTTTAATATCACTTTAATGTACTAATTGTGGCCTCAATGATATTAGTAAAGTGCATTTAAAATGTGTCTAGGTACAACTATGGCCTTGATGATTGTTTATTACTATGTAAGACCATGGTTTGTGCATTCTATGCCCAAGCGGGCTTCCCTTAGTTCGTCGACTGATTCTTCGAACTCCAGGGATACTGGTTGCACCTCCTCTTGTTCAGGTTGTTGAGGTGGTGCTTCGGCCTCCATTTCTATTCTAGAGGAAGCGTCTTCTTTTACCATTATTCGGTTGACTTCGGGGAACTTCTCCTCAATGTTGTCTTGAGGGTCTTGATACCCTAGCCTGCTCGTTTTGGTGGAAGACCGCCCATTTTGGTGTATCACGTCAAGAACTGATGTCTTATATTCAGATATTCTAGCATCCTTTTGGGTTGAAACCCATCTTTTCAAGGATTAGATGTCTCTTCGTTGTGGTAACTGTCTTGAAGGCCTTCGTCTTCCACTTTAGGATAGGGTATATCTCGCTTCACATGAGATTGATGGACTCTTTATCATTGTGCGGGGAGCAGTGAATGGAAGACTCTTTCTTGAACGAATGGTTCATTTTAAGAAAGGAGCCCCATAAAGTTTAGCAGACACTAATGCTTTTGTTACCTGTTAAACTCTATGCTCGCGAGTCTACCTCTAGAGTTAGATCTCGTGGCGCTTCATCCTAAGACAATTGCAGTGGTGGATTGATCATTTGGAATATATTGAAATAGACCAAAAGGTCAATCTCCTCAAATTGATGTGAATTTTTGGATAATATCCCACTCAAGGTTTGGTTCAAGGAAAATATAGATTCTTGAAGATCTTGTCTAGGGTCCCATCTAGAGAAGAAACTTTGAGTGAAATGTATCATTAACTGTAGTTTTCTATATGTTCATAATGTAGGTTAGTGGGACCGAATGATGATGATGACAATTATATGATGATGATAGAAATGGTAGTTGTGACGATGGCGATAACGATAACAATGGCAATGGTGACAAAGATTTTGTGGATGTGATCATTTTGAATGTTTGAAACATAGGTTGTCTACATAAAAAAGTCAAATATCCTCAAACTTGTTTGATTTTGGCTTGATATTCCACTCAAGAGTTGGTTTAAGGGTGATAAATTTGATTGGTGATGATCATTTAATGGGTTCTTGCGGGAAGAATAAGTATCGAGGTACGTATCGGTGAGTCTAAAATAGGATAAGTATCGAGGATATGCACTGAAACTCTGTAAAAAATTACGGTAACGTTTGAAACTTATGGAAAGCTAAACAAAACTGATGTGGACATCTAACATCACTTTACCATATGCGGAGGAAGAAGAAGAAGGCCCCCATGTTACTATGGATAGATGATTTGGGGTATTGAATACCTCATATGCACACATTGATTATTAAGAAGACCTCACGTTGGAAATGTGAGCATATGAGAAGGTGTGCATATGGGCTGATTTAGCATAGTTTTAAACGTCCGATGGGCTGGATTTTTAGTTAGGGAGGAAACAATTTATTAATATTGGGTTATTTTAGTCTTTTTATTAGTTTGGGCATTTACGTCTTTATAAAAGTAGAGTTTACATTTATTTAAACATATCTTCTACTGTAAAATTTAGTTAATAAATGATTTTATGATTGAAAAAAAAGCTTTTGAGTATCCTCCTGTGAATTGAATTGGTGTGATGCCATGAGTGTGATTCTCTAAAGTTTTAAGTTATGTTCTTCAGATTTTCTCTACCCTTTCGATTGATTCTCTTTGATTTTTTATTTTCTCATTGAAATCCTAATTTACAAAACCCTAGATTTTTTCCCCATTGAAATCACCTAACCCTATCCTTCCCTGCCCAAACCTTCACTGCTGCAGCCCCATTCCTGCTGCCCTGTATAGCCACAGCCCTCTCTACCCTTATTCTGGATTGTTACAGCCTTCCCAGCCATCCCTATTGATTGCCGAACCAGTCTACTCTGCTGCTGCAGGTAGTCCCTGCTGTTCTAGCTCAATTGCAGTCTGTCCCACAGCCATCTCCAGCATTGCCGCAAGCTTTAGTCCCATCCCTAGTTGCTGCCGCAAGTCTTCACCCCCATTCTTGAATTGTCCCAACCCTATCCTCCTTCCCCAAGCCTGTCCCTTGACTGCCAAAGTCTTTTCCCCTAATCTCTTGGTAGTTGCAACCCTCATACCCCAGCCATATAGCAGCCACATTAAGTCCTAATTGCCATTACAGATTTCTTGGAATTGCAAAGTCCTAACATAAAAAAACCCTTGTACCCTAACCCTTCAACCTTTGAAACCCTAGGAAAGGTTACAAACTTTGCATTGAATTAATATTTCCTAAGCTTGTGGAAACATAGAGTTACATACAACTCTCGGGATATAATTGAGGCCGTATTTGTAGGTCTGTGACATGGCCTTGAATCATCATAAAATTGCTTTCTTGAATTTTTTGGAATAATTATTTGTGATAAAATTGTTATTTTATAATTTTCATAATTATTGTTAATCCAATCTTGTTCAGCACACTAGATTTTAGGCCATTGCAAGGACATTAACTTTGGTATCATAGCTTAAGGTTTGAGCTTAGGGAGTAAGTCTTGCATTTAGATTTTGGAGTCCCTCATCATTGTTTGCATTGCATTCATTGTTAAGACACCCTAGAGTTACCTCGTGTAGTGGTCGTGATCACCAATCTGATATAGAGTCCTCACAACTGACCAAACTTTTAAAGACCCTCAATGAGCGTCTAGCAAACATGAAAGCTAAGATGGAGGTTTGAAATACTGCAATCACTATCACCATCACCCATTTAGGAGCAGTAGAGACCTCCCTCTGTCATGACGATGATAGAGGTGTCAACGTGATGCGCAATAGAGAGAGAGAGAGAGAGAGAGTTGGTCCATAACTTCACGAGGTCTATAAAGATCCATATGATCTCGATGATGGTTTGATGAAAATAGTGAATGTTGAAGCCCCAAGCTTTGATGGTCGACTCGAACCAAAGGCCGTTCTTGACTGGTTATTGGATATGGACCACTATTTTGAGTGGTATGACATATTTGAGGGTTGACGAGTTAGGATTGCAAAAAGGAATTTGATGAAGGTTCAAATCACCCAAATGTATTTCTTTCTAAATCTGATACAAATCAAGGATGATCAAACTTAACCTTGTTTCACACGAACTCATCATTTTATTTAAAATAGGTAAATTTGATATGCTTAATCAGAAATTAAAAACATTATAATAAGACACTAAAATATGAAATTTTCTCAAAATCCAGCCATATTTCGAAAATTTCAATTGAACTTTATAACAAATTTGTTATAACTAAACAGGATAAAATTTAACAATATATTCCCTTAATTAAATTAAAAGAACCACGAATTAAATCCAAAACACATGAATTTATTTACCAAGTTCAAAAATCCAGGTGAAATAGAAATTTTTTTATTTCCTTCCTTTCTTTCTTCCTCCTTCCCTCTTCTTTCCCTTCCCTTCCTTTCTCTTTCCCTTTCCCTTTCTCTTTCTCTTCTTTCTTTTCCTTTCCATTTCTTTTCTTTCCTTTTCCTTTCCTTTCTTTCTTCTTCTCTTTCCTCCTTTCCTTCTCTTCTTCTCTATGCACGAAACCTTACTGTGCTGTTTTATTACTGTTACTGTGCTGTAACAGTATTGTTGTTGAGTTTTTAAACTCTGTAAAGTACAGCCCACGTTTGGGTGATTTCACCACCCAACACATAACATCATTCTCCATATTTATAATTTAACCTCTTTACTCTATGTTTATTCTACTTAAGTCCCTAATCTCAAAACTACTTATAGTTAACCTCCTTAATGTCAAACTAGTTAAATTAATTACTTAGTAATTGTAATTAATAATAAAAATTAACTTTTATTATACTTATTTAACTTACCTTATCTACAAATTAACCCTCCCTCTTAGCATTTATTATATTTAAGCCTTTAATCTCAAAATATATTATAATTAACACCTTAATCATTGATTAAATCATCTAATTACTCACTAATTATAATTAGTAATAAAAAAATAGTAATTTTTTTTATATCTCCAAACCCTTCTCTACATTAGACTAGTTATTTATGTTATTGTCAGATTTTAGAAATTCTTCTCCGATTGATCGATGTTGTGAGCAGAAGTCTCAGTTCTTAGGGCCTCTTAGGATCACACCCTCCACTATGCATATATAGTCTTAACTCATACATTTAATATATTTAGATACTAACAACACATTATTTGGAACTCA
Source organism: Tetracentron sinense (assembly GCA_015143295.1). Classification (NCBI taxonomy): domain Eukaryota; kingdom Viridiplantae; phylum Streptophyta; class Magnoliopsida; order Trochodendrales; family Trochodendraceae; genus Tetracentron; species Tetracentron sinense. The sequence goes on from CM026551.1 coordinate 15,469,795, forward strand.
GAAGTTGGGTCATTGCAGAATTGGTTGAGACTCGAGATTGTTTCTTCGTGTTTATCAAGAACTAATAACAGCAGTAATGTGATCCAGTGTTCTGGTGCAGGTTGAAGGTCTAAAAGGAGAAATGGAAAGCCAACAGAACATGGATTTAAGTTGTAAGCAAATATTCGGATGCACACTTTGATAGACGATATTAAATCCATCCAAAGGAACATAGGAGTAGCTCTAGTAGGTGAAAAAATAATGGATAATCAACTAAGATGATTTGATCATACACAACAAAGACCAATAAGAGCAAAAGTAAGATGGAGTGCTTTGGTGCAGGTTGAATGCTCTAAAGGATAAGTGAAGCCCGAAAAAGCATAAAGTATAGTGAGAAAAGAGTTGAAAATGCAGACTTTAGTAGGAAATATAATTCTAGATAAATGGTGTCTAACAACATAACAGGACATGCATAGCCAAGCCCAAATAGAGTGGGATAAGGCTCGGAATATGATGATGAAAAAGAAGCAAACTCTCAATATGTCAATCGTGAGTTTGTGTGGTATTTTTTAGATTGCATATCTAGTGTATATGTATTGAAGGACATTTTGGTCTTTCCATATATCAAAGATGGTGCTTGGCAATATCTACACATTACATTACAATATCAGGAATAAGACTAATCAATGGTGCACAATTAATGATGACAGTTGGGAGAGATGAAATTGGTTCATGCTTGTTTGTGTTGCCAAAGTTTTCCCATTTATATTCAATTATTCATAGATAATGTTTTTGTTGCAGGCAACAAATGTAGCACATTCTCTCTTCTTCATGTGTTACAAATTCAATCTGCAGGTCGAGAATGCCACTGTTCTTCTCTTGCTAGCAGAGATCCACAAGGTATCCATCATATTCTTTATTTCTTTTTGCATTTAATATATGCAATTCAAGGTAAGAGTAAATCTAAGCTACCTATCTAGTGCACTGAGGAAGGTCAGTCACTGGCATAACAATGATGTGCACATGCAGGCGGAATGCAATGTTCATTCCATAGTCCCACCTGTGGAATCCCTACCAAAGACTAACCTGGTCAGATCAGTACAAATTTATCTGTAGACTATTTTTGGATTCTACTTTCTATGTATTTGTGACTATCCAGAAATAAGTCTATAGATTTAATTGTTATATTCATCTGATTATTTTGAAATTTTGCATAGGAGATATTCAGGGGTGCCCATCAAACAGTTGGTCCCATCTTTTCATATCTCGACATGTGTTGGCTATGAATCGGCATACATCTTAATGGTCTACTCTACATTACATTAGGTTTCTATTTCAGATTGAAATGTCATGCAAGATAAAACTTCTTTTATTCTTTCTTATCAGAAATCAGGCAATGCCGTCTTAGGCCTCCCTTATGCATTAGCAAATCTTTCATATTGCCAATCATTTAACTTGGATCTTCTCGAAGCTTCGGTCACTCTCACACTCGCTGAGCTGTGGCTCTCACTCGGATCAAACCATGCAAAACGGGCATCAACCCTTATACATCGAGCTCTTCCAATGATACTCGGTCATGGAGGCTTGGAACTTCGTGCACGGGCATATATTGCAGAAGCAAAATGTTATCTATCAGATCCAAGCTTTTCAGGTACTGTTGTATTCGGGACGACGTTGAGGAGTTGAGAGTAGCCTCTTTGCTTTCCGCTTAGTTTTTTTTTTTCTTTGATCTAGCATTTTTATGGGTAGTTTTTTTGTGTTTTTGTTTTGTTTTGTTTTGTTTTGTTTTGTTTTTTTTTGCGGTTTTTGAAATTCTGTTGTTCGTCTGTTGTTGTTTCGTCTTCTTTGTCTTAATGCAATTCTAATTATTATTAAACTTGATGGTCGAACTGTTCGACTTAGGATTGCTCATTTTATGGGGTGAGATGCGGTCTGGGTTTAATATGTGTGATGTATAGGCAACCTTACTTATACGTCACGCACTTGAGCGACACATGACACTCCTTTGGGCCCACAAAAAAATCTCATGATGTGGGTCGCCTTTTCCTAACACGTGGAAAAGAGTCAGCCTAAGCAAAAATGTCTAGTTCATTCGATCAGATGGTGGGAACTATAACCTATGTATCAGATTAACTCATGGGGTTGACCAACTAGGGTTGATGGTGACATTTTCTGTCATGCCCCAAAATACCCCCTAGGAGTTAGGGTACTTTGGTTAATGACCTGACATGACTTATCTTGACATATCAACCATCCAGTAAAACACAAGGCACGCTACAACGTAAGCTAAACATTTCTATAACCCAAAAGACTTAAAGTATTCTAAGAGTTTACAAGTTTATACATGACTATAACAAGTACTGAGCAAACAACCTTGCTCACAACACAACACATATATACATCAAAAGTTTTCCTACTCATCTCTCAAAAATCAGCCTTGTCATAAGACCAAATGTCTAAGTCCCTAGCCTCCATCTGAGGCTCCACAGAATACTCTTCCTCACCGTAGTCCTCTTCGACCCATGAATTGGGAGCACAAATATCAAAACCTCCACCTGTCAACATAAAATGTACGGCTGAGTATGGAATACTCCGTGAGTACAAACCAATAGCTAACAATGGATAATAAACATGACATAGCTTACATGGAAATTAAAACAATATGATCATGTGCATGCATGAATTTAATACTTAATTATTTCTTTTCATGTCTTTTTAAAACATGTTTGTTGATGCATAACTCATGGTTCTTGTCGTGTACATGTTTGTAAAATCATGTAGTATTCTTTTTGTTCTTGTCTTGTGTGAATCATAGTATTATACTTGCTTAAACTTGCTTGTTCTTGTTCTTGCTTGAACTCTCTTCTATTCATGCTTGTAAGCCAGGAGTTAAGAGCCTTGATTTGGAAATGGCCATGAAACCATCTTAATATATATATATATATAATGTCAAAGTCCCCAACCCGTTGAACCAACTCTTTTGTCTGATATTATCATTGTTTTTGATGTTCTTGTTCTTGTCTTGTGTGAATCATGGTATTACACTTGCTTGAATTTGCTTATTCTTCTTTTTGCTTGAACTCTCTTCTATACATGCTTGTGAGCCGGCAGCAATGTTTTAAAACGTCAAGGCGTGAGGCGAGGCGTTAGGACCTCAAGATGGGTGAGGTGTAAGCCTGAGGCGTGAGGCTTACGCCTCACAAGAAAGCTGTATGCTCTCTCATTTTAACAAACAAAATATAACAAAAATTGTTAAAAGATTCAAAAAGTTAATAAAAGATTATAGTATATATATAGAGAGAGAGAGATACATACATATATTTTTTTTGTGTGTGCATGTGGGCGCACACGTACACGGGAAATACTATATAAATACTTAATTATCAAAAAAATAAATATAAGAAGAGTAAGCAAATGCTATAATTTAGATTTACTTTTTTGTTCCCATATATATTGAAAGATGATGTTCAATCATCAATTCATGTGGTAGATTTACAATTTGAGTATAAAATTGCAAAGAAGTCATGAACTACCTTATAGGCCAGTGGTTTCAAAATTTTGTAATGTCTACTAAGGAAACATTGTGAATTGGATTCAAAAGGTTTTAAAAGCCTAAATACGTTAAACATAACAAATTAGGTGTCAGACATCATTTTCAATGTCTTACCTGAAATAAATGAAGTGCTTGAAACAAGTACAAAGAAAAACGACATTTAAGTATCAGTTGTGGTTAGAACCCTACTTTTAGTTAATGTATGAGGTGAATGTCATAGACATAAAGCGAGCTCAAGGCGTAAGGCGTGTGTCTCATGTGAGTCTCACACTTTGAGGCTTGAGCTTCATTGGATTAAGCCTCTTGGTTGAGTCTCAAGGCGTTTTCTTTAAGCCTCGCCCCGAGGCGTAAGCCTCACACGCCTTTTAAAACACTGGCCGGGAGTTAGAGCCTTGACTTAGAAACGGCCATGAAACCGTCTTAATATATATATATATATATATATATATATATATATATATATATATAATGTCAAGGTCCCCAACCCCATTGAACTAGCCTTTGTGTCTGACATTATCATTGTTTTTGATCCTTAAAAGACTCGAACTAAGATCTTAGACTTATCTTGCATAAACCATTATCATTTCATTTTTAATTCATGAAAAACACTTATACCCATGCTTTACTAAAATTTAAATCATGAAATGCATGCATGAATACCATTCATCATTTTTATTAAACACATAATTTATGCATGATCAAAATAAATCATCTATGAGTTGTAAACATAAGAGCATGCTTGAGGAATTCATATACAATTTCAAAGTAATATTCATGGTTAATTAACATACTCCATAACAATTAATAACATGCATGTATTCCAAACATCAAATTCATAATTATATCTATAAAGTAAGTTAGTAGAATGTACTTACTTCAACTAGATCAAATCCCTTTAATCTAGTACTTTGGTAATACCTTAGTAGCGAGATTTGGATTTTAGTCCTTTACATAGCTTATGCTCTTAAATGCCTTAATCAAAAACATTATTTTCCATAATTCAATATCAATCTCATTATATTTCTTAAATATAATCTAACCTCATTTCATAAACTTTAATTCATAAGAATTCAAACAAGTTTCTAAGTATTATACACATTATAATATACAAGCTAAAATTGAGCTTTCAAGTTTAACATAGAATTTCCAGATGTGTGGTGAATCCCCAGTCAAATTACAACTGTACATCGTACATCTATTTATAACCCAGCTCACGGCTGTAAAAACTATCAAACCCAATCCATGGCTGTAAAACCACCCATTATCTCAAAACTGACACCGGGGATTCCACAAACACATACACATCCAATTGAGAAGCTCCTCAATATCATACGAAAACAAAACAGTGTACAATTTTGATCTTCTATCGGTCTTGAAGTTTTAATAAATTCGTTTTATATCGAAATCATATGTACCTTATATTTTCTGAAAATAGAAAGGAATGTGATTTTAATAACATTATTTTATATAGTTGTTATACTATATTTATTTGTAACAAAATTACCATCAAGTTACACTTAACTGTTTATGATTTCTGAAAAACAGTAAAGACATAGTTTAGTAAATAATTCACTATAAATCCATTTTGATGAATTTTATGTTCAGACCAATTGGGTTAGAAAGAAGACAGGTATATCTAAAACTTTCATGTTTATAATCATCACAAATTCAAAACAGAACTAGTCGTAATCTATTGAACAAGTTGGGACTGATGTTCTGGGCTGGCAATACAAACACGGTTTACTAAATAATTTACTATTAATGAGTTTAGTGTAAGAAAAGTTGGGTTGGAAAGGATATAGGTAGAGCTAAAACTTTCATGTTTATGAATATTTTTAATTCAGAACAGAAGTGGTTGAAATATGTTACACAAGTGAGGACTAACGTTATGGTCTACCAGAAAACAAAATTACTTATCCATATTGTAAAAATCATAACTTAATCTAAAAAAATCGTATTAATACAGGATTGCACATTTTGGAAACTAGATTGGATATACTATAAGATAAAAATAATTAATTATGACTAAATTAAATCCATAGATTTCGAATTACACTAATAACTTGCAAAACGAGTACAAATGACTGCGAAAGGGTTGCTGTAAACTCTTACCTAATGAAGGGACATGCCAAGTGGGCAAAATTCTAGCTCTTAGCTTCAAAAACATCTTCTTCATCTTCCCTTGAAGCTGAAATTGAAGTCCAATGGAGTAAATCCCAATTGATTAGAGAAGAAATTGTTTGCTTCATCGTCATCCCCTTGATTAGCTAAACACCTTTCTCTTCTTGCACTTTGCCCAAATCCAACTCTAACCTCTTCAACTATTTTGTTGTAGGTCTCTAATGGAGATTTTGGGTGGGTGAAGAAGATGAAGTGCTGGAAAATATGAACCAACCTTCTCTTGCATATTCTTTTTTATATGCATGAAGACATGAGTTACATGTGTTGCTCATGTAGGGTGGCTAGGTGTCAAACATCTAGATACCTTATGTGTTGTTCATGTAGGATGGCTAGGTGTCATACATCTTATAAGCTATCTTATGTAAGGCATACAAGGAATAAGACTCTAGTGGGCTTGGTTAGGTAAGGCCCAAAAGAAAATAACCCTAAGTGCTTGTAAAGCCTATAGACACTTAACCCTAATGGCTTTTAAGACCTATAAAATATAAACCCTAATGTCTTGTGTAGATAAGGCCCTTAATCACATAACCCTATTAGATTTCAAGGCCCACAAATATATAACCTTAATAATTTATTTGACCCATAAATACTTATACCCTAATGGGCTATTAAGGCTCACAAAGACATATACCTTAATGGGCTATTAAGTATATATATTTATTTTAAACAATTTAATTCTCACAAAATATTGGATCATAACATTCTTCTGACAATTTAACTCAAAATATTGGGTCGTCACATTTTCGCTATCTAATCGGACAACCTAAGCATTTTTTATTAGGCTGATATTTTGCCACGTACTGGGAAAGAGGGACCTGCATCATGGGTTTTTGGTCGCTCAAACACATAGGCAAGCTTGGCTATGTATCACGCTTATGCTACATTGTAATTTTATTCTAATGTTGTGTTTGTTCTTTGGAAGATGAAATGCCATTTTAAATGGAAAAAGATATGCATTCTTTTAGCATTGTTAGATTTTGTTTGGTAACATATTTTTGTATAAAATAAAAACCTCTTTTGTTCAAAACTGAATTCTCTTTAATAATGATGTTCATCTCTTGGGAATGTTAGATATAAATTAGAATACCATCTATTTCTGTCAAGGAAAAGAAGGGTGGGTTTTTTCTATTAAGTGAACAAAAGATAGAGAGAGATTTTATTTTTGTTGAATGATATCATTTTGGTAAGTTGTTATGGGTAAGAGGTAAGTATATTTTATAGGGCTTTGCCCGACACGGAGAATTTTTTTTTTTTGATAAATGAGTTGTAAAGGATATCGATAATGTGTATTGTATTTCTATATTAATGTTTTGTAAAATTTTATAGGTGTTTCAGTAAGGATTAAATTGTACAGACCAAGGATGAAATAGCTTTTATTGATACAAACTATTAACTAATAAAAAGTTGTCCAGGTTTTTATTTTTAGCATCTCAGCCCAACGATCAGGCCGAAAAGTTATACAGGTTTAATTCATATAGATCCTGCTGATATTGTCAAAATGCCTTCAAACAGAATATTAAATTATAATCAATTTGAACAATTATGTCCCATCTCTTAGCAGCAATATTAGACTTTTGTGTTATTTTTTTGTGTTATTAAACGCCATAATCTTAGACCTCATGAAGTTCAAGTCTTCTTTCACCGTGCATCTTATGAATTGGTAGCCACATCAGGCTCTATTTATTGGTTGTGGTGTGAGACTCAGCCAATACTGAAACTGATTTAACTCCCATATGACTCAGTGGATCCTGTAGTACTGTGACTTGTATTACTCTGTGGAGTCATGAGGTATGACTCAGTAACCACTCAAAAGAAGTTGCATGGGAAGAGTCAAGTGGATTCGGCTAATCCTGATCCAATTTTGCCATCATATAGCTGAAAATAGTAAAACAGGAGAAAATACTTAAAATTGAGGGCATTCAAAGATGGGTAATGTCGTCATTAGGTTCTTGCAATGCTGGGTGTTCTTTTGACATGTATCAATGGATGATATGGCCAAGGCTAGAATGGAATTGCTAAAGAGTCTTGAAGTTCGTGGTGATTTTGATCACCAAGTCATTTTATCTTGGTGTTCTATTCAGGGTGATGTTGAGGAGTTGGGAGTAGCCTCTTTACTTTCCGCTTAGACCTTTTTTTCGTTTTTGATCTTGCGTTGTTATGGGTATTCTTTGTTGTTTTGTTCTCTTATTTATTTTTGGCTTTTTCTATTGGTTCAAGGTTTGTGAGCTTTTGCTGTTTGTCTCTTGTTGTTTTCCCCTTCTTTCTTAATGCAATTCTAATTACCGTTCAAAAAAGTATTTTATATTTCTCTGTGTTGAATCTTTGTTTCAGTTACTGGAGATCCGGAAGTCGTGTTGGACCCTCTAAGGCAAGCTTCTGAAGAACTTAAAGTTTTAGAGGTGAGTAAATTTATTGAGTTTGGATATGCAGATGTTCGTAACTTAGATATGTATGTATTAGCCAAAGATGGTGCATAGCTCCCTGCTTATATTTGAACCGTGTGGGTAATGGTACCATAAATGTGATGATCATAGTTTAAAATATTGGTATCGGGTGTCGTATCGGTAAGTCCAAAACAAGATACATATCGACATATCGGATAGATATGCCGGAAAAAATCAGGATATGCTAAGAAATGCTTGGATACGCAAGGAAAAACTTGGATACCTTACATAAAACTTCTTTTAATAATAATATAAGCTATTAACAAACTAAATAAAGGTCTTCAACTATGTTTATAACCAGATATATGAGAGTTAAAAATTTAATAAGTTAAAAAAGGCGTGTGTGCTGTGCTGATAAAAAGATATGAAAATACAAACCATAGTCACTTAACTAAGTATTAGAAAACAATCTAGATATTAAGACCTTACATTGAATGAGTTAAATAAGAATGTATTGAATTACAACCATATATTTTAGCTTAATATATGTCTTTTTATGTTGAATTGTTACACTGTTAGTTGACTTTTTGACCCTGTAGATGAAAATATTTTTTAAGACTAAAAGATGACTTTTTTTTGCCAAATTTTTGGGTTTTGGTAATTTTTGATATAATAGAATTTGAGAAATTTTTATATTTGAGAAATACCTTATCATTTGAAAGTTGAAATTTTGACACAATTTTTAAAATGTGCTAAAAAAGTGGATTTTGTTCTTGAACTAGAAAATTGACTTTTTATTGTTCAGGAATTTGGATCATGATCATTTTTATTGAATTCAAATGGGGGATAACCTCATTTGCATATTATTATCTTAAGTAAATAAAAGTAATATTAATTTAAAATCATTTACTTGAACAATATTTTATATAAATAAGTTATGTGTATTGAGTATGTATTGTGGATCCTAGTGTAAATAGAAGGAGAGAAACAAATTAATTGAAAAATCTTTCATATCGGGCTTTTATCGGTCTCGTATGGTAAAGTTTTATTTTCAGCGTACCAGTGTATCGGGTAGTTCCAAACATGATACGTATCAATCGATACCAATCGATATTTTAAACCATGGTGATGATTAGGTCCCAAAGCTTATGGACGTCAGTTAAATCCGTAGTGGCCATCTGAATCTAATAAAAGGCTAAGAATCCCTTGTACTAGCCCTTGGCAAAAATTTACACCTTTTGGAACATTCTATTCATCCATTAAATGCTTAGATACCAGCGTGAGAAGCGAAAACAAGAAGCAAGTCGATAGCGAGAAATGTGGCTCAAAAAAATGCTTAGGAAGCGAAAAGCGACACATGAGATATAGGTGCCTCATTCCCATTATATTAGTTTTGGCAGCCATATCTTAAATTTTATCTAAGATGATAATTTGTGAAGTAGGTGCCTTAGGTATCAATCCAATATTACTTGCTTAAGATCTATACCATTGGCTGTAGATTTGGGTTTATCTCATCACTTATTAACTTTTCACATACGTATTTCCCTTTGAACACTCAATGCGATGTGAGAGCTTCTTGGAAAGCAAGCAGCTCACCATGTACATAGCTTCCCTACAACTATGATTAAATGCATATTTTATTCCATACATGTTGTGCAGGAGTTTGGGATGTTGATAGAGGAGGTTACACGCCTGGGTTTGTCCCAGTGGTAGTGTATCTCCCTTTGGGGAGGAAAGACTCGTGTTCGAGTCCTGGTGTGGCCGTTGAGCGCCCACCCTTGAGTTCTAACCACCTAACCACCCTTGAGTTCTTTTTGAATTAACAACCCAAAATTTGAACCATTCAAATTTGACCTTGTAGGTCTTTCTGTTGATTCTTTTGGACTGTTGAAAAAGTTCAACGTCAGTCTTGATCTTTCGGTGTTGATCTTTCATATGATTAGAATAGTAACTCCGCTAGTGTTGATCTCCTGGTCCTGCTGGTCTCAAGACTGGATGAAGGTTTGAGTCAGGTTGGCAGCTGGCATAAAACCTTCACCAAATCTCTTCATGGAACCTGATTCACTGTTTCAATAGTGGAATGGTGTTATACAGGAGTCATTTGGCTGACCTTAAATGGTTGAATTAGAGCTTGGATAATGGTGATAAGGCAAATAGGTAGAATCAAGCAGGAGATCTTTTTAGTATTTTATCGATCATACTATCTTTTGAGGGCGTCCCTTATCATTTTGATGTTTCGCTGGTTCGGATCAATGACCAACGTATAGCATCCACATTACTGTTCTTTGACTGCTTAAAATGAAATGTCTCATAAATGATTCGAAGCATGAAGTCTCTTTGAACAATGGAACTTCTTACCTGCCCAAATTAAAGGATAACCTACTTTAGACACTTTGGGTCAAGAATCTCGTGTCAAATTCGCATCTTCGTGCTTGTGTATAGCATCGAAAACCTTTGCCTTTGTACAAATGGCATGAATAAAGAATAAAAGAGCTAGCTTAATTCACACCGATTAAAAAAAAAAAAAAAAAAAGTAGCCTGATTCACCACTTATCCCATCCATGTCTCTTATGTCAGTGATACCAAATCAGAATACCCAACCAGTGACTTCCTCTGTTTCTCAAAATAAATTGCTCTAACCATTCAAGTAGAAATAATTTGATTTTAGAGCTAGGATATCTTGATGGAACACAGTGGTGGTCCCTGACCCCCCCCCCCCCCCCCCCCCCCTTCTCCCATGCCCACCACGAGTATCTTGGATTTGTGCTTACCTTGCATTTTCTCCAAACATCGAGTTTTTTTCCTTTGTTACCTATATAATTGGATGTTGAAATGCTATTCTTTACTGTTAATGATGTTCATTGACGGGATGACAAAGGTGATGGATGCAGTATCATGAATTGGCGGCCGAAGCTTTCTACTTGATGGCCATTGTCTTTGACAGGCTCGGACAGCTAGAGGAAAGGGAAGTAGCCGCGGCTATATTCAAGAAATATGTAATTGCTCTTGAACATCCGGAGGATGAGGAAGACCCAATCCTGAATGGAATATAAAGAATCCAGAGGCCCAGACATGATCATTCGTGTACGCAGGCAAATCTAAACTCCACATGGTTCCTGGGAGTATATACAATATTCGAAGTGAAGGCATGCCCATTTGGATTAACTGTTGAGCTTACCAAATATGTGGATGAACAGTCCTTGAAATTTGAAACTGGTCGCAAAAAGCTGTAAACTTTTGTAAAAGTACAGGCCAATGTCATTGAAAAATAAGATTGTAAAATTCCTTTTCTTTTGGATGGTTTATTTAGCATTGTAAAATGAGGATTGAACCTATTAAGTATTTAATGAGAAAATTTATGGTTATTGGCAGTTTTCAGGTCCCATTAGATTCTAGAGAATTATTAGACTCAGTTATGTGATGATTCATTTTATGGGGAAGGTTTTTCAATTTTGCTTGGGGTGCAATTAACCGCAATAGCTGTGTTTCCATTGATGACCAAAGTGAATGTAGCCTGAAACACTTTCTTGGTTGCTGATCCAAAAAGTTGAATACGAAGTTCTTATGAAACCCAACTATTTTGATTACGATTCTTAGTGATGCCAAATTGATTATTACTATTATTATTTTGGATTCATGATTTATTTAGATAGTTATCTGTCCTGTAATTAGGAATTGAATGTAGGCTTTGCTGTTTGCAGAATTATGCTAATTCCCCCTAGTTTTGTTTTGTTTTTTTTTGGTTGACAGGGAAGAGGTATCCCAACCTTTGGCCAGACTATTCCACTGGTGCTCGGCCAACTGGCCCAACAAGTGGGTGATGCCCCTTGGTTAAAAAATATTTAACCCTTGGGTGCACAAATTTTAACATTTTGGTTTTTAGAAAAAAATATACATTAAAACATATTTAACTCTATTTAAGAATTTTTAACTTTGTGAGGTTACTATTTCATTTTTTAAACACAAAAGTTATATTATTGAACCCAAGGTTGGTGAATTGTAACCACAGTTAATAAGGATTTTAAGGGACACTTGTTGACCTGTGGGTATAGTTGAACTCGGGGAGAGTTCAATCGCAATGGGCTGTGATTAGGTCTCTACTACAAACTGTAACGGAAACCAACTCCTTTCTATGCAAGCTGCATCAATCGATCCAGTCTTCACTGGGTTTGACAAGTTCTGCAAGCAGTTGTACACTTCTGCTCCTATTAAAGCTACAGACAGTGCCTCGTAGTCCTCGCGTCTTGAAACAATCCACCTTAGTTTCAAATTGTGAGCAGAGCTGCTAAAGTTAAAAAGAATCTGAGCTACTCCAGATTGACAGAAAACAAAAAAGCTTCTTCTAAAGCATGTGCTCAAAACCTGCGAGGGCCAATTCTCATGGCAAAGTCAAGATTCTATATACTACCATCTGATCTGACAAAAGTTCAAAAGAATCTGAGCAAATTCCATATTCTATATACTTACATTCCCTTCAACAGTTCAAAAGAATCTGGTTAAACAACCTGCTGTGTTCCAGAAATGGTGGGCTTTTATTCAAGCGATTGTCGAGGAGCCAAAGTAATTGTGCATTCTACCTTGTTAAATCCTTGCTGTTCAGCTGGGGGGGTTAATTCCTTGAATGAGGAATGCAACTTCATACCTGTTTATTACATCTTTCACTAAGAACCCTGTCTTGCAATCCTTCTCTTTGAAAGAATTGAGTTGGAAACCCCAAACATAAGAAAAGAGAACCAATTTGCTTATGCTATGAGAAAACTACCTATATACACCTCCAAATTATCACTCCTGCTCTGTCGCCGTGGCCCTTAACCACGTCGCTGAGTCAAGTTGCAAGACTTGTTAAGCCGCCAAGCCACATCCGGAGGGTTGCCTACCGGAAAGGTAAGTGTCTGTGACCTTGTCACCATGCTAACCATTGAAGGTGTCTCGTACCCCACTGGCCCGCTCATATTCTGGTTGCCGTGTTCTCCGCTCAATACCACAGTATGTGTTGTTGAATCCCCCCTTGTCGTGGCCCTCTGCCATGCATGAGAGCTCATCCCCGACAACACATATGCCCGTCCAGACTCTTCATAGAGCTCCTGGCTTGCCATCCTCTCTCTAATTTCCCTCAGCTCGGCTTCTAGCCAGTTGCACAGATCATCACCTGCTTGGGCAGATGCCGAAGTCAAGAGAGCACATCTCCGATTTGCTAGCACGGACTGTGCAGCCTCTAGGTTTCCTTTCTCAGCCATCCCCTGTGCCTCTGCAATACCTTCCGCCACCCACATACGATTCCTTTCCCGGTCAACCTCCAAGCATACTGTATTTTCCATAGGTGAAATATCCTCTGGGCGTAGTACCTCAATTGTCTCGCCTTCCACACTTACCATCTCCTGCAATACTGGGTCCTTATAAGAGCACACCACATTCAACAATGGAGTTGAGGGCCCACTTTCTATATTTTCCTCGACCGAGAACACCGGAATGGAGATATTGACTAGGAAATCTTTCTCCTCGTCAGCATATAACTCCCCTACATCAATTACACCACGTCGCCCTTGATCAGAAATTTCACTCAGGTATTTCCCAGAGGGGATTAACCCGATGCTCACCCCAGGTGACATAGACCTCACCGTGAGTCGTATCTCCTGAGCCACAACACTGAGAAGACCACCAATGCACCTTGCAAAGGCATCTTGTATGATGCCTGAAGACTGGATGAAGGAGAATGTGCCACCTGATGCATCTGATATGGCGTGCATGGCTGTGGCATCATGGTCTGAGCCAAAACCAAATGTATGGACTGGGGTAGGGGGCTGGCGGGCCTCTTCTTCCGCTTTACTATTACTTGGACAAATGGAAGCGAAGTGGTTCAGATAATCCAGAATCCACCTTGAGTTCGAGGAAGCCTGATTGTGCGGAATGCGGCGGTGGTTGTAATTATCGACATTGTAAGTGTCTTTCCCATCCGAGAGCAGAATTATGCTTGAGACAGGGTTCCGCTCACGTCGTTCCTCAAGAACTCGGACCCCCTTCTTGAGCCCTTCAACTATATTGGTCCCACCAGCTGACACAAGGGAATTGATGGCAAGAACGGCATTATGACGGCCTGTATCAGACATCCGCCGGAGTGGAAAGATCCGCCGAGCAGTCGACGAGAATGTAACAATAGCGAGACGGTCTGCAGGTCCCAGATTTGTAATGACAAACTGGACAGCACGCTTGAGGAGTGCAAGCTTGGTGCCCGTCATGCTCCCACTAACATCAAGAACTGTGACGAGATCAATAGGAGCACGACCAAGTTGACGGGCATCTTCAGGGAGGGGTGGGGCCCGAACACTAACAAGAACAGCAAATGCAGGAGGGGATTCCGTCGCGGGAACAGCAGGGAACTCTGTGCAGGCCTTGATGGTTGCGACCCGGCGATTCAAAAGTGGGGTGGGAGAAGAGGTGCAGTTGAGAGGTTCATCATCAGAGAAGCGGTCGGGTTCTGTCGGGGGCGGGGGTTGTTGAGGAAGCTGGCGATGGGGGTAGGAGCTGTATTCATCAACCGGGGAATGAGGGGAATTGAGACGGGGTGGCGCAATGCCGTTCAATTGGGGATCAATGACAGTGATGGGAGCTTGGAAAGGAATGTCTTTCCATTTCGAACGACAGATGGGGCAGAGGTGGTTTCCATGCTTAACGCTGGCAGCAATGCAATTGAAATGAAAGGAATGTGAACACTCAGCCGTGAAGATGGCATGCCCTTGCCCTGGTTTCATGTTCCCCAAGCATATGGCGCATGTTTTCTGCAGCCATTAGCAGTTACAAAACCCATGGTTGGTTCAGATTCATTTAAAGTAAGTTTTGAAACTAACCCTAATCATAGAGATTTGAGATTTAACAAAATCAGAAAACCCTAAAACCGAACAAAGATCACTGAAAACAAAGCAGAGAAAAACATGCTTGAAATTAAAGAAAACTCAACCCTAAATCATGCAACCAGAATACAATAATAAATCAGTCAAATTACCAAAAGATCTACCGAATATTTTTTTTTTAAATATATATATAAATAAAAATAAAAAAAGAATGAAAATCTGACCTTAGTTGATCTGAGGCTAATGCTCCTTGAGAATCGCATAGCAGACGAAGAAGATGTAGGCGTCTTAGGATGAAGATCGATTTCAGAAATGTCGGGAGAGAAATCCGAGGAACGATGAGCGTTTAGAGAAATCGACGAGGAAGAAGAAGAAGACACACGAAGAGACAGAGATTTCTTCAACTTGTTCCATGTATTCGCCATTTCTCCTTCAGCCTTCCGCTAGAGAGAGAGAGAGAGAGAGAGATCTTCAAATTCAAAATTAGGGTTTCTATCTGAACACCGACAATACAAATTAGGGTTAATGCTACGGTTAAGAAGAAGATGACGATGAATTCCGATTTCTCCTCTCTTTCTGCATATTTTTTTAGAGAGAGAGAGAGAGAGAGAGTATAGAGAGAGAGAGAGAGAATCGGATATCGGAAAAGGTGCGGTAAAGTGGGCTTTCTAAATGGGTGGGTTGTTAACCGACCAAGGAATGTTTCCACTTAATGCCTCCTTTCAAATTTACTATCTTCATCAGACGGTAATCAAATGCTGATACATCCTTCATGTATCTGGGGGGTGCATTGTGCCTCATACGCTGTGACCGTCTGATCTTGATTTGGTGGTGATGGGCGTGTTTGTTTCTATTCTACCAACTGCTAGATAGGGGGTAATGACAGTTAATAGCGTTAATATGTTATTTACTGTTGTTTACAAGCGTGCTAGGCTGCTATATAGCCGGAATGAGATTTCATCTGGCCCTCGTCAGACGAAAACCATCTGCCACGTCCCTCATGTCAACATGTGTCCTTTTTAACACCTCTTAACTGTGGTTAAAATTCGCTGACTTTTAGATTTCAACTATGTAACCTTGGTTTTAGAAAAAACATTTAAAAAATTTAATTACAAGAGTTACAAATTCTTAACCAAGGTCAAAATGGCAATTAAAAGGTTCTGTGGGTTGGGGGTAGACGATTTTGATCTGAGGAGGGCAAATCAAATCCGATCCCAGCTAAGCCACTCTTAAGTGTTCTTTACTCTCGGGTGATGGAAAAAAAAGAAAAACATGTCCCTTTAATTTGTTGCTTTTCCGATTATTCTTTTGAATAATTGTCCTAAGAATTGGTCTAGCATACCTCTTGTCGAAGCCTGTTAGCCAGGTATTCCATACTAGCTCTTGGTAAAAATAATAATAATAATAACAACAATAACAACCCATGTGTTTGCTATTAATTTCTATAAAATTTTTTAAAAAAAGCTTGTTAGCCCTACTCTCAGTCAAAATAAAATAACACTTGTCTTATTGTAATAAGTTATTTCTCGCTAAATCTCTCATTGTTTAATAAAAGGCCTCGAATTTGTTCTTATGGACGCTCATGCCAAACGTTCGGACATCCACAAATAAAGGGACTTGTGGTGTTTTAAAGGGAAGAGATATTAAGTGGGGAGAAGTCAAAATCATGAGGAGAAAATGAAATAACTTCTCCCCCCAAATTATAGCCAAGTGCCCCCATCATTTGTGGATACTGAGCGCTTCCAGATACTGAGCGCTTCCACTATAGCCAAACTTTTGCCTTAATAAAAATTCGTAATTGATTGGAAAATCAACTAGTTAAAACAAGAATTGCTTTTTGGGAAAGAGTAGGGTAGCTTGCGTTTTTTTGTTTATTATAATCAATAGGTTGCAGGTGGATGGTCTTTTTCTCATATACATCTACACTATTATTGCGCACAAATTGCCAAGAGATGGACAGGGATATCGAATCATTTTAGCGTGGCAATTTTCATTCCCGACCCGTATGCGAATCCACTCATTCTTAGGTTTTTCCAACCTGTGCGGGTCGGTAGGGGTTCTTTTCATGACCCATATATGGCCTCTACTCTAGTTTAAAATATAGGGCTGAAGGGTTCATGATGAGATAAGATCACACCCAATTGCAATTGCATTCAAAGCAATACAACTGCATATGTGGCTGCATATGTGGCTGATGTTGATTGAAATATTAAATATATATATTTAGAGAGATTATCAAGAAGAACTGATTGAATAGTCAATCAAAGCAACCCAAAAATTGCATGGGCAAAATGGTATTTATGGAAAAATGATAGTATTGAAACACATCCTTTTTTATGTTCATAATTACCAAACTAACACTGTCCAAGACAATTTTTTTGTGTTGCTCCGGTTGATTGTTCTACCGGAGCTCTTGTTGATAGTTATTCTCATATATATAATTTGAATTTTCTTTTTATTTTCTCTCACCCAATCCACATCAGCGCCATATACAATTGCATTACGGTAATTGCAATTGATTGTGATCCTATCTTGTTCATGATTGGGGATTGTATTTGTCAACCATTTGAAAATGGGTGGGATTGGGTGAGGGCCTGCTCATGGCATGTTTCTGCTCTTCAGAATAGAATCTGGTTGGCTGACTTTAAACGCAGCATGAAATCATTCCAAATAACTCAAGAGTGTTTCGCCTTCAAAATCAGTAAATCTTCCTAAACAATGCCAAACGGCTCCTAAGTTAAATTCTATTCACAATTTTTTTTTCTTATTGGATGCTTGTAATTCTCTTTAGTATTAAGTATCAAGAAATTGAAAGAATGGAACCTCTTTCTTATTCTACTACTCAAATCTCTTTAGCTTCGAAGGAAGGAAGGGAAAAGAAAACACACTTTTAAAAGGCGATTCCTTTAAGCAAAGTGCCATTTCCAACGCCCCTCATTATAGCATGGGATTTTGGGCAAAAAGAGCAATACTTAAACTCCACGGGTGAGGAGTGAATTTTTGCTCTTGGCTCTCACAAAGCCGCCCCTTCAACGGCCATGGACTCGGGTTAAAGTTTTTTAATCATGTGATTAATTTTATTTTATTTTATTTTAATTAAGAGTAGATGGATGAACCCTAAGAGTGAATGAGTCTTAACCATAGTTAAGCAAAGTTTAAAAGGGGTACACGGTGTAAGAAAAGGGGAGCCGAGACACCCCACTTCACGCACCGACTGAGGATGTGATTATTTTCTGGAAATAAAAAAAGATAAGGCTTCGTGCTCTTAACGCCAATGGAGAGACATTGCCTTAAAATATGTTAGTTCAGGCACTAAAAACCTAAAATATTTAAATTCAAAACATTTTATAAGAATCTAAAATATATGATTCTTTTTAATTATTTTTAAAATAATTATGTTCGCACGAATTGTCAAAAAGTAGGTGAAACTTAGCTGCATGCTCTCTGTATTCAAGTGTTGCAAATGATCAATTAGTGCTGACACTTCCAAAAAATGTTTTTTTTTTGGTATCGGCATACATCAATAGAGTCGGTACGGTCAGTAGTTATCTGGGGGTATTGAGGCTCTTGCAACCCTTACTCCAAAGGGATTAGATCCCAAACCTTTCCCATAGAAGACCACACCCCTACCACTCACGCAAGATGCGGGGGTGTACTTCCGAAAAATGTTAGATATGCATTTTTTTTAAAATTATATATTTAATTTTTATTATTTAAATAATTATATGGCGTACACTTATTTTTAATTGATGCGTGTACTGTTTGTCTACTTGCCAAATTTCACTAAATAAATGATTAGATATCTTATATTGCTTTCGTGTTTAGGGAAAGTCATTTGGCAATTTTTTTTTAATAATCACATGTTGCACTTTTCTTACTTTGGTCCGAGCAATTCAACATATTAACGTCATGGAATTCAAAGTCAAAACACAGCATCTGGCATCATATCCCAACTTTCAAAGGAGTTTCAGCATATTATGTCATGCACATGGAGTTCTTTTCCTCCTCTCTCTCAAAACATTCACCTCCTCGTATTACTCGTATTATGCATCCGAGGGGCCAGATAAAGAGGGGGCCAGAATTTTCTTGTAGTTGTAGGCAAAGGTTGATCGATAATATTAGTAATTGCTGATGAAATTGTACAGAATGATTAACCGAGTATAAAATATTGTGGGTTTACGAGGGGGTGGGAATTCTACTTAATAACCTTTGGAAAATAAAAATTGAGAACCAAGTTTGTGGGTCATTTACAAGTATTATTTGTCCTTATTTAGGGGGCAATTATCCCATAGTTATGCTTTATTAAATAATTTAATAATATAATATAAAATATTTCTTTTTCAAAAATTGAAGGAGCAGCTACTCCCTTGTCACATGGCCATGACATATTAAATAATTAAATACTTTATAAAAGATTTTCTTTTCAAAAGTTCAGGGGAAGCATTGGCTCCACCCTTGTTGGTAGTTATCTTGAAGGTTAGGTAGGATTTGAGTTTGCATATGTTGGCTGGAATAATATCTTCGGATAGGAATCTTATTTTGGTGGTCCTCAAATGGTCCTCACTCGACGAGGGTACTATTGCCCATTAGCTTATGCCTCTATGAGTTAAGGATTGTATGCAATCACATCATCACATTTCATTTAAAACAATCACATGTAAATCTTATAAGTCTATAACTTAAAGTTAAATTATTTTGTTATGAACTAATCCCCAAGGGTGCGATGTGAGCCCGCAACCCGCAACGCTAGATAAGTCCGGGTAAACTCGTGCGGGGCTGGTCCCAAAGGGGGAATGAGAAATGGAACTCAAGACCTCCTACTTGGGGCCCCTTTGGGGTTGATTATCTTTTTCTTTGTTTCTATTTAGTTAAATGATTTTGAGCTCCTAATTTTATTTATGATTTGAGAGGCGAATAATCTCTTCGGATAGGAATCTTGGATTATTTTGTTTTCTCACATCCGTATATTCTCCCTTGATTGAGTTTGTAACGAAATGGGATCATATTCAATCCTGACTGAAGTCAGGATCATTCAATTGCACTCACATGAAAAACAATGTGTTCCTTTTAATCCTCCTTAACTATGGACCCGTTTCGCATCACTCCCAAGGAACAATTTTTATTCCCTGGGAATAGAGACTTGTTCATTGGGAGTGATGTCAAACGGCCTATACCTTAGGTTTTTTTTTTGGTAGATACCTTAGGTTTAAACAAGCTAACTTTCTTTGTTTTTTTAGTAACACTATGTCCATTTTCCGGTATTTTTTTCTAATTTTAAATAAAAAGATAAAATAAAAGTAACGGATTCTAAAAAAAAAAAAAAGTATCATCTTATTTTATCTTCTTATACAAAAATAGGGAGAGACATGAGGAAAGTGGACAAAGCATTGCTCTTATTTTAAATCTATACCTTATAGTTTAAAATGTCTTAACAAAAATTAAAAAGGATGGTTAAAAGGGCTTTGCGAGAGTGATTGAACAATGGAAATGATCTCTTTACAAAAAAGAAAAAAAAAAAGAAAAAAAAGTAATGGAAAGGATCCGGACTCGTTTGTACCCGTTCAGACAGTCACCTATTCAAGTACCCACATGCATTTCACATGGTTACATTACATATGCCTTTGACTGAAAGTCGAAACTAATCCTTTATGGAGTCTCACACAGCCCACTTCACTACAACACCAGACTCCACCCAAGGTCGCCCCGATATTTATTTATTTATTGGAGTATTGTGGTCATAAAATCCGTCAATGTTGCATTATAATAAAAGTTTAGTAACAAAAAAAATTAAAAAAATAAGGGTCATCTCTTTTAATAGTCATTATATAAATAAAATTAATTATATATTTATATTATGAAAATTATTTTTTCCCATGCATTTCTACTAGTTGGAACGTATATCTCCCTTATTTGACACGTGTTCCTTTTAACACCAATTAACAGTGGTTAAGATTCACGTGGTTAAGATTCACTCATCCCTCGATTTTATACATCTATCCTTGATTTTAGGAAAAAAAATTAACTTCTGAAGCTAACAAATCTTAGGAAATGAGAGGCCTGAATATATATATATAGTCTTCTAATTTGAACCAGCACTCAAAAACAAACATGCCACATCAGAGATCGAATCACAACCAACCGTGATTGAACTCAGGAAGAGTTCAATCGCACCTATAGGTCAACACGTGCTCTTATTAAACCATACTAATCATCCTTAAGATTCAGTAACCCTTAAAGTTCAACAATATAACCTTTGTTTTAAGAAATTATTATTTTTTAAAAATTTAACCATAGGGTTAAAATTTCTTAATCCTAAGGTTAATTTTTTTTTTTTTTTCCTTCCAAAAAAAAGGTTAATTTTTTTTCAAATATTTTTTTCTAAAACCAAGGTTAGATTGTTGAACACTAAGGGTTAGGAAATCTTAACCACGGTTAAAAGGGTTTAAAAGGACATGTGTCGACCTGTGGGTGTGATTGAACTCTCTTTGAGTTCAATCGTGATTGGCTGTGATTCGAACTCGCCAAATCATCATACATTGTACACATGGCTGCCAAGTGGAAATCATGTCAGCAATCCAAATCCAATTCACTCGCATCCTGGGTCGAACCCCATGGCTCAAATCATGTGGCACCAAATCCAGACCATTTAAAAAAAAAATCAAAAGGCTCCTCAAGCTCCACTCTTTTTAGGTAGTATATATCTATCACTTTCCACTTTTTCAGGTAAGTATTGTTGGGAGCTTAACAGGGTGAGAAAAGAAGCGAACACGTTTTTGAAAGGTAAGTTATTCCTTATTTCCTTTCGATGCTCCTTCATAGCAAGGACTCTTTAAGGGTCTCTCTCTCTCTCCTCGCTTTTTTTTCACTTTTCCTCACT
Source organism: Tetracentron sinense (assembly GCA_015143295.1). NCBI lineage: Eukaryota > Viridiplantae > Streptophyta > Magnoliopsida > Trochodendrales > Trochodendraceae > Tetracentron > Tetracentron sinense. The sequence continues at coordinate 15,491,617 of CM026551.1, forward strand.
AGGCTTTTACATTTGACCATGCAACAAAGCCTTGTTTTCACCAAAAAAGACACATCCCTGTTGCACTTTTTCCACTTTTCACCAATAGTTTCCCGGTGATGGGAATTCCAAAGTTAAACTCACATCTCGTTATAACTGTCACAAGAGTTTAGAGCATTTGATGTCATGGCTTTAGTCAACACGCACATGATATTGTTGTTACACCAACTCCCGTAAATCCTGCACTAAAGGGGAAAACCCAATGTTTTCTTAACCCGACCCGACGTCAAACCGGTTGGGTGGCTGGTTTATGGTTCGACCGTGTCTTTGTTTAATTAAAAAATAATATTTTCTCATTTTTACTCGGTTCTACGACCGGTTCTACTAGTTCTAACCGGTTTTTAAAGAGTTCTAGTTTTGGGAATCGGTGAGGAGACTAGTTCCCGATTTTCCCGGTTCGACCGGTTGGTCCGATCTGATTTTGATAACACTGGGAAACCTTAACCCTATGTTTGGTTGCCGAGAAAATAAGTGAAAACATGGAAAAAAAAAAAATTTGAATAAAAGACAGCTAAAAGTTATATTAGAAATCCACAATTTTTTTTTCTTTTCCATGTTTCCACCTATTTTCTAAACAACCAAACATAGCATAAAGGATGGATGATCTCCTTTTGGGTTCTAAGACTACAGAAATCCTAGTGGAGACTATCGTTCTCCATCCTAATCTAAAAATAGTCAATTGAGAACTATACAAGAACTTTCACTATGCAAAAATTATATGGTTCACAGATTTTCACTCTCAAATACCGAGACTCTGCACGCTCTCTATGAGAACTACAAGGATTTATCGTGAGTATGTTATTCTTCCTAAGAATTTCTCGTTCTCCAAAGAGCCACCACTCTTACTGAGAACTACCAGGACTCTTCTCGAGAACAAATCACTCTCTCTGGAAGCCCTAAACACTCACATTCTTAGCTTACCTTATAAGCCTAAACCATAAGTAAATTTATAAACATAAAATCAAATCATAAACCAAGTATGATTTCTCCAAATTCTTATCTTAACAGAAACTCCATAATAATAGAGTTTTACATAAAATAGAATTCTAGGCAAATCTCAATAAGGCTACTTTGCGTAAAAGTTGTAGAATAAGGTAGCGAATTTAAATGATTTCATCTCATTAAATAAGGATTATTTTTTAAACTAATAATATATTATATGTATATTTTAAAATTAATCTCATTTTAACTAAGCTAGTCAAAAGCTTGAGCTCGATTTGGCTTGTTTATAAATGAGTTTGCCAAGCTTTTTTTTTTTGGTAGATGTATGTATCCTGGTCCAGACTCATACTATAGTCTCATGTGATGCATAGGTAAACCCCCAACCCATACATCTGATATTGAGGGGAGCCCAGATTTGATCTCGAGACCTATGGGTTTACGACTCATCCTTCGACCACTTAAACACCTTGAAATATTTACATGTTCGATAAAAGCTCAGCTCGATTAGATACCCATCACTATTACTTGGTCTCGAAAGTGACAAGTTTTTAATATGATTGTGAGCGACGAATTTTGATTACCGTCACAAATAAGAATGTTTCTTAATTTGGTTTAACACTCAAAATCACAAAATTTTATAGTCGTCACCTCTTTTAATTATGAGAAAAAATAGGAATACTAAAAGGAAGTTTGGATACACTTTTGTTTTCTGTTTTAAAAATTGGAAACGACTTTCTATTTTCAAATTTTTTAAGTAGGAAACACGTTTGTCATTACTAATTGTTACTTTTTAAAAAAAAAAAAAAAAAAACCCGTTTGGTAAATATGATTAAATAATTTCAATCAATGGCGGTGGTGGGTGTAGTGTGGTGGTGGTGGTGTGGAGGTGCGTGGGTGGTGTGGTGGTGGTGGTGGTAGTGGTGTATTGATGGTGGTGATAGTGGTGATGGTATCTGGTGGTGCTGGGTAGTGGTGGTGGTAGTGGTGGTTTGTGGTGTGGTGGTAGTGGTGATGGTGTAGTGTGGTGGTGGTGTGGAGGTGCGTAGTAGGTGGTGGTGGTGGTAGTGGGGTGGTGGTAGTATTGTGGTGGTGGTGGTATTGTGGTTATGGGTGGTGGTGCCATGGTGGTGGTGGATGGTGGTGTGGTGGTGGTGGGGTTGGTGGTGGTGGATGGATGGTGGTAGTCCCTATTTTCTATTTTTGTTTTTTGTTATTAATAATAGAGTTTACATAAAATTTATGTTATCTTGATTTTCAAAAATATTGTTACTAATTTAAATAAAAACATCTTTAGCAAGTTTGTTTTGTGTAAAAATTTTCAAATATTTGTTTTTAAGAACAAAAAATAGAGAACAAAAGTGTAACCAAAGGAGGCCTAAATCATTCAATAGTAAGACAATGTGGTCTAGTTTTTTATTTCTCTTCATTGTAGGCATCATTTATCTATGTTAGTACGGTTGGTACGTCAGATGTTAGCTTCGGCATTGAAGCTCTTGCAACACATACCCTTGGGGGATTGGATCTCCTGACCTCCCTCCATAGAAGGCTACACCCCTACCACTCACGCAAGAAGTGGGGGTGTACAATGTGGTCTAGTTAAGATAGCTTAGATAAAAGATTAGTGCTAGGTTAGGTTATTCCTTATTTCCTTTCAGTGCCCCTTCATAGCAAGGATTCTTTTGGAATCTCTCTCCCTTTTTCACTTTTCCTAACAAGGCTTTTACATACACAGCCTGTGAATAGCCGATTGGTTGGTGTATTTCTTCTTTAGGAAGGAGGTTCCGGTTTCCATTCCCGAGAGGGTGAGAGTGGGTTGCACTTTCCGCCCACCCACTTTTAACTTAGAACAAATACTGACTTACTAACCGTGTGTCTAATACCAAAAAAAAACCTTTTACATTGACCATGCAACAAAGCCTCGTTTTCATCGAAAAAGAAAGAAATCATTGTTACCATGATGGTCTATTTAATATTGCTTTCTTATTGTGGGTAATTTATTTTGTACTCTTTTAACTTTTCACCATCAGTTTCCCTTCTTAAAAGTTAAAATTAGCATTTGACATCTCGTTATAACTTTCACAAGAATTAAGAGCATTTGATGTCATGCATATTAGTCAACACGCACATGGTATTGTTGTTGGTTGTTACACCAACTCCCATAAATCCTGCACTAGAGGGGAAACCTAAAGGACGGATGATCTCCTTTTGGGTTCTAAGACTAGAGAAACCCTAGTGGATCCTAATCCCTAAAATTATCAATTGAGAATTGACTTAGCACCGACCACTCTAGCTCAGATGGCTAAGGTGCGCCTCTCATTTGGGAGAAGTTCTAGTGCCAAGTACAAAGTAGGGAGTTACCCAGAGTGATGTGATTGGCAGAGCACGCCCACCATTTACTAATCCTAACAACTAACAATTGATAAATGATCTTTATGAATGATGTCAATCTAAAACAAAAAGAAAAAGGATCAACTTGGAGAATTAATCTTCATAGACTATGACGTGATGATGTAACAATACAACTTTCTACATTTGATTTGGGATTGTGTTAAGTAGCTAGGATCACAATTTCGGAAAGGTTCCATCAACATGATGGAGTAACCATGGATTAGGGTTGAGGTTTTGGACCTATAGGTCGAGTTTTGGTTAGGATTATTCATTCTAAGTATAAATTAGTTGGATTCGGGTGGGCCAAAAGTTTTTCGGGGCTATGGAGGCTAACTTCTCCCTAGTTTCAAGCGGAGATGAGATTTTTCCTGCTATCCTTTATTTTTCTTGATATTCTGCTTAATCTTTCACTTGTTTTGCCTTAGAAAGCATAGCCAACTAGAAGAGCTAATCAAGGATCAGTGGGATGTCGTATCCCTTATATTTATAATTCCCATATTACCCTTACATCGAAGCCTATTTTTGGGAGCTTCAGTTATCTCTTGAACGACCATGTTTGTAAGTTAATCTGGGTTTTTCTAATTTCATTTGGGTGAAGGCCCATTCCAATGGCCCTTCATAGCAAGGACTCTTTTGGACTCTCTCTTCTTGTTTTTCCACTTTTCCTAACCATCTCACTATGCTTTTGCAACAAAACCTCATTTTCGACAAAATGACACATTATGTTACTCTGATGGTCTACCTAATACTCAGCAAATCATAGCTTTCACAAGAGTTAAGAGCATTTGATGTCATGCCATATTAAGTCAACACGCACATTCTGTTGCTGTTACACCAACTCCTCTCATAAATCCATCAATAAAGGGAAAAGGATAACATCACTCTCTTTGTCAATACACTCTCGTTATGATTGGACATAGTTTTTGTACAAAACACGTGTCTTTCTTGTATTGAAAGATAATAACATGTGTCTTCCCCTCAAAGAAAGTGTAGCTAGCATTGCCCAAGGAGAAAACCTTATAGGGGGCTCTCCTATTGGCTTCTAAGACCAAAGAAACCCTAGTTCTCCATCCTAATTCGAAAATAATCATTTGATCGAGAACTGACTTGGCAACTGTTACTCTAGCTCAGATGGCTAAGGTGCGCCTCTCATTTTGGAGAGATTCCAGGGTAAAGTCCAGGGAAGGGAGTTACCCTAGGTGATGTGGCTAGCAGGAGCACACTTGCCATTTATAGATAAATGATGCCTAGAAAGAGAACAAAGTTGGAGAGCCAATCTTCGTAGAATATGAAGTGATAATGTACAAGATTCTATGCTTGATTTATAATTTGGGATTGTGTTAAGTAGGAGTCTCGATTACTGAACTGTAATTCCATTAACACGATGGAGTAATCATGGGTTAGGGTAGAGGTTTTGGACCCAAAAGTCAAGTTTTGGTTAGGATTCTTCAATCTAATTATGTATAGTTTGGTCGGTTTCCGTTGAACCGAAAGTTTTTTCTTTTCATGGTTATGCAGATTAACTTCTCCCTAGTTTCAAGTGAAAATCAGATTGTTACTGTTATCCTTTCTTTTTCTTAATATTCCTCTAAGTCCTTCACTTGTTTCGTCTTCGTAGCAAACAAAAAGCCAACTAGAAGAGCTAATCCCTTTTGATATTCCTCTTAATCCTTCACCTGTTTTTCTATAATATTCCTCCAATCATTATATTCATAAACATGTATTTAATTTAATTTCCCAATAACCTTTGTGATATTGAATAGAGAAGATCTATCTCGAAGCACTACTATATCCACTAGGAATCAACAAACCTTACAAATGAGGCAATACAATGTTTTGGAGCAATAGCAATCTCGAAACTAGTTGAACTAGACCTTGAGCTCTATCAAGAAGGAAAAGAAGCCTATCAAATTAGTCGTTTCTTGACTGTTTTTTTTTTGTTTGATCTCTAAATCGGCTAGTTTCTAATATTAATGTTAGCCACAAATGTTGATTACCATCTCAAATAAGAATGTTTCTTAGTCTGAAATAATGCTAAAAATTACAAAAAATTAGAGCCGTAACCTATCTAATTATGAGGAAAGAACCCTAAACTATCCAAAAGTATAATGCTATGGTCTAATTAAACCGGTTTAATTAAGAAAGTTTAGATAAGAGATTCACTAAGAAAATGTGTTAAGACACTATTATCTCATACAGGTATAGAGCATGCGATCAAGCAAGAAAAAAGATTATTAACCACACCTATCCAAACACATCATTCATGCCATCGAAAAGTGATAAATATCAAATCTAAACGTACGACAAATGTTCATTCAAATAAACATATAAATCCTTTCAGAAATATAACATAATTAACCGTACGTGAAAACCCAACTGAAGTCTCTGAATCTCTAAAACAACTATATATGCTTTGTATACAACTGTAACATAATTTATGGCTCATGATTCTGGTCCCAAATTCACAAGATAATGGCTTGTGAATTACCAATTTACAAAGTATCCGTGCTTCCTTAGATAATGGGTAGGTACGAGTAAGAGCTAGTATTTAGATTAGATTGCGCACTACCAATTTATTAGAAGTTAGAACTAGGTGCGAGTATCCAAACAAAACAAAAAAACCAAGTACGAGTAAGAGTACTCAGATTAGAATTGCGCACTCCCAATTTATTAGAACTAGGTACGGATAAAAATATATGCTTCAAACCAATGTTACTTGGTTTGTCGGTTTGCTCGTTGGAATTCAGGTTCACAATTTGCAATTCGCCACTTTAGAGTGAACCTAATTCGTCAAGGATAGGATGAGACAGTTCGCTTCTCGGTTCACTTAGGTTCTTTAATATAGTTCGCTAGCTTGGTTCACTTATATAGTATTAATATATTATATATAATCGTGTAAATAAATATATTATAAATAATTATTTTTAAAAAAGGCATTAAAAATAGGATTTAAAAAAAAAATGGTTCTATGGCCGGTTCGTGAACCCAAAAGATAAATTCGCCGAACTCAAAGTATAAGTTTGCCGAACTTAAAGAACAAATTCGCTAAACCCAAACAAAAAGTTCTCCACATTTATTGGATCAGTCTGAATCCCTCACATTCCCCTTTAGCCTCAACCACGTACCCGCTCTTCGCTCTCTCATCATTGAGAGTGAGAGCATAGCCAACCTCACCCGATCTGGTCGGGTGTACTAATTGCTGGCAGCTGAGCTGAGCAAAGGCAAAAGGGAAAGAAAAAGAAAAAGAAACAGAAAAAGTAATGGTATCAGACCCTAAGAAGGAATCAACAGACTCTGTAATTCTACTAAAAATCCTAGAGAAAGTAGAAGATTTCAACATAACTCAGCAGTTGAGTAAGACATCAGCCCAAATTTCAATCATATGTCTTCTTGAGAGTGAGAGCATAGCCAACCTCACCCGATCTGGTCGGGTGTACCAATCGCCGGCAGCTGAGCTGAGCAAAGGCAAAAGGGAAAGAAAAAGAAACAGAAAAAGTAAGGGTATCAGACCCTAAGAAGGAATCAACAGACTCTGTAATTCTGCTAAAAATCCTAGAGAAAGCAGAAGAATTCAACATAACTCAACAGTTGAGTAAGACATCAGCCCAGATTTCAATCATATGTCTTCTTCTAACTTTCGAGCATCACCAGAAGCAACTCCTCTGAGTATTCAACAGTGCCCACGTGACACCAAATATTACGCCTGAGAAGCTCGGGCATATGGTGGGACAAGTGCTAGAATCAAGAGTTATCTCCTTTACAGAAGAAGAGATACCGGACAGTGATAGGGACCATACTCGGGCCCTTTACATAGCAGTGCAATGCATGGACAGAACTCTATCATCAGTACTAATTGACAATGGCTCCGACTTGAACGTTTGCACACTGTCAACACTGCAAAGCTTGGGTATAAATCTCAGGCAAGTGAAGAAGAGACTCATGACAATCAGAGCTTTCGACAACTCAGCAAGGCAAAATCTGGGTGACATCGATTTGACTATCGGAGTCGGACCTGCTCAATTTAATACAAATTTTCAAGTTGTAAATGTGTCTGTCTCATTTACCCTGCTCTTCGGGAGGCCGTGGATTCACCCAGCCAGATCCATTCCTTCCTCTCTACACCAGAGAATCAAATTCATCCAAGATGACCACCTGATCATAATACCGTATGAAGAATTGGTGAGTTCCTTCTAGGACATCCAGGAACTTGGGCAAGGCACCACCTTCATGTCTTACCAATTTGAGCAGGTCAGCTCTATCGCCCAGATAGAAGCACAGAACAGGCAGCAGATTCCACCATTTGCCAGGATGATGACAAAGATGAACTATCAACCTAGGGCAGACTTGAGAGCCCAAAACCAAGGGATGAAGAAGAGATATACCCCTCCTCGCTACACTCTGCCATTTGACCGGGGCTACAGGCTCACATATGAGGACTATCTCGCAAAACTAATAGAGAAGAACAGCTGGTCGGCGAAACCAGAACCCCGACCCTATATTTCAGTAACATTCCTAGTTGGAACCTTCCAGCCTTACCCCGACACCTCTACTGTACAAGTTGCCCTAACACCCCAGCCCAATGCCGAATCTTCAGAGATTCTAGATCCGGAGATCTTCAGCATGACTCAATTGTTCGACGAGCTGACTGTCGAAGATGCTATCGAAGCAGAACATCTAGCGAGAGAACAAGTTTGCAACCTCTCCAACAACGCCGAAGCGTCATCTAGTCGCCAGCCACTAATCCGTTGGTGGATTGAGGCTCTCACCATTGAGGCCATCAAGGGTCGGGGCAGTAGCAGTGTAGGAAAGGTCGGTCAGACCGGGCAGTGAACAAGCATCACCCTTCTCCTCCTTCTATCTCTCTTTGCTCCTGTTTGCAAAATCCAAATGTCAGGCCACTATCGGCCTCTTTTGTTTAAGTCAGCTTTTATAACAACAATCATACTTATTTTTATAAATGAAATCTAGCATTTTGACTCAAAAACATGTTTTGCATCAAATATTTTGGCTGATGACGAAAATCACACGGACTCTTCCCCTGGAAGGAATAGTGTCCTGAAGCTACAAAAAAAAAAAAAAAAACATAGACATGCTAAACCCAGCTAAATGTTTTATCAGGAAATCGCCTGCACTAAGCCTACCCCTGAAATCTTTCTGGAACTGACGGAAGTGGAATATGATTTAGAGCAGGAAGAGGAACCACCTCAGGAGATTCTGGACCTCCTAGAACGCAGAGAAGGGTTATTACAGTCAAACATTGAGGATATCGAGACAGTAAACTTCAGATTCGAGGACAACCCGTAACTAGTCAAAATCGGCACAAGCATAAGCCCGCAACAGAGAACAAACATGGTCAGCTTTCTAAAGAGCTACAGTGATGTCTTCACCTGGTCATATGTAGACATGCGTGGCCTGGACCCAACAATGGTGGTGCACAGACTGCCTCTGAACCTTGAAGTCAGACCAGTTAAGAAGAAACTGAGACAAATGAGATCTGAATGGTCACAAAAGGTTAAGAAAGAAGTTGAAAAACAAATCAATGCAGGCTTCTTGATGGTGGCAACCTACCCTGAATGGTTAGCCAACATCGTGCCCGTACCCAAAAATGATGGCAAAGTCTGGATGTGCATCAACTACCGGAACCTGAACAAAGCAAAACCCTAAATACAACTTCTCTCTCCCACATATCGATATTCTGGTCGACAACACTACGGGGTACGAGACTTTCTCATTCATGGATGGTGTGAGGATGAGATTTTCCTACCCACTTTCACATTTTATGGTTTGACTGAGAGCCGCCACCTATTCATTCTAAGGGATAGGTCCCGGATTGGTTGGATAAGGACTTATGGTCTATTAGAGATTAGGGTAAGTGGTTTGATTAAGCTCTGGGGAAGGTGTTAGGCACCCCAGAACTCCCATTTTACAAATGGTAACCTACTACCTAAATTTCAGTCAATTTAATCTCAAAATTAATTAATATGCCTAAGTGTTTAACCAAATGTTAATTCAAGAAAATGAGAAAGCTAGATGGGCTAGGATTGAACCTGAGTTGGGTTGCCTACATACTCACATTGGAGTGAGATCAGACCAAGCGTAGTTCTAACACATGAGCTCGTGCCAAGGCTAGGGGTGTATGTGTGTGTGCATAGGGTGGTCAAGGATTTAGCCCAGAGGCTAGGGTTTAGTTGACCGGATTAGTCAAGTGCAAGCTCAAGTCTAACCGCGATTAGAGAAGAGTTAACCATGGTTAGGGACTAACCAAGGTTAAGAAGTCCTAACAAGCATAGTTTTGAGTTTTTTGTATTTTTATGATTTTTTTTTATAGATTTTTAAAGATTTTTTCCAAATGATCGAATATTTTAACAATGGTTAAAAATTAACCGGAGTTAGGTTAACTCCTAGTTAAAGGGGCTGAACAGGATAAAAATGGACACAGAAGACCATTTTAGAATTTCTAGAATATTTCTGATATTTTTCATTTTTCAGATTTTTCCTGATCAGGGGTTACTTAATCATAGTTAAGGATCCGATTCGGTCCAAAGTTGGGGTTGACCGCGGTTAAGGGTTCTAATCAAGGTAAAACTGATCACCAAAGACCATTCTAGAATCCAGAGAATATTTATGATTTTTTGATCAATTTTTAAGAATTTTTTGGTTTATGGGCTGCTTAACCATGGTTAAATATTAATCATGGATGAGTTTAACCATGGTTAAGGGTCTGGTTTGGTCGAAAGTGGGCCCAAGGACTATGACAGGGCCTAGAATGACCTCCTACCTAGTCTGGGCCCTGTACAAAGCTCATAAGTTCGAAAAAAACTGAAACGTCAAACATAATTTTAACCATGGTTTGCGCACCGCTAACTCGGGTTAGGGGCTAACCCAGGAGAAACCGAGACCACAGTTGTGAAGCCTGAAGTGTGGGGAACACCCTGGACCTTTGTTGGGCCCAGGGGGAGGTCGGTTGTGGGCCCCACAGGGGCTCAAAGGTGCCATGTTCAACACTACATAAAATAACGATTTAAAAAAAAAACCAACTTTTTAACCATGGTTTTTAATCACTGTTTGAAATAATTTAACCGCGGTTAAGGGCTGAACCAGGGAGATCCGAGACCATGGTTGTGAAGCCTATACTTCAGGGAAGACCTTGGGCCTTTGTTAGGTCCAGGGGGAGATCGGGTGTGGGCCCCACAGAGGCCCAAAGATACCTTGGTAAGCTGTTTGGCAAATTGTCCACTCGTGTTTGTGGTCGATTTAACCACGGTTAACGGATGAGTTAAGGCATGGGAATGCCGGGGTGGATAGCCGGGAGTAAGGGGAACCTAACCATGGCCCTGGTCTTGACCAGGTCCCACACTAACCATGGTAAAAAGGAGGGTTACAGGGGAGACCCGAAATGGGAGATTTGCGGATTTTTTTAAAAAAAAAGAAGCTTTCACCCTCATGGGGCTGCACCATTGGACCTCTGGGGGGATCCCTCATGGACTGAGGGTCCCCTAGGGTCTAAGGGGATACGCCATACGCCTGTGAGGTGTTGAACCTGAGCTACACAACCTCAAGGGGTCCCCTATGCTTACGGGAAGCCATAAGGGGCCCTATGTTAGGAAATCACGTTTCCTATACTAAATTGGGCAACATATTATTTTGTTTATTCAATCATATTAGCTATTTAATTTAATGGGCTGAAATCAAGTGGTCTAATTTCGGTAAGCCTATAGATTGCTCGAATTGATATGGGCTAATTGAGTAGATACCGATTTTGTTCTAATTAAGCGATTATAGGAACCCTAATTAAGCAATATATAAAGACCCTTTCGGTTATGGTCCCCAACACATCAAATTATAACTTAGTTTCCCTTCTCCCCATCAAGAAGAGAGACGACAATCCCATTGAGGAATAAGGCGATTTGGTTGAGGAAGATCACAAACCACCCACCCGTTCATATTCATCCCTTCAAGATCGATTGTCATAGTATTTCCGCAACGGTGGGCGATCATTCATAATGGATCCAGGTATCTCACCCGAATCCATAAATCCTTAATAATCAGGCATGATGTAGATCCTAGGATTCTTGACATACTGTTCTAGAATGTTTGCATCTAGAATTTGTTTATAGCTTTTGGTATGATTTAATTCCATCAAGTGGTATCAAAGCCACCATCGTTGTTAGATTATTAGGATTTGTGAATATTTTATTCGTATGGTGTTTGGATTATTTTTATTGAATAGAATATTTATGTTTTGTGTGAAATTCTAGAATTTTTTGTTTTGGACTTTGTGGATATATATTCGATTTTTCCTCTACATATTATGTTCATATTCTGGGATAATGGATCCAGATTTTCGGCTTTGTTTGTGCCATTCGGAGTCGCCATGGACGACTAGGCGCTAGGCATATTTAGAGCCTTGAACAGAAGCTATAGGGGTTAACCCATACCCACCCAAGGCTCATATGGTACCATAGCTCATGACTACTTTTGTCTGAATCCCCACTAGATCCACCTAAGTGAGCTAGGGTGAACCATTCCAGCCCATAGAGCTTTGCTGAAGGTTTCCAGTAATATAACCAGCTCAAGACAAGTATAGCACCACCTCTTAACCTTGACAGTATAGCACAAGGTCACACCATCAATCTAACCTAGAGTACAGGAAAGATGGCATCCGGCTTGGCTCATGACCATAGTCTAGTTCCCCCTCCAAGACTTGGGTGTTAATCCTGAATCCGAACCACTTTAATGCCCCTACTAAGGTTACAAGTTTTTTTTTTTTTTTTCATGTCTTGACTTGGATGATATTCTCATGCAATAGAGTGGACTTAATGATCTTGTCTTTAGCTGTGTTGTTTTAGTCTAGTATTTTCAATTAAATTGAAAGAAGCAACATGTTGCCAAAGTAACCTCTATTGTGATGATTAATTTGATTGAAAATACATAGATGTTTGTACGGACTTATTTATACGAACTGTGCTCGGCCCAAAGGAAGAGATAGTTTGGCCAAGTAACAACACGCTTGCGATGATAAATGCGTGAAGATTATAAAGACTTTTTTTTTTCATGTGAACAACAATCGGTCCAAAGAAAGGCTGTTGTTTGACAGAACTGATTGTCAGTATTTGATCATTGCACTAAGAGTACCACTTGCAGTTAATTTCTCTGTCCAAAGATTAGGAATTAATGTTGTGCTAGGTATCTTAAGATGGGTCCCCAATTTGGATATTTGTTCATGTCTTGTTTTATTTTTATGACATACTTGTTCATGTGAGTGTGCTTGTTTATTTTGTTCTCTATCCAGTTTCTGTTGCTACTGCTACGAATGTTTCTGCCCAAGTCAGCAACATCCCAATGCTGAGCAGGACGAACTTCAAAGTCTGGAAAGAAACCGTAGAGATTGTCCTCGGTTGTATGGATTTGGATCTTGCACTTTGGTCGGATCAACTCACTGCTACTCCGGAAAACCCTAATGAGGTTTAAATTGAAAAGTGTGATCGATCTAACCGAATGTGCTTGATGATCATGAAACGCTCAATTCCGAAAGCGTTTCGGAGCTCTATTATTGAGAGCAAGAGCGCCAAGAAGTTCCTGCAAGAAATTCAGCAATATTTTGCCAATAACTAAAAGTCGGAGGCGAGTAACTTTTTGGCCAAACTCGTCGCGATGAAGTATTACAGCAAAGGGAACATAAGGGAGTACATCATGGAGATGTCTTATCTCGCATCAAAACTCAAGTCACTTAAGTTGGAGCTGTCTGAGGACTTACTCGTGCACTTAGTTTTGATTTCTTTTCCTGCACACTTTGGGCAATTCAAAGTGAGTATAACACTCAGAAGGACAAATGGTCCCTCAATGAGCTTATTTCTCACCATGTGCAAGAAGAAGAGAGGTAGCAGCGAGATAAGACTGAGAGTGCTCACTTGGCCTCAACCTCTCAGAACGAGAAAAGGAAAAGAGCTAAGGTTTCTACGGAAGGATCTTTTCAGTAGAAGAAATAAAAGAAACAAAATGAGGAGGTTACCTGCTACTTCTGCAAGAATTCGGGGCACATGGAGGAGTGTTCCAAGTACGCTGCCTGGCGTGTAAAGAAGGGTATGCTTCTAACTTTAGTTTATTGTGAAGTTAATTTAGTTTCTGTACCTAAGAATACTTGGTGGATAGATTTTGGTGCTACTACTCACATAAGTATGTCCATGTAGGGTTGCCTGTGGAGCCGACTGCCAAGTGATGCTGAAAGATTCATCTTTGTGGGTAACAACAATGAAGTTGAGGTGGAGACTATAGGGACTTTCAGATTACAATTGAAAACTGGGTTTTCTTTGGATTTGTTTGAGACATTTGTTGCACCGTCTTTTAGACGAAATTTAATTTCTATTTCTAGTTTGGACAAATCAGGATTTTCTTGTTCTTTTGGAAATAATAAAGTTAGTCTCTATCAAAATTCAAATTTTATTGGTTCCGACTCTTTAATTGATAATCTGTATATGCTTGATGTTGTTAGTTCCTATAACGAAATACTGCAAATAAGTTCACGTGGTACAAAACGAAAATTAAGTGAGAATTCCGCCTCCTTATGGCACAAGCGTTTAGGTCATATCTCTAAGCAGAGAATTCATAGACTTGTGTCGGATGGAATTCTTGAACCCCTAGATTTGACAGACTTTCAAGTCTGTGTTGAGTGCATCAAGGGGAAACAAACAAACATTAGAAAATTAGGTGTCGAGAGAACTATAGATGTCTTAGAACTCATACATACTGATATCTTTGGTCCATTCCCTACGGCTTCATGGAATGGACAACAGTACTTCATTACGTTTATAGACGATTACTTTAGGTTCGGTTACCTATATTTGATACATGAGAAGTCGCAATCCCTAGATGTTTTCAAATCTTTCAAAGCTGAAGTTGAACTTCAACTTGGAAAGAAAATTAAGATTGTCAAATCGGACCGTGGTGGTGAGTACAACGAGAGGTATGATGAATCAGGAGAACAACGTCCAAGACCCTTCGCAATTTTCCTCAATGAGTGTGGAATTGTTTCGCAATACACCATGCTGGGCAAACCCAGCATGAACGGTGTTGCAGAGCAACGAAACCGAACTATTAAGGATATGGTAAGGAGTATGATTAGTCATTCCTCCTTGCCAGAGTCACTTTGAGGAGAAGCTTTAAAGACCGCAGTGTACATCCTTAACAAGGTACCGAGCAAAGCAGTTGCCAAAACCCCCTATGAGCTTTGGACAAGCAAGAAGCCTAGCATCATTTGGGGTTGTCCAGCTGAGGCACGGCCTTATAGGCCACATGAAAGAAAACTGGACTCAAGGACGGTTAACTGCTATTTCGTTGGTTACGCTGAACGCACTTGGGGTTACAAGTTTTATGATCCCACATCAAGATCCTTATTTAAAACGGGAAATACGAGATTCCTTGAGGATGTTGAGTTTGGGGGGAAGAAAACATAAGGAATGTTGTTTTTGAAGAAGAATCTGTTGTTGACGGTGATCAGGTCTCTATACCTATTGTTGTTCAAGTTACGGTTCTGACACTAGATAACAATGTTCAGGCTCTTATTCCGGACATTGTTCCAGACCAAGACAACAATGAGATTCTTCCTCAAGCACCACCTATAGAACAAACTCAACAACCTCAAGAAGTGCCATTAAGGAGATCCACTAGGGAGAGGAGAAGTGCAATTCCAGATGACTATATCGTCTTTGTCCAAGAACATTAGGATGACGTTGGTTTAACAGAGGATGACCCGATCAACTTCTATCAAGCCATGTGCAGTTCTAACTCTCTGAAGTGGATTGATGTCATGAAGTATGAGATAAAGTCTATGAAAAACAATGACTTTTGGGATCTCGTCGAGTTACCTCATACCTGAAGGTGCGAAACCCATTGGTTGTAAATGGATATTTAAAACCAAGAGGGATTCGAACGGTAATGTCGAGAGATATAAAGCTCGTCTAGTCGCTAAAGGCTTTACTCAGAAGGAAGGCATAGACTACAAAGAGACTTTCTCTCCGGTATCTTCAAAAGACTCTTTTAGAACTATAATGGCACTGGTGGCTCATTTTGATCTAGAGCTGCATCAGATGAATGTCAAGATGGCGTTTCTAAATTGAGACATTGACGAGACGATTTATATGGTACAATCAGAAAACTTTGTATCGGGAGATCCAAAGGCTATGGTCTGCAAATTAAAGAAATTCATCTATGGTATCACAAGTTCCATCAAGTCATCACCTCGTACGGTTTTGAGGCGAATGTCGTTGATGACTGTGTATATCACAAGTTCAGTGGGAGTAAATATATCTTCCTGGTATTATATGTCGATGACATTCTGCTCGCTAACAGCGATATAGGCTTGCTGCACGAAACCAAGAAATTTCTGATGAAAAAATTCAAGATGAAAGATCTTGGTGACACCTCTTTTGTATTAGGTATTCAGATACTGAGAGATCATTCTCGAGGTATCCTTGGGTTGTCACAAAAGTGCTATACCGATAAGGTTCTCAGTAGATTCGGCATGAAAGATAGTAAACCAGGAGACATGCCCGTGGCTAAAGGAGATAAGTTTAGTCTCAAACAGTGCCCTAATAATGATCTTGAAAGGAAAGAGATGCAGAAGATTCCCTATGCGTCAGTAGTAGGGAGTTTAATGTACGCTCAAGTTTGTACTTGTCCCAACATAGGATTTATAGTGGGAGTTTTGGACTGATATTTGAATGATCTAAGTATGCAGCATAGGAAGGCAGCCAAACGCGTGATGCGTTATTTGAGGAGAACAAAAGACTGCACGCTCACTTATCGGAGATCAGACAATTTAGACATCATCGGGTTCTCTGACTCCGATTTTACGGGATGCCAGGATAGCAGGCACTCCACTTCAGGCTACATCTTTATGTTGGCTGGAGGAGCTATATCATGGAAATCTGCTTAGCAGACTCTCATAGCTTCTTCAACTATGGCTGCGAAGTTCACTTGTAAAGAGGCGACCAACCACGGGATATGGCTGCGAAACTTTGTCACTGGGCTGCGTGTGGTAGATGACATTGACATGCCATTGAAGATTTACTGTGACAATAACTCGGCAGTGCTTTACTCCAACAACAACAGGAGCTCGACGAAGTTTATCGACATCAAATTTCTAGTTGTTAAGGAGAGAGTTCAGGATAGACAGATTTTCATAGAACATATAGGAACAAATTCTATGCTAGCGGACTCCTCTGCTCATGTGGCCACCTCAGGGGCGTAATCGGCTTTGGCAAAACCGGTTACAATTGGGGAAGAATACGACGATTTTGGTATTAGGTGCCGACTAGAGGATTTGCACTCCTCTCCGCTCGTCATTCCTATGGCCGAGAGTGATTTTCGGGCATCCGGCAGGGGTAATCCATTGCGCCCACAAAAATGAGTGTGATGTGTCAGTCACATGCACAAGATCTGTTCCGCACCTTATTAAATTGCGATTGCGAGTGTAACGTATTACCTATTCCTTCCTTAAAAGAGATCAGAGAGCAAGACCAAATCCAATCCAATCTTAGTTGGATCAGTCAAGTAACCACTCAGTAACAGCCACGCGTTAAAGACTGCTTGACTCCCCCAATCTATATCTACTACTCCACTGTATCAGAGTGTGTCTCCTCTACATCAGCAAGCAGCACATAGACGATACCAACAAGAGAAAATGGTGAAAGCAGAAGAAGAAGAAGAAGGGAAAACGGAGCAAGTTAGCATGGCAGCGCCGGGGTTGAAGCTGGTGGGACACGCTAACTTTGTGCGCACCAACCCCAAGTCGGACCGATTCTGAGTCAAGCGATTCCACCACGTTGAGTTCTGGTGCACCGACACCACCAACTCAGCTCGCCGATTCTCATGGGGACTCGGCATGCCCATCGTCGCACTGTGGGGCCTATTCAAGGCCACCACTGGGGCCCACCTCAGGTTCATTATATTCCCAGAGTCCCCTCTTCAACCCCATGGGTCCAGGACCCCCTAAATCCACCCCTAACCATGGTTACAGGGGTGCAAACTCTAACTCTAGTTAAAAGTGTTTAACATTGGTGGTAATCCAATTACCACCAATATTGAACTTGGTTTTTATTGGCTTTACAGTGAGCCCAACCCTCATGGGAGACCCCTACCAGACTATATTTGACCCCCTGGACCCATTCCAGATCCTTCCTTGGCTTAACCACGAGTTAATCTAACCCCGGTTAAAAATTAATCATGATTAGTTGGCCTAACCACATGAAAAAATTCCAAAAAATCACAGAAAATCCAAAATATTCTAAAATTGCAAAAATACAAATTTTGGACCATGCAAGCATGTCTAACCATGGTTAGATGAGCTTAACCGTGGTTAACACTTGGTTTAACCGTGATTAAGCTCATTTAAACCACATAGAAATTTTTTAAAAAATCATGAAAAATCAGGAATAGCAATGAGTACCCAAATCAGGCTTCATACTTTGCCTAACCATGGTTAAACAGATTAACTATGATTAAACTCATGTCTTAACCATGGTTAGCCCCATTTAACTTTGGAAAAATTGGAAAAAATCCCCAAAAATCTTCAATCAACATTTAAGGACCATAAACCATACTTTGGACCTTGCCCAACTTCGGTTAGCAATCCTAACCCTTGGTTAACCCAACTATGGCCTACCGGGCTTATCCCTTTAGCCTACTGGGCCTAATCCAAAGCGTACGAGGCTTACTTTTGACCTCCGGGTCCAACTTTTGGCCTACCGGGTCCAATCCTTTAGTCTACCGGACTAAACCCTAGTCTACCGGGCTTATCATTTTGACCTACCCAACCAAAACCTTTGGCTTACCGGGCCCAATCTACCATAACCAAACACTTGATCAACCCGGTCAACCACCCCTAGCCTCCCAGCTAGATCCTAAGTCACCCTTGGTGCACACACAATACTCCCCAAGCCTTGACACGGGCTCATGTGCCAGAATTACGCTCGGTCTGATCTCACTCCAATATGAGTACATAGGCAAGCCAACTCGGGTTCAATCCTAGTTTCGCTTTTCCCTTCTTGAATTAGTATAAACTAAATATAAGGCATTTGACTAAGAACTTGACATTAATTTAACTTAAACCTAGTAAGTAGAAAATCGTTGCAAAACGGAAGCGCCGGGGTGCCTAACACCTTCCCGGGCTTAACCGAACCTCTTACCTAGAACTCTAAGCAAATCAAGACCTTATCCATTACCCTGAGACTTATCCCTATTGAATTAATAAATGACGACTCATAACACCAACCAGTGAGTAACAAAATCCTTGCTCACAGAAATAAGTGTCACCTAACTCCCTCTCTTTGCTCTCTAATTTTCAATCTCAGAAATCTTATGAATTCTATTTTAAGGATGTCACGTGACACCATTCTTTAATTTCAACCATTAACTCTCTTTCTCTCTAATACGTCTCCCTCTCGATTCAAAAATCATTAGAGAGATTTTAGGAGATTGTGAGAAGGGTTTAATCTTAACTATTCAAGTTTAGGACCCACTACCTCATCCTAGAGCCCTCTCTAACTCCACTATTGTAGAGTCCTCTCTTATATCAAACTCTTACAAATTTGGGACCCACTTTCTCATCCTAGAGTCATCTTTATCTCCACTATTGTAGAGTCCTCTCTTATCTCCAATTCTTTGGTGTATTAATTTAAGTATTTTTTGTTAAAATATTAATTTAAATTTAATATGAAGAAACTTATGATTTTTATTTAATATTATTAAAATAATAATAGATTATTATTATTATAAAATTTAATAATGTCTATCAAATAATACAAAAACTTATATTATTAAAAATAAAATTTATTAAATATTTAAAAATATATTACTTAATATTTAAATAAATAAATAATAATATTTAATCATAGATATTCTTAAATTATTACTCATGCATCGCATGAAGTCTCTGCTAGTACTATAAAGAAATAAGACTTTCTCTCTTTGTTCTCCAAACCCCAATACCTCAAAATCTAGAAATTATATTTTAGATATGACATGTGGTTTTTCTCTTTAATCTTCATCGTTCAGGTTTGAGACCCACTATCTCATTCTTGAGCCCTCTTTATCTCTACTATTGTAGAGTCCTCTCTTATCTTCAACTCTTGTAGGTTTGGGGGCCAGTATCTCATCCTAAAGCCCCCTCTATCTCCACTACTGCAAAGTCCTCTCTCATCTCCAACTCTTGGGTGTATTAATTTAAGTTTAATATTAAAAAAATTATGATTTTTCATTAAATATTATTAAAATAATAATAAATTAGAATGATAAATTTAGTTAATTAATACAAATAATAATGTCTATCAAATAAAATAAAATAAAAACTTATATTATTTAAAAAAAACTTATATTATTAACAATAAAATTTATTAAATAATTGTTTCCTATTTTACTTAATATTTAGATAAATAAATAATATTATTTAATTTTAAATATTCTTAAATTATTAATATCGTACGATGCACGGGATCTCTACTTAGTTAATATACAAAGCGACAGGTGTTACCCTATCGGTATGATTCCCGAGTTTTTTTTTATAAACGTGATTCCCGAGTTCAATAATTGCTATTCAATATGATCCCAAGTGCCAAAAATAAACGAGTCTGGCCCTGGGTCCTCTCCTCTTCTATTCTAATCTGATGGGAATGTCCACATATCCCTTTTAACACCTCGTTAACCATGGTTAGGCTTAAGTAAATTAAAATTAAATTTTAAAAAGATAAAAACATGGTTAGATTGCTTAATCCTAAGGGTGATTGAATCCTAACCATAATTGATGATAGTAAATAAGGGGCGTGGACCAATGAGATTACCGGGTCAGGTTCTGCTGACATGGGTCTGTTTTTCATTTCCCTAACCAAAAATAAATAAATAAAGGGCTTGACTTGTCTCTGGCAAAGCCGGAAAGAGCTTGTCTCGGGGCTCCATAGAATAGAGGGCAAGTGGTGAAGTCAAAATCATAGGGGCCATGATTTTGACTTCTCCACACACAAATGGACATGTGGCGATTAGTGTGTCAGAATAAGGGGGAGACATCAAATGGGGAGAACTCAAAAATCGTGGGAAGAAAATAAATGACTTCTCCCCATTTTTCTGCTAACTGCCGCATAATGTATGGAACCTCGAGAGCACTTTCTAGCTTCGCCAGAGACAATCTGAGGCCATAAATAAAATTCCCTCCATCCACAAAAGGGCAATGGACTGCCTTTTACCGTAACGGGTGAGTGACGTGTAAAAAGCACTCAACAAAAGAGGTGATACCATGTATGGGCATCTAGAAAGCAAGGATACTTCAAATAAGGGTTCGTACCCGTATCCGATACGTAACGGATACGGATACGCCTCCGATACGGTGGGATACATACGGGATACGGCTGAAACATATCCTATTAATTAAAAATAAATTTTTAATTTCGGATACGGCTCTGATACGGCATAGATACGCTAAGATACGTCCGGGATATGCTGGGATACGGCCGTTTATATTTTTTAAAATTTTATTTATTTTTATTTAAATTTTTTTTGGAGACCCGTGGGTGTGACCCTATCTCTTTTGTTTTTGCATGGATATGGTCTTCTTTATATTTTGTTTAGTGGATGATAGGATGACTTTCTTTTTTGCTTAATGGATGATGAGATGACCCTATTTCTTTTGCTTTTGCATGAACATGGTCTTTTTTATACATAAACAAAACTGAACCAATGGTTATTTTGTAATTATAATATAAAATATAGTATTATTATTATTTATAAAAAAAATTACAGACGTATCCTGACCGTACCTGTATCCTATTTTTTTAGGTTTTGCCGTATCACCGTATCCGTATCGTATCGTACTCGTATCCCGTATATGTATCCGTGCTTCTTAGATGGGCATGCATCGTCCATCCAGTATATGCACAGCTCTCATATTACTACTTGTACTATTCGACATTCATTAACTGTTATTAAGATTGACTCATTCTTAAGATTAATAATATAACCTTAATTATTTAAAAAAATTAATAACAATAGTGAGTAAATCATAAGGAATATTAAAAAAAAAATTTAATATTTTTTTTCTAAAAATCAAGGTTATGTTACTTAACCTGAGTGAATCTTAATCACACGTGATGATGTGATCTGAGGGTGTGCATGTACCGAATGGGTGATACATGCGCATGCATGATATCACATCTTTAGTTAATTGTTTCCCATGGAGTGCAAATCTTCTTAGTCGGCACCTAATACCAAAATTGGTATTAGGGCCCACATATCCAATCAAAGTTTAACATCTCAAAAATCCTGACATCCTTTTAATGCATTAGATTACTATTTCCAACCTAAAGGAAATGGGCAAATAAATCATTTACTCTTTATTTTCTTCATTACCCTTTGCTTACATTTTTTTTTGTTGAAGCTTTTTGGTCACATGTCTATGCAGTCAGATCAAGAACAAGCACTGTGTTCTGCATCACAGTTGCACTCCTCTGCCTTTAGAGATCCACGGCCCATCATGAAAGAAGTCGTGAGGATGATTTCCGGTGAGTCCGAACATCTCCCATCTGCTATTTGATTTTTCCTCATGGCCTCCCTTCCAACTTCCCGTTCAAGTCCCGGAAGAAGGTCTGGTGAGTTGTATCCAATATCTATTATTGATGTAGGTCAGTTTTATTCATCATCTTTATAGATGATCGATTCATCATCTTTATAGATGACTAATGGCAAAAAAAATCTAATATAATATAAAGATTGCAATGGTTAGAACTCTACTCTCTAAGATGTTGGGACTTGGGAGGTAAGGCGTATTTATAAGAGGGAAAGGAGAATTCCATGAGTGCAAATCTCCAAGATGTCATGGTTATGGTTAACTGGATAAACACTGAAGTGGGGTCAGTGTTAAATAAGGCAACAGCAAATGCGATGGAGAGCAAATCGTCTAGTCGGTCCCTAATACCAAAATTCGTATTAGGGCCCACATACCCAACAGCAACCTTCCACCTCAAAAGGCATTTGCTGTTGCCTTATTTAATATAATCTTGGTATCTAAATCCAAGAAAGGGTAATATGGTCACCATATGCTTTTGCCTTATTCAATGTCTTTTGTCCTCTTCTGTGGTATCTAACTCAAAGAAAGGGTGATATTATTATTTAACTTTTTGCCATTTTGTCCTCCTCCTTGAAAAGTTTTCATCTCTTATCTTTCCAAATTTTTTCCTAGGAATCACTTTCCGACCGACCTAGTATTTCCTCTCGTATCACCGTCTCACCTAAGATTTTAGGGGTTTGGGGTCTTGACAAAATTGTTTTCTCCATTGTAGTATTGACAAGGTATAATCAAGTATCATTGTTCAGATGCAATTCTTGTGGTTTAGGCATATGGCATGCGATTGAGCATGTTACACCTTTGTACTAATAACTTTATTACTAGGCAATACTACTGGTTTTAAAATCGGAGAAAATCCTGAACATAAAAAAAAAAAAAAAAAAAATTATTACCGGAAAATAAAGAGTTTTGCAATCAAATCTTAATTCCAATAAAAAGTATTAGTGTTTTCTTTTGATTCTCAACCTACAAAAATTATTATTAAAAATCAATTACAAAAACAATAGAGTTTAGATAGGGAAATACAGATAAATTAACATCATTCCAATAAAGGAAAAAAAAAAAATCATATAATCTAACTTCCAAAAACTTTAATAAAATATGAGTGATGATATTAAAATCAAAAATTTACATGTGTTCTTATGTTTTAAGAGAGGAAACTTGTAGAAGAAACCCATAAAATTATAGGTGGTATGCCTCTAATCACAAGAGCAACAGAGTACTCGTAAGAGAAACTAAAGAAATTGTAAAAACAGAGAGATGAGACATTTTGTAAAGGAGGACAAAAGGCAAAAAGTAATTTATGACTGTATTACCTTTTCTTGGGTTTAGATACCAATATTATATTAAATAAGGCAATAACAAATGTCTTTTGAGGTGGAAGGTTGCTATTAGGTATGTGGGCCCCTAATACGAATTTTGGTATTAGGACCGACTAGACGATTTGCTTTTGTCTTATTCAAAAGCATATGGTCTAGTCGTCTAGTCAGGATTTTCTCCGACTTTAGAACCAGCAGTGTTGCCTAGTAATAAAACTATTAGTACAAAGGTGTAACACGCTCAATCGCATGTCATATGCCTAAACTACAGGAATTGCATATGAACAATGATACTTGATTATACCTTGTCAGTACTACAATAGAGAAAACATTTTTGTCAAGACCCCAAACCCCCAAAATCTCAGGTGAGACGGTGATACGAGAGGAAATACTAGGTCTGAAAGTGATTCCTAGGAAAAAATTTGGAAAGATAAGAGATGAAAACTTTTCAAGGAGGAGGACAAAATGGTAAAAAGTAAAATAATGATATCACCCTTTCTTTGGGTTAGATACCACGGAAGAGGACAAAAGACATTGAATAAGGTAAAAGCATATGGTCTAGTCGTCTAGTCAGTGATAGACGACTAGTCAGGATTTTGAATAAGGCAAAAACAAATCGTCTAGTCGGTCCCTAATATCAAAATTTGTACTAAGAGCTCACATACCCAATAACAACCTTCCACCTCAAAAGGCATTTGCTGTTGCCTGAACAGAAAAAAAAAAAAAAAAAATCATTACCTGAAATAAAGAGTTTTGCAATCAAATCTTAATTCCAATAAAAAGTATTAATGTTTTCTTTTGATTCTCAACCTACAAAAATTATTATTAAAAATCAATTACAAAAACAATAGAGAGTTTAGATAGGGAAATACAGATAAATTAACATCATTCCAATAAAGGAAAAAAATAAAATAAATCTTATAATCTAACTTCCAAAAACTTTAATAAAATATGAGTGATGATATTAAAATCAAAAATTTACATGTGTTCTTATGTTTTAAGAGAGGAAACTTGTAGAAGAAACCCATAAAATTATAGGTGGTATGCTTCTAATCACAAGAGCAACAGAGTACTCGTAAGAGAAACTAAAGAAATTGTAAAAACAGAGAGATGAGACATTTTGTAAAGGAGGACAAAAGGCAAAAAGTAATGTAATTTGTGACCGTATTACCTTTTTTTGGGTTTAGAAACCAAGATTACATTAAATAAGAAATGCCTTTTGAGGTGGAAGGTTATTATTGGGTGTGTGAGCCCCTAATACGGAATTTTGGTATTAGGGGCCGACTAGACGATTTGCTTTCCATTTGATGGGCTAAGGCATCAACTCATTGGTAGATCCCCCACCCTATTGGGTGTGTGGGCCCTAATACGAAATTTGGAATTCATGGTCCGCCTATCACTACTGGTTTTGGTATGACTAGTGATCATCTCCATTGTAACCGGTTTTTGGCAAAACCAGTTACGCCTCTATGGTCACCACATGTCTCTTTCTACACCCTTTAATCATGGTTAAGATTCACCTACCCCTAGGGTTCACCTATCTATATTTAGTTTTTAGAAAAAATATTTTTAAAAAAATTAACCCTCGGAATTGCTAAATTTTAACCAAGGTTAACAAAAAAAATTATTTTTTTTTTCTAAAAACCAAAAAAGGTGGGTGAATCTTAACCATAGTTAAGAAATGTCAAAAGGGATATGTGGCCACCTCAAGGGCGTAACCGGTTTTAGCAAAACCGGTTACAACTGGAGGAGAATACGACGATTTTGGTATTAGGTGCGCGTCATTCCTATGGCCGCGCAGAGGTAATCCATTGCGCCCACAAAAATGAGTGATGTGTCAGTCACATGCACGAGATCTGTGCTGCTGCACCCTATTAAATTGCGAGTGTAACGTATTACCTATTCCTTCTTAAAAAGAGTTCAGAGAGCAAGACCAAATCCAATCTTAGTTGGATCAGTCAGGTAACCACTCAGTAACGGCCACGCGTTAAAGACGGTTGACTCCCCATTCTATATCTACTACTCCGCCGTATCAGAGTATCTCTCCTCTACATCAGCAAGCAGCACACAGACGATACCAACGAGAGAAAATGGTGAAAGCAGAAGAAGAAGGGAAAACGGAGCAAGTTAGCATGGCAGCGCCGGGGTTGAAGCTGGTGGGACACGCTAACTTCGTGCGCACCAACCCCAAGTCGGACCGATTCCGAGTCAAGCGATTCCACCACGTTGAGTTCTGGTGCACCGACGCCACCAACTCAGCTCGCCGATTCTCATGGGGACTCGGCATGCCCATCGTCGCCAAATCCGACCTCTCCACCGGCAACATGACACACGCCTCCTACCTCCTCCGCTCCGGCGACCTCAACTTCCTCTTCACCGCCCCTTACTCCCCCTCCATCGCCGGAAATCTGACCCACACCGCCTCCATCCCCACCTTCCACCACTCCTCCGCCCGTTCCTTCTCCGCCTCCCACGGCCTCGCCGTCCGATCCATCGCCCTCGAAGTCGAAGACGCCGACTCCGCTTTCCACATCAGCGTCGCTCACGGCGCCAAACCCTCGTCCCCGCCCATCGAATTAAACAGAACCGTAATCCTCTCGGAGGTCCAACTCTACGGCGACGTCGTCCTGCGATACGTCAGCTTCAAAAACCCTAACCCCAATTCCCCGTTCTTGCCTGGATTCAAGAAAATGGACGAAAATTCATCCTACCCTGTGGATTTCGGGATCCGGAGATTGGATCACGCCGTCGGGAACGTGACGGACTTGGCAGCCGCCGTAGCGTACGTGAAGGGATTCACGGGGTTTCACGAATTCGCGGAGTTCACGGCGGAAGATGTGGGGACGGGAGAGAGTGGATTGAACTCGATGGTGGTGGCGAGTAACGATGAGATGGTGTTGTTGCCGATGAACGAGCCGGTGTTTGGGACGAAGAGGAAGAGTCAGATACAGACGTATTTGGAGCACAACGAGGGAGAAGGAGTGCAGCATTTGGCGCTGGTGAGTGAGGATATATTTGGAACGTTGAGGGAGATGAGGAAGCGAAGTGGGGTTGGTGGGTTCGAGTTTATGCCGTCGCCGCCTCCAACGTATTACCGGAATTTGAAGAACAGGACCGGAGATGTGTTGACGGAGAAGCAGATTAAGGAATGCGAGGAGCTTGGGATTTTGGTCGATAGAGATGATCAGGGTGTTCTGCTCCAGATTTTCACCAAGCCTGTGGGGGATAGGTAATCTATCTATTCTATCTATTTCCTTACCTAATGCTCAGCCACATTCTCTCTAGCGCATGCCAGAGAGATGCTCTCGGGCTTCCACACTTATGCAACAAGTGTCCACGTCAGTTGGGCCCACTAGCCGGTGGGCTCTGTTCGTTTGCAGTTTGGTCTCGGTGGTCTCGCCCTAAGGGGTCTCAGAAGCTTTATCCGTTTTTAAAAGGACTTTGCTACTGAGACCCAATAGGCCGAGACCATGCCCTAAGAGTTCTGCTACTGAGACCCAATAGGCCGAGACCATGCCCTAAGAGTATGGGATTTCAGGTGCCTCTTTTCAAACGGTTGCAAACCTTGATCCTCCTTTTAAACCATTCTACTACCTCTTTCCATCGTGTCTTTTCAAGCGGTTTCAAGCCTTCATCCTCCCCTTAAGAACTGCTGCAATACTGCAAATAGAATCGCAAAGAATATACAGCATTATGTGCTGTGATGCCCGGTTTCTAAATCTTCTTCAATGCCGTAATTTCCTTAACCCTTGCTTCAGGTCTCTCTCTTTGTCTGTGCCAGCTCATTGATCTAATTAGCTTTTATTTCAAGAAATTCTTTAATGGATACTCTCTCCATCTTTAATCTCTTGCTTTTCAATTTGTGGTTATGTTTTTATGGTATTAATTAGTCATTTAATCTCATTTTAATGTCATATCTCTCTCTTTCCCCCTATTTGCATTCATATATTTGTTTTCTAATTAAAGTAAAATTGGTAATGCATTTCACTTTTCGTCATCATCTTCTTGCTCATCATCAATGGCTTATGTCAAGACACTTGACTACAGCACAACATGGAATTTCATTATGTGAAATATTGTACCAACTAATTTATTAACCACATATAATAAACACCCAAATCCTCTTAAATTTAGAAGGTCCTAGAATATGTATCGATGCCCATGCATCTCAAATATAGTAGCATATTTTAACAAAATCTGTGTAAACTTCACCTGTGTCACTTGAATCTCTCAACTTTAATCACATTTGCTGATTTTAGAATTTAGAGATGCTTGATGTGAATCCAAGAGGGTTAAGGCACAAGTTTCTTACTCCTCCTTGGGGCCAGCCCCTCTCGGGTTAACTGGACTTACCTGGTGTGGCGGGTTGTGGGCTCACGTCGGACACCCCGAGTTCCAAAAAAAAAAACAAAAAGCACAAGTTTCATTCGTAATTTACATCTGCAGTCTCTATCTATACGGTATCTTCTTTAGCTTTGTTGTGGGTCTTTACACATTACTTTATGTTTTAACTAGATTAGATTGCAATCTTATTTTATAGTGCTAATAATGACATTCACCATTTCAACAATTGCTTTCCCTTGGCTGCAACTTCGTTTTTTTTCCTCTATACATACTGTCGGCCTTCCAAAAAAGTTCCTCATCACTTTATATCTGAACATTATTTTTTTCCTCTATATACTGTCGGCCTTCCAAAAAAGTTCCTCATCACTTTATATCTGAACATTATTTTTTTCCTCTATATACTGTCGGCCTTCCAAAAAAGTTCCTCATCACTTTATATCTGAACATTATTTTTTTCCTCTGTATATACTGTCGCCTTCCAAAAAAGTTCCTCATCACTTTATATCTGAACATTATTTCACACATTATTCAAATTAACATATACATATAACCTGAGATCAGCAATATTGGTATATATTTGTGTTTATGTAATTATGTACATAATCTTGAAATAGTTTAATAGCAAGATGAATACATATAGAAAATGGAATATACATAATATATTGGTTTTCTTTGTCTGGAGTATACATAGTATATTGGTTTTCTTTGTCTCAAAAACTCATGTATTCCTACTATGACCTCGGACGCTACAATTACACTAGCCGCTAATAGGTCCTTAGTCGCTATTAGAGGGATGAGTGTATTTTTTTTACTTTGTTTTTTTTTTAAATTGTCATTCTGATTTTCTTTTTTGCCGTGCACAAGGTGTTTGCTAGTTATATACTACTCTTGACTCTTGGCTTTATTCTTCTCCTTTTTGTTCTTTCTTTGTACTTTTTGGATGTTTGTGCGTTGGGTCGAAGGATTATTTCCTAAAAATATGTTATTGTTAGGGTTTGTACAATTAGAGTGGGCCTCTTGGTAGTCAGAAAATACTGTGTGATCCAGGACCTCCCTCAAATGAGATTGGGATTTGGGAGGCAAGAGTGAGGTGTGGCTCTTTATTTGTTTGGTGGTAGGAAAATGTGATGGTATCGATTACTTATGCTTTGTTATTATTGTAAATGGGCAGGCCAACCATATTCATAGAGATAATACAGAGGAAAGGTTGTATGGCCAAGGACGAGGAAGGGAAGACATACCAGAAGGGAGGCTGTGGAGGGTTTGGGAAGGGCAATTTCTCAGAGCTCTTCAAATCCATTGAAGAGTATGAGAAGACCCTCGAGGCCAATCAGATCTCCGAGCCGGCGTCCGCATGAGAAACCCATCCTTTCCCTGCTTTTCCCTTTCTTTTATGTTTATCTACACATATGTACATGACTGGTATAAATATAGTGAAGCTTTGATTATAAATGTTTTGTGTTGGTGAATTTGCTTGTAACTCTATTACTAGACTCTACACCAAGATAAAGAATACTCTTAATTGTATTATCTCTTTAGAAGTTCAGATATATATAGATAGGACTCCTTGATTTGCAGTTCCAAAGCAGTACCAGCAAAATATGAAAGAGCTAAAATAGACACCATGCTTTTGAGTCTTTGCCATGGAAAAAGGACATTGTAACAAATAACCATGATTATGAAACCAGTAAATTTACACCTTTGGTATCAATATCTATACAAGAAACTAAAACATAAAGGAAGAGGCTAACCAACCAAACAATATTTACCGTAACCAATCATCAAGTTCATCCTATTGTCTCAAGACTCCTAGTTGAAGGTGACAAGCCCTGTTTCAGAGTCATTTTACAAGAAGAAGAATGTCAATCTATGACAGCAAATAAAGATTTTTGAAGTTTTGTAACAGCAACTGGAGCAAACAACTAATCAACTATTATAGGGATATATGTAAAGGCATCAACCGCTTCCACACCTAATCTGAGCCAAACATGTATGTAAAGGGGGCAACCACTTCCACACCTAATCTGAGCCAAACCTTGAAAATCCATCCTTCAAATTGCTCACACCATGATTAATTCCAAAATGGGAGTTCCTGCACACCAAATAGTGAGAAAATCAGTCATGCAACAAGCACCCATAACATGGCTTCCATAGCAAAAGTCTTAAAAACACGATTTGTAGCCTTACCTGCCATTGTGGGTCCCCCATAGTTCAAGTCATAAAAGATGTTTGGCAATGCATTCGCCTGAGCTTTCCAAGTGGTGGAGAACATTGAGATTTGAGACTTCGTCTTCTTAAACAAGAGGATTTCCTTTGTACATGGAGGTTACACAGATTTTGGGTGGTCAGTTTTCACAATATAGTACATGGTTGATCTCATTTCATGGAAGTGATCAACTTAGCATCAGTCATGGAGGAGTATTTTACTTGTCCATTGGTGATTAGGGTGATCATCACAACCATTGAATCATCGAATGGTGAATTATCCTTCATTTCACTGGCCGTACACCAACGGTTTTCACACGGAACCTATATTGAGGCTGAGATTCCTCATCATCGTCTTCTTCATCTTCACTTGAATCGTCTTCAACTCTATCCCACCGTGAGTAATCTAGATTGGAGTGTCCCTTTGGTTTTGGGATTGCTTCCCATCCTTTTGAATGTAGATCAGGTGTGTCCTTCATGCTCTGTGTTTGAGGGGTAGGGACTTCAGGATTAGGAGTAATCCCTGTGGACTCGGCTTCCTGATTCCTAACTGCAGCAAGCACTGGTTTTTCTTTTTCTTTGTCCTTTATTTCCTCTGCCTTTTCTTCTGCTGCTGCTTCTTCGTCCTTTATCTCCTCTGCCTTTTCTTCTTTTGCTGCTTCTTCTTTGTCCTTTATTTCCTCTGCCTTTTCTTCTTCTGCTGCTTCTTCTTCGCTGTCTTCAAATATGGGAGCCAGAGACTTTCCTTCAGCAAAAACATCCCTATGTTAATGACGGCCTGGAGCTGATTATTAAATCACCATTTCAATTCCATGTTTCAGGTGCCAAAAGTTAATTAATCATGGGGAATCCTAAGGCTCCAAAATGTAGAGCATGGAGGCCTGGCATCTACAATCTAACCAAAAAAATAATCAAACATAAAAAAGGGTCTGCCAGGTACATAACTTCACTAATTCAATAGGATTGGAAAAAAGGTCTGGCAGGTACATAACTTCACTAATTCAATGGGATTGGATCAATGTTTGATAGGTCACACCTAAGAGATCTCATTTCTACAACTCAATCAGATGACATTGGCTATCACATTTGTTTGCCATTTGGATAGTCGGAAAAATTATGGCACACTCCACACTTTTAAAAGAAAAAAAAACAAAAAAAAACACAGAGAACTTAGGTGTGGACACCTTAAATTCAAATGTTAGATTGCCCCCTTAATTCATCTTGCACGATGCATCAGAGAAAGGGGAGAAAAATCTGAGCACAAAGAATGGGGAGAGATTATACCAATTGCGTCTTCAAACGGGAGTGCAGGTTTTGATACACTTCTGATGATGGATTCATCTCCATGAGCCTGTTCACATCAAAGAGTGCCGAGTGGTATTCCCTGAGGGTGACCAGTGTCTGGGCCCGCAGCATCAATGCCCCGGTGTGCTTGTGATCCAGCTCAAGCACTGAGGTACATTCTTCTGCTGCCTAATATGGTAGTCGAATTGTCAGTTAAAGTGCACCAAAAAAAAAATGTGCACCAATAAAAGGTTTCAAGAAGAGCCTTCTTATCTTTTATTTTCCTAAATCCCATAAGGAATGACGATGTATATAACAAGACAACAAAGAAAAGTTTACTGATAATAATACTAATTATTTATGTTTATATAACAAATAACAAGAGCATTTAAAAAAATAACTGGTGAAATAATATCCAATCATTGTACGTTATTGTGTCATGTCAGTATCAGACACATGCCCTATGGATATGCTTACAACAGTCAAAAGTATTATGGTACCGTTTTTATTTTTGATTAATATCTTGGGATCCTAGAAGGCCATGAGAGAGAGAAATACTCCCTTTTTCGCAATCCTATTTCTAACAGAAAGCTGACTTTATCTAAAACAATCGAAGCTTCTTAAGAGCATTTCTTCAGGGAATGCCCTTTGAGGAATAAACCTATTTGATAGGGTTGATATAAGTTATTATAATGGAAACTCATAGGTAATCTGCATAAAACTACCTACTAAGAGAAAAATAATACTTTTGGAAATTCAATGCTGCAACTTATGCAAAAGTCAAGCCAAGAGCCATAGCACCTCAAATACACTTCACATGTTTGGCAATAAGAGCGATAACCACAGATGCCCTCTAGTAATGGTGCAGCTACTTATGGGTGTAAAACTCATTTGCTTGTGCTCAACTATCATTTTTTTTTTCATTGGTCATGTGCTCAACTATCTTAGTGGCTGATGCAAGCACAACGTTTGAGACTGTGCTCTTCTTTCACAGAGCAAGGTTTTAAATTTCAATTTCAGACTATCTCACCCAGGCCCAAACCAGAATTTCAAACGAAATTTCAAGAGGACATGTCACGATTATTTAAATTTCAAGAGGACATGAAACGAAATTTCAGACTATCT
Organism: Tetracentron sinense; assembly: GCA_015143295.1. Lineage (NCBI taxonomy): Eukaryota > Viridiplantae > Streptophyta > Magnoliopsida > Trochodendrales > Trochodendraceae > Tetracentron > Tetracentron sinense. Next base: position 15,523,870 of record CM026551.1, read on the forward strand.
CGCATCTAGCTGCATACCTTCCCAGCTCACCACATCTGCTCTTTGACACTCATTAACTGTGGTTAAGATTCACCCACCCTTATGGGTGTTTTGGCCCTTAGGGGTCTAGGTTTGGTGTAGGTTGTAGAGTTTATGTTCTTGTAAACTCTGCCTCTGTTTGGCTCTTTGTAGGGTGGTGTTTTGGTTTGTGTTTAATAAATTGTGCAATTGATCAAAAAAAAAAGATTCACCCACCCTTAAGGTTAAATAATTTAACCTTAGTTTTTAGAAAAATATCTTAAACAAATTATCCACATGAATGAGTGAAATCACAACCAAGGTTAATTTTTTCTAAAAACTAAGGTTAGCTTATTTAACCCTATGTATGAGTGAATCTTAACCACGGTTAATGGATGTCAAAGAGGACATGTAGCGAGCTTGGGAGGTGGCATGTACCACTCAACGGAATGTGCAATGCATGTTATCACTCCCCTAGTAAATGCCTTCCTAAGTGTTAGCTGAAGAGGTGCCCGAGTGTGGATCTCATCTCAGGCATCTGCCAGAGGTAATCCACTGCCACCTTGGGAGGATTTAGTGCTAATCAAACCCATCTTTATGAGACACCTCATAAGAGGGCCCACTCATAATTTCAGCCAGCATGGGTGGCCTTTTCTTTTAATTAACACTTCATTGGTGCTTAGGGGTTAAATTAAATAATATTTCGTAGAAGGGCCTTTCTTATAATTATTAGATCTTTTCTAATTTAAGTGGTTTGTTTATTTTAGAAGTTCTTAATTGCGAATAGAAGTAGTTTGAGTTAAATAGAATTCAAATAATCTTTTTGTGACATTAAGGGAATAGGAGTCAAGTTAGTGTTTCTGATTCAACCTAGAGTAATAATTAGTAAGTGAATTTCCACCCTATAATATATATGGCTTTTTATTTGAGTCTTGTTAATGTTGGTTGAAGAAATACAGAAGAGGAGCTTACTAATCTTATAGCTACTAGTTGTGAAAACTAGAGATTGTGATTGCATCTTTGCATTAATTGCCTAGTGTTTGCATCAAAGTATTGAAGAACCCTAAATGGCCGAACCATACCCAATAAAAAAATTCAATTGTTTATATTAATCTTAATAGGAACTTTTTTTATGATAACTTTTTTTTAAAGCTCAATTAATAAATCATATTTTGGTTGCCTAGCGGCCTAGGTGTAGCCTAAGCAAATGTCTAGGTGATGCATCTGCTAAGGAACCCTGATAGCCCAAGCATAGCATTTTTAATTAGTTAAGCCAAGGTGTAACCTTGACTAAAGTAGGAAAAACACAAACTAAAGGCTATGGTCTAGCTCATTAGCGTAATCAACAAGATGATCGAACTCGAAAGCTTAGCATTGACTGAGTTTCCCAGCTATTAATTCACTTGAAAGATTCTCTTCAAAACGACTTTCCTAAACGGATATATTAAGTATCTATCTGAGACACCCGGAGGGTTTTGTATCCATTGCCCAAGAAAACAAAATGGCATACTATTGAAGTTATTTACGGGCTTAAACAAACCTCTTGAAGTTGGAACATCGAGTTTGATTAGGCACATTTGGTTTCCTGTAAAATGCAGATGAACCTTGTGTGTAATAAAAGGGAGTGGAGTGTTGTGACTTTCCTTGTGTTGTATGTGGATGCGATCCTGCCCATTGGGAACGATGTTGGGATATTGTCAAATGTCAACATATGGTTGTCAAATTATTTCGTGATGAAATCCCTGGGAGAAGCATCTTACATTTTGGAGTCCAACATTCTGACTAGTGAGAGATCGGAAGAACAGAATGTTGGGTTTGCCTCAATTGAATTACAGAAAGAAGAATCTAGTCAAGTTCAACATGCAAGATTCCAAGAAAGGATTTTTTCCTTTCAGGTCCAAGAAGCAGTTTCCTAATACACTTAATGAAAAGAAATGAAGAGCTGCCTTTTGCTTCCGCCGTAGACAGTATACGCAATGTTGTGTCCTAGACCAGACATCTTTTATACAGTAGAAATCGTTAGTAGATTCCAATCAAATCTAGGTCAGAGCAATAGACCACAGTAAAGCACAACTTTAAGTACTTGAAAAGAACTAAAGAGTACTTCCTAGTCTACTGTGGCGATGATTTGACAGCAGTGAGCTACACTGATTCAGATTTCATTCTAATAACAAGACAGAAAATCGACGTCCGATATGGTTCACTCTAAATGGAGGAGTGATCAACTGAAGGAGTTCTAAGCAAAAGAGTACTACTAACTCTACTACAAAGACAGAGTACATGGCTGCTTCAGAAGCTGCCAAGGAGGGTGTTTGGATACGAAAGTTCTTGTCAGAAACAAAAGTAGTTCCCTTAGTTCAGTTGCCTATATAGTTGTTTTGCAATAACAGTAGAGTTGTAGCTAAAGCTAAGGAGCCAATGGCTCATCAGAAGAATAAGCCTTAAGAGTTCAAAAATCACTTGACTAGTGAAATTGTACAGAGAAGTGACATCAGAGTTTCAAAAATTACCACATTAGAAAATATTGCTGACCCAGTGACCAAGTCCTTGTCGAGAAAGTGTTTGGAGGAAATTTGGACATAATAGGAATTCCATTTGCTAGCGATTGACTCTGATTTTAAGGGGAAGATTGTTGGATGCATGTATACCCTAACATAGCAAATCAGACATTTTTCAGCATGTGTTTTATTTGCTATATCAGATTTCTTCTTTCAAAATGTAAAATGTTGTTTCTTTGCTTGCCCAAAGTATCCATTTATTAAGAGTAGTCCTCATGTAACATTAAAAGATGTCATGTATTTAAAAAACCAACACATTTCCTAATGTTTCCAACGAAAAACTTCTATTCCTATGGGTATTGACATGAAAATTGCCTGTGACATCAAAATTACAACATTTTCTTACATATATCCTAATATTTCCAAGGGGACACTCTCGTTTGAAGGGGTTTGACAAGAAACCTTCCTGCGTGGTTCAAAGTATCGAGATGTTTTGGTAAACTTCAGTGGCAACATGTCAATTTCATTAGTTGATAAAACGATACCCACTTGAAGTGTAAATAGCAATGGATTTCATGTGTCATGTTTTGGTAAGTTTCGGTAGTTTCAGTAAAGTCTCAGTAAAATCAACCCAAACATTACAAAATCTTTATATAAATTACATGACTTCAATCATCAGGAGCCAAAGTCCCTCTCCCAATTTTTTTTGAATTAATACCTAATGGGGATTCTAAACTTACTTTTGGTGATTGAGCTCAAATTTTGGATAAAAACACCCATTTTAGGTGACTTCTAAAGATCGGTTAGGATTTCTAAAATAAGGTAAATCACTTTGAGTGCATTGTAATCACATTTTTCCATACAAATAAATTTTAATTGATCTAATCGTATGAAGATAAATTAAATTCATCCATCTCCACATGATTTAGAGATTCAAACTAGGATTGGAGATGAAATTTGAAGAAAATTGGAGGAAACCAGAATTTCTCTATTCACCCCCAAATTCCAATGTTTCAATTTGAATTTTTTATATGCTAATTAGATCCACCCAATATATAACTTAGTCATATTATTCTTCTTTTTTCCGAAAGAAAATTGTTTCTTAATTTTATAAATCAATTAAAAATATCTTTATTACAAATTACACTAATTTGGGATATATAGAGCTTATATCTATACATTTATACATTTGTTAATTAGTGTTAATATTCTTGACCTAATCTACAAGTTGGGTGAGTATATTTGTGAAAATTGAACTTATTTAATTACTTTACAATAAAGACACAAATAATTTTATTTTAAAATTATTAAATTTGATTATAAGTCATACAATAATTAGACAAATGGACTTACTCATTAATTATGATAATCGAATGGGATCCTATGATTATGGCTATGGGTCTCAATGTCTTATGGATATAACACTACTGATAGTTTTGGTTATGAGCAAGGACATAAAGTCTTTTTACATAATTGCAGGTATAGCTAAACACTCAGACTACCCACAATTAGGGGTGTTTGTGTATTGATGCTCGACAATAAGAGCAGTACATTCGGGAGTATACTAGGGCCCTTTTGGCATCACTCCCAAGGAATAATTCTCTATTCCTTGGGAATAGAAACACAAGAGTTTCTATTCCCAGGGAATAGAGAATTGTTCCTTGGGAGTGATGCCAAACGGGTCTCTAATTACTACAAGAGATGCCTTTGGCTCAATACCGCCACTACCTAGAGTAGCTTCATGAAACTCATCGTCAAAACATAGATGACGACTTCGAGCCACATCAGATCTCCATGTAGTTATCAGTCATGACTCATGAATGGAGAGTTTCCAAGTGTGATGTTGTAATATATCTTTTTTATGAATGTTATTTAAAACGCTCATTTATGTGCACATTTGGTGGGTGTTTGGCAAATTTTATCTAATCTATTGAGAGCTACTTTATAGGATCATTTTGTAGAGACCCAAAGTTTAGTTTCTTGACATTCGTGTCATTTATATGAATTTCTTGAAATATGTGTGCGATTTTAAATGCATGCGTTCCTAAAATATGAATTAAAGGGATACTTTAACATACCTTCAACTTCAAGAAGTTCTAGTTTTGTCACCGTTAATCAAAATCAAATGATTCTTGAACCATTAGGAAGGTATGGAAACCCTCTTCGAGGTTCATGTTTATCATTTTTTTTTCAGATTTTTAGTCAAAGATAGGTTAAATGTTGGATTTCCAAAATCGGGTCTGCTGAAAATCTAGGCTGCTGAAATCTATTCCAAACCAATTAGCTTTATAACCCATTTAGGTAATTAAAAACTTAAAATTGGGACTTGTCTATTACACATGAAATTGTTCCCCTTTGAATGACGAGTCCAACGCAAGTTGAATCTTCCAATTCTGATAACCGAGTCAAAAGTTACGACCAAAATACCGAAAACATTTCCGAGTAAAAAAAAAAGGGGAGAGGGCGACCGATCGCCCACCACTAGCAATCGATCGCCCAAAAAGGGTTTTTTTGCCGAGAAACGTGATTTTCGACCCTTTTTATCTTCCCTAGGGTTCCCAATTCTATAAATACCTCCTTAACTCGTGAATTAGGTTTCCTAGAGCCTCATAAACATAAAAGAGAGAGAAAAGAGTATTTTGACAGATCCAAAGAGGGAAAAACCTAGAAATTTCAAGGATTCAACAAAAGAAGAAAAAAAGAAACTTAAGGATCTAGATCGAGCCCCATTCGCAAGCGATAGATCATAGGGAAGCGATCAAGTGAGGTAAATAACTTTCTCTAGTTCTCAATTTTATAACTATTAATCTAAAGTATGAATCTAATGATAAGATTCATAGAAAGAACATGATTGATAGTAAGATAAAGAGATTTTGATCATTCCTCATGCAATGTTTTTATGAATAACGTAAATATGAATTTCTTTCTACCAATATGATGATTGTTAATATAAATAAGAATAAATAATTTGGATTTAAAGTAAGAACGCAAGATCAAAGCATGTTATATTATGTATATCTCTTATTAAATATGTTCATGATTTTTAGAGATGTTTTATTTTTGATTTTTATGATGTATATCAATAAGGGGAAAGGGAATAAAAATTATGGTGTATGTATGAATTGAGAATGGAAGAATGGATGAAATTATGGCGTTGAATGTAATGTATGAAATAATTGAATGATGGATATAGATTATTTGTGAGATTAGGGTTACATGATAGTGTGTTTTGTGGATATAATATATGAGAATTATGATTGATAAATTATGTAGTGTAATTATGATATTGATCTTGATTAAAAAGGGAGTTGTTGATATTTAAATTAGATTGTGAATTATGCATGTTGAAAAATAAACTGTGGTTAAAGCCTGTTAAATTATTGGGAACATGAATGCTGTTGTGTGTTTATTTTATGTTTTCATACGTGATAAATTGTTGGGTAAAAGAAACTTTGATGAGAGTCAAGCTTGCCTAGGCCTAGTTAACATAGTGGAATAGGACGCTATGGTGAAATGTCTTATGACCCTTGATTGATAGTCTTGGTATAATTTAACCAATAGTATATTACCGTGCACCCACTCAAGATAATGAATATGTAAAAGCATGATAAAAAAACAAGATTACAAGTATTATACAAGTACACACGAAAGCAATGAATGCATAATTGAGTTTTGCACTGATCGAGTACCCACAAGCCTAAGATCAAGCCAAGACAAGCCGTATACACCGGATAATGTGTAAACCGTGTGGTACCTCGGAAAGTAGGGTATATGTTATTCTCTAACAATATATGGAGTAGAGTTATTTTAAGTTATTGCACAGTGCACGTTGTTTGATTTATTCACGAAAAAGAAAGATAAGTCAAGAAAAGTAAGACAAGAAAGAAAAGTCAAGTAATAAGACAAGCAACATAAGTAAGATAAGCACAAGTGAACACATGAAAGAATTGAAAAGAAAATATGTTCCGCACTCTAATTTATGCATGTGAATTGTAATTGAACTGTTACTTGTATGCATGTTATCATTATGATATTGTTTACTATGGATTGTTACATATGCGGAGTAACTTGTTACTCAGTCGATGACTTTTATTGTCGGCAGGTTTAAAATTTGATAATTGTACCCAGAAGCCTTGAGTTAAAGAGGAGTACGCAAGGAAGATCTTGCAAGTGATCATCCCGAAAAGGAACGAGATTTCGAAGGATGGTTTACTATTTTAGTTTATTAGAAATTATTTAAATTCCAAAGAGATTGTAATTAGTTTATTATGTTTATACTTAGATTTGATAGGTTTAATTTAAGAGTTGAGAATCACGAGGATGATTCAGATTATGTAGGTTCAGTTTAATTACAGATTTTAATTGATATTCAGTTGAGGTATTAAATGTTATTCCATTAAAAAAAAATTTAAGTTCAGATTTTCGTATGCCTTTAAAGCTCATTAAATGGATTAAGTCAAGTAAGTCACGTGCCAAAGTTCTCAATTCTCCCAGGGGAGATTTTGAGGCACGACACTTATATTTTAGGTATTTTCATGCAATAAATTTGCTTAATAAAAAATTTGAAAATAAGCTCTTATTTTTCAATAATTTGTTTGGGAACACATGTAAAGAAGCACTTATTTGTGGGGCATTTGCACCTTTTTTTAAAATGACAAATTAACATGAAACCATAGCTAGAAATAGATTAAATAATAAAATTTTAAGGGGACAAACTATCCAAAAAATCGACGTGGTCTAAGATTCAACGTGGACCAAACCTCATCTTCACGTAGCTTTCCTAAACAATAGCTTTACTTAACCCTTTTAGAGAATGGTGGAGACAATTCAACACCTAATACTGATATCTCTATCAAGATTCTTTGAAACAAAATTTTGCAATAGAATGGTAGTCAAAACAGATCCGAAGATTCTTCACAACTCAGATCAGCAAACAATGACCGCTAAATGGCGACAAAAAGACAAGATCGGTGAACGACGGTGAAAGACGATGGATAACGAGGAACTCCAAGGTTGAGGAGAGGAGAAATTAGAAAAGAGAGGAGAGAAGAGGTTATAGGGTTGAAGAGGAGATATGGTCAAATAGAGTGAGTTTTGGTTGAACCCTTACTAATTACAATCCCACGTCCATAGGAACTTCAATTCCATCAATTTCTAGTGGGAATTGCAAAGTCCATGATTTGGGGGAATTGATGTCTCACAGGTTTCTCAATTTTTCGGGAATTGTGTCAAAAGAATAACATCAAATATTACAATCTCGGGAATTGAGAATCCTCACACTCAATTCCCACAAAAAAAGAAAAAAAAGAACAAGGCCTTATTGTTAAAAGAAGTCAAAGAAATGAAGATACCATTTAGGTATTTATCACTTTCATGGTTTAAAAAGTTGACCAAATTTCAACAAGTTTTGGCCGACATGGCGACATGTATTATTCGATAGCCTTTGAATCAAAAGCTACCAATAGGTTGTTAAATTTTCAATATTTCAGTCAACGCTTTCAATATATTTCATTTGACTTTGTAGCATGTTGGTGAACTTTGATTCAACTGTTACTTTCTTTATTTAAATTTGTAAGATTTCGGTCGACAATTAAAAAATTGTCACACCTACCTAACATAAGTCATTATTTTCTAGAGTTTTCAAAATGTGTTTGTGGTTTTCTACAAAATGATGGTCCTCGATTTAATTTAAACATTCAAAGTAATAAAACATAACATAACATTTGCGAAGAATACTGTGAAAAATATTTATTTGCGAAGAATACTGTGAAAAATATTTATTTGCGAAGAATACTGTGAAAAATATTTAACTGTTAATGGCCCTAAATAATGAGATAGCAGCTGTTATAATGAGGATTCTTCTTCTTCTTTCCAAGTGCCTTAGCCCAATTAGTTCATGTTGCTGGCACAAATCATCTATCCTTACTCCAGTCTATCAAGAGCCATATCTTTGGTTAAAGTGTGTGCTATCAATTATTTTAAGCTTTTCACTATCCCCATAAACATTCTTTTTGGCTTTCCCCTTGATCTTTTAGAGCCTTCATCTTGCCCTAACTCACTCCTCCTCAATAGTGACATCATTGGTCTTTGAGAAATATATCCAAACCACCTCAATCGACTCTCCCTTGATTTTATCATCTATTAAAGTTATTCCATATGAGGATATCAGTATAAAATGCTTTTATTTTTAATAAAATGGCTGATATTTACACCCAGTGTTACAAATCTTGTTTCGGGTTTTTATCGGCCGATGTTTTTCTCGGGATATTTTCAAATCTGAATTTTTTTTGGGTATTTCTCGCCTAAATCTCGGCAATGATTAAAAAAATATATTAAAATTACTGGAAATAGTAATAAATATCACCAAGTTATAAATTCATAAAACCAACAACATTATGTATTTCTCCCGATATCTTTAAAATCTTGGTTAAATATCGGCTAAATCTCACGATAATAAAAAGAGAAAATTATATTTCTCGCGAGATTTTTAAAATATCGTGATAAAAACGGACTTTTAAATTTTAGATGTTTTTCTCGAGAGAAATTGTGTATTTCTTGGGAGATTTGTAACAGTAATTACACCTATAGCATAACATTACTTAGTTGGTACCATTATAAAAACCGCTATAGCCTATAGCAGTAAGGTATTTCTTTCTAAACCATGAGTATAATTATTACACTTTGCCACCCTCTTACACCTTTAAAGATTTTATTCATCACTTAAATAGTAACTCTCTCTACCCAACATCTCCCTATTAATATTTCTTATAAAAGTAAGAGACATTTATCAATCACTTTCTCTATGAATCCATAAGAGAAACAATAGCAAATCAAGATAGATAAACCGAAAAATCAAACCAATGGCTTCGACACACACACACACACTTGTTAAATTTGTATCCCAAAATCTATCCCCCACATACACAAAAATAAAATGCATCCCCTCACACGCACACTTGTTATATTTGTATCCAGAAATCTATCCCAAATCTTTATGGCCCTCAACAAAATATATATTTATATATCTTATATTAGTATCTAGAAATCTATCCCATTATCTTTATGGCCGTCAACTATATTTAGTGGGGAGAGAGGAAAGTCAAGGCCCCTATAGGTGAGTGCTATCGCGCACCCCACAAATTGGAAATAGGTTTGCCCTGTAAAAATCACCAACATTCTAATTTGGGTAGAACCACTGTATTGGGAATTTTCTGGCTGGAATAAGACTAGCACTTGCTATTCTAAGTAATCTAGGACAGGATTTGTGACTCAATTTAGGTCCTAGCCTCAAGGATTATCGGATATATTTGTATCCAGCAACTTTTAGAATATAGTGGAAGTTTTCTAACAATCTTCACCCCTTGATGTAGCCACTAACATGACAACCCGCATACATTCTTGTTTTTTGTTCTGTTCTCTCTCTTTACTTTCTCTGTTTTCAGGTGTTGTTCCAACTTCCAAGGTTACCTGTAAACGCTAATTCCAGAAAATGCAAACCTGGAAAATCGCGAACAATACATCAACCACGAACTCAGAAAAATCATGCATTTGAAATTTGATCAGACACTTGGTAGTTCTTGTGAAGTGAGGCGTGAATCACGTTGCTCTCTTTAAGACAATTCGCGCCCCCACAGATGCAATGGGTTATCGGTCACGATGCCTCCAAGATACAACAGCTCCACAAAATCTATCTCTGACATTAGAAAATGCACCTTCTACTGTCGTACACCACTCTTTATTCTTAACCTAGCAAAATCGAAAATATAGAGATAAAAGACCCAAAACCAGAGGAGGAAAAAACCAACTATTGAAAGCCAATTTTGTATATATAATAAGAACCCAAAATTTCTGTGGATATAATCTATATAGATACTCTCCTTATATAGAGTAAGGAATAAATTGTTGATTTTCGAAACTGTCATTTTAATACCGAAGTTAATCTCAATTAATTACCACTAACGGCAATAAAACAGTCATAAGGTGTAGTGGAATGCTAAACGGTAATAAAATGGTAACCTTGTTTAATAAAAAATAATAATAAACCTTTGTATAAAAATATTTTATACTTAATCAAAGACTCAACTTAACTCAACCCGGCCGGGCTCATTTTTTTGTCCTAATCAACCGAATTCATCCTGGACCTTCAAATTGAGAGAGATATTAAGAGAGAGGCATCCTCCGGATAATTCAAATCGAAGCAATAACCACGGCCGCTGAATAAAAACATTTATCTTTTGAGCTATTCTGTCGGATCAGTCGCTCAAGATCTTTGGTCTCTACTCGGACCCGATGAAAAAAATGGGATCATTTTTTATGGACTCGTTCAGAATGATTCTGATCCTTCTTTTTACCAAACATATGCGGATCCAATCACGATGTTATAATAGGAACAAGAGATCTTTCTCGATCAAGGATTCTTATTGGTTGGAACTTCCAATTATCTTGGTAGGAATCTGATATCCAGAAAACTGCTAAATAAAATACGTCCCAAGCCGAAATATCACAAGTACGGCCTCATCTTGGGCCATCGCAAGGAAAACTATAACCGGATTGGCCGTAGGGCTTGCTTCTATTAGACCCGGAGTTGGTCAAGGTACTGTTGCGGGACAAGCTGTAGAAGGTATCGCGAGACAGCCAGAGGCAGAGGGTGTCTAGAGATATACCCCTCTATTTTGTAGATGGGTAAAGAGTATATAAAGTATATAATAAGTAAATAGGTAAAGAAAAGAATTAGATTTTGTTTCCTTTTCTTTTTTTTTTGTTCATACTGCGCCTCCTCTCATTCAAAAAGAATGAGCTTCTGAATTTCGAATAGTACTCAAGATTCTCTGTTTTCGATTATCTAATAAATTACTTAATGAAAGTAGATTATCGTCTCATTCATTTCAAAACTTCCATGATCTCTTCCCGAACCAAACATGAATCTTTCGATTCATTTGGCTTGTTTCATTTCTTCTGGAACAATCACAAAAACTTTCATGTTGGACACAGTACTCATACCGAAATTATGATAAAGCATATTGGCTAGTGATTGTGAGGCCCCAATTCTATATTGGAGGGGACACAAAAGGCCTCGGCCCTTCCATCCCTTGGATAGATAGAGAGAGAGGGCAGAGCTTTTGGTTTTTTCATGTTGTCAAAGAGTTGAACAATGAAAATAGATGGCAAGTGCCTGATCGAATTGATCAGGTCATGTACTCCTGGGTGACCGATAGCAAAGTAGTACCGTGAGGGATTGGTGAAATCAAGAATGAAGTTTTCATTCTTTACATGTCAGATCATGAATTAGTAACTGCATCCAATCTCCAAAAAAGTCCCAATTATTTCGAACTTTCTATTTTTGGAATGGGATACTTACTCACACACGCGCGCACACGCATGTGTGTATGTGAGTTATAGCATAGCATTGTGATAATATGCAATAAGTGGGTAGACAACAAATTCAAAGGCCCTTGAAGGCCCAAGCCTTTTTCCAACTCTCCTTCTTATAAAGAGGTAAAACCTTTCATACTTTTCCAATGTGGGACTAAAAGAGAAGTACCCAAACACAATAGACAAGTTTTCTCTTTTGTTTTGAATCACAAAATACCCAAGACCACAACAATCCCCCACTTGATTCAAAAACAATAAGTTAAAAATTAACATAGCTAAGTAAGATTAGATTTAATGTATAAACAAAGGTGTCACATAGATTTGAACATTTGCATAGTTTAAAGTAAATTCTCACCAGATACTCAGTTACCATAGATCATATATCTTGGTATTCAAACCTGAACTCTTGAGTTATGAGTCTTTATACCTTAAACACAATAACTCTTACAAAGTCTATAGGTGTCTAAGCCAACACTTTTCGGCCATGTGCTTTTATCCCAGTTTAATAAGTGCTCTAGAGAAATAGCCAATTTCTCATAGGAAGCGGCCTCACTTCCACACTTATATAGGTGAGTCTATCAAGGATGCCTATGTAACTCCACATCCCACTCAACAGAGTTATAGATCTCATTAAGAGGAAACTTTCAACCTCTAATCGTCACATACTTTATGCACTATTTATTTCATATGAAGGGACTAAAAGAATAATAATATCATTCTCCTTTTATAGTGCTTTCACCTCAAACCACTCAATAACTCGTTCTTCCCATTAAACCTGTTCCTGGGATCTCCAGCCTTTAGGTCGAGTATCCATTACGGTTGGTTTATTTTCAATTAGCTTAAATCTCATTCCCTTTGATGTGGTCCACACTTTTTCCCTTACTAGACCTCTAGTCAAGGGATCTGCCAGATTTTTAGGAGATCTGATTTCATTAACAGATATAACTCCATCTCGTATGAGTTCTCTCAAACATGCATGTTTTCAACGTATTTGTGATGATTTTCCATTATAATGAATATTATTAGCTCTTCTTATTGCAGCATTACAATCAAAATTAATTTTAATAGCCGAAATTGGTTTATTCCAAAAAGAAATATCGAACAAAAAGTTCCGAAGTCACTCTGCTTCTTCTTTTGTTAACGAAAGAGCTATTAATTCTGATTCCATAGTGGAATTTGACAGAATTGATTGTTTCTTGGATTTCCAAGAAACCGCACCACTACCAATTGTGAATATATAGCCACTTGTAACTTTATATTCATCAGAGACAGAATTCCAATTAGCATCACTATATCCTTCTAGTACATGAGGATATCTACAATGGTGAAGACCACGATCTATAGTTCCTTTTAAATATCTATGAACTCTGCTAATTGCATCCCAATGCTCCTTACTAGGATTACTAGTGTATCAACTTAGTTTCCCGGTTGCATATGTAATGTTCGGGCGAGTACAATTCATAGCATACATCAAGCTTTCAATAACACTAGCATAATCAATTTGGTTTATACTATCTCTTTCATTAGTTGATAGATGAACACTAGGATCATAAGGAATACATACGTGACTACAATCATAATGATTATACTATATTAATAATTTTTTAATGTAATGAGATTGAGATAAAAGTATCCAATCGTCCCTCATTATTTTAATTCCAAGAATTAAATTTGTTTCTCCAAGCTTTCATGTCAAATTGGGATGACAGAAAATTCTTTTGTCTCATTATGATTTTATGATTTGATCCAAAAATCAGTAAATCATCTATATATAGACAAATGATAACTCCACAATCACCATTATATTTGTGATATATACATTTATCACTTTCATTTATACTATATCCATGAGTTATTAACACTCTATCAAATTTCTCATGCCATTGTTTTGGAGTTTGTTTTAAACCATATAATGATTTTACAAGTTTACACATTTTATTTGATTGTCTAGGGACAATAAATCCCTTTGGTTGATCCATATAAATTTCTTCATCAAAATCACTATTTAATAATACAGTTTTTACATCCATTTGGTGAATGATTAAATTATATATGGATGCTATAGCAAATAATACTCGAATAGAAGCAATTCTTGATATAGGTGAATATGTATCAAAATAATTTATACCTTCTTGTTATTTAAACTCCCTTGGCTACCAAACTAGCCTTATATTTTTCTAATGATCCATCTGCTTTAAGTTTCTTTTTAAATATCCACTTACAACCTATAGTTCTAGTTCCAAGAGGAGGATCGACTAATATCCAAGTCTGATTGGACATTATTGAATCTATTTCATTTTCCACAGCTTCTCTCCAAAAGGAAGAATCATGTGACTCAAATGTCTCCTTTAAAGAAATAGGATCGTTCTCTACTATATAGGTATAAAAGTTTGACCCATAATCTTTACTCCTTTTAGCTCTTTTACTCTTTCTAGGTTCAATTTCAGCATCATCTGAATTTATTAATTCAAGAGTTTTAGAACTAGGAACACTAGATACATTAGGATTTTGGTTTATTAAACTCCCACTAGTTGAAGGATTAAAAGGAAAAAGATTTTTGAAAAAATCAGCTTCCCTTGATTCAATAATAACATTATTTTCAATGTCTAAAAATTTATATGCTTTACTATTTATTGCATAACTAATAAAAGCACATCTCCTAGATTTAGGTCCTAATTTATTTATTTTAGGATCATTAAATCTAACAATTGCTAAACATCCCCATGTTTTAAAATAACTTAAATTTGGTTTTCCCCCTTTCCAAATCTCATATGGAGTTATTTTAGTTTTATAACTAGGTATTCTATTTTGAATATAACTAGCAGTGAGAAAAGCTTCTCCCCATAAATTTAAAGGTATTCCTGAGCTGTTAAGCATTACATTAACCATTTCTATCAATGTTCTATTTTTTTCAGTAACTCTATTTCGCTGAGGGGTATAAGGAGTTGTTACTTGGTGTATTATTCCACTTGATTCACAAAATCAATCAAATTCATTAGAGGTATATTCACCTCCTCTATCACTTCTTAATATTTTAATTTTTAAATTTAATGGATTTTCAGCTTCTGCTTTATAAATTTTAAACATATTTAAAACTTCATCCTTAGATCTAATTAAATACACATATGTATATTTAGATTTGTCATCTATAAATATAATAAAATATTTTTTACCACCTCTAGTAACTGTTTCTTTTAAACCACAAATATCAAAATGGATTATGCCTAAAATATCTGATGATTTGTCCATTTTGTGAAAAGATTTTTTAGCTATTTTTGATTGACTGCAATATACACATTTATCAAAGACATTATCATTTAATTTAGGAATAATTCCGAAATTACTCATACTTTTCACATATTTTTCATTTGTATCTCCTAATCATTTATGCCAAAAATTAACTGAACACGCAATATAAGCAAAAGAAGTTTTATTACTCAAATCAACATTAAGTTTAAACATGTCATTGGCTGCATGGCTTTTTCCTACAAATTTTCCAGATTTGGAAATTACATAATTATCAGATTCTATTACTTGCTTAAATCCAGCCTTGTTCAGAAGATAGCCCGACACCAAATTTTTCTGCAAATCTGGAATGTCAAATACGTCCTTCAGATTCACAGACTTTCCTAAAGTGAAATCAAGAGTGATATCTCCAACTCCAACAACCTTAGAGGTTGAGGAGTTCCCCATCTGGATATCATGGTTGCTTTTGACTGTCTCATATTTTTTAAACAAATTACTGTCATAGCAGACGTGCCTCGTCGCACCCGTGTCTGCCCACCAATCCTCACTGAAACCCATCATGATGATTTCAGTGATCATAGCAACTAGGAGTTCTTCCACCATATTTGCTTGCGAATAATTCCTTTTACAGAATTGACAATTCTTAGTAAAATGTCCAGTCCTGTAGACGAAACATCTACTCGATTTTGAGCTTTCCCTGTCTTCTGAAAAGGTTGAAATGACTTCTTATTTTTCATAGACTTCTTGATGGTTTTCAAGAATTTCTGTTTTTTCTTCCCCGAAGAATCAACAAAATTTACCTTTGAAGTCATCTCAGAATTCTCTTCTTTTTTATCTTGGGTTCTAGATTCCTCTTTAATCCAAATTCTCATTACTAAATTTTCAATTGAAAATTCTTTCGATTTATGGCAAAGAGAATTTTTGAAATCCTTCCATGATGGAGGCAATTTCTCTATAATAGCAGCCACTTGGAATTGTTCTGGAATTTGCATTCCCTCAATAATAATCTCATGAATTATTATTTGAAATTCTTGAGTTTGTTTTACTACAGATTTATCATCAACCATAACAAACCTTAAAAATTTGCTCATTGCATATTTTTTAGACCTAGCCTCCTCAATTTAATATTTTTTCTCTAAGGCTACCCATAAGCTTTTTGCAGATTTTTCAGTGCAATATAAATCATACATAGCATTTGTCATGCCATTTAAAATGTGCCATTTGCGCAGAAAATCTACGGATTCTCATCTTTCCTTATAATGAGATCTACCTGGTTCTTTGTCTTTTTCATTAGGAACATCAGTTAAAACATATGTTAATTTAAGCGATGTGAGCAAAAAAAGCATTTTCTATTGTCAACGCTTAAAATTAGACTCATCAAAAATTTCAGTCTTAATCACAGAATCATTTGTTCTAACGTTTATAGAAGTCATGGCGAATTGTCTTAAAATTGTTGTTCCAATGTTACTTGTAAACGTTAATTCCAGAAAATGCAGACCCGAAAAATCACGAACAATACAGCAACCACTAACTCAGAAAAATCCTGCACTTGAAATTTGATCAAAAACTTGGTAGTTCATGTGAAGTGAGATGCGGATCACATCACTTTCTTTAAGACAATTCGCGCCCCCACAGATGCAATGGGTTATCTATCGGTCATGATGCCTCCAGAATACAACAGCTCCACAAAATCTATCTCCGACAATAGAAAATGCACCTTCTACTCTTGTACACCACTCTGTATTCTTAACTCAGCAAAATCGAAAATATAAAGATAAAAGACCCAAAACCAGAGGAGGAAAAAATCAACTCTCGAAAGCCAATTTTGTATATATAATAAGAACCCAGAATTTCTATGTATATAATCTGTATAAAAACTCTCCTTATATAGAGTAAGGAATAAACTGTTGATTTTCGAAACTGTGATTTTAATACCGAAATTAATCTCAATTAATTACCACTAACGGGAATAAAACAGTCATAAGGTTTAGTGGTAATAAAACGGTAACCTTGTTTTAAAAAAATAGTAATAAACCTTTGTATAAAAATAATATTTTATACTTAACCAAAGACTCAACTCAACCCAGTCCAGCCTGACTTGGCTCAGCACGCATGTGTGTGAGTTGTAGCATAGCATTGTGGCAATATGCAATAGGTGGGTAGACAACAAATTCAAAGGCCCTTGAAGGCCCAAGCCTTCTTCCAACTCTCCTTATAAAGAGGTAAAACCTTTCATACTTTTCCAATGTGGGACTAAAAGAGAAGTACCCAAACACAATAGACAAGTTTTCCCTTTTGTTTTGAATCACAAAATAGCCAAGACCACAACATCAGGTTTCTAAGAACCTATGTTTGTGTTTCACACAACACTACAAGTACGTATATTATGCAATGTGAAACACTGAAAAGGCTATCCTTCAGTTTACCATTTATTTGATGATCTATTATCTTTTCAATCAGTTTGCATATGTTATTGTTATTGTTTTCACCCTCTAAATGTATATAATGACTATTTCCTGAATAAAAAGAGTGAATGTTCAAAACACGTGAATGAAAGGTCACGTTTCAAAATTAAACAGCATATACCAGTAGCTTCCAATAGCATCTCAATGATCCAGACAAGCAGGAAAGCATAAATTTCAAAAAATTGATCAAAACCATACCTTCTTGAAATCTTGCAATTTCAAAAAGCAAGCAGCTCGATTACTGTGCAAAGCAATCTTCTGGGCCTTTGATTTCGCCATCGCAAGTGCTTCGGTATAAAACCCTAATGCTTCCTCATGCCGCCCATCGCGGTACATCTGGTGAGCCCTTTCAATCTTATTTAACGATGCCGTCGCCATAACAATTTTCTCCTGGCACTAGATCACAACCAATCAATGCAAAACACCCAGAAATTTATGAAATCCGACCTAGAACTGATACATAAACCAGCCTCGTTTATGAAATCCAGGAACTAGAACTAATACAGAAGATTATAGTGTGCGAACAAGATTCGAAAATCTATGATCTAATAATATCTTGAATGGAAATCAGCGAAATCAAGATCGAAAATACAATTCACAATCACTTACAACCTGCTAATCGTGAATCGACAGATCGTTCTTGAAGCAAAAGAAATCAAAGATTTGGATGTGAAAACCCAACGGAGAGAGAGAGACTTTTGCGGGTTTTGAAGGAGAGTTCGAGCATTTATTATGGGAACTCCTCAGTCTCCTCGGTCCGTACGGAAACGCGGAGCTCTAGGTCTTGTTCCAATTTTTGCGTTCGAATGAGTGAAAAACTGAAAATGATTCTCTACCCTGAATCCTGATTGAATTGAGATCGAATCACAGTCAATCGCGATTGAACTCGGAAGAGTTATATCGCACCCATAAGTCAACACGTGTTCCTTTTAACCTCTATTAACCATGGTTAAGATTCACTAACCCTTATGACTCAATAATCTAACCTTAGTTTTTAGAATTTTTTTTTTTTTTAAAATCCTAGGGTTAAGATTGCTTAACCTTAGGGTTAAATTTTTTTCCTCTAAACTAAAGTTAGGTTGTTAAATCATAAGGGTTAGTGAAATTTAACCATGATTAATAGAGGTTAAAAAGGACACGTGTTGACCTGTGGATGCAATTGAACTCTTCCAGAGTTCAATCACGATTGCTGTGATACGATTGAATTATGGATCCCAGGTCCATGGACCCAAATGGATACACTTTTTGGGGGATTCTCCTGATCCAGAAATCATTCTTGGTTTTTCTTTTTCTTTTTCATTTTGTTTCATCTATCTCTATTGTTTAAAGCTTGTAATTTTTAAGATTTTTTTAAAATAAACTAATTTTTTAATAATATTTTACCATATCATCTCGACGAGCCCAGTGTGAGTTTCTCCAGTGCCTTCATAAAAAGAGGTGGGTTCGAGGGTTCATTTAAAGCCGAATTTTATTATTATAGTAAATTTTTATTTTACTTTTTATTCAAACCATATCTGCTACATAGTGACCAAAAAAAAAACCATAACTGCTACATGCTGAAACATGCGTTACTGCTCCCAAAGTTTTTGATGCCATATATCGATGAGTATTCCACCAGCTGGTGGGTTGCTGGAGTAGAATTCCAAGCTTGCGACGAAAAAAAAATGGAGGGAGTAATCTGACCGAATCCATGTCCAATGATACGAACCTATCCACATGAGCAGTTAAAGTCTCTGCAGTTACCTTGAATAATGAGTAGTTCAAGTCTTATGGTCTTTTAGTTGTTCTTATCTTTTCAATTGTTTGGAAAGTAGTGTTTCCAGATTAGTAGGAAGTAGGGGTCATCCTTCCGTATTGTTTGGAAGGAATAACTTATTTATTTGTACACTCATGAGGGAGAAGGGAACGAATTTAATTGATAATATTCAGTAGTTAATCTTAGTTCCATTTGCTTCTATTCTTGGGTCCTATCATTGTGGTATCAGAGCATTTTTTTTCTTGTGACTATGGAAATTCCGCCTACTTTCCCTGCAAATCCAGACATACCACCAGGCGCTTTGCGAAGGACATCAACAAGGAGGTTGGTGATATGAATGTGCGTCTAACAGAATTGACAGAAGCAATTCTGAATATTCAAGCAACTGTCAACACCTTACTTACACGTCCACCCAATGTGGACGAAACAACCATACCACCACCTCGCCTGCCACCGGAGAACCGACAACCACCTCTGGCTCCATTCCGGGGATTCCAAGGCAGGCCAATACGATTGGACTTTCCCACCTTCGACAGTCCTGATCCTGAAGGTTGGTCTTTCGTGCCCAACACTTTCAAATCCTTAACAGTATACCGGATCAACAAATGGTGGAACTATGTATCTGGAGAAGCAATTCCATGGTTCCAATGGTAATCCAAAACCAGAGGACCACCCAACTGGTTCGACTTAAGTCGATCATTATGCACCCGTTTTGGGGCCACCCGAAGGATCGTTGTCTAAGCTTCGACAGACCACCACGGTACGTGATTATCAAGCCAAATTTGAACGTCTGGCTAATAGAAGTTTAATTCTACCCGAAACATTCTTGGTACGCTGTTAATTTTATCTCGGGACTTAGTGATGAGGTTCGGTCGGGTGTAAAACTCCTCAATCCCACGTCCTTGACCAGAGCATATGCTATGGCAAAGCAACAAGAGGAGTCTATAAATGCCATTGTCTCTACCATTACAAAGAGAACAACTCTCAGAACTGGTCCAACTCGTTCCATACCCATGACTTCCACATCACCTGTTACAGCCCTACCAACCCCACCTGCTAAATGGACGGCACCCATGGCATCCAATACAACTACAACAACGAACCTACCCCTTGGTGTGCGTCAATTAAGCGTGGTTGAGCAGCATGATCGTCGCTTGAAAGGCCTTTGCTTCAACTGTGATGAGCAATTCAAACAGGGCCACGTCAAGAAGCAACCAGTCACTGTCTTGGGTGACACAGGCTCGACCCACAATTTCCTTCATCCACGTATTGCAAAACAATGTGGCTTCACTGTCAGTTCTATGCACCCAATTAATGTGACGGTTGCTAATGGGTGTATTGTGTAGAGTCCAGGGCGCTGCATTAAGGTACCTTTTTCTCTACAAGGGGGGCATCAATTCATATGTGATTTTTTCCTGCTGCCAGTATGTGGTTATGAGGTAGTATTAGGAGCAGAATTGCTCAGATCCTTGGGGGCCATTACATGGGACTTTGGAAAGCTGGTTATGCAATTCATGCATAACCATCACAACATCATATTAAAGGGACTCAGTTCATCCTTTGACTCGGTTCGAAATGAAGGCGAATTCCATCATTTATTTTCTCAAAAGGCAAGGTTTATATTTATGTATAATCCAATTGCATTCTATGTCTGAAACAACTATGGATCCTACAATTCTCCACTTATTGGACAATTTGAAGATGTATTTGCCGAACCTCATGGCTTGCCGCCCAAAAGAGGCCAAGATCACCATATTCCCTTACTACAAGGAAGCACTCCTACCAATGTCCGGCCTTACAGG
The DNA here is from genome assembly GCA_015143295.1 of Tetracentron sinense. Taxonomy (NCBI): domain Eukaryota; kingdom Viridiplantae; phylum Streptophyta; class Magnoliopsida; order Trochodendrales; family Trochodendraceae; genus Tetracentron; species Tetracentron sinense. Next base: position 15,545,006 of record CM026551.1, read on the forward strand.
TATCCTTATTTCCAGAAAAATGAAATAGAAAATATAGTATGGGAGATGAGGGATTCTGGTATTATTAGGCCTAGTACAAGCCCTTTTTCTTTCCCGTCCTTCTTGTCAAGAAAAAAGATGGTACGTGGCGTATGTGCGTTGATTATCGTGCACTCAACAGCATCACAGTGCATGATAGATATCCCATTCCCGTCATTGACGAGTTATTGGATGAACTTCATGGGGCCAAGGTCTTTTCACTTCCGTTCCGGGTATCACCAAATTAGGGTGGCTGAAGATGATATTTCAAAAACTGCTTTTCGTACACATGAACGGCATTATGAATTCCTCATTATGCCATTTGGACTTTCTAATGCTCCCACCACTTTTCAGAGCCTCATGAATGAAGTTTTTTGGCCCCACCTTCGTCAATTTGTATTGGTATTTTTATATAGCTCAACCTTACAAGAACATTTGGAACATCTCAAAATCATCCCACAACTCCTACGAGGGCATAGGTTATACGTCACAAGATCTAAGTGCCAATTCGGTCAGGCCACGGTGGAGTATCTTGGACACATCATCTCGGCAATTGGGGTTCAGGTTGACCCCTCCAAAATAGAGGCTATTGAACTTTGGCAGAAACCAGCTTCTCTCAAAACCTTGCGTGGGTTCCTTGGTCTTTCGGGATATTACCGCAAATTTGTTAAGGACTATGGGAAAATAGCGGCTCCACTCACCAACATGCTACGCAAGGATTCGTTTGTGTGGTCCTCTGATGCTGAAATTGCTTTCGACAAATTAAAAAAGGCACCTACTACCACAATAGTCTTGGGCACTTCCTGATTTCTCTCAAGACTTTGTTCATGAGTGCGATGCTTCTGGATCAGGCATAGGAGCAGTATTGACTCAAGGAGGCCGACCATTGGCCTAATTACGATAAAGAGATGTTAGCTATTATCTTTGCTATCTCAAAATGGCGCCCTTACTTGTTAGGACGACATTTCCGTGTTCTAACTGACCACCGTACTCTCAAGAATTTTGTAGAACAAAGACTCTACCACCTTGGAGCAACAAAAATGGCTCACGAAATTACTTGGGTACAACTATGAGATTGTCTATCGACAGGGCAAGGAAAATATTGCAGCAGATTCCCTATCCCGTGTTCATGATAAGGCTGAGATACATGCTCTCTCCACTCCTATATTTGCAAGCTTGGACGAGATTAGTAAGGAATGCTCACTGGATAAGGACCAACAACAAATTATAAAGAAGCTACAAGAGGATCCTTCCTCTGCTCCACATTATTCATTTCAAGACAATACTCTACGGTACAAGGGTCGTTTAGTCGCGCCATCCACATCTTCCTGGTGTTCCAAGATACTCGAGGAATTTCACTCTTCTCCTATTGGTGGACATTCGGGATTCTTACCCACTTACAAGCGTATCTCTACAAATTTTTATTGGCGTGGCATCAAGAAATCTATTCAAAGATATGTGACTGAATGTGAGGTTTGCCAAAGAAACAAGTATGAAACAATTGCTCCACCAGGCCTACTACAACCCTTGCCCATACCGGCTGAGGTTTGGACTGCTGTGTCCATGGATTTCATAGATGGGCTCCCTTCTTCAAACCACAAGACTTCAATTTTAGTGGTTGTGGATCGAGTTAGCAAATCGGCTCATTTTTCCCCCATTGACGCATCCTTACATGGCTTTCAAGGTAGCTGAAATTTTTGTTCAAATTGTTTCGAAGTTACACGGCATGCCTCGATCCATTGTATGTGATAGAGATCCTATCTTTATTAGTAACTTTTGGGAAGCTTACTCTGAACTACAAGGCACCAAGCTTTGCAGGAGCACTGCCTACCATCCTCAGTCTGACGGGCAAACGGAAGTGCTTAATCGCTCCATTGAGCATTACCTAAGGTGCTTTGCTGGACAACATCCCCAACAATGGACAAAATGGATTCCGTGGGCAGATTATTGGTATAACACATCCTTTCATAGCTCCATTAAGATGTCACCATTTCAGGTGGTCTACAGTAGACCGCCACCCTGCATCGACACTTATGTTCCAGGTTCGACAAGTGTCCATGCGGTTGATAGGGCATTGCAAGATCGCGATCAACTTATTAGGCGCCTAACCGAGAACATTCGTCAAGCTCAACATCGCATGAAATTTCAGACTGATCAACACAGAACAGAGCGTTCATTCAACTTGGGTGATTGGGTGTTCTTAAAATTACAGGCCTACCGACAGCAATCCCTACGAAATCATGGACACCACAAGCTCAGTCCAAAATTTTATGGCCCATTTCAGGTTCAGGCACGTATTGGCCCTGTTGCTTACAAATTGGCCTTACCCACAGGCTCAAAAATTCACCCAGTTTTCCATGTCTCATTGCTTAAGAAGAAAGTTGGGAGCACTTTCCAAGTCACAGCCACTCTACCACCCATCAGCGATCTAACTACAACAGAGTGGCAACCTATTAAGATTTTAAATCGTGGCATCTTCAAATTCCGCAGTCAAGCGATTACTAAAGTATTGGTTCAATGGGAAGGCAAACCAGTGGAAGATTCAACATGGGAAAATTATGAGGAAGTAGGGGTCATCCTTCCGTATTGTTTGGAAGGAATAACTTATTTATTTTGTACTCTCATGAGGGAGAAGGGAACGAATTTGATAATATTCAGTAGTTACTCTTAGTTCCATTTGCTTCTATTCTTGGGTCCTATCATTGTCCAATATCAACAAATAATTCCACCATTGGACTCTGTATTAGAATTATGATTCCTGATTGAACTTGGAAATGATGCAGTAGTTCTTTAGGGCAATAGCTGTGACTCCCTTCCAGGATCTCCATGCTCGAATGATGGTATTCTTCGCAGCTAAAGCATTAATGGGCTGATCAGTTAGAAATTTAGCAAGCAGACAGCTCCTGGCTTTCACCAAGTGGAGGCTTCATCCAGATCCACCAAAACCGCCTGTTCAGGACTTGGAGACTAGATGGTTTAAGCATTCTGCAAGTGCACCGACCATGGATTGTTCATCAACGACGATGAACCATGAGCCATAAGTCTCAAACAGAAGAGAAGTGAAGAGGAAGGACAGAAAAACAGTAGAAAATTAGAAGGGAACAGAATTCAATGAGAATATAATGGATGAGATGGAGAAAAGGTACAGCAACGCCAGGGACGGTTGGAGATTTGCAGATCTAGAGGTCCAGCTAACACGGTTTGTCCTCCAGACTAATTAAAACCAATCAAATTCCATACCTTCAGCTAATTTTCCGATAATCTTTATCATCGCAGGCACCCACCTTTAGGACTACCATAATTTCCCTAGCCTCCGCAGCTATGGCTGGACCACCGTGAATCAATTTTGCACTTTGGCTACAGATTTTCTTCCCAGATTCCAACCCAGAAAGAGTACCATACCATCCATTCTAGCAGTTCCATCATGCTCAACGAACTTGTTATCAACTGAACCTGTTGCACCCATCATCAGCTTCAAATTGTTGTGGGAGGATTCATGACTCTCTCGCAACCCCCATTCAGTAATAAACCCAATTATCCACAGCTTTTGATATGGTTGCAGTATTGGCATAATACAAATAAAAAGAACAGTCAAATGGATTTATAGGTTATTCCAAGCAAGTTAAGACTCCCAACGTATGAAATCTAGTTGTGATCAGTTAAACGAACCCTTCTAATTCCAGTAGTCGCATTTTAGTATGTAAGTTTCTACAACTTTCTAAGTTCCACACCCACCAGGCCACCAATAGCATAAATATCATTTATTGATAGCAAACATGATTGTACTAAACATAAAATCGTTCTAAATAGGAGAAGTTTAATATCTCACCTGAAACTTAATATTGGATCTCTTTCTACTAGTTTCAATTACTCTTGTCAAGTACAGGCAAACAATCGGAGAGAATTTCAACTGCGCGTTCCAATTCCTGCTCTGAGATGACCAACGGAGGTACGAGCCTTAATACATTTCCTTTTCCCGCAGTTAGTATTAGAAGGCCAGAATTTCGGCACGCATCGACAAGTGGTGAGGCAGGTACATCCAACTCAACTCCAACAATTAGTCCAAGCCCCCGTACTTCTTTCACATGTGAGTTTTCTCCTAGCTTTTGCATTAATAGTTCTTTCAAATACTGGCCTTTCTTAGAGACACCAGCCAAGAACCCTGGCTTTGAGATTTTATTCAAAACTGCAAGGGCGGCATTACAGACAAGGGGCCCGCCAGCAAAAGTGCTTCCGTGGTCACCGTAATTTATGGCGGAAGCAACTCTCTCGGTCACCAGGACAGCTCCAATGGGTAGACCTCCAGCGAGAGGCTTAGCAAGTGTCATGATGTCTGGGACTACACCAAAAGCCTCATGTGCCCAGAGGTAACCAGTTCGGCCTAATCCGCACTGAACCTATGGAATCAGAAACAGATAAAACAGCCTTGTAAGATAGCTAAACTATGCTGAAAAAACATGGTTACTGAGAAATATATGACAGATAATCCACCTTCAACAGTCAATGATTATACAAGTCCATTAAGAATGGTTAGCAGAATTCCAAAGACTTCTTTTAAATAGAAAGCGTATGACTGTTTCACAGCACCACAGCACTGTATTAGAACTCTGTGGCATATATAATTATAAACATATCTATCGCCTTACTACATGTTGATACGTATAGAACACTCCTCTAGAGAAGAGTTTCCAACCAATGGAAGATGACACAGGTGGTTCAGTGCAGATACTGACTCTTGCAAAGATATTTACAGAGATTTTTCTAATCAAGCTTCCGCCAAAATATGTGAACTGTCAAGGGATTTGGTTCATTTTAAATGTAGAAGATCACCAGATGCAATGATATCTTACCGACAAACGAATAAATAAATAAATGATATCTCACAAAGTGGGTAACAAAACATAAGTAGTTTAACTTTAACTTCAGTTATCTCAGCCAAAAAAGCAGAGTACTTTAACCAGTGACATCCCCTGCTAAAGAAATATCTCATTAAGGGTGGTAAATGTTAATCAAATATGTAATCCCCTCCTAGCATGTCAATTAAAGATGCTAAAACTAAACAAAGAAGACGGAGTGCTGGTTTTAAACCCCATGAACTAGGGACATGCATTTCGACCATCTGCAACAATTGCTATTTGCATACAAGTTCTTTTATTTGTGGACTACAATCTTTGATGTATGTACAATTGTATCAAATGTCTGCAAACTACCTGCAAGCAGCTATATTGATGAAATTAGATCTCCCAAAGGGGCCTATTCGGCCCTCCCCTGGAAATTCCCACATTTGCTCTATCAGAATTCTCATGTTCCATTCAATGGCAAAGTCATGTTGACTTCTTATTTTCATACAGATGAAAACGATAAATCTGTATATATATGCATGTTGCAAGTTGTAACTTCTAAGGTTCTCATGATCATGAAGGCACAACACATTAGGAAACATATCATGCCACCAAGCAAGGTGTTCACGTAGCAATGCACCGACTTGCCAGCATATGTGCTCATCAATGGGAGCTGTCCAACTGATGGACCAAACCTTTAATGCAACAAAGAAATTTCATTAATCTGCCTAACTTAGTGCAAGCCCGAAGAAATGTTAATGAAAGAGGGTTAGGATCAACTGCTCAACATGATGTTGTGCCATGATCCTTGCAAGAGGTGTTTTCTTCATAGTTGCCATGAGTTAGTATGAGGTACTAGTACCTGCACTGGTAGATGGTAATGTTAATGGTATAATTTAGTGAAAAAGTTTAGGGTAAATTTTATATCTGTATGATAGAGGTATGACATAGGTAAGATATATACATGACATTCATAGAATATTGCAATCAAATAAATAAGGCATGCATAGAATATTGCTATTACATAGATAAGTATTTTTTATAAAAAAAAAAACAATATTGGTACGTGTAGAATTAAAGCTAAGTAGCTAAAGAGGAGATGTTCTTCCGTAGTGCTATATGACCGACGCATTCTATTCAAAACTAAAAGGGGCATGCTGTAAGACAAAGATAAGACCGGCTATGATATATATGTCAGTACCGCAATGTTGACCGACCAATAAAAAAACGTATTCATAGAATTACAAAAGCGAAATGAGGGTTTTGAGATGGATTAACTGAAAGACTAGGAAAGATAAGAATAGAAATGAGTGCATTTCAGGGAATTTGAGAGTAGCTCTAATAGGTGATAAAATAAGGGAACGTTAGCTGAGATGGTTTGAACTTTGAACACGGTCAACATGTACCAATGACGGAACCAAAGAGAATATGCGAGTTTGTGCAAGTTGAAGGCTCTATAAGGGTGAGGGAAATGCTAAAAATTATGTGCGGCAAAAAGAGCCATCTTTTCTCCCCATGTGGCAAGTTTAAGCCCAACATGTCTCCCCTATGTGGCAAAAAGAGCCCTTTTTTCTCCACATTTTTTTTATTTGAAAAATTAAAAACTAAGGCAGCTGCAACTGGTCTAGAATTAGTCTAATACAAGAAAAGGTATATGTCTTATGTGGATAAGGGAACAATACATGTGGCTGATTCAAAAGGCCGCCTATTAGGCCTATCTGGATTGGCCAAGTCGTTCCTCCATGTGGCTAAAAGTGGGAGATTCAATTAGAAAGTGCCTCGCAAAAAAATAAATTGATAAATGAAATAGAAATAAATATCAGAATCATCATCGTCTATTATGCCATTCTGCCGAAATCCATTAATTTAGTCAAAGCGTGTGAAATCTTTGGGCACTATCTTCATCCACATCACTTTGGTATTCTCCTTCGCCTTTTAGAGACATTAACTTGCACCAACTCACTCCTTATGGGTGTCGTCATTTTTTTTTATCGGTAAATCAGATATATAATAAAAGATGTAATCAAATACAGAGATGTAAACTAAAGCAAGAAAGAAAAAGAAACAGAACTAAAGGAAAGACTGGCTAGCAGCACAAAATAACACAAAAATCCACCGACTCCTCAAGGATGCAAGGTGTCTCTCACTACATGATCCAAATGGAGAGAGGAGCTCCACTCCACAATCGACTGTGCACCCATGACAGAATCTGAAGAAATGGGGATTGGGAGTTGTCAAATACTTGGTCATTCTTCTCTTTCCAGATAACTCATGCTATCGCGCCCAGTAACAAAGTCCAGATTGTTTCCTTAGCACCCACCAAAGTTGTCAAACCCTAACCAGATAAGAAGCTCAAAATGGAAAATGGGAAAACCCACTCCACACCCAACCGAGTCAAGAAAAAAGCCCAAATCTCATAGGCTACCGGGCAATGCAGGAGCAAATGATTCACACTTTCTTCCTCTTTCAGGCACAGATAGCACCGGTTAGCAAAGCTCCACCCTCTTCTCTTTAACTGGTCCGTAGTTAGAATCTTATTTAGAGCTGCAAACCAGAGGAAGAAGGATACCTTCATGGGGACCTGGTTAACCCACACAGCCTTATAGGAAAAATAGCCCATAAGAGGAGAACCAAATGAACTGTAAGAGTGATCTCACTGAAAATCGGCCACTAGTGCTTCGAGATCAAAGCCTACAATCACTAATCTGAGATCTAGGAGAAAAGGAGCTCAACCTACCCAAAAGACGCTGCATATCGTCGACCTCCCAATCATTCAAATCCCTCCTAAACCTAGGGCACCAAACAAAACCTCCACCCAAACTCTCTGCGCACTCGGCAATGTAAGCTCCCTGATGAGTGGCCAAAGAAAAGATAGTTCCAAAATCATCTTTAAGCGCTGACTGACCACACCAGACACCGTGCCAGAACTTAACTATTTGATATATGAATAACGGTCAAATAGAACCGTAACTTGGCTTTGATTCCAAAATTGAACTGCAGCCTAAAATCGGCTTCAACGGAATCTCTTGTAAAGGTCTCGAGTTTTAAGTGTCTAACTTAAGTAAACTAAAAATCAATAATAGTGACTATCTAAAGTCTACAATAATGTCTCAATTATTGGTCTAGTTACGAAGAAGAAAGCTTAACAGTCTCTCTTTAAGAAAGTCAACAATAATGGTTGTCTTTTTAAGTCTACAATAGTGGCTAAACTATTGTTCATTACTAAGAGTAACAACGTCTAAAATATTATTAAAAATTTCAATAATAAATGTCTACCTGAAGATTTTATGAGAAAGAACTTCGTAGGCAAGAGATTCCCTAAGGCTTCACCCTTAGTAAATTATTGTTCATCATCGTCCCGGAGGAGAGATACCTTGAAACAATTTCAGTTAAATAAATAATACGGACTCGTCTTTGCCTTGGCTATTGCTGACTATGCCTACTGTCCAGAAGACCTTACACTTACGCACCCTTGCTACGGCTAAGGGCTCATTGACATGGGCGAGTAACAGCACCATGGCTCACTACGGCATCTTTAATTATTTAGCTAATCATAATTTCTTGGCATAATTTTAGTTTTGAACAAATAAGAGAGGGAACAAGAATATATGAACAGAAATAAAAGAAAACATAATATTAAACGTGCATAAAACATATAAACTGAAATGAAATTACTAAGGCTTCGCTGTCAGGTTTCCCCTAAGCTATAGTTTGCCATACAAGTCTTTACTTACAAAAAACTTGGAAGGGGTGTAGAATACAAATAGTCGGAGAGAGGAGAGTTGTTCTTCGAAGTAGAGGGATACTTTCTCACTCAAGAACAAGATGTCTTGGACAGAGAATGAGAGGTCCTTATATAGAGTTACTTCAAACTCGTTTACAAAAGAGGAAAATAAAAAATTACATTCATTCTGAGTAAAACAACAGTAAGCAGTCTTGTGATTGATACTATGGCCGAAAGCAGTTTTGTCTTTTTAGACAGATGGCTACCGAATAGTCTTGAGTCTTTGAGTAGTTTTTGACTTTCGGAATCTGTATTTCTTCTTCTTATTTGGCTTGTAAGGTCTAAAGAACTTGTCTTGTTGTTCCGTTTATGTTTACGCTTCTTATCCTTCTCTTTAGAGCTTTTATATCTCTTAGAGTTTCCACATCCCCATTGGACTGGAATGTTTTCATCTCTATCGTCTTGTCTTAACTTAAATTTCTGCATAGCTTTAGTAGCCATCTTTTGGTCTTTAAAAGCTTTTTGCTTATTCTTAAGTTGGTCTAAAACGAAATTAACTCTTTCACCCATAGAGTTATCCTTCATTTTATCGAATCCTTCAAAGGTTTCGTAATCCTTCATCAAAGTGTCTCCAATAAAGGGGATCTTTCTGAAGTACTCGTTTTTGAGGTCTTCACTCCTATCTTTGCATTGATAGTTGAGGTCTAGATACGAGTTAGAGAATTCTTCTATATAACTCAACTTACAGAGCAGTAATTTGCTTATCTTGGCTCTAGCAGCTTCTGTTTCTTTGTCTCGACTTAGTTGTTGGGTCTGACCTATACATTCTTTGTGAAGAAGCTAGACGTATCCGTCTACATTCCTCTTGTCTTTGTATTTGTCTAAGTATTCGGCTTTTAGCCGTTTTTCCTCATCATCATCTGCTTTAAAAAGGGTTTCGATGTAGAGTTTGACTCTTCCTTCTAAAGAGAGCTCTGCATATGCATGGCACTCTTCAGTGGTCCATTCCTTGTAAAACTCTTGAAGACTATATCCTTGACAATCTTCAAAAAGACAAACTACCTGAACCTACAAAGAGGAAGTTGACTAAGTCCGTTCAACACTCTAAGAAGTCCGACTCTCGTAAGCCAGAGAGATCTTAGGCCTCAAAATAAAATAGTCATAAAATAGTCACCCTCATAAAAGTAAAGCTACAGTACCTTTTCTGACATCAGTCTTTACTACTCGAAGACTTAAGACCATTCGGTAGCCACCTGTCTAAAAAGACAAAACTGCTTTCGGCCACAGTATCAATCACAAGACCACTTACTGTTGTTTTACTCTGGGTGAATGTAATCTTTTATTTTCCTCTTTTGTAAATGAGTTTGAAGTCCGGACTCTATATAAAAACCTCTCATTCTTTGTCCAAGACATCTCGTTCTTGAGTGAGAAAGTACTCATCTCCTCCGAAGAACAACTCTCCTCTCTCCGACTACTTGGATTCTACACCCCCTCTAAGGTTTTTATAAGTAAAGACTTGTATGGAAGGCTAAAGCCTAGGGGAAACCCAACGGCGAAGCCTTATTAATTTCCTTTCAGTCTATATATTTTATTCACGTTTAATATTATGTTTCCTTTTATTCCTGTTCATATATTCTTGTTCTCTCTTTTATTTGTTCAAAACTAAAATTATGCCAAGAAATATTGATTAGCTAAATAATTGAAAAGGCCGTAGTGAGCCATGGTGTTGTTATGTTCGAAGGAGCATTTAGCTTAATGCTCCCCCAACATCTCAGAAACCAAGGGGATCTGACCCGATCCTTTCTCTTTTCTATGTAAAAGAGATGCGCTTGAAAACCATTTTTTATCTTTACTTTTCATCACAGTAGATGTGCTTTGTGTTAAGATTGTGAGTTTTTCGCCTAGGAGGTCTTTGTGATCAACATTCCAAACCATGTATATTGGTATAATATGCTTGCGGGAGTCATCAACATGAATGTCTACAATGCTCAAGTCAAGACTCAAATACTTCAATGAGGGCATTGACGATGGGAGGCTTGTTGGAGTAGGGGATTTGGATACAGAAGGTTTTTCAAGAGGGAGATTCAATTGTAGCAATATTGTATATAAGCAGGATTGACTATGGATGTAGTAGACTGTGATTTTAGAAGATATGGAAGTTTTAGGTTCAAAAACAAGAGTTTGATTCTTTTGAATTTTGCTGATGGATTAGACTTAGTTACATTGTCTCAGATATTCAGCAAAAAGCTTAAATATCCAAGTCTAACTCGACTAACATGCATCAAAAGAAGTTGAGACTTGATTGAGAAACAAACCTTCAGATTGAGCTTTGTTTGGGCACCTCCAGTTGAAAGTCAGGCTGGCCCACAGACAAACTGTTCTGCTCTTGGATTGGGCTTGGGTTGGCCCCCAACCCGATCCAATCTGCTCAAATTGTACTCCTATAACTAGTAGAAGATGGATTATACAATATTTGGGGCTTGTCTTTAATGACTTCCTCTCCTCATTTACTAAGAATCTTGAGATTGACTGTTTCCACTAATGCACCCATGACACTAGTCAACACAACCCCCATAAGTTAGATTTTGTTGTGTAACTCCTTGGAGTTGACCACAACCTATTACAATGAAGCCACAACTTTTTCATTACTAGATCACCCTAAGGAAGTCTCCACTTGGATGACTTTACATGTTTTATCTCTCTTATCCTCAATGAGAGATGCCACGTGTCAAAACATGCACACAACTTGTTATGCATATGTTATTATCTAAAATATAAAAGTAGCTTTAAAAAGAAAAATACATCAAAAATTGCAGGGTGTATGTGCAAAAAGACATTTAACCAATTCTGAGAGCTCTGATATGTACCATTTCTATTATCTATCTCTGGTTTCCGATTGAGAACATTAGGCCACATGACCCAACACCTTCATTCTCCTATCTTCTTTTTTTTTAATCTCCTATCTTGAAGCAACTATCTTTCAAAAGTAAATAGCTGCTTACCTCATCAAAAACCAGGAGAGCCCCAATATCATCACAAGCACTACGCAAAAACTGTAAAAATTCCTTTGTGGCACTGTATATGCCCCCTTCACCCTGGATGGGTTCGACAAAAACTGCGGCCGTTTTGCTGTGTTGAATCAATTCTTTTGCAGATTGAATATTCCCATACTCTAGGAAGGTGACTCCAGGCATGACAGGTTGAAAAGGTGACCTGTATTGCTCTTTGCTTGTCAAGGCAAGAGCACCCATTGTCCTCCCATGAAAGCTATTAGTAAAAGAAATAAACTCCGTGGCTGGCTGTTTCTCATCAGGATGTAAAAATCTTTGGAATTTCCTCGCAAACTTAATAGCTGCTTCATTTGCCTCAGTTCCAGAGTTTGAGAAGAAGACACGATCAGCAAAAGAACAATCTACAAGACGTTCCGCAAGCTCCACCTGCAGCAGCACAGTATGCGCTTTTTAACCTCCATGAATAAAAATAATAATAAACCATCCTAAGAATCACCTATTCAACAAAGAGAAAATATCTAAAAAGGAGAAATCATTATTCTGTTAAACAAATGAGCAGTTCTTATTTCCATACTCAGTTATATATTGTTTATAATCCATTTTCTGAAACAAATTCAGAGAGGGGGATGTTCTTACAATTATGCACAATTTACTTTTTGGTTGAATTAACAGTTATTTCTTTTGCTATATTAAAATTATTTTTTTTTAAATCCTTCCTATGCAATTATAATTTTTTGATGTCTCATCTTAATACCGATAAGAAAAAGATGTATTTGTCTTGTTGACGATATTCCTGGTTCCGTGTGTTATTATGAGTTATGTCCCAACTAATCACATGTATTGCTGTTTGTCCATTTGGTAACAAAATAAAAATGTTGTACTCCTCATTCTGGAAGAAATAAAATTAGTCATTTTTTGTCATGAAAGCTGATCCTTCATATGTTTTCGAAGTGGAGATACATGTGCGGTTTAGAGATCCAAACACACGTTGTTCATCAGAAGTCCTCATCCTCCAGATCTCTAAGTGATCAACTTTTTTCTACTATATATGTAGAAGCTCTTCTCAGCTCAAGCGTGGATGTTTCTCTAGTTTTGAGGTTCTACCAAGTAAATAAGTAAATATAATGAATTTTTTCCTTCCCCTTATAATATTTTCTTCTTATATGGAAAATGGAATTTTATTGACGTCCATAAAGATGTGTCTTCAACTGCATTGGTGCATGGTGTAAAAAATTACAATCTTGAGCACAAAATCTTTGTTATCCAACATTTTTTTCTGGGCAGTAAGCTGCTTGCAATGGGTTTAAGCCTTGTTGGTCAAGGGTCTTGAACACAGACATTAATATTCACAATAAGACCTTACTGAGCACAAATTTTTTGTTTTCCTAGATGCAGTTACATGGTAAATCATGTTGCATTATGAACCAGGTAAATCAGAAACCGATGGCATGGACCAGAAATTGATGTTAATTATTACTTGATGATTCATCTAAACCTTAGGCCAAGCCTTCTTCAATTTTACCTCCATCCAACAAGTTCATCTTCAAAGAGATGATGACCTTGTTTTTCTCTAGCTATCACCCAACCTATAATAGCTTTTACATTTAAAATAAGATGCACGTTGAAAATTTTACTAATGTCCACATACAGCATCCCAAGATAGCTGTCTACATAGGAGAGCAAAAGCAACACCATATTGCGAGGTGGCAATAAGGATGTCCTCTTGAAGGTTCTAGCGAGCCAAATGGAATTAGAAATCTAAGAGAATTGGGCCGGCGGTAGCAGGTATAGGGGATGTTGGTTAATTCAAAATAATCCTCTAAAATCCCCTTTTATCTTCCTCAAGTAACCACTTTAATCCCACTAGATTAATGATCAAATCCAGGAGGCACGTAAATTATTAGGCTTAGGCGCTTAGCTCCGTCTTAACTTTAGTTCAAAATAGGTTGAGTAAATCCCTTCCTAAATCTGTTTTTAGGTTCTCTTTTGTATATTAGTCAAGTTCAATCTGTCAGAGACTGAACAAACCCATTAAAATAGAAGAATGCTTGGGGTTAACATACCAAGATTGTTGTTGTTTGGATGCAAGGACAAGATGTCCTGATCTGAATGGATTCTGTAATACATTTTCCAATGATTAACTTAAACAGTGATCCTTCTTGTTTGGTAACAAGGACTGATGTGTTCTATGGATGGTTTCTTAGTGGCTGTTTGGATAATTTTTCTCTCTTCAGTCAAGTAGGAACACTGACTAGACTGTAGGTCTCTGTCCTTCTCAAATTTCGATAGATCTGTTTAATAACAATTTTTTCCTCAACCAGACTGGTTCAACCACTAAGAATTAACAACTTAGATCGTTTTGGAAACATTCTTGAAGCTACCGAAGATTCGGAAGCTCTGATGACTGATATTCTAGAGAGTATATCTCAATCTGGGCTAAACTCAGAGATTCTGAATCGTCTCCTTCCTCAAACCAGAATAGATTCTGGTCCAATCCAAATGCTTGGCTTCAGATCTTCTAATGGAGGTCTGGTGGTTCTCTTCTGAGAGTTCTCTTCTGAGATAATTTATGTCATCTATTCTTCTGAACGAGCTCTGGTCAGGTCTCAGTCCGACAAGGGTCTGGAATCTTCTCTGCCTGCAACCCAATAAGTTGGCTTTGACAAAACAACATTACGGCAGTCCCCCCCTCCTCTCCTTTTAGAAGAGAACCAGGTTTTGGGTAGTGGATAACCCCACAATCTGTAACCGATGTGCCATTTGGACGATTACGATTATTGTACATGTGCATGCACTAAGCCACTAACTCCTTGGGAGCCATGATCTACGCTTCTCAAGGAATATCACGAGGAGTCACCCGCCTAGTTGCATGGATCGGACAGCTCAAATCAATCCTCACGGTTACTCAGTGGAGATCAATCGATCATTCACACCCCTCCTAGGTGTGGGGACACGTGGCCACTTGTGGACACAAATACACAATATATCATCACGCCGATGGATGGCTCTCAAGAACTCAAAGCAAGAAGCGATCTCAATGCAACTCTGACAATGTGTAGGTGCAAAGTGTGAAGTGCGTCTAAAGTGCTAGTGCGACTAAACCTTTACCCGAGCCCGAGCCTAAGCCTGTGCTCCTTGTGAGGGCAGCTCACTCGAGCACACCCATGTAAGTGGGCATACTAGAAAACATAAGTCTTGGGATGTGAGCAATTAATAAGCTCAAGAGTTTTGACTTCCATATGCAAGTTTTTTTTTTGGATCAATAAACCAGAAATTGCATTAATCAAAGGAAAATACAATTACAAAGAAGATTTTACAAGAGAATAAATTCAAAGCCAAAGGAGAAAGGCCTCCCCCAAAACCTAGACACAGAACACACCATAGACTAACTCAAACCAACATAGTACCCAGATCCACCCTATCTCAGCGGATGAAAATCCATTCTTCCACTAGCCTGTGGATACGAAGACAAATGCGAGGTAGGGAAGAGAGAGAATCATTAAAGACCTTCCTATTACACTCTCTCCAAATCGACCAATAGATGGCACTAGGGAGAACCGACCAGATAGCTTCCCGCACTCTATCCGCACTTACCAAAGACCAACAGGATAAGAAGCTCAGAAAGGAAGACCAAATCCACCCCTACTCAGAAAAGGAAGAAACTCCAGATCTCACCCACAATTGGGCAATGAAGCAGCAAATGATCCACCATCTCTTCCGCTTAGAGGCATAAGAAACAGCGGTTAGCCAAACTCCACCCTCTATTTTGCAAGTGTTCACAAGTAAGAATTTTATTCAATGTCGCATTCCATAAGAAGAAAGATAACTTAAAGGGAATATCTGGTTCTACACATGTTTTAAAATATCGATACGTATTGACCGATACAGGCCGATATGTATCCTGTTTGGAGCTACTCAATACATTGGTACACTGGAAAAAAAAAAACTCCCCCATATCAGACCGATATAGGCCCGATATGCGAGATTTTTCAATTAATTTTTTCCTTCCATTTACACTAGGATCTACAGCACAGACCTGATACGCACAACTTATTTATATAAATATTATTTAATTAAATTAATATCACTTTCATTTACTTAAGATATTAATATGCAAATAAGGTTATCCCCCCATTTAAATTCAATAAAAATTATCTCGATCCAAATTCTTGAAGAATAAAAAGTCAACTTTCAGTTCAAGAACAAAATCCTCTTTTTAGCACCTTTTAGGGACTGGTTCAAAATTTCAACTTTCGAATGATAAGATATTTCTCAAATATCAAAATTTCATAAACTTTATTATATCAAAAATTACCAAAACCCAAAAGTTTGGCAAAAAAAGTCTCATACTTTAGTCTTTAAAATATTTTCATCTACATGATCAAAAAATCAACTAACAATGTAACAGTTCAGGCGTTTAGCATAAAAAGACATACATTAAGCTTAAAATTTATGGTTGTAATTCAACACATTCTTATTTAACTCATTGAATATAAGGTTTACTATTTAAATTGTTTTTCTTATACTTAGCTAAGTGACTATGCTTTGTATTTTCATACCTTCTTATCAGCACAACATCCACACATTTTTTTACTTATAAAATTCTCAACTTTCATATGTATGGTTATAAACATAATTAGAGATCTTCATTTAGTATGTTAATAACTTATATTTGCATTAAAAGAAATTTTATGCAAAGTATCCAAGTTTTTTATTGCGTATCCAAGCATTTCTTAGCGTATCCTGATTTTTTCCGTCGTACCAATCCGATATGGTCCGATACGTCGATACGTATTTTTTTTTGACTTACTGATATGGCAACCGATACCGATATTTTGAACCATGGTTCCACACAAGTCTATGAGGAAATGGAGCACAAGGTGCTGACCCAAAAGATTGAAACAATGATCTCACTGAGAATCTGCCAGCATTGCCTCTGGACCAAATCCTATTGTCTCTGCCTTGGAGACTCAAAGGGGGGCACCTAAGACGTAAAAGAAGCCGACCCAACTCCTCTATTTCCCAATCATTCAGATCTCGCCTCAAAATCATGCACCACACCACCCCCTCATTTCTCAACTCGGCATAGTTCCCCACTAAGGCATCCTGATTAACCGCTAAAAGGAAAAGGTTATGGAAGTCATCCTCTAACTTCGTGGAGCCGCACTATAAGTCTTTCCAAAACCGAACCTCTAAACCTACACCCACCTTGAATTGAGCTCCACTAAAACCAATGAGAAAACGCCCAAGGTTCAGATTTCCTCACAACTATTTGTGGTACCTATAAAGGCTTATAGACTAAATCCGATAATAGACATTATATAGGCTCTACAAAAAAATCATTAAATAAAATAGTTTCAAATAAATCACAAATAACAATGGGCATGGAAGGAGCAAATTTTTAAAAATTCACTCCACCTTGTTACGACCCTATGTGGCAGAAGACGATTTTCAGAATGTTCTTCCTTGGGCCTCTGACAAGATCAAGAGCCTATGCCAGCTTGCTAAATAATATGCTCAAGTTGTTCAATGGACTGAAAATGGTACTATGCTCACAAATTAGCCATTCAACAATGATTGGCTAATTGTCATTCTTTGTGCACAGGGAAATTACTCAGTGCCAACAATTCGTATTTAATAACACTTCTTAACTATCATAATAAAAAATAACAATTGGGGGGGGGAAGAAGGATAAGCACTATAGCTTGATCAAGAGCAGCAAACCAGTTGGGTTTAAGTTTTTTTCTAAAAATATTAAATGACTAAAAAACACATTTGTTTTATGGTGAAGAAAAGCTGATGACAAAGCATACAACCTTGTGATGTGTCAGACGACGATGCATACAGCACTTGGCCTAGAGTAAAGATAGACTCAAATTTTAACTATTTAATTGTAACCGATAAAGGAGTCTTGATGTGTATTATTCTGGTGACAATGATTTGTTTATTTGCTTTTGCTCACCATCAGAGTATACCACACACAAACATATAGACCCAAAATACAAACAAAAACTATTGTATGAATAAATATTTTGTGTAGAACATAAGAATGTATATGTACAACAAAGAGATAAAAACAATAAACTTTTAGCTTATTTTTATCACCCCGCTTCAAAACGTCAAATAAATATTATTGCATTTCAACAGCCATTGATCAATACAAACAAAATATTTTTAGCTTAATTTTTACCACCCCTTCAAAACATCTGATACAAATTGTTAGCAGCGACATTTCAACAGTCAAAGATCAATATATTAACAGATAAAGAATGAAAACTAATCCAAAACTGAGAAATTTCTCACCTGAGGGAGAGAATAGTAGACGTTGCTGACATGAGTGAGAGTGTGTGCCTGTTCAATAACTGCATTCAACCAGTCTGGGTCACCATGGCCAAGTGCATTCACTGCTATCCCTGAGGTCAAATCCAAATATTCCCGCCCTTCAACATCATACAATTTACATCCCTTGCCACGCGATAGAACAATTGGGGCTCTAGCATAAGTTCCCACCAGAACTCTCGCTTCCGTCTCCATAACTAGCTTACTCTCTTTAAACCCTAATTTCTCAGAATTAGCAGAAACTGGTATTTGCACATCCAGATTAAGGCATGCAGAAATTCTTCGAGCATCAACTCGAACAAAAGATCTTCCTTTATCAAGCTTAAACAATCGAGGAAGATGAGCCGCTGGAGAAACTGGATTGTGGAGAGAAATATTCATGGAAGTCATCTTCGAGATACGATCACTCTCTTTCTTCTCTAATTAACCAACTCAAACCAGGTTTTATCAAGTTCTGACCTAATTTATAAGATTCAAAAGGGGGAGGATTCAATTTCGAGAACAAATTCGTTATGAAATTATCGAATGCAAAGAGGCATAAAATCCAATTAATTACAAAGAGAAGTGGATTTGATGCCCTATTATTGAGATTAATGGAGGAGGCTAACGTGAAGTCAAATTCTTCGCAAAAAAAAAAATCTCACCTTTCTTCCGGACTTGAAAGAGAGTTTAGGGTTCCCTTCTGAATCAGCTGCAAAATGCCTTCGACGTTTCAGAACAAGAAGAGTGCTAGCCCAGACGCAAATTTCAAGACTCTCATTGTGGGTGTATCGTTGCAAAACGGAGAAGATATTGAAAAGTTGCTTTAATTTTGATAATAAAGTCGCATATCTAAATTACTGGTAAAGACATTAGTCACACAGTCGGGATTCGGGAATAATAGAAAAATTCAAAAAATTCAGAAAAATACGAGAAAAATTGGGATTCGGGAATAATTCAGCAGATCAAGTTTAGAAAAATTTAGGAAAAAGTTGGGGAAATAATTTTTTTTAAATAATTATATTAAATAAAAATATGATATTAATTAATATATCTAAATGTAACAAATTCATTACATATTATACAATATAAGTAGCTAATTGTCAACAATAATATGTTCATAATATCATTTCAACATCCAATTCATTTCAATTTACAACAAAGTATCAAAATTTACCAAGACATCATCAACTCTTAATATTATCAACAATAATATGTTTATAATATCATTTCAACATTCAGTTCATTCCAACAAAATATCAAAATTTACAAAGACATCATCAACTCTTAAGATTAAAAACAAAAGACTGATTGTTTATCCTTACAATTAGTATTACAAAGTACAACCGACTACAAAATAAACTCATTTATCACTTGAATTTATCAATCACAGAAAAGTTGCATCATAATCTAGATAATCAATAGGTGCACTCTCTTCATTCTCTAAACTTTCACTGTGATAACTTTGTCAACAACTCTAGCTTGTACTAAAACACATCGTTCCAGATTAAGCTGCGCAATTCAGCCATGACTTTTTGCTACAGTGTAGACCAAAATGAAGGCACTTATAAAAGATAGTTAAATTTGAGTTCTATCCCATATATTCTTCCTTTAAAGATATAAGAAATATAGGCTGCAATTCTACTCAACAAAAAATGCTCATTTAAAATGTTAAAATTGAAATTCGTTCAACTACTTCACCACTATATTAGCCCTAACAATCAAACAACATGAGGGAATGCTTGTATTACTATATTAGCCCTAACAATCAAACAATATAAAAAATGTTGACATACCTGAATCTGGTCAGAACCATAAGTTGTCAAGCTCGTATTCCCTTGTATTGCTTCATTGGCAATGCTTGAAGAGATAAAAGCCCTAGGAGAAACCTTATTTCTCAGCAAAAAAATGACTCGAGACCCTTTTAAATCGAAAATTCGTCCTGAAACAGAAGCAAAGATTGTTTGTAGGGCTGTATTCGGGCCGGGCTTGGCCAAGCCCGACTCGGCTTGAAGTAGCTTGATCGAGGCCCGAAGCCCGGCTCGGCCCGAAAATAGGTTCGATTGTGCGGCCCGAAGCTCGGCCCGAAAAAAAAAAATTGGCTTGAAGCCCGACTCGGCCCGAATTGATTCAAGCTCAAGTCGGGCTTGGCTTGAGCTCGGCTCGAATCCCTTTTTTTTTTTTAAATAAAAATTTATATTATTTATATATATAATAATGATATATATAAATAATATATATATATTTATTTTTTAAAATAATTTTCGAGCCGAGCAGAGTTCGGGCCGAGCCGAACCTCAATCGAGCCGGGCTTCGAGCTGGGCCGAGCCACACAGGGGTGGGCTTGAGCTTGGCTTGAATTGGCTTTCGGGCTTTTTTTTAGGCTTGGCTTGGCTTGTTCGAGCCCAAAATTTCGGGCCGATCTCGGGCTGAACCAGGCCGAGCCAAGCTGCACCAACGGGCCAATCGGGCTTCGTGCAGCCCTAATTGTTTGAGGAAAAAAAATGGATAAGGACTAATGAAAACTTCAAAAGAGTGAAGAAGAGGGAAGAGAGGAACAACAGGACGATGAGAGAGAGAGACTGTGAAATAGAACTGACTGTGAGAGTGGAGAGTGGGCTTACTAGTCGAGAGACTGTCGAGATGTTAGAGGCGAGAGGACCTTTTCCTCTTCTTCTTCTCCTTCTCTTCTGAAATCGCTAATCAACGTTGAATAGAAACCCTAAGACTATTTTGTTGAGATAAGTACCGATTAGTCACCCTAAATCAAAAATATCACCTAAAAGGACATGGTTTGAAAAGTTTTACCAAATAGGGTATGTACTCCAATTTTACCCTTATCCGTATTGGGTTTTATATGCGTAGCTAAGGGGTTAATATGTCAAAAGCATACCCTATTAGGTAATAAAAATACAAAGTATGCTTTTTTTGATAAATATGTTAAAAGCATGCCTTTTTAGATAATAAAAATGCAAACCATGACCTTTTAAATACAAAACATTTTTGCCCCTAAGCATGTTAAATACAAAAAAAAAGGGACGATCGTTCAAAACGCGAATCACGCTATTTAAACGCTAAAAACGCGCTTTTCACGTTCAAATCGCGAATCGCCAATTTTTTCAAAAAATCACGATTTAAACGGTGATTTAATCAATTATGTAATAATCCACGATTTATACGCGATTTTTTCAAAAAAATTGGCAATTTTTATGACTATGGTAGAGACCCGTGCGATGCACGGGTAATATTTTAAGAAAATCTAACATTAAATAGTATTATTTATTTATTTAAATATTAAATAATATATGCGCGAATAATAATTTACAAATATCTGAAATTAAATAATATTATTTATTTAGTTAAATATTAATGTAAAATTTAATAAATTTTATTTTTAATAATATAATTTTATTTATATTTGATAGACTTATTATTTATAATAATTAATTGATTTTATAATAATAATTTTTTATTATTTTAATAATATTTAATAGAAAATCTTAAATTTTAAAAAATTTAAATCCTCTATAGTAGTCGGGCTTGATCAATCAAGACTGAATATGGTGGGACAGTTGCCGTCATGCTCCTACTACACTTATTTACCCAGTCAACCCAATCAAGCAAATCACCCACTCAATTTTTTATTTATTTATTTTTTTGATGGGAGATAATGGAAACATTACAAGATAACCGGACTAGGATGAGGATTCCTTGAAGCTAGAATCCTCCTGCAATTCCAAGGCTTTAACATATGAACACGGTAGTCTTCAGACCCACAATTGCTCAAGCTATGACGGGCAATCTTGTGCGCAAAAGAATTTTCTCTCCTGTTGATATGGAAGATAGAATGGTTGGGTATCTTTAGTATTTCTTTCCTGATATCCCCCAATATTACCGCTATCTCAGAAGGACTCTTGATGTGCATCTGTTGAGTAAGCTTAACTAATTCTTCAGCATCCAAGTAGAACGCCACTTGCTGCCAACCATGAAGGATCCTGAGAGCAATCGCATTCCGACTACACCCTTTATTGTTTAACAGTAACTTAATATATAGAGTTACTAATGTGAAAGAGTTGAGACCCAATTCACGTGAAGGTAAGCTCCTGGAGAGAGAACAAAAGTATTAAGGAAATCAACAAATACATAAAAAAATGCAAACTCTAACCTTGTTTTGCTGATCTTGAACAAAATAGCATATAAACAACACGTCTTTAGCAATGCAGATAATGAATTAAAAGGATGAGAAAAATGAGCAAACACCCGGTATACACATAGAAACAATATATAAATAATCACTGGAATATGGGTTTTTTTCGAATCCATAAAGAATTTTTAATTAAAAGAACTGATGACCTAAAAATTGTGTTTTTGACAGTATATATGAGAAATCAAAGTTTTTACAGCAGATTGTAGGAAAAATCAAATCTTTGTCATATGAAACAGATAAATTATACAAACATAGATAAAATCATAGGTATTAATTCTATTTGACTGGATATGCTTAATTAGAAGAAGAAGAAAAAGTAACCTTTTACAGCAAATCTCTGCTAATGTCACTGGCTATAGAGCAAATTCCACTCAATAAGAGTCAAGTAAAAATCAGTTCTTATCATCAAGAACATGCAATCACTATAGCCTCCAACCACTTTGGAGAAGGCATTGTACAAAGGCTGCCAAGGTAATTTGGCTTTTACCATTATATATTGGTCTTGTGGTGGAATGGACGGTGCACGATCTATCAACCATATCACTTGATGAAGTGGGGTCATAACTTTGATTCTTCTGAATTTATTCTTCTCCTCATTAATTTCCAGATGTAGACATGAAAGCTTTCATGTGTTGAACAATGACTACAATTGTTGGAAAAGTGTATGCCATTTGTTGGAGTACTGCAGCCAATAGAATAGATTTCTTATACCCATTAATAGATTCAACAAAGAGGCGAGAATCATATGAAATTTTTTTCCTCGCGATAAATATACAAATATTTTGCATTCGAAGGTGATTGATTTAGTAGAAATATATTGAGATTTAAAGTAGAGATCTATTAATACTAATCTATATGATTTGAGATAACTCTTCATAAAAATTATGTCGTTTGAGGATAAAGGAAAGAGTCATTAATACTAATTTATACGTTTGAGATAACTCTTCATAAAATGATCAGTGTGACACGTGTCATAAAATGAGAATATTATAACCCTATGTGGTGAAAGGAGGAGGGGAGGAAAAAGTTTGCCTTATATTTAGTTAATAGATTAGTTCTACCAAAAGAAAAAAGTCGCATATCTTTAGGGGTGGCAAATGGCAATTGGGCTGGACTGGCCCGAAAGCCCAATTGTTCTGCCCGAAGTTTGGGTGGGCTAACTTTTCTTTATTTTGGTCTGGATTGAGTTTGGATAAGAATATAGGTTCAAAGTAAATATTGGGCTGAGCTTGGGTTGCCCTTAGCTCAGCCCGAATTCAGCCTGCCATGAACTAAAGATATTTTAATATTTTTATAGAGTAGTGATAGGCAGTGTTGTCATAACCGAATTGAACCGACCGGTCGAACCGGTGGAACTGGGATCCCTCAAAACCGGGATATTTTAAGAACCGATGGGACCAGTTAAAACCGATAGAACTGGTTGGGAACCGATCAGAACCGAAAAATTTAGGGGAAAAAACGAAAAAAAAAAAATTGGTAAAAAGTACACAGTCAAACCGGACCGGTTGAATCGGTGCAACCGGGAACTGACCACTATACCGATTCGATGCCCGGTCCGGTTTTGACAACACTGGTGATAGGTGTACCTGAGATCTCCATTTGCAAACCTAAGGCTGGTTCTCATTAATCCACGCCCTACTCTTAAATACTCACCAACTGTGGTGAGAATTTCAAAGTGGAAAATTGGATGCTAAATTAGCCGACATGGATCAACATGATTGGGTGATCATTAACCATCCGGTAACGGTTTTATTTGTATTTATGAGTGTCTGGGCACAATTGTTGTCATGCTTATGCATGCATATTTGTACTATATATTTGGGAAGATATTGAAAATCTCTCTTAATTTTATTTCCAAAAATGCAAGATTACGCTGTGTAAAACATTCATTAGGTATCATGCCTTTGGCTTAATCCCCTCTATAAATTGCCCATTTGGGGTCTCTTGACTCCTTAACAAGTTTGCACCTTTCACATATCTAACCTCCTTAAAGTGAGTTGTTCTTTCTCTATCTCTCCCCCTTTTTTTTTTTAATGTTGGATTCAAATCCATACTCTCTTTGCCTCCCTACAAAATGATTCAGTACTTACTCTCTCCATTTATCAACATGCATGTTGACTCATTATCTGGTTTGGTATTTTACCGTAAAGAAAACGGTTTAAGGACATGTGAATTGGGCTAGTGATCTATCATATTATTCGGATCGAGTTAAAGTTTACTAACTTGTAAGGCTAGTTTTTTTTTTTAAACGTTAAGTGGGTGAACCTAAAGGTACATAAATCTTAACCACATTTAAGGAGTGTCAAAAGGAACACATGGCGACCTTAGGGGTGTAACCAGGCTTGGGGAGTCCTGTTACCGTTGAGAATTACAAGTCATGATTTAAATATTACACTTAAATAAATAAATAATTAAAAAAAAAAACGGAAGTGCATTATCCAACTCGTGTGAAGACTATGGTCTGTGTACTTGTGTTTAGAGTGTGTTTGTTATTTGTGTTACTTGATACCCTTCTAACCCCAAAAATAAAATAAAAATCGGTATTAAGAGTTAAGACAAAAGCAATTGAGAACTCAAAGGGAAGACAGAAGTAGAATGTTAAAGTAGTTAATCCTCAAAAAAAAAAAAAAAAAAAGATATATCATTTCTTTGAATTGGGAATGAAAAGGTAAAGAAGTTTGGTATTAAATACAATATTTGAGGTGTAAAAATAGAATTAGGCATGTGAGCCTCTAATACCAATTCTGGTGTTAGGAGCGGACAGAGGATTTGCGCTCAATGAAATGCAATGACAAAAATAGTATTTTCCATTTCCCTAAGTTTTCATTGGTGTCACCGTGTTAGCAACCATTGCACCATCCCCAAGGCCCCATGAATGGAGCCCTACTTATTTATTAAAAGAAGAAAAAGATACAATCAAGAGGGGGCATAAACCTTACGGTCCTTACCTCAAACACACAATATTAACATCTTAAGTTTGAAACACGCCAAAAAAATCAAGAATTACACAAGCTTTAGACAGCATTTAGAATTGACTCAAAGAATTGAATTCTATAGAATTAAAATTCATTCTATAGAATTTATAATTCTACCATATGGATGCATTACTGATTAAATGGAATTCAAATGCAAAAAATTTAATTTCATCATTTTGATGAATAAAATTATGTAAAAATAATTTCAATATAATAATAAGGATATATAATTATGTAATTATTATATTTAATAAATTTAAATATTATTATAATTTATAATTATTAATGTTTTATATTTATTTTATAATTATTTTATATATTAAATTATATATATATTTGATATTTAGTAAATATTAAATGTAAATTTAAATTTCTAATTTGAATATAATAATAAGGATTAACAATTATATAAGTAATATATTAATTAAAATTTTAAATATTGATATAATTTATAAATATTATTATTTTATAGTTAATATTATTTTACGTATTAAATTTTAATTTACATGAGATAATAATAACTATAAATTATAATTATATTAAATATAAATATTATTATAATTTACAATTATTGTTATTTTATTTGCTAATTAATATTTATATAAATTATTTAGTAAATATTAAATATAAGTTTAAAACCACTATTTGAATATAATAATAAAATACATAATCATGTTATTAATATATATTTATTGAATTTAAATATTCGATTCTCTTCCACTTGTTGGCCACCCTTTGGGATTTTCCCCTTCTTTTTTGTTGTTGTGGATTGGGGGGTTTTGCACATGCCTGAGGAATTTAGTCAGGTGCTCTAAGAGGCCTGGACACCCACGTTGCCCAAAAAAAATAGGGAAACTCTTACATAATCAGAAAATATTAGAGGGCCATCAACTAACAAATTTGAATTGATTGCCACTAAATATGTTTTAAACCGAATTGAGGACAAGGGTTACTCTCTTAAACTATAACATGCTTTTACTAGTAGTTAGGGCTGTCAAAGGGTAGAGTTGGGGGAGGGCAAGGGTTAGCCCTAACTCTGCCCTTACTTATAAGGGCAAGACTCTAACCATGACCCTTCAATGGCCTGAATTGACTAGGCCCTAACGTTGCCCTCAAGGGGCGGGAAAGAAAAATGATTAAAAATAAAAATTCAAGATGACGATTTTTTTTTCTACACCGATTGTCAATCCAACAAATCAATCATTTAAAATAAAATAAAATAATTATAAAAGTAAAATAAAGTAAATATAATAATAAAACTAGATAAAATAAAACCTATCTTAACAACAAACTAAGGTTGTAATCAAAGTGTTAGAGATAATTACAATGTTAGGGTTAGGGAATTAATAAATTAGGGGCTTAAGGTTAGGGCTTCAAAGGATTAGAATTATAATTTTAAGAGATTGAAGTTAGGGTAGGGCTGTCAAATGTAGGGTTGAGGTAGGGCAGGGGTTAGCCTTAACCCTCGCCTGGTCCTTCAAGGGTCTGGACTGACTAGACCCTAACCCTGCCTTCAGGTGTAAGGTACCTTGTTAAAGGTTTTTTTTTTTGTTTGATAGGTCTACTGAAAGGGTGTGGCTCCGGAGCTTACGAAATTAACTGACTGCCATTCAACATATGTTTTAAACTGAATCGAGGAAAATAGGGTTATCCTCATCAAGCTATCACAGCCCATTTGATATAAGTGGGGGTGAGGATAGCCCATTTGATATAAGTGGGGGGTGAGGCACAACCTATTACTTTTTTCAGGATCAATGGTAATAGAAGTGGGGTGAGGCAAAACCTATCACTTTTTTCAGGTTCTCTAGTGGTAAGACGTATTCCCTAGAGGACTCGAGTTCGAGTTCGAGTTCGAGGTGTGCCTTTTGAGAGGCCTCCTTTTAGATAAAAAGACTATAAAAGGAAAGAAATAAATATGTAATACATTATATGGTAAATTATACCGACTTTCCCTAAGGTTTGGTGAAATTTCACAAACCTCCCCTCTAGTTTCTGAAATTATACTACCCTCCCATGTCGGCTGTCAGGCTTGTCAAGTTACAACCATTACTCTTTTACAATTTTACCCCCATTGTTTGAGGAAACACAGCTAGGGGTGCACAGAAGCTGAGCTAGCTCGATGGCTTGGCTCGGTTTGGCTCCTAAGCTTAACACATGTCCTCTTTGACATTCATTATTGTGGTCAAGATTCACTCATCCCTAGGTTAAATAATCTAACCTTAGTTTTAGAAAAAAAATATATTTTTTTAAATTAACCACATGAGTAAGTGAATTATAAGCAAGGTTAATATTTTTAAATTTTTTTTTTTTCTAAAAACTAAGGTTAGATTATTTAACTTTATGGATGAGTGAATCTTAACCACGATTAATAGATGTCAAAGAGGACATGTGGCAAGCTTGGGAGGTGTGCATGTACCAACATAATGCACAATGCATGCCATCACTCCATCTAACCTTGTTCTTTTTTCTTTTTTTTAAATCTTAGGTTGATTATGCTTAACCACAATTAAAGGAGGCTCTACAAGCCTCCACATGTCCCTTTTAACACCCACTAACTGTGGTTAAGATTCACTCACCCCTATGATTCATCCATCTAACCTTGATTTTAGAAAGAAAAAAAAATATTAACCTTAGGTTAATTATGCTTAATCACATTAAAGGGTCTCTATAAACCGCCATGTGTCCCTTTTCATACCCACTAACTATGGTTAAGGTTCACTCACCCTAGAATTCATCTATCTAACCTTGGTTTTTTAGAAAAAAAAAATATATTTACTTTACGTTGATACTATGAACCTTAGTCTTGGAAATATATATTAACCTTAAATATATACTTACCGAACCCAATTATCATTTATTTTAGTGTATTAACTGATTTTATCTTTAAGAAGGGTAATTTAGATATTTTAAAATGTTTAAATGATGACATTATCAAAATCCATCTATGTAAGTAACGGCCAACTAACGGATGGAGGTATGTGTTACAGACAACTGAGGTTTCCGAAATTTCACCAAACCTTAGGGACGAGCAAAAGAAAAAAAAAAGGAAAAAAATGTAATTTCTAACTTTATTTTATTGTGACTTGTGAGCCTTTTCAGCCAAGGACATTAAAAAAGTATCAACTACCAAGCAGATTGTTACTATTTATTTTTTATTCCCCATGTTTTTAACTTTTTATACTGATCTTTCCTCACATTATTTTCACTCTGGCTCTGCTTGTTTGGAGGGAAAATAGATGACGGAAATTATTTCCAAATTATTTCCAAATGAAAAGAATCCTTTTGTATGTTTGGTATCCTAAAAAGTATCTGTATGGGGTTGATGAGATATTATGAAATTTTTTATAATATCACAAGCATGATATCAAAATTTGCAGGGAATTTTTTTTAACATATCAGAAGCATTCTTTTCCTTTGGAAACAATTTCACACACTATCACAAGCATTATTTTCCCTCTGCCATGTAAAAAATTTGCATCCTTTCATACTTCATATCAGCCATAGCACATCACAACAATCCCATTTCTGATTCTGTATTTTTTGGCAAAGTCCATCCAGCATGGAGTAGCAGTCATGAAATTATCACAACACAACATGGCAAAGGAAACATTATTTTCCCTCTGGCATGTACAAAATTTGCATCCTTTCGTATGAATATCAGCCATAGCATATCAGAACAGATATCTGACTGGAGTTGATGATACAATCCGATTTCTGATTTTGTATTTCTTGGCAAAGTCCATCCAACATAGAGTAGCAGCCATGAAATTATCACAACACAACATGGCAAAGGAAAAGATATAAAGAAAAAGGAGTGAGTGCAAAACCAGGGAGAGGTTAACTAATGCAGAAGATATAGAACGGTACCGACGAGAAGAAGAACGAAAGAAAGCATGTATTCCATTAGAAAACACTGAAAACAGATATAGATTGATGACGAAGATGCACAAACCAGTTGTCGAGCTTTGATCCAATGGCGATCAGCTAGTATAGCAGTAATACATACTGGATATGCAAAGGAAGGAACTTGTTAATATTTGAAGAAGGGTATATACATATTGTTAGTGTTACTGTTACTTCTCTGTATTCTTCTAACAATTGAAGAAAATGTAAATACATATTTCAAGAGTACTGTTATTTTCTGTATCCTTCAAATCTCCGCATATGTAAACAGAAGAAAATGTCCACATAATGTTAAATAACCCACTGCATTCTCATTTCTATAAACCTATTGGCTTACTGCAGTCAGTCAATTAAGTTCCATGGGAAATGCTACTCACAGAGCCCTCCTTCTCCCCTTCCATTATAATATTATTATGAAAAGGAAGCTATAACGAGTCAATTTACCATTGTCAGCAAACCCCAACCACTAGAAAGTGGATTTGAGCCATCTTCCCCTTCCCCCTTCTCCACAACTCAAGTGGCGAACCCTGAGCATCATCGGGAAACTGACACCCCCTTGAATTTATTCCATGCTGTCACACATGGTAAGCCATACCCACTTCAATCAGGGAGGTGTGTGGGATCCCAAGCACAGTTGCAGGGCGCCTGCAGTTCTGCCTCAAGAACCCATAGACAATGTCAATGGCAAACTTTTTTACAAATGACGATGATTCTCTAGCTACAACACATGTATTACCCATCATGTATGCCACCCCAGCTTCCCTTGCATCTACCAATTCCTTCACCTCACTCACTCCCTCATTGTTGAACCCCACTTTCTTCTGTTGATCCACCACCGGCCTCGATGGCTGCCCAATCACTGCCATCTCTCCTCCACGGGATCCAAACCCACCTCCCTCATCAATCTCACGTTGCAAAAACTCTGTCAACTTTGCAATCAGCTGGCTCTCAAACTCATAGCTGTCCCTCCTTACATCCTTGTAACCATACCTGACAACAAACTTAAACAGATGAAACTCTGGTGGGCCAATGCGTCCGATAAGGAACCGCTCACTGGCCGGAACTTTTGGAACTGTCAAGGACTGCAGGGTCACAAAGATGAGGATCCGGTGAAAGGCAGGAAAGTTGGTGACGAAATGAGAGAACATGGGTGGGATCCCAGATACCATGTTGGAGTAGATTAGACCAATTCCGGGAATACGAGTTATGCCCAGGCTCGGTCCAAGGCTCAGGAACCTCTCCAAGCCTACCTTGTTCTGCAACTCAAATGAATGTTTTTTGGAAGTCCCGTAGTGCCAGATAGACATCACAGACAAGATTACTAGAGAGAGGAGAAGGGGGATCCAGCCTCCTTTGTGGACTTTGGCGAGGCAAGCAGAGAAGTAGAGGAGCTCTAAGCATCCAAAAACAATTACAAATATGGCTGCCACCAGAACAGATCGATTCCAAACCGTAACAATGACGAGAAACATCAAGCAAGTGGTAACGAACATTACAGTGATCACAGCAAGACCTGAAGAGAACATCAATGGGATCAAAAAGCTATTTTGTAAGGAGAATAAGTACCAAGTTACAAATATTCATAGCAAGATTGAGCCACATGAATGGGGTACTGTTCAATTGGTTAGGACTGACACTTATATAACTTTTTCTTTTGATTCAGTTGCAGTAGTATGAGATAATTTTCACAAGATTGCAACCACACCCATGAGGAGAAACCCTTGAAGTTCAATTACACAACCACTTAGAAATTGAGAAACTTTTGTTTTACTGTCACTTAAGAAAAAAAAAGGCAAGGTCAGTGATTTTTTCTGATGCTTTTCTCAGAGGTAAGACTAATCACAGAGGCATAGTAAGGGTATTCACAACGACACACCATATGGGTTTCTTATATATATATGTGTGCGTGTGTGTGTGTGCACATGGGCCAAGGCAGGTCCAGACAAGGCTTAGCCCAGGACCTAAGGAGACAGTACCAAGTCCCAAACTGTGCCTACCATGGATTAAAATAACTTGAGCATAGCCTGAACTAAAGCTGGTAGCTCAATTCGGGTCTTGGGAGACATCTCCAAGGTCTTGAGTTCAACTCCTCCTGGGCTAATCTGATGGACGTGGTTTGCAGGTGATTGCATGCATCCAAAGGGAGTAGTCCTTCCCCGTCAGGGTTGGGACACCGTCTGTTACCAAAATAAAAATTGAGCTTCAACACATCTCTGTTATTAGTTCATAATTTGGGCCCAGAGCAGCAGCCCCACTTACGTATCACACCTTATTGTGAAGCCAGGCCTGGCCTACAGGCTGCTGGTGCATACTGCATATCAAGCATGCAAAAAGTTGCAAGGCTCAGGAATCTGTTGGAGCCGCATGGCCCATGTACAATTTCTTCATTTGCATCAATCTAAACAGTTCAGCTCGGTAGCAAGCTCTTGGCTAAGCTAAGACTCATATTGATCAAAACTAGCACTTTGAAAGATGAAACATTATATTGTTAGCAGTTGTGAAGTACATCTATACATCATAGCATCTGATTGATACGATTCTCCGACTATTGATGTATATGATAGATGTTCCCCCAACTAAACAGTCTGCATATGCATATTTGTTGGTGCGGTGTGGTTTCAGATGTATAAAATTTTAGTATCAATCAAGAATATTTACCCCCCCCCACACACACATGCACGCACACACACACACACACATATATATATAGAGAGAGAGAAGCAGAAAGAAAGCAAACGTACCATACGCATTGCCAATCATGTCCGTGTCTCTAAAGCCAATAACAACAGCAAGACACAAGACCATCAAGATCCAGTTCACCTCTGGTATGTAAATTTGCCCATGTATTTGGCTTGATGTATGTATTATCTTCACACGTGGGAAACACCTCAGTGCCCTACACTGACTGATAATCGAGAAAGTGGCAGAAATTATCGCCTGACTTGCCACAACCGTTGCAAGAGTCGCAATAATAAATACTGGCCAAAATATAGCTTCTGAATGGTGAAAAATTGGAGAAAAGAAAAATTATATTATGCCCACTGTGAAACATAACTATAACCAAATATCATATGTAAATCAGGCTGAGCAACTTATCTACTTAACTTCCCCATAAACAAAGAACATCAAAGACAGTTGAATCGATAGGAACACATCTTATTGGAAGGCTCATAATTGGTGTTCAATGTAGAACCATTAGTTGAGCAAGGCACCCATTATTTAACATATAAATAAGCTCTCCCACAATCGTTGGCGTATCAGAAACTGAAACTAATGTGTATTCCATTTGGGAAGACTATGTATATATATGTGTGTGTGTGTATATATTTGGAATTTCAAGGAGGTCAAGCTACTATGCTTTCCCTTTCTTCCAGTTAAGTAACAGCAGTGTTCAATAATTTTATTAACTCGTAAATTAAAGGTTAGAGACTAGAGAGTTGTTTTCTAGGGTTTAGAGAGAAGAGAAAGAAGAAGAAAAAAGTACCCTACTCCAACAGACTCATTGGTACTTATGTTTCTGAATGACAGAATTTTAAAAAAGGCCACTATATCTATCGTAACAACGAAACTGCTAAAATGTACCATAAAACAAAGAAGCTCAACACTCCCTCAAGCTGGAGTAAATATATAAATCATGCCCAGCCTTACAAATTGTTCTTGAAGATAAGAAAGCTGTAGAGACTTGGTAAATACATCAGCTAATTGGCGAATGGTATGCATGTATGTGCTACAAATCAGCCCAGACGCTACCTTCTCCCAAACAACAAGAATGTCAACTTCTATGTGCTTCGCTCTTTCAAAGGCTAGATACAAAATGGATGCCACTTGGTTATCATAATTCATAATAGACAGGCATAGGAGAGGTGATAGGGAATCCAAGCTCAGTCAAGAAAGTCCACCACAGTAACTCACATGACCCATGAGCTAAAGTACGATACTCAATCACTGCACTCGATTGTGAGACAAAAGACTACCTACAGTTCTAGGTGACCAGGTTACCTCGTAGGAAATTACAAAAACCAGATTTCAATCACCAATTAGTCAAGGAAATAGCCCAGTCTACATCTGAATATCCAATCACATGTGGATGACAATTTTGAGCATTAAAAAACCCATGAACATGACTAGATTTGAGGTATCTAAGGATGCGATATACAACATCAAGATGTGGTACACAAGAAGAATGCATAAACTGACTTAGCACAATCACTCCATCGATAATAACTGCCCTCATGATGATGAGGTAGATCAGTTTTAACACCAAACATTGATACATCCATGGATGAGGATAAGTTCACCTTTTGCTGCATGAATAGGTGCTTTGATTCCATCAGAAGGAAGCATGAAGAGATTTCAACTTCCTAGTCTCACTGAGAAAGTCCAAAGCATATTTCCTTTGGGATATTAAGTCTTAATATGCCCCTAAAATAACGAAGAATCTCAATCCTGAAGAGAACTAAGATCCTTAATCTTGAATACTTGGCTGGTGATCTTCACATGACCAATAAAGGAAGCATCATCTCAAATGATTACAATATCATCTACATGCAAAAGAAGAATAGTGCGACCCTTCTATTGTGAGTGGACAAAAAGTGTGATCAGCATGCTGACAACGAAATCCCATATCAAGAATCGCACTACTGAATCTCTCGAATCAATCACGGCAATAAGAGATCACGATATATAACGGTTTTGGTTGAAACCGAAACGTATCCTGTAACCTGTATTTTAATTCTTGGATACAAGTGGCTCTACACTGTCAAGCATTGGGCAGATGGGATTGTTGAGTGGTATAAAGCCTGCCTTATAGCAAGGGTTTCACTTAGGGGTGTCAATGAGCCGAGCTGAGCTGGGCATTGCTCAGGCTCAGCTGGATTTTTGATGTTGCTCAGGCTCGACTCTAGCTTAAAAAGTTCAGCTCGGGCTCAGCTCAGCCACAAATCATTGAGCTCGAGCCGACTTGTTAAGCTCTAATTTTAAAAAAAATAAAATTGTATAGTGGGGGCGATATTCTAAGAATTAAGGGATTAAATGGTGGGGTACAAAGAAAAGAGGAAGATAAAATAGTGCTTTCACTAACCTGATGAACATTTCATGTTCTTAATTTAAAAAACTTATTTCATTTTCTTATACTTTTTAATGTAAAACTCAATATTGGCAGGGGTATAACTATACATGGGTATTCATTGAATTAGTTGAGCTGAGCTACTTCTTACTTGAGCTCGGCTCGTTATCTAAACGAGCTCACTCACTTGGCTTGGCTCGGCTCGATGAGCTTTTTAATCATGCTCAAGCTCGGTTCGTTTCGAGCCGAGTCGAGCTGGCTCAGGTCATTGACAACCCTAGCTTCACTAAAGCATATGGCATTGACTATAGTGTGACTTTTGTGCCCGTTGTAAAGCTCAATTCTGTATGGGTCCTTCTTTCCATTGCAGCTAACAAGGGTTGGCCTCTCTTTCAGCTTTATGTGAAGAATGCATTTCTTCACGGTGACCTCACAGAAGAGATCTACATGGATCTACCTTGAGGAGATCAGATTAAGGAGAAGTACAACAAGGTATGTAAGCTAAAAAAAGGGCATTGAGGAAATCCCATGTACAAAGGAACTGACACTGTGACGAATGGTCTCACAAGTATGTGAAGGGAACATTGAGGAAAAAATATGTTGGTTACGTATCATCTATCATGTGGTCAAAAGCTCTTGAAACAATGATCCAAAAGGGGGATTTAAAAGAGGAGGCATGCAATGTGGTACTTGATGGCCCAAAAGTGGATACCATGGAGGAAAAGGCAACACGAGTAAAGTCATGTTGTTGTGGAGGAAAACATTGGTTCCTAACTTGTTGAAGCCAAAAACATGTGCCCTGATTATAGAAACAATATCAATGAAAGAAGGTCTATTGAAGGTCTCCATACCCATAGCAGCATGTGGTTCAAGCACAATCTCATTAGTAAAAGCAGAGTGAGCAGATGCTGATTCCTTGCTAGGATTGCCATGAAGTTTGTAACATAAGTCATGGGTGTGACCAGTCTTGTAGTAGTAAGTGCATAAGGGAGTATTTGGCATCGTTCCAGTGGAACGTTTTTCGTTCCGTTTCTTCGGAACACATGGGAACACGTTTAGGTATTCATAATTCTTGTTCTGTTTAGAGAAACGGGACTAAAAGAAACGAAATTCTTGGAACAAAAAAAAATTACTTCGGGGAACGGAACGACCCACGTGATCAAAACCGTTCCCGATAAAATCTAGAAAGACTCAAAAGAGTTTTCTCTTCACAAAAACGACCCAGACCGAGCTCTTCCTCAACCGACCAGACGCTTCCGACTCCAGTGACCACTCCGGCCGGCATCAAGGTATTCCTCTCTCTCTCTCTCTCTCGTTTTGATTCAACAAAAATACTGTATCATCTTCATCTTTGTTGTCTTGCATGGTTTTATTGAAGATATTTGGACTATTCATCTTGTAGATCTAACAAGGATTGCTGGGGATTTCTTGTTTTTTTGGGGGTACTCTCTTCCACGCATGATCTCTCTAACGGGGGTTCCTCTTCTAGATCTATCACTGTTAGATTTTTTGGGGTTCACTTCAACCCATGATCTCTCTAATGGGGGTTGCTCTTGTAAATCGAAGGATTGTTAACAAATTTTTGGGGGTTCTTCTTTGCAGATTTATTTTTATTTTTTTGGTTTCTCTTTGTTGAAATATTCTGGGTTCCTCGTTTTTTTTTTATATGATGTTCTACGAATTTATTTTTCCCGATTTGCCTTCCATTAACAAAATTTTGGGGTTTCTCTTGTATATCTATCAATGTTTTTTTAAAGAAAAGTTTCTCTTTGTTAACAAATTTTTTGGGGTTCCTCTTGTAATTTTTTTTGACTGCTCTGCCTACGAGATGTTTTGGCCAAATCTGTGTATATTTTCTGTTTGTCATCCATTAACGAATTTTTTTGGGGGGCTTATAAATTCTTAGGCTATGGATGCCATAGTGGGCTTATAAATCTTAGGCTATGGCAGAAAATTCCATGTTGGTCATGTTTGTTGCTACCATCTGTTGGTATGTATCTATGTTGGCCAGCTCTGTTGCTTCCTTCCATATTATTTTCACTCTGAATTGCCAATTCAACTCTATAATTTTTTGGTGCAAAGGGCTTTTCCTTTTTACAATTTAAAAGTAAAACATCTAGATTAGTGATATGCTGTTGCATACTAGTCAGTCCTTTGAGGAACAAAACATGGTTAATCAAAAGGGAATTTAGGATGAAGGGAATACGTAAGGATAGTCACTGTAAAATTGTGGTGGGTCTTACCTGTGATATACTCTTTTTTTACCTGTTTGGCTTGATTAAATATATCTGTGATGCTTGAAAACAGAATTGTCATTTCAACTCTATCGTATGAGTAATGTGGAAATAATAGAACCATCTTAATGTTTCAATACTAAACATGATTTACTATATATACTTTACAACGTGTAATAAATGCACATCTTTCGATAGATGTCAGGAATTATCATAGGGGAGAAAGAGTCAGTGGTTGCAAGGTGGAGCAGTAGGGAGGAGAAGTTGTTAACAAAACTAATAGCTGAAGAGGTTCGCAAGGGAAACGGACCAACTACGACATTCTCAGAAAGGGCATGGAATGACATAAATGAGAAGTTCTTCAAGGAAACGGGTCACAAGTATTCTCATCAACAATTCAAAAATAAGGTCAACAAGTTGAGGCAATACTATCAAGAGTTTAAAACACTTCGCGATGTCCTAACACGTTTTGGATGTAGTTTGATGTGTTTTTTATGGGACTTGTAATGGTTGTTTGGACATTTATTATTATTATGCTTGTAAAGTAAAACATGCAACATTTCATTTGGGACACCTGTAAGACTTTTTATCTATAAATTACGCCATCTTATGACACTTATTTGAATGGATGAACACCATTATAATTTATAATTTTTAGATTTAAATTCCAAATTATTTGTTATGTTATATAAAAAGAGTGAGAGTATGATGATTATTTGTCTATTTTTTAATCAATTTATAGTATATATGCGCGATCCAAACGAGATTCTGTTGTTTATGTTCCTTAGAACAAATTAATTCCGGTTGACGGCATCCAAACGGGTTCTAAAAACAGAACCATTTCAAAAAAATCAGGCTGTTACAGGGAACAAAATCGTTTCTGATCCGGAACGATGCCAAACACCCCCTAAGAGACTACCACGTTCCAAAAATCCCCATTCATGGCCACTGTCATGGCCATGATCACAAGGCTCAATGAATCTCCACAAATCCAACTCAAATGTTGTTTGATCTTGAAAGTATACAGGCTAAAGGATGCCAAGGAATGGGTGGTAGCAACCATTGTATGACTCTCCACACTTGAATGAAAGTACAAACACCCTCAAGGGATGAGGGGTTATTGACATGATCTATGTACGAAGTTGTGCACACATCACTGATCACATAGACCGGCAAGAAAATAAAAATTTTATCTCTTTTTTGTTCACATTAAACCTCCACACTCTAGTATCTAGGAATGCTAAAAGTAGCTCATAGTAACTTAGCTCTTCCTGTCAACTATTAAGATCCGCATAATATTTGTGCAAGTGTCATAGACACATTGTTTGTTGTTAGTGAAGGGCAATCTCTCTTGTAGTTGATAAATCCAAGCCATATTTAATTTTGCACCATGTCTCCTTTAGGGATTTCCATACACTAGCAACTATCTGATAGAACATATAACTTAAATCAATATGAGATTTTAGGAGTTTACTATTTATCACATGACCAACACAATTTCTGAATCCCATAATTTTTGTTTATATTCATCTTCGTCATCAAGTTCACACCTAGCAATATTTTCATACAAGTATCCAATTTCTCCTGAGTCCTGACCACTAACATACAGTCTTAACAACTTGAGACCATGCAAGGTAATTGTTTACATCAAATTTCATGGTTATAGGGTACAAGAGGGCATTAGAGTACCCTTTAAAGGTTCTAGAATCTATTGATGACATCAGAGATATAAAAATCACAACCAGAAGTAGGAAAACACGAAGAATATTTTTTATAAAAAGTATTTAATCACGGTCACACTATGAGGCCCCTTTTGCACATAACTCAATTGATTCTAACTACAAAAGAAAGAGGATGTAATAGTATTGATACAAACGAAAAAAATTCACCAAATGCATTTGGTATTGCAGCCCTATATAGATCTGTCAAAGAGAAATTGCCGAAATATATATTCGATATTGGGGTTTTTTAAACAACCCTAATCTTGAAAAATATCAAGCAAACAGTCACAAAATGGAGAGAGATCACCACCAAATGAAAGATGGCAGCGGAGGCTTCAAAACGATACTCGTCTCAATCAAAGACATGACATCAATCTATGTTGACATCAGCATCAATGATGCTGACATCAGTACTTGGTTCGGGCAGGGACTTGTAATAATATGACAAAAGGTTTTCCCAAGGTGTACTGCTCTGGTACCAACTTGTAAATTTAGGGCTAGAGGTTTATTTTGTAGTGCTTAGATAAGTATAAAGATGCCCTAGTCCAAAGTCCAAAAGACTCACTGCTATTAATATTAGTCACATGAAAAAATTTATAAGTTTGCCACTATATTTGTCCTAATAATGAAAATTCCACAATGTGACCTTGAGAACATAAGAATCCCAACAACACAGTGGAATAGAATTTATTCTCAAAAGATACATAGAAAAAAAAATTATAGATGAACTGTAAGTATATAGCAAAAAAAAGTGTCCTTTTTTAAGATCATAGAAACGACATTAGCATTGAG
The DNA here is from genome assembly GCA_015143295.1 of Tetracentron sinense. Taxonomy (NCBI): domain Eukaryota; kingdom Viridiplantae; phylum Streptophyta; class Magnoliopsida; order Trochodendrales; family Trochodendraceae; genus Tetracentron; species Tetracentron sinense. Next base: position 15,583,815 of record CM026551.1, read on the forward strand.
CACTATTCCCATCACAAAGAAATAAGTAACTAACTGCATCTTGCATCTCATGAAAATAGAATTCTTAATTCATACCTGGAATCGACTTGTAGAAGCTTCTCTGAAGGTCCATTTTGTGCTTGGAAAGATAAGCAGCTTCACCCATGTATGCCAAAAGTAAGCAAGGATAAACAAATCCTGTGAATGCCATCTGCAATCAAAACCATATTGTACCCCAAAACATGAAACATTATTAAACAATGACACGAATGCCACTGATTTTATAAGGAGAAGATGAAGGAAATTCATAGGTTGCCAGAATAACAAAATAGTAATTGCCAATAGTTAGGTACTGAAGTTCTCAGACATATTAAAAATATATATTTGTAATCACCAATCGATGGACAACTCATGGATGTAATTTCCAATTTTGACAAGGATAAATTTCAGAACATTAATACTTCTCTAATGATCAGAAGAAAATAATAGTCCCCATCTCCATACTAATGGATAATTTTTTTGAAAAATATAGATATTGAGATTTGATAGCTAGCACTATCGGTTTCCAGAACAAAAAAGATTGTAATAGGACAAAACAATAGAATAGATTCTTCTGAAAATTTTGAAAAAGTCGGGAAAAAAAAATTAGGCAATCATATTTACTTCTTTGCTTCAAAACCATCAGAACTTAAAAAAAGAAAGGGAGAAAATAGTACCCTGATAGAAAGGTGGGAGAAATGGCCAAGATCAGCAAACATAGCCTCGGCACCTGATTGAGCATAAATTGCTTTATCAGCCTTCGTAAGGGAGAAGCAGATTTCGAAAATATAATTGAATTCTATGGGGGAGACTACCAAACGACCTGTAATACAAAGGACAATGCCTCCAAGCGAACTCCAGCCATCTTTTCCAGCCTTTTTGAAGAAGTTATATGCATAATATGGTGACAGAGCACTCACAACGTGAGGGTTCCAATGGATTATGTTGTAAATGCCTACCCCACTAATGCATAAAAGCCAAGCTATCAAAATTGGAGCGAAAAGAAAGCCAATCATTTGTGTTCCATAACGCTGAAGAACAAAGAGCCCCACCAAAATAATGCAAGCAATAAATACTGTATAATCTGCATGTGAGAAAGTATATTAAGAAAATGCAAATAAAGAATGTTGACCACAAAGACAGACTTATTCCAAGGTACTACCCTACTATGGTTTAAAGTACAGGAAAGCCTCAAAAATTATTATAAAAGTACACACTGCAATGTCCACGGATACAATTTATGTATTCACGATGGAGGGACATTCTTCCGAAAGAAGGGCTTTAATCATCTCCATTGAAATTCCTTTTCTTTATCAACTAGAAAATGTTGATTTTACTTACTCTCGTGTAGCTCTGGAACCTTGATTTTAACACCATAAACTGCAGAAAGGACTGAAAAACAAAGCAAAGAAAATATCACCAATCATTAGTAGTTGCAGAAAGGGGCCACACTAACCAGTGAAGAAAACCACCAAAATGTTGAAGTTAACATTACTTCTCAAACTTTAGTGATTAATTTACAAGCCAAAATCTCGAAATAATCACACTTTGAAATCATACCTAAATGGAAAATTTGGTTTTAAGAATAAAAAGGAACATCACAAGATCATTAGTTCATAACATCCTGATTCATGCTCTTTAAAATAATATCGTACAACTAGTTTTCTTGAAATACTAAAAGGAAAAGTTCAAGTAATTTCATCAGAAACGATACCAGACATTGCCGGGGTCAGGACACCATCACTGATAACCATGCTAGTCCCAAGAAGCACAACTAGCAGCAGTACAATACGAGAATTATGATGTTTTTCAAAGAACTCCTTTAAAAGTGATCTAGTTTTTGTCTCCTTAAGGGAAGTTCCAGAGCTGTGAGAAGATAAATGCTCATGTGCTGCATGAGAAGTGCTCAAAAGGCCCATCTTCGAGTGGCGGCACAATAACGAATACAAAGCAAAGGTTCCACCTGTAGAAACAAGATTCTTAAGGGATTCAAAAAAAAATCATCCGTAGTTCTTACACAAATAAAAAGATGAAAAGTTATGTGGGTATTCGGAAGCACCTTCACCACTGTCATCTGCTCCTAATACAAATATAATGTACTTGAAGAGAGGGATTAGAGTCAAAGTCCAGAAAACCAGAGAAAGTACCCCAAGAATCTCATCGTCTTCCTCGTGAAGTTTCAACCTCCCTGAGAATGTGCTTTTAAAAACATAGATGGGTGAAGTGCTCAGGTCACCATACACGACCCCCAAACTCTGGTACGCAAGACATAGAGTGGTCTTGTACAATTTCTGAAAGTGAGGCACACATGAAAGGTGTTACATTCTTTAAAAATAAAAGTTGTATTGAGTTTGTAAATTGACAATATAAATATATATATAGAGAGAGAGAGAGTAACATTCCTAAAAGCTCAGCTGTTAGGAGACTTTGGTAAGCAGTGGACTCTTAATTGTTAGATCATAAACTCATTTAAATCCAACCTTACATCCAAGATAGGTCCTTAATTCTAGGGAACCACAAACTCATTTAAATTCCAACCTACATTCAAGATAGATGGTTTTTGTATAACTACCCCTTTAATTCTAGGAAACCACAGGAGATGTGTTCTCTCTCTCTCTTTCTCTCTCTCATTCTCATTCTCACTCTCACTCTCACTCTCACTGTAAGTTTTTTTTTCCTAAAAACCTAAGAGAAGAGGTTGAACCCTTAAAAGACAAAACTTTGGATTAATATCTTCTTAATCACAGTTAAAAGGACACATGTTGGATTGGGATTCAACGAAATTGATTTAGAAAAAAAAACTCTCCTCTCGTTCTCACTGTAATTTTTTTTTCCAAAAACCTACGGAGAAGAGGTTGAACCCTAGAGAAAAGATGAAATCATGAAACTTTGGGTTAATATCTTCTTAACCACTATTAAAGGGATTCAACCAAATATGATTAAAAAAAATTAACATGAGAGAGAGAGAGTGTGTGACTAGGAGAGAGAACAAGGAAAAATGAGATACTTCTATTTAAGAGGGGGAGGTTGGTTACGTATTAGGGTGGTTTTTCAAAAAATAAGCGATTTTAATTTCATCTCTTGGATTTGGAAGTAGTATGGATCTAACGGCCATGATTGCATAGCTTACTAGAATCTCTAGTAAGTTAAGCCAACGAGAACCTTTCTCTGTCTCTCTCTCTCTCTATATATATGTATATATAGAGAGAGAGAGAGAGTTTAATCGTTAGATCATAAACTCATTTAAATTCAACCCTACATCCAAGATAGATAATTTTTGTAAAACTAACCTCCTTAATTCTAGGAAACCACAAACCCATTTAAATTTCACCCTACGTTCAAGATGGATGATTTTTGTATAACTACCCCTTTAATTCTAGGAAACCACACGAGAGGTGTTCTCTCTCTCTCTCTCACACACTGTAAGTTCTTTTTTTCTAAAAACCTAAAAGAGGTTGAACCCTAGATAAAAGATGAAACTTTTGATTAATATCTTCTTAACCACAGTTAAAAGGACACAATGTGGGTTGGGATTCAGCCAAATATGATTTAGAAAAAAAACTCTCCTCTCGTTCTCGCTGTAATTTTTTTTCTAGAAACCTAAAGAGAAGATGTTGAACCCTAGAAAAAAAATCAAACTTTGGGTTAATATCTTCTTAACCACAGTCAAGGACGTGTGGGTTGGGATTCAACCAAATAAGATTAATAAAAAGTAACATGAGAGCGATAATATGACAGAGAGAGTGTGACTAGGAGAGAGAACAAAGAAAAAAGAGAAACTCCTAATTAAGGAGGGAGGTTGGTTACGTAATAAGGTGGTTTTTTACAAAATAAATGGTTTTAATTTCATCTCTTGGATTCGAAAAAGTATTGATCTAACGGCCATGATTGGGTAGCTTACTAGAATCTCTAGTAAGCCAAGCCAACGAGAACGCTTCTCTCTCTCTCTCTCTCTCTCTCTATATATATATATATATATATATAACGAGAATTCATCACAAACAAAATATAACAAAAAAAAGGCTTACTAGGATTAGTGTTACAAAACTCGTTCTTGGGTTTTTATCGGCCGAAGTTTTCCTCGAAAGATTTTCAAATCTCAATTTTTTTGGGGTATTTCTCGCCTAAATCTCGGCAATGATTATAGATATATATTAAAATTATAAAAAATAATAATAAATATCACCAGGTTATAAATTCATAAAACTAACAACATTGTGTATTTCTCATGATATTTTTAAAATCTTGGATAAATCTCGCGATATTTACGGGATAAAATGAGAAAACTATATTTCTCGGGAGATTATTAAAATATTGAGATAAACGGAGTTCTAAACTTTAGATGTTTTTCTCGAGAGAAATTAGGTATTTCTCGGGAGATTTGTAACAATGACCAGAATCATAAAGAAAACAATACACTCAATCAAAGGATCTCTAAGGCTCTGTTCTTTTGGTGGAAAAAGTTTGGAACATTAATGTTTTGGAACAAGATGCAAGAGTATGGGAAGAGAGGGGAGAAGGTTTCTAATCCTTTTAGTCGATGGTATCTAAGATATATCGAGTTCGATTCAATTAGAAGTTCCACATCTATGAAACTTTAAAAATCCAAAAATTTTAGTGGAACTTAAAAAATCCACATTTGTAGAACTTTTGCACTTTATGGAATAATATAGTTTAGACATCAAGTAAAATTCGGCATGAAACAATGAAAGTTTTAGACTTTAAAAGTTCCACCAAAAGAACGGAGCCTAATGGAATTCAACATGAAATTCATAGTGGCGTAGTAAAATCATTTATCGGCAAAAGAAGGAAGAAGAAAATACAGAATCAATATCATGATATTTTACAGAAAAACAAGGAAAAAAAAGGAACCTTGAAATTATAAAACGAAAAACAGATCCAAAACAAAGGGAAATTAGAGTTTAAAAAAATTAAAAGAAAGAAAGAATGGAGAAATCCCACAAAATCACTAATTGTGTACCAGAATTTTAGGCAAAACCACGAAAAAAAAATGGTACGTGAAGCAAAAATACAAGAATAAAACACGAATGAAATCATGAACACAGCTATCCACTATACAGAACAGAGAAAAGAAAACAAAAATCGATTAAATTACATATAAACGTGAAGAGAAAGCAGAAATACAACTCAAAAATTCCACTTTCCATTAACACTCCCTAAATTTTTTTATAGATCGGATTCCAATAAAATGATTAATAAAGGTATAAAGCGACAGCATAAAAGTTAAGTCCACAACAAGCAAAACGGAAAAAATTAATCTCATTACTGGCGAAATAAAATTAAAAAAGAAAAGAAAAACTCAGCAATTAAAAGTATAGACATGAAAGCAGAGGATCACAAAAATTCTTCCAATAACAGTCACCAAAAAGTGAGTTACACAAGCGAAGTGTATGAAGAAGAGATTAGATTTCTTTTAAAAAAATAAAACAAAATAATAAAACACAGGAACTATAAGTATAGTTATGAAAACAGAGGACAGAATAAGAAATCTTCCAATAGCACTCAAAGATCTCCTATACGTGAATTGCACAAGCGAAGTGTATGAAGAATAGATTAGATTTCCTTTAGAAACAAAAAAATTTAACTCGAATATGTCAAAATTAGAGAATCGAAATCCTTCAAGGATCAAGAACAGAAGTCCAAACGAACCAAAAACCCTAGAAACATCGAAAAAAACGCAATTTTAGAACCAAACGCATTAAACATCAAACTAAAGATCAAAGAAAATGAAACTCACAAGTCGAGATTCCCGACTCCGAGGACCAGATTCCGGATCCATTTGTGTGGGAATCTAACCCCAATTTTCACTCCAGATTTTCAACTGAGACCGAAGTGGATTCGAAGGTTGAGTTCTGGCGAACTGTTAAGGAACTGAGAGTCTTCTGTTTTCTCTTGTGATTGAAGAATCAAAGGTATTCGAATGAGGATTTCATCTTTCTCTGTAGTTATCCCAAGTTCTTGATATTTTCCATACAGCCTTCAATGGCAGCGAGTAGACAGTTTTTAAGGAGGAGATTTTGAGAGAGAGAGAGAGAGAGACAGTTAAGAAAACGTGTCAACGAAGGTACAGGGAATTTTCCGAGGCGCCAAACCACTTATGTACAATTTTTTAATACATTTTAACACAATTTGGTATTTAATTTTTCGGAACTCCCTATCCAGGCGAAATTTTCCGAAATATCGGCCGAAATCTCGCCTTTTACGATATTTTAAAATTGAAACCAAATCCTTTACTACAAATCGGATTATCACTCCCTCAAGTCGCCGCATGTCCTTTTTGACACCCTTCCTTAAGGTAGTTAAGATTTACCCACCCCTAGGTTCACTCATAGATGCTTGGTTTTGAGATAAAATATAAATACATTTTTTAATATTAAAATATTTTTAAAAATAATTAATATTTTTTTACAAAACCAATGATGGGTAGATGAATCCTAAGGGTGGGTGAATCTTAACTACAATTAAGTTAAGGGTGTCAAAAAGAACATGTGGCGACTTGAGGGAGTGATAATCGGATTTGCCAAATCCCCGATTCACCATAGAAGATTTCGCTTCTTTAAAATATATATACAAAATAAGATTTTGTCTAAAATAAATCTCGAATCATTTGATATTTTTCGAAAAAAATTATATAATTTACACATTTTTGTATAGTTTATATATTAGTAATATTATATTAAAAATAAATTATTCTGTAACTAACCTTCATAGGACTTTTTGAAGTGATTGTGTGAGTTTAATCTTATGGCACACAGTTACCTTAGGTTTGATGTCTATGTTTAGATCTTTAACAAGAAAAAAAAAAAACTACAAAAAATGATTATACTTTAAAATATATATTTTTATATTTTATACAATATGTTAACTAAGAATTATTAATAGACCACTTGTAGTTTATAATCTACTATACAATTTAAAATTCAATAAATATATAAAAATACAGTTAATAAACTAAAGGATGCTCGTTATAATAATAACATTATATTATACTTTGAATTTGTGTTACATACTTATTAGATTAATAATAGTTATTGATAACATTATACATTTAATTACTCATTATATGCTTTATATTACAAAAAGTTTGACATAAAGAATTCACAATAATGTCATGAATAAAATTAAATAAAGGTTACAAAAAAAAAAAATTACATAAAAATAATATAAAATTATAATTAAGAGAGGCTCCAAACACTGGTATGATATTTTCTCTTCCCTTATTCACCTATATACAAAAAGTAAATGCCAAGTAAAAAGTATATACATATAATAAAAATAAATGAAATCGTACCAATAAATAACCAGGACCTCATCACGGTTCTTCTCTATAAAGCCTTACAATTGTAAAAGATCATAGTTAGCAATAAAATTAACTATCATGGCACCAAATTGAAAATAGTTGGTTTCTATACTCATAGGAAAAAGTATCATCATCAACATCAAATAAAATACAAAGTATTTTTTCTAACAATAAGGTTGAAAACCATATCACGACCACCATCAAATGAAATACAAAGCATTTTTCCTAATTATAGGAAAATCTAAACTATTTCAGCTTGTCATAAGTATTTTCCTTAGAGGGACAGTCTGATACTCCATTTAAAAAATTTAAAAAAATTATAACTAATGGTAGGTAAAAGATGCATTGTACATAAAAATAAAAATAAAAACTCTCAATGATAATCCATTGACTTACTTAGATTACCCTCCCCTCACATCACAAAGAGGGAGTTACAAAATGAAAAATCTATATCATGAAGTCTCTAGCTAACTACAGATAAAAGATGTCTTATATATTATAACACAAAGGGATCCATTCCCAAGAGGGTGAGAGTGTTTACTCTCCACCTGCCCTTAACTTAGAACATATACTAACTATTAATTGGGGTTGCGGCCTAACCTCGTGTCTCGACCAAAAAACAAAAAAGATAAAAGATGTCTTATACATTAGAACAGAAAGGGAACTCTCACTCCTAACCCACTTTTCTAATCTATTTAGACCAATTTAAGTAAATTTGTTCTATCATAAAGTACAATTATTTTTAAACTCAAAATTAGTATGTTATATTTATAATTTTTTGTACACGTCGAGTTGAACTCCCTAAACACGATGGATAACAGCATATAGTTAGTTGTAGAATATATATATATACTAGCAAAAACCTCTGCGATGCACGAGAAACAAAAAAATTGTTGAATAAAATAAAGAGATGAAAGCACCTCCTACTTGCATACCCCTTAAATGAAAAAAAAAAATACCCATAAGTAAGAATAAATATCAAGTCTAGGTCATAAATGTCATACCTAGAAAGTAAGAGCTTCAAAATGTGTTAATATTCCATAAAAAAAATGTACTAATAATTTCAACAATCAAGTGATGGATAGAATGAACCATCAAGCGATGCATGAACTGAATAGATTATTTAAAGATGGGAAGTTGAATTTATTGTTTAAGGATGTCTCATTTTTTTTTTAAAGGATAATTTCATTCAACAAAAGGTAGCACTGAGCTATTGCTGAGATACATTAGGGGGACGGGGTCCCCAGTGAAAATTAGCACCTGAAAGGTGTAGGGTCGGATGCTCTCATTTAGCGCCTCCTGGGCTTCAATGTGGGCTGCATAGTTGGCCTGATGCTTTATAAATCGAAACACTATTTGCTCACAACGAAGTTTCAGGTGACGGATGTCATCCAATTAGGGCTGAATTTCCCAATGAGCCTGGAGCGACTCATCAATGATGGAATCAATACACTCCTTAGAGTCTGATTCAAGAATGACTCTTGGCCATTGATATCTGATAGCAGTTTGAAGTCCCATCCGGATGGCTATTGATTCTTCAACTCTACCACTACCACCTAGTAAAGGTTCTCGGAGAGTTAGAAGAGTTTCCCCAAAAGCATTACGAGCTATGATTCCAGCTCCAGCTGCGAGGTGAGAGGTTAATGCGGCCCCATCAACATTGATTTTTATCTATCCTGGATCTGGTTTTTCCCATCAAGGCTCAATGATGCTAGTTCCGGGAGAGCTTGAATTTTGAGCAGAACGCCTTCACATACAATATAGAAAATTTAACCCTACTCGAATATTACAGAAAACTCTTCGCAACAAAAGAAATGACTAAAGAAAAAAAAAAGTCTATGCAATTCCAATGTACACAAGAGCAATGCTAGCCTTACTCTCAGCTATTTCTTTACTCTCAGTCAAAAATTAACATTTATCATTGCTTTCAATCAAAAACCAACACCTATCAATGGAAGAACATGTGTTGGCTTTTAGCTGAAAGTAGGGACAGGAACGGAGCCGCGAGGGGAGGGGGGGGGGGCATATTTTTTGTAAATCCTTATAGTTGTAGTATGAATAGTGGGCCCCTCAATTAATTTTTATTTTTTTTAGTATACCATGCCTCCCTCCTCCCAAATTTTTTTGTCCTATATAAATATAATACCCCTCCCCCAATTATTTTTGTCAGATATATAGTGGGCCCCCCAATGGAGCCCCCTTATGCCCTTGAGGTTGCCACATGTCCCTATTGGCACCCCTTAACTATGGTTAAAATTCACCCAATCTTAGGGTTCACCTACTTATCCTTGGTTTTTAGAAAAAAATATTTAAATAATTTTAACCTTAGGAGTTAGTGAATTTTAAACTAGGGTTCAAAAAGAAATTTGAATATTTTTTTTAAACCAAGGATAGGTGGGTGAATCTTAACCACAATTAGGGGTATTAATAGGGACATGTGGCGACCTCAAAGGCATTACCGGGGAAAAAAATCTCAAAATAAAAAAACTACCCCCAAATTCCATACCCTCAAATCAATTTTTTTTTATAAATGTATTTTGGCCCCCCCTCCCCCCAATGAAAAATTCCTGGCTCAGCCCTTGAGTAGGGAGTGCTTGAGAGTAGGGCTAGTACGTCTAATGTACATAAATATTGTATCTTGCCAAAACATTAAGAGTGAGAACCCTCTTTCTATCTGTCGCGCCCCAAAATCTCACCTTGGCCATAATGGGACCTGGGGTCGTAATACTGCTTAAACCTACTTAATTCCATAATATACAAGACGATACTAAACACGAGTCTCCAAAAATGACAATAATAAAATTCGATATGTAAAACAAACCATCCTGCTTCACCTAACCAAGTGACCATATCCCGCTATATAAACATCGATAGCATGATATCCAATAAAGTGAAACCTAAGCAACATCATATCCAACTGAGATAAGTATCAAAATATTTGTTACAACCTTTTTAAACAATGAACAAAAGTCTAATAATACAGTAACCAATTAAAGTCCCTTACTCCCTTGTCAAAGGGATCACCTTCTTCCTCTTCTCCGTATGCCTCCTCTACCCAAGGCTTGGCAATCAGCTCTTGCTCTATACTTACTGACAATAACAGGTCGACTGAATATTAAAAATACTCAACGGATATACAGTCTAACTAACAATGCATTATCACATGTACATAATCAATTTCATTTTCATAGCGTATTAGATAATCAGAGTATGGAAAAATATGTGAGCATATTATGTCATCACCTTGACTCATGTGCTTGTAAGACTCTTGAACTTATGGGATACATGTGCTTATGCGATACATGATGCATGTCCTTTCATATCTTACCAATACGTGTCGTTCAATTATGTACCACTACATGTAGTCCTACATGATCATTGCTTACCACTATATGTTATTCAATTGTGTATCAATACATGTTCAATTACGTGCCAATACATGCTATTCAATTGCGTACCAATACTTGTTATTCAATTGCGTACCAATACATAATGTCCTACATGGTCATTGTTTATCAATACATACTATTCTACATACTTGTGTGTGGACTTATGAGACTATTAACCTACCACACATGTGAGCTTATGCTTGAGTGTCATGATTAATATTTGAATCGATCAACCCTTAGGTTCCAATCTTCCGCCAGGAAACTCCACCATGGTCCATACCACGATGGTTAGAGAATTTCCGACGTGCAAGACTTTCCCTAAGCTTTTGACCTACCCGAATGTCGATCACCATTCAACATAATTAGGGCATAATTTAATATAACAATCATAAATATTACTTTATCATAATCATAGCATTTTCATAACAAAATTCACAGTACTAAACCCTAAAGATACTCTTCATTTATCATATCAATTCATCCTCTATTCAAAATCATTCACGAACCATAGACACCCATCAAAATACACCCACCATGAATTCACATCCTTCATTTCACCCAGTTATAAGGTTAAACATCACATAACACCCACATCATGCTCATAACATCATAATATCACATTTAAAATCTCATTCCATCCTCCATAGTTTACAACCTAACCATAATCATGATAATAACCCAATATTCTTAGCTTAATCAACTAAACATGCAAGAAATCCTTAATAGAGTTAGGTTAGATAGTATATCGACCTTAGGGACCATCTCCCTATGATCCAAATGCTTGCGAATGGCTTGAGGGACGATCTCCAAGCTTTTCTCCTATTCTCCAAGCTACCCCCTTGAAAAATCTATCATCTCCTTTGCCAAATTAGGGTTAGAAACACTTAAAAACTTAAAATCCTCGAAATAGAAGTTCTATCTACAGCCCTAAGGTTTAAAACCCAAAAAAATTGCACAAAAGGGTAATTTGTTGCCATTCGAACGCCCTTAATGGTCGTTTGAATGCCCCCGTAAGATCCGTTTGAACGCCCATCGAATGGAGATTCAGGGTGGCTACTGTTTTTTCAAATTCAACAGGTCGTTCGAACGCCTTGAAAGGCCGTTCGAACGACTTCAAATGGAGGGGTGTCCATTCTAACGCCCTTCCCTATCTTCCCCATTTTTTTTCCACTTTTCTTCATTTAATCGACAAAATAATTAATTTAAACACCCATAAACACAATTTTAACATGAAACCCCCAATGCAAATTTCATTTGACCATTTTACCCTCATTAATTTTAATAATGACATGATATTAAATTCGGGTCTTTACACTATCCCTGCTAAAGGTAGCTATAACAACTAATTTGATCACCCCAATAAAGAAAGAAGATTAATGGAAAGGAAAAAAAAAACATTTTGTATACAACAATCACCTCTTGAATATGGATCCCTTTCCAATTATTCAAAATGGTAAATTACATAAAGAAGACAAAAATTAACTTTACACAAGTAAATTTGTGAAATTAACTCGAGGAGAGAGATTAATGGGGGTGGAGAGGCAAAAGATTAGTGGAGATGACACTATTCGTATGAGTGTCTCTCTAAAACTGTAAAGCATATTTATGCAATGTTTTTAAGATCCATATGTCAAAGAGCAATGAGAGTGCTTTTATTAAAAGAAAAAACGAATCAGCAGTATGAAAATGAAAAAATAGGTTCATTACAAAATATGATCAATACACACTAGTGGAGCAATATAAAAATATTAATTCTTTTTTCCCAATAATCGAATCATTTCTTTTACCTTATGTCGAGTCTTAAGTGTAAGATATCACAGAGTCAAGTGATATCTTGTAAAGTTTTGTTGTTAGTGTCATGGATAGTTGTAATTATTATCCTTAAGTCATGAGTTATAAAAAAGTTGTTATTGCGGTTTTTGTTTTGAGAAACTGGTACATTAATTTGTAAGGAGATTTTTTGTTTTGTATTGTCTATTTATTTTACTTCTTTCAATGAATGTGAATGTGGGAGCGAACATTTGAGTTGAAAAAGAAAGTTTTAATAACTTCTGTAAAAATTAGAAGTTTTTATCCACTGTAGTAGTTATACAATCATCTCTATTTCGTACTAGCTTGAGTGGATAGGTGTACTAGCGAAGTGTGCTAAGGCCTTTGAGTGATACCGGTGTAAAGGCCAGTGGACCTTGAATTCTAAGGGATACCCTATTAATTAGGATAATAGGAAAGACAAAGTTTGCTGTAAGCCGAAAGTTTGGTTGAGAGTTTGAGCAATACCCAAGTCTAGTAAAATTTTCATGATTTGTATTGATATTTAAGCTTTTAGTATCATGAGTATAGTAATATTGAATTCTTTTTGGTACATGCTTGCTATAACAATTTAATTTTCAACTCTACATGATATATCTTGCAACACGACATTTTTTCAATGGTGGAACTCTATCATTGAAACTAATTTTAGGTTTAGTTTCAACTCTTTTGAAAAATGGAGTAACTAACTTCCACTCATTAGTAAAGAATAAAGGATGAAATTTGATCATAGGAACAAGTCGGCATCAGTTATTTGAAAGCCTTTTTCGAAAACCTTTGACAGTGATTTTCTTTTTTTGAATATTTTTTTTCTCAAGTGACACTTAAATGAAACTTTAAGACTAAAACACGAACACAATTTATTTTTTGTTTTTTAAATTTTCTTAGACACTAACAAGGACTAATAATCTTTGACTTTTTAAATTTTTGTACACTGAAAAAGGTGACAAACATTCTTTCAATTTTTGGTATTTTCTAGTTAAAATATTATATTAACAAATGAAAATGATGAGAAAACAATACAAAAACAGAGATAAGAAGATAGTAGAGACTCAAACAAATAATAGCAAAAATGACATATATATATATATATATATATATATATATATAGAATTATGTATTTTACATAATAAAGTATTAAATTTCAATCAAATAAATATAGCAATTATATTTTAACATAATTAATTTTTTATTTTAATTATGGTGTAATTTAAACAGGTTCAAAAGGGGAGTTATGTAACATTTGAGCATTTGCTCCTGCGATAAGATGTATTTCCACATTGGGGAAAGACTCAAGTCTCAGTTTGCTAGTGTGATGATTAAGAGGCCCACCTCCTTACTAACCCAACTCCTAACCAATCTTACTATCCTGGATAAATAATTGTCACCTACCAAAAAAAGAAAAAAATGAAAAAGAAAGGAGGGGATAAGTTGAGGACTTGCAGAGTTTCCTTGTGAGTTTATTTTTGGGTTTGTAATTTTCAAGTCCGTTTATAAAACAGATTGGGCATTGGGTTGCTTCAGAAGCCTAAAGGGGATATAGAAAGTCTAATCCGCATTATTGTTGGAAACCTAAAAGAGAAGTGAAAATGATTTAAAACTCTCCATAGTAATACCTATTACTGAAAGCTCAGCCATCCGTTTAAAAATTTAACAACATTTAAAAAATTCAATGACGCTAAACATTAAGTAGGGCCTACCATTTTAATGCGGGTGCACTTTGGCATTGTTGGATTTTTAATCCCATGCACGTTTAGTAGGTACTACGAGAGTTCTAAACCACTTTCCAACCTAAAAACATGCCAACCCCTACTAGTTTATCAAAAGTCCAGACCAAAAAAATAAAAAATTATTAGCTAGAAACCAGTTGGAACCACAAATTTGGTGAAGTAGTTAGTTAAGAATTTGGTGAGTCAAGATTAGAGTCTACAGCTCCCATCCATGAACATTCTTATAATCGTAACACTCTAAATCTCTTTTACCTACCTGATATACGCGTTTTAAAAAGCAATGGCCCAAGATCAACCATTCCCACTTCAAAGGAGTTCCCAAGTCAAAAGTCAAATTGTATTAGATCGTGGCCATCCAATCAATCGCTTTCTTTGGATGTGCATTATAGAAAAAACGTACTCAATATAAAATAATTGATAGACCTTTAGACAATCCAATTAACTAGAAGTGACTATGGTGCTGATGCTATGGCTGATAATGATATTATTGGGCATGAGAAATGTGACTTTTTCACTTTTGCCGCAACTTTTGATAGTAAAGTGTGAATTTTCACACTCAAAAGCCCCACGTAAAATAAAACACGAAAATGCTATCCCCACTTTCTCTCTCCTTCACTTTTTCTACGTTGCCGACACTACTAGTTAAACTAAGTAAGGGAGATGCTTTGAATGTTGTAGCTTTAAATGCGCGTTGGTAAAGAAAATGAGGAAGGGAACCATTCCCCAAAATTAAATTAGGAAGTCAAGATATGAACTCTTCTTCCCTTTCGAAGCGTACTCGCCCCTTGTTTAGAAATGATTTAGGACTATATCGTAGGTTTGAAACAACATGTCTTTTTGCCTTAAGGGGCTACTGTGCTTCGGGTCCATTGGGGCTAGCAGAGTCTCCTTTATTTGGATTGTCATAAATTATAGCATAATGCTAGCATTATATAATTTTCCATTTGAGAAATAATAAAAATAAATAAAATATTTCCTTCAAAAACAAAAAAATTCCTTTAAGAATATTCTAAATTTTCACAAGATTCGCTAATTAGGAGACAATTAGAATGAATGTAACGGTTGATATATCCCTTCTATTCTCCCAAAAAAAGAGAATATTCTCAATTCAAGTGATTTCAAAATCAATGAAATAGCATACCACACGTCATGGGAATAGCCCTTTGGTAGTGTGTCTCCTCGATAGGAGGGAGGTTATGGGCTCAAGTCTCGAGCTAGTGAGCGTGTTGGTACGTTATCCTTTCTGATAGTACTACCGAGGTTAGGGGCTCAAGTCCCAAGCGAGTGAGCATGTTGGTGCGCCATCCTTTCCGATAGGGCCTCGGATTCTCTCTAGCGAAGCCAGAAAATGTTGCTCTCGGGCAACCACAAAATAGGGGACAAATGGCAGAGAAGTCATGATGATGTTCCCATGATTTTGTCTTCTCCCACCATTATGTGGCACATGACAATAAAATGGTGAAATGAAGGGGGAGAGATATCAAGTGGGCAAAAGTCAAAATCATGGGTGAAAAATCAAATTCGGTGAACCTCAAATAAAGGGTTTGAGTTGAAAATTTACAAGTTCGAGGGGATGGTTAAGGCTTCATATAAATCTATCTACCATTTTTGATGTTTTAACAATTAAGTTATTAAGTTAAGGGATGATGTACTTTAAGTGCGGAAAATCGAAAGCCAAACAAATCATAACACAATGATTTTTACATGAAAACCCTTCCGGGAAAAACCACGGGACCTAGTCCAGTCATAAGAATCCACTAAGATAAAGTAAACAAGATCTTACAAGACTTGAACTTGACTCCTTAGGACTCGACACTTCGATCTTTCAATTCTTAGTCCTCCACGCCTCGAAAAGTCATCATGTACTCTCAAGTCCCGAGATCAACCGCAGCCACTCGTATTTCTCTTTGTGTCTCGAAAAACAGTCCACGATCTTCCGATCGATCTCTGTTAATGACGGCTTCGGAATCCACCAACCAAATCACATTATTACGATCCTTCTTGGATCGATCTCATTCGCAAAGGCTCCGGAACACTCTAGCCAAGGTGTTCTATCCAGAACGAGTTGATGGTTTGATAGAAATCAATACCTAGATGGACTCCTTCAAAGTACAAGTCTAAACAAGCAAAATTGTAGCTTTAGGCTTGCAAACTCTACGTTGAATGCACCTAACAAAGTTGGTAGAGAACAATAATTTCCATAGGTTTTATAACCTCTAGAGAAACTTAAAAACCCTCTTCACACACTCCCTAAGTTGTACTCCACGAAGTGGAAGGGTTGACACTTTATAGGAAATCAAAAACCAAGAGTAGAAGTTGCTAAAAAGTGTTTAAAATCAAAGAGGAAACCAAAAAATCGTTTTAGAAATTTTTCCCATATCAGGGTCGACCCTGGGGGATGGTTTGATTGACCAAAGTGTACACTTTGGTCGACCCAACTATCCTTCAGGGTAGACCCCCATTTTTTCAACTTGCTGTCCCAAAACCCCATACATAATTTTGACACTTCAGGGTCGACCTTAAACGCCCAAGGTCGATCTTGAGGTGAAAACCGAATTTAAAACTTTGTTTTCAGCTCTTGGTCCCTTCACGAAAGTTGTAGCTCTTTTCGACGTGATTGATTTGACATATTATAGAGCAAAATCTGAGCTACGGTTTGAGAGATATGTCCAAAACAAGCAATCTTGATTTTTTGAAAAATTTCATAAAATTTCAAAATTTTTAAACAAATTTTGCACTGTTTATCTCATCACCTAGGATCTGTATGGTTAGTGTAGGACACTTATTACCTAAGGTAACATGTTAGGATTATTCTAATTCAATTCCCACTTATGGTAGCATGATATCTAGGTCACTTACCATCTTATGAAGGAAATGATCAAATCAAGTCTTCAACGGTCTTCAACTTCACTTGTTTGCGAATGCTTGACGGTAACGACACAAGATACACACCTAGACACCTAAATTCATTGGTTTTGACACCAGAATATGCCAACACATAAAACATGGACTTTACAATGGAGAGAAAATGAAATGACTTCTCCCCTTTTATGGCCACATGTCCCCTATTTTGTGATTACCCAAGACCACCTTTCTACCTTCGCAGAGAGAATCCGAGGCCTTCCAATAGATACTAACACTATTGACTTGCATGTGCCTGGGCCCAAAAACAAAGAAGGCCATACCCAAAAGCCATGAAATAGCATACCCAAAAGCAATGAAGAAGACAAAACAAAGAATATTTTTAATATTGCCCAAAATAATGAATGTTATAACAAACCTACTTTAATAGAAAGAAACACATAAAACTCAATTCTCTATTTAGAATTTTTTCTTGGGAGTGATGCCAAATGAGCCATAGATTTCCATTTCTAAATATAGGTGTTCTGACAATTTGTATAGGCAATTGAATGTTCCCTTGGCGTGAGATACAAGCCTGCCATTCCAAACATCCCGGCTCTTGCATGAGTGGTAGGGGTGTGGCCTTCCAAGGGGAAGGTTTGGGGATCTAATCCCGAGCGCTCCACTACCTAAGCTAATTTCTGATCGGTTGACTCTACTGACGCAGGTAAATGATATCGACTATCCAAAAAACAGAAAAAAAAAAAAAAAAAAAAAAAGTTGCCATTCCAAACATGGAGCCACTAAAAAAAACACATGGAGCCACTAAATTGATGCCCCCACCTTCCAACTCTACCTAGCATTTGAATGCTATCTGCGGCTGTAAGGCCATGCGTGTACGGACCAAACTTCACCGTATGTGGATTCGGATTCTCAAACAGAGGTAGAATTAAAGATTTGTCTCACAATTCTTTATCTGACATAATAAAACGGGTGGTGCTATGCGCACACCACCATTTACAAAATATACACCAACACCAAAAAAATTTTTTAAGTAACACACCAATAATCAAATAAAATGACTATAACGCCCATTTACAAAGGGTTTATTCTAATCATCCCCTGATCAAATACCCTATCTTCGACCATTGTTGTCGATTGCAGTCTATGTCATCGACCCTTATTGCTAACTACAGCCTGTTTTCAGCATCTTCGTTTCATTGCGAACGTTTGTAGCTTTAGAGCAATGTTTCCGAATGAAAAAAAATATTTTCTTTTTGAGTTTTGTTTTATTGCTGTGGGAGAGTCACTGTAATTTATTTAATAGATGTCCTTTCGAGTTTTGACATACATAGCCATCAAAAAATATCTCTCAAGAGAAGGGATTGGAGATATGATCTCTCCTTTTATTTTCTTACTAGCGAGTGGCACGTGCGATGCACGTGGGAAGGAGTTAACCACAGTTAATAGGAGTTAAAAGGGACACGTGTTAACCCGTGGGTGTGATTCAACTCTCTAGTGGCACGTGATGGACGTGAGAGCGAGGGGAAGGAGTTTACCATAGTTAATAGGAGTTAAAAGGGACACGTATTAACGCCACCAGTGCGATTGAACTCTTCCCGAGTTCAATCACGATTGGCTGTGATTCGAAAAAGATTGATGAGCAAGGGGTAATTTAGAAATTAAATCAAAGGCAAGGGGTAGTTTGGGTTTTAAAATAAAATATTAAATTAAAATTTTGTTTTTATATAAGGGTAATATGAGAATTTTGAAAAAATCATCAACCCCTGCTTCTCCCATTATAATTGTAAAGATTCTTCATCTTCTATCCTATTTTTTTGTCTATAAATAAATTCTAACCCTATTTTTTTTCTCTGTAAATAAATTCTAAATGGCTTTGTGTAGGCCCACAAGTGGTTGACACAAAAGTCATGTTTTCTTATCTAAAAGATTCCAGATCCTCTTTTGCAGAAGATAGAGAGAAGTGAGAACTTCTCTGGCTTTCAGGAGGGAATGACACCTATTATATTATTTTTGAATTTTGTTTTCTAAAGCAGAGTTAGGAGTATCAACCTTAGGGGTTAAAGCTTCATAACCAGAGTTGAAAGGACACATGTTGTCATGTTGAACATGCAAAACAGTCAGAGTGAGGACGCTTGGCTATAGTGAAAAATATCGTAAATTTATCTAAAAAGGGTAAGAGTATGCTTAGCGTTCCTCCAAACGCAAACTTTAGACGCAACAACATTTTTCCAAACCCCCGGCTACGTGCAATGAATGTACGAGAAGCATCCCATCCTCTAAGGCTGTCGTCACTTGTGGAAGTGTCTGTTTTTGGTTGAAACTTGTGGAAGTGTTAGAGGGTACCATTTTCCTTTGACTAGATATTTGGGTAATTGACAAACCTTCCTCATCATTCCAATCGCTTACTTTTCATTTATTTTACCAACCCCCTTTAGGCCTTAACCGCAATGACTTGAATTATTAAAACAAAAAAATGATAATGATAATACTATGACGACACTGGTTGTCACGTCACGTGCTCTTTTAATTAGAATTATTAGGAAACTAATTAACCACCTCCTTGGTCGGTGATGCGAGGAAGGTGTCTCCATCCCTTTTCTTGTCATGTGTCTTTTTTTTTTAAACCTCTTTAATTTTATTAAGATTCATCCATCTACCCTTAGTTTTTGAAAGAAAAAAATTTAACCACAAAGTTAAAAACATTTAACTGTGTTCATGGAAATTGAAGGGGCGGTTTTATGAGAGCGAGCAGCAATAGTTCGCTGTCGCCCATGTAAAGAAGTATAGTTCTGAGTTCTAAGTAAATATGAGACTCTAATCCCAATTCATGTCGAACTCAGCTGCTGTGTGTCCATTACTAGACTTGTCTAAGTACGAAGTATTCACTATTATCTGAAGGCATTGGCAAGCATCCAGAAGCTTCGTCATGTAAGGTTTCTTTTTCTTTCGTCTTCCATTAGCCCACTTCGGGTACATGTTAGCTCAATTAGAGAAGAACAAAGATTCTTAGTATGCGGGGTTTTGAAATTTCGAGTAACTTCACTTCCCTACCTTTTTTGTGTACCGCATTAATAAATAATTAATGGCCACAAGTGAGATGCATATGATAGAGATGGAACGGAAAGAGAATAGAAGAGAGCCTTTAGTGAGACTCACATGATGCTCTTGTGAGTTGTGATAGTCGTGAGAAAGTATGGAATATAGCGATAATATAAGCATAAGGGTAATGTTATCATTCTCATTCTCATTATAACTGTAGAGAAGATACGTGTGATGACAAAATTGATAAGTTTGAGGATAATTTTGTCATTCTCGTTATAATAACATAAAAGATAAGTATAAGGGCAAAATTGAGAAAATCATCAAAAAAATTAATCGATATCATTTTGTCATTCTCATTATAATAACATAAAAGATAAGTGTAAGGACAAAATTGAGAAAATAATTAAAAAATTTTAATCAATATTTTTAAGGGCATTATTCTCATAATAATTGTAGAAGGGTAATTTTCTCACTTTCATTATAATTGTAGAGAAGATAGGTGGAAGAACAAATTTGATAAGTGCAAAGGTAATTATGTCACTATAGACAAAATTCAATTAACGTTTTTAATGCCCTCATTCTCATTATAATAGTAGAGATTAATATTAAACAAGATTTAGTAATTGTTTAGCTAAGAGGCGTTATGATGAGCCTTTCCTAAAGAGAGTATAAAACTCTACCCACAAGAAAATTGGCACATTGCCTTCAGAATTCAACTGAGCTTGAATTCTCTCCGATCAATCTCTATGAGCTTACACTATTCAGTGGATGTCAAGATATTGTACCTCTTTTAAGATGCGTGGTAAAATATTAACTAAATCATGATATTTAGGGTCTATTTTAACCAATTCGTCCTACAGTCTCATAATTGCCACAGGATGAGGATAATGACCATACTATTGGTCAATTTGGCCTTTTGGAAAGAAGAGTAATCTTAACCCAATTTAAGACTACTCAAATTTAAGTCTGTTGTCATTCTATTTAGTTAAAATACTTAATTATTCCAGAACAGATTTAACCCTGATTTCCTATTTGGTTATAGGATCAATGACATTCCTCTAACTGGCCTATTTAGTTATAGGGATTAGATTATTCCATTTGTCCTTGTTCTGGAGTAGTACATATAGGGGTTGTTTGGACACAATCTTACGCACCAAAAATTAATGGATACTTGCCCGAGCCCAAGGTATCCATTTACAATATGAATAGTACCCATTACTAACTAGTCTGTTAATAGGCAGACCATTTAGACAGTTCCTTTAAAGGACCTGCCAAAACTAGATCAGTTCAAATGGAATGGTGCAAGGGACTAGACCCGTGTGGTCCGGTTTGTAGTGACTCGATTGGGTAGTCAGTCCTGTTAGATGTTCAAAGCTGATTAGTTCGAGCTACAGACTATGCTAATTAGTCATGTCTGTGGAATGAATAGGTCAGCCCATCCACAAGTGAATGAGCAAGTTAGTCTGGTCCGGACACCCTCGTTACCAAAAAAAAAAGGTGCATTGATAGGCACTATAATGAGTCTTTTTTTAAGTAGCCATTCTAAGTTTATTTCTCGAATAAACAGTTGAATGGCTATTTTTTGCCATATGCCAAATTACTATGGTCTAGATCGATCACAATCCAAATAAGCCTGATTTATTTTGTTTTGGATTAGTCAGTCCGAATTTGGGCTCACCATACAACGCAGAAAATCGATCACAATCCAAATAAGCCTGATTTATTTTGTTTTGGATTAGTCAGTCCGAATTTGGGCTCACCATACGACGCAGAAAGTGGCCCCTCCGCATTCGACGCAGAAAAAAAAATAGACCAATCACACTCGCTGGCTACAACAGTCCCTTCTGACTATATCAGTTTTAGCTCTTCCACCCTCTATCAGTCTCAAATCAGTGGGACTTTGCTTCGATTGAAAAAATTGCCCATCGAGATGTAGATGTAGAATTTTTGGACGCCAAAACCAACGACGTGCAATGAAAAGAATACAACTGATCTCCTGATGTGATCGTTATCCTCCCCATCTTCCAATCAGGTGTTGTTTGCACGCTGCTGCAGCTTCTAACTATTATCTTCATGTGGAGACCAAATAACATTTTGCCTGACATGACAAAAGAGAGGAATAGAAAAGAAGAGGTTGGAGAAGAGACCTACAGAAGATGTCAGAAAAATCATTTATAAGGGAAAGAAGAACAAAAGTTAAATAGCAGTACGCATTGTCCAGGGAAACTAGGAAGGAATTAAAGCGATATCATTTAATAGCAGTACAAAATTTAGCGAGAAAATCTGACCCCTCATTCATTTGTCTACTAGTTATGTAATGGCAATCACTTCAAAATCTGTCTTCATCACTTCAATTTCTCCAATTCAATACCTTACTTCCACAAACAAGACGTTATGTGATTTAGACATTGTTATTACAATGGTCGGGTCCGATGCACAATTAGGTGCTTAGTATTCAGCTTGATGCCTTCAATTTCACTCACAATAAATAAATATACAACAAATCTAGTCCAGGCATCTTTGTAAGATCCAATGCCAAGTTATCACTATTTGAACAAAGATTAAGACTGTTAACCATATCAAATCTAAAGAGTCATTGAATCATTAGAAGAATCTAAAAGAAAATAATGATTATATAGGGCTTGTATTGACTGATTGAATGTTACCCATTTAACAAGAACAAAATTACATGAAAGACATTGAGAAACCCAACTGAGGTCCATACAATACTCAGTTACACAATTCAATTTACTTTCCTGCACAGCCATGAACATAACAATTTCTATAACAGGTGGTTACCATACCATTGTTTCGTTGCTCTGATTGCCCCAAGGTTGTTGAAAGTAGAAATTCCTGTTTCGGCCATTGTGGTTACCCTCCAAATGATTTCATGACATGGAGATTGGTGGATCCCACTGTAGCTACAAGCTTGTTTGTAGCTAATAACCGCAGAATTGAAGGCTATCTCCTGCCTGCAGTATCATCGATGTCACTGAATTCACCAGTTGTCCTGCCAAAGTGCATACAATAAGATCACAAACAACCCATAAGCCACCTTTTCATCCTGTGTGTGTGTGTGAAGAGAGAGAGAGAGAGAGAGAGAGAGACTATGGCGCAATCTTAATTGTTCAGTACACAACAGTAATTTTCATAATAAAACAGTATGGGTAATGCTTCAAAGTATATGGCCAAAAGTGCATTGATCAGATGGTTAGGATTAGCAGTGCAGTCTGGATTTTAAGCCTTAACAATGCAAGGGATTGGTGTACCATACTGAATGTCCAGATTGATGAACATGCAACAAAAGCCACATCAAGTGAAAATTCTCTATCATGTATAGGTAAGTACAACATGCATACGAGACATCTATATGAATATTGAGTCTGGGATGTATATCTGCAGCTACAAACCAGCAGAATAATGGGTCCTGACCCACTGCATATGTCCAATGTATCCTGGTATTATGTAAACTGAACTACCATATCTGAAGCTCAAACTGCAGAGTTACCAATATTAAATAGCCAGCAAGATGAGGATCAGAAGAAGAATGCGAGAATAAGAAATGGCCTACCTACTATAAGACAAGAAGGCATCACCTATGGTTCCTATGACCTTATTCCGTACCTTCCGCACACAAACCTGCAAATAAATAGTTGAAAAGTTTACAATAAATTCTTATTAAGTAAATTATTTAGTATAAAGTTCAAAATTACACCCACTTGCACTCGGTCAATGGGACCAGCTTCTGGATCCCGGTTCCGATGAATAACAATCCCATTGTCACATTTGTTTATAAAGTGTGCACTTCCACTGATATCGTATAGATTAGGAGGACCACCAACCCAATGGTGCAACTGTGACAGGATTTAAAGTTAGATAGTGAAGATACTGAGGAGAAAAGTGATGTTTATGGTGGCCATACCTGTCGAGGATGTGCAACAAACCAAACATGACATGAGTGATGTTGAGCGAATCGTTTAACCTTGGTAAGCATCTGACTCACATACTCTGTCTCAGTCCTGTTACAGATCGAACTAAAGATTAAATACATTGTAAAGAAATAGAATATGAGCCCGTTTGGCATCAATTCAAGTGATTCTCTAATTCTGAAAAAGAAACAATTCCTAAATTCTTAATTTCTCATAGTGAATTAGGTTCTGAGAGGTTGTTTGGAAACATTTAGTCAGAATCCATATAGAAGAAGAAAAGCAGTAGATGTTTGGATGGGAAAAAAATTAGGATCATTGTAGAAGTGTGGAGGTGGATGATGGGCGAGGCCAAATGGCCACTATATAACCATAGGTTTAGTACACTAAGGCAAGCATGTGAAGAATCCCTCCACTCCTCACCTGTGCCATTCATGTTACACACATACAAGGGGTTTTGACCATAGTTCAAAAACTCGGCAAGTAACCCGAGTAACTCAGCTGAGTTACTCGACTTGGCTGAATTTCGAGTCGAGTCCCCTCAAAACTCAAAGTAGACACTATTTGCCGAGTTACTTGGGTGACTCGGTCGAGTTGAGCTGAGTTTTTAAAATTGCCAGACCAGGCCATGTCACAAAAGAATATTTTTATCATTTTTTAAACTTAAACTCAAACGTTACACTATATTTGAATCATTTTTTTTGGTCTACAAAGACAACCTACTATGAGAACCTAGTTTTTTTGGGTTTGAGCCTGTAAAACCATCGTACTTTGAGTACTTTTAACTCAGTTTTTTCAAGTTATTACAAATATATTCCGAGTTGGACCGAGTCGAGTTTTCCGAATTACTCGACCCGGCTAGCTTTCAAGCTGAGTTTTCGGGTTTTTGAACCATGGTTTTGACACTTACAATGTTGATGGATCCTAGAAGAGATTTTCAAGGCCAAATGGTCATGAATATTTGATCTATAAGCGATTTTCGGGACAGTTTCCATATTCATTCCAGCAATTCAAAAGGACTCAAATAGATGAAAGGATGTGTTTTAAAAGCATGCGAGGCTTACACCTCAAGATCAAGGGAAATGCCTAAAGGCTCAACCTTTAAGCTTAAATCCTGTTAAGCTTAGGCCTCAAAGAGTGAGGCTCCATGAGGTGCATGCTTACACTCTTTAGGAAATATTTTTTATTTTTTTGGAAGGTAAGCTGGGGTTAGGAAGACCCTACCAGAGAAACATAGGCGGGATTCGATCCCAAGTCCCTGATACGACACCAAGGGACTCTACCAACTATGTCAGAGGCGATACATAATCAAAAATAGGGTTCTCCGTAATTTTTTTTACTTTTCATGTTCTTTTCCGTGATTTTTTTGCAATTGAAATCCCAAATCCACAAAACAAACCATGCAGATTATCATCTTATCCTTCAATACGTAAATGAACCAAAAAGTATACCTAAATTGCAACCTTCTTGCCTCTTAAATGTATTCTTTCCTATATGATGGTTGAAACATTTATGTAATATACTTTAAAATACTCCAAGAGCATTTATCTAAATTGCAACCTTTCAATAGTCCTAGAACTATATATTGCCAAAGCACTCGTCTCTTTACCATACACGAGACACTCATGAACTGATTCAGACCGTCCACACTATGGGCCACTCGTGTATCCAAGAAAAACATCAATTCAATGAACATAATTGTCCAATCTCCAGTACATTACTCTAAAGATCCAATGTTCAAGTGATGGGAAATTTACTAAAAGTAAAATCAAATTATCTACTCCATCCCTATTTCTAATCCATTTTCCAGGATTATAATTTATAATGATCATTCAAAATAGGGCCGGAGTTGTTTTTTAGGGAATCCTTGCTAGGGTTTGAGAATGGAGGAAGAAAAAACAAAATGAAAAAGAGAAAGAAGATAAGGAGAATGGGTGAACACGTGAGAGTGTCTCACGGAGTCACGGTTCCCTTTTTCATATTTTATTAAATAAAACAATTGGACATAAATGCCCCTACACTTATGATATGATAGAACAGCCCCCATAATACTAAAATAGAACATATACATCATTCCCAACTTGCTCAAAATCTTAGACAGTCTATTTTTGTTCAACCTTTTGGTAAGTGCTTCAACCAACTGTTGTTCAGATGTCACATAAGGAGAACAAATCTGTCCAGCTCCCAACTTCTCTCCGATAAAGTGTTGGTTATTTCAACATGCTTTGTTCTATCATGTTGGACTGGGTTGTGGGCAATGTTAATAGCAACTTTGTTATCACAGTAGAGATTCATAGGACATTACACTTCAAAACCATTTGCTTGAGTACCATCTGAATCCAAAGATGCTCACAACACCATGAGCCATTGATGTATATTCTACTTCTGCACTAGATCTAGCAACCACATGTTGCTTTTTACTCCTCCAAGTTACTATGTTTCCTCCAACGAACGTATAGTAATCGGAGGTTGACCTACGATTAAATGCTTCAATTTTCAGGTGACCATTATAAGAGAATAATACACCTCTCCCTGATGAAGATTTGAGATTCCTCAAAACTCTGTAAGCAACTTCCAAGTCTGTTGTCCTTGGTGAGTGCATAAATTGACTTATAATACTCACTGCATAGTCAATGATAGTAAGAAAGAGATAAATCAATTTACTCACTAGCCTTTGAAATTGCCCTACATCAACCAAAGGTTCACCATCTTGATCATTCAGCCCATGATTTGGTTCAATTGGCGTATCCGCGGGCTTAGCTCCCAATTTTGCTGTCTCTTTGAGAAGATATAGAAAATATTTCCTTTGTGAAATGAAAGTACACTCTTGAATCATGCAACCTCGATTCCAAAAAAGTATCTCAAAAGACCAAGATCCTTAATCTCAAGCTCTTTCCCCAAGTACTTCTTAAGTTGCTGAATTTCTTCTTGACAATCACCAATCACCACGATCTCATCCACACACAATAAGAATAGTAGTGCTACCTCTAGAATGTTTAACAAATAATGGAAGGTCAACTTGACACTGTATAAACCCTACTTTCTTTATAGTACTACCGAACCGGTTAAACCATGCTCTGAGTGATATGTTTTAAGCCATATAGAGCTTTCTTTAATCTCAACACCTTCCCTTGACTGCCAAAGAGCTTAAATCCTGGAGACATCATCATGTAGACTTTTTATTGTAGATCTCCATGCAGAAAGGCATTTTTGATATCTAGTTAGTGTAGAGGCCAAGAAAGATATGCAACCACAAATTGAATTATAATAATAGAGTTCATCTTAGCTACTGCAGCAAAGTTTTCATACTAGTCTATCCCATACGTTTGTTTATACCCGTTAGCAACTAACCTTGCCTTGAAGCCTAACTGGTCCACTGATCCATTTGCCTTATATTTTATAGTATAGACCCACCTACACCCAACCAGCCTCTTTCCTTTAGGACGATCGACTAACTCCCATGTGTTGTTTTTTTCCGAAATCTTCATCTCCTCACACATTGCTTCCTTCCACTTGGAATGAGATAAAGCATCTAAAACACTAGATGGCAAAGACACAATGGAAAGAAAAGCTATAAAGGAACGATATGAATGAGACAAAGACTGATAGGAAAAATTATTATTAGATATTGAGTGTTGAGTACAAGTATGTCTTCCTTTACAAACTGGAATAGGAATCAGAGTCATTAATGGGTTTAGCACTACTAGAAGAAGACTCTTCACATGAGGAATAATTACTTGAATCCGAGATGGCTTGGAGAGGTGGTTCAACAGTCGATGGGTCCTGTTTCTCCCTCCTCGTGTAAACTCTCAACTCCTTTGTACCCACACCCTCCTTTAAAGGATTAGTATCAACAAGTAATAAAGGATCAGTAGCAGGCACAAGCACAAGGAGAAGGGACTTCTCTTCATTACCAACACTCTTCCCCTGAAGAGAGATCCCAGAAGACGAGAAAAAAGTAACAGATTTGAAAAACATAACATCCATGGATACAAATTTCTTCTTGGACTCGGGTGATAACACTAATAGCCCTTTTGAGATGCCGAACATCTAAAAAGATGCATTTCAAGGCTTTCGGATCTAGTTTGGTGTGGTTCGAACGATGAACGTGAACAAAGCATACACAACCAAAATTTTTCGGAGGAATAGAGAAGAGAAGACGATTGGGACAAAGAATGTCAATAGGAGAGTTTGAAAGCTCAACACTCTAGAAGGAATCCTATTAATGAAAAAGGAAGATGTCAGAAATGCATCAACCCAAAATTGTTTTGGAACCTTCATACCAAAAAGAAGTTACCTCAAGAAAATGACAATTTTTTCTTTCAACAACATCATTTTGTTGCGGGGTGCTTACCTTAGTAACCCAAACCATGCATGTTGCTTACCGCTCCCGCTCTCAAACCTCGCTCTCACGGTTTGAGAGCGGATTCGCCACCGGAGCACGGTTTCACTTTTCTGAGAGCACAATTTCAAATCTTACAGATTGTGGTGTATTAAGTGAAGAATGCAGCGATTGGCAAAGAAAACAACCGGCGATATTGTCTCTGCAAGTCACAGGATTTCCGAGAAGAGACCG
This sequence comes from Tetracentron sinense, assembly GCA_015143295.1. Lineage (NCBI taxonomy): Eukaryota > Viridiplantae > Streptophyta > Magnoliopsida > Trochodendrales > Trochodendraceae > Tetracentron > Tetracentron sinense. Next base: position 15,612,491 of record CM026551.1, read on the forward strand.
ACGGTCTCTTTTATTTTTAATGCCAAATACCATTTTTACCCTTATGTGGGGGTTAAAGCCTTAAAGGTAAACTGTAAAGTTTAACTTTTTCGATGACTCTTCAACTCCCTTTCTTCTTTTCTCTCCACAAAGTACATAATAAGATTAAAAAAACTGGTGATGACTTTTCAACTCCATTTCTTTTTTTCTCTCTACAAAGTACAAAATAAAATAAGAAAAAATTGATAAAACGTTGGCAGCTTGGCACTTTGGCCATGGAGTTGAACTTTGGCTTGGCTTTTGCACTTTGGCCGTGGAGTTGCCAGAAGTTATAGGTAGGGACCTCTACGGCACTACCATCACACACACACACGCATATATTTATATATATAAATATAAATATATATTGACGCTCCGGAGGCGCTCTTGACCCTATCCTAAATTGAAATTTGGCGCTCTTTCTCTCGCTTTGCGCTCTGGTTACTTAGGTGCTTACACGTGAATTTTGATGTTCAATACCATGATAAATCAAATATTCTTTTAACCCATGAAACATGTATTCCCCCATTGTTAGAACAAATTTTTTTAATGAACTTATCATATTGAGTGGAAACCATCTCATGGAACCTTTTAAAAATGGAATATACCTCCTCTTTAGACTTCATGAAATATACCCAAGAACTTCTAGAGCAATCATCTACAAAAGATACAATATTGATATCCCAATAACGATGTAGTGTGAGTAGGCCCCACACATTGCAGTGACCAAGTGCAAAAGTAATATCAATTTTATTGCTACTCAAAAGGATAAGAGCAACGGCAATATTTAGCAAATTCACAAACTTTGCATTGAGGAACTAAAGAAGATGAATCAAACAAATTAGGAAATAAAAGAAAAGACAAGTGGTCCAAACGATAATGCCAATACATTATATGGTCCTTTTTAATACTAGTAATATTGCTAATGCTGTGAGCACAATTCATTAGAGTATCCTCGAGGAGATATAACCTCCCAGCTCCACGACCACCACCAATCATTTTCTTTAAGCTTAGGTCATGAAAAGCACCATGAGTGGGGAAGAAAGTGACTACAATACAAGGTTTTAGTAATAATGCGACATACAACAAATTAGTAGAAAAATTAGGAACATGAAGAACAGAGGATAAAAGCAAGTTTGGAAGAGCATTAACTTGCCCTTTACTCGAGATAAAAAAGAGAGATCCATCAATGACTTTCTCTCTACCAAAACAAATATTATAAGCAGAAAATAAGGATGACATGCTCGTCATGTGGTCTAAGGCACCTGAATCTATGATCCATGATAGGGTAACAATATTAGAAGAAGCATGGAGAGCAGACGCATGAGTACTTGTGTGAGTAATAGTAAATTGAAGGGCTCTCTATCCGAGACAATATGCAGAAGGTTCTCCAACAAATACTCGGGAATAGTAACCATCTTCCTGGAAGAGACAACCAATGCAGGTGTGTCATGGCTCTAAGTAGTATTGGAAGAAGACACTGTATGAGCTGCTGATGTTTCTGATTGATTGAGCTTTCTTGGCCGCCCTATCAAGTTCCAATAATTTTACTTGATATGCCACAATCTCCCACAATGACTGCATTTCAACTTATCCCTATCATCAGTCCCATCTTTGGAATTTTTTTTACACCTCTATTTCCTCTTTGAAGAAAAATAGATGAAGCAAGAGCCAACCTATCAGATACTAGGATATTATATTGTTGAGTAGCATTTCGCCTACTCTCCTCACTTTGCACATATCATACAATTGATTAAGGGATGGTAACACATCCCTACTAAGGATAAGAATCCTAAGCAGCTCGAATTCTAGGTTCAAACCTGCAAGGAATTCAAATATCCGAGTTCTCTCTATTTTCCTTTTGTATTCCACAACATCAACCTGACATACAAGTTTGTACACATCAAAGTGATCCAATTCCTCCCAAATACTTCTTAGAGAAGCAAAGTAGTCAATGTCTTCTCCCCCTTACGATGATGAGCTATATCCTAACGTAGTTGATAAACTCGAGAAAATGAGCTTGGGAATAAGTTTAAGCAGCTGCATCCCAAATCTCTCAAGCAGTTGTCAAGAATAGAAAACCTCTATTAATCTGCAGTTGAAGTGAGTGGATGAGCCACGACATTACTGTAAGATTGTTAGTCTCCCACTTCTCATATGTGTGATGTGATACCTTGGGTTCACTTATTCTACCATTTATATGCCCGAGCTTACCCCTACCACCAACTTTACCATAGTAATCTGTAAACCGGGACTATCACTGTGAGGACGGTTTACACCTTCAACTTTAGGATGTCCAAGGCAACGTTCTGAATGTCGATATAGCTCGAAATGTCGAGCCGCGGAAAAAAGATATATCGGAAGATATATCGTTTATCGATTATTTTTGAAAAAAATGCCAAAAAATAGGACAAAACATGGAATTTTGCAGTGAAATTCATGAAATGTTAAAATAGATGTTAATACACCTTTTAGAATAAAAACATTTAAAAAATCTAACCATGGTTAAAGGGAGTTAAAAGGGAACACGATAATTTTTTTTTCAAAAATTCTAAAAACCAAGGTTAGATGCATTAGTGAATCTTAAGCATCTAACCTTGGCTTTTAGAAGAAAAAAAATTAGAAAAGATGAATGTGTCCTTTTTTAACCTCTTTAAATGTGGTTAAGATTCACTCACTCTTAGGGTTAAAATATCTAACCTTGGATTTTAAAAATAAATAATTTAATGTGTCTCGTATTTCCTTTTAATTGTGATTAAGGTTCACTAACCCTTAGAATTAAGACATCTAAAATAAAAAAAAAATTAACGTGTCCCTTTTAATTCGCTTTAACTATGGTTAAGATTAACTAACCCCTAGGAGTAAAGCATCTAACATTGATTTGTTTTTTTAAAAATTAAACCTATCTTTTAATTCCCTTTAATTGTGGTTAGGGTTCACGAACCCTCAGGGTTAAAGAATCTAACCTTTTTAGGGTATGGAAGTATGTTTAATGAGACTTTTGGAGTGACATTAGCATTACCCTTTTAAGGGTTTAAAAAAGGAGTGACATTAGCATTATCCTTTAAGGTTTTAAAAATGGAGTGACATTAGCAGAACCCTTTTAAGGGTTTAAAAGGGAAGCCTTCGATTATTTCTCATATCAAACCCAACGAAAAAACAGAAAGGAGCAAAGCTCCGAAAGGAAGAGGGGTAGCCGGCAAAGGCTACGGCTCAGGTTTGTACCCACGGCTACCTCTTTTTCCTTCTTTCTTCTCTACACTTCTGAACTTTTTTTTTTCTAAATCAAGCTTGAATCAAAGAGTTTTGCTCGATATCGGCAATATATCTCCGATAACTCCCGACGTGTAAAAATTTCCTTACAGGATATCAATGTGTCGGCGATGACCGACACCAACAAATATCGGCGATATTATAAATTTTTAGAACCTTGGTCCAGGGTTGGAAGGACTCACATAAGATCTCCTGTTGGATGTCATTTCAACCTTCACACAATCCCACAATTTATTCAAATGAAGAACAAGGGCCCTGATCAACACAAATCCGCCACAAAAAAAAATGTAGGTCTAAAGACCAAACAAATAAATTCACAAAAACAAATTTGTGAGGAGAGGTGCTAGCCTTAGAAGAGAGGAAAAATCATCAGAACGTCCTTGATTCTAAGCCAAATCCAATGAAACCATCGAAGAGAGGAAAAATCATCATAACATCCTTGATTCTAATCCAAATCCAATGAAACCACTCCCATTAGCTTCCCAAAATTTCAACACTATCCTTCAAAGAAGCCCTAACATCAGATTAATCAAACTCTAGAATTTTTTTTCTTAAATCTGATTTTAGGGCTTTAAATCCATTTCAATCTTCTCAAAAAAAATCTGCAGAAAAAAACCCCAAAATAGGGGGGGGGGGGGGGGGGGGGCATACCTCTTAGAAAAACCACATAACCAGCCGAAAAAAACAATTAGGGATGGTGGCTGGCAGTACGGCTGTCATCATCTGTACGGCCTAATGTCAACCATTCTCCCCTCGTTTTGTTGTTGCGAAATCAAGACTCTTCCTTTAAATTAAATGCTCTGATACAAAATTGTTTTTGAATCCTTACTAGGGTTTGAGAATGGATAAAGACAAAGAAAGAAGAAGAAACAGAGAAAGATTAGGAGAATGGGTGAACACGTGAGAGTGTCTCACGGTTCCCCTTTTGTTATTTGATTCAGACCATGTGTGGTCAAGAATACCACTTTGATGAAACTGATCGTCCAATCTCCAGTAACTTACTCTAAAATTATAGGATTCAAGTGATGGTAAACTCCAATGGAAGTTATAACCAAATCATCCATCCATCTCAATAATATAAACCACATTTTCATGACTATAACGATCATACAAAATCACGTCAGATCAGTATGATTCTTTGATAACTTGCAATCCAAGAGATCACTACAAGTTTGAATGGTGAGATTCTCTCATGGGCACACACAAAGACCTACAAATTTCACAATACAACAGTCTTGGAGCTATCATGTCTTTTCTCATACATGAAATAAATACAGAGTAATAAAAATAGCCTAACATACAACATGCATGATAATGAAAGACTCACTGGTTTGGAGGACGCTGATGATCCAGTTCATTGTATGGATCAATCACAAGTCCACGAACCCCATGCCTTAGAACTGCTGCTTTGGCGAGGTCAAGAACCCACTTAATGGATGGAAGGCAATCATTCTCGCACCTATTCCACAAATCATCAAGTAAATCAACGAAAAAGCGTTCAATTATACACAACAGTAATGAGCATAGTCAAATTATGTAATGATATGAAGAAAAGTTCAGCCTGTAAGACCTGAAAATACTCAACAGACAATGTCCATTTCTGGTACAGAAAACCACATTGCATATGAAAATGTAATTGCGGACTTTGAAAAGATAGACCTAATGTCCACTAAACAGTAGTTCGATATTTGCAAACTCCCTTTTATCTGGATTTCCCTTTTATCTTTGAAGGCAGCATCTAATAGTGCTCCTCAATATAGAATTTCATGTTTCTCATATCGACACTATATCAGCAGCCTGTCTCCTCGGTCGTCATTTACCGAATCATGAAAGAGTTGAATTGTATTAAGAAGAAGCCTAGGAAATTACAAGTTTTTTATCTCCCTCACTCCCACAGTCACGACTCATGCATATAGAAAAAAGAAAACAACGGTGCAAGACAAGCAAATAACGTATGTCACTTAACATGATTCTCACATATAATACTCTATATGCTTGCATCCAGTAATATAATAAATTTTAGATGTGTTTCCTTAAAGTTTCCTAGACTTCTTTAATTTTTACATAACTTCGTTGGACTTCCTTATGCTTCCTCGAAACGTGTTAACTTCCTTAGCGACCGAAGTTTATACTGAAACCGAAGTTTAATACCTTAGAGGCTTGGACTCAATAGCTTAGGGCTGTACAACATTAGATATCCTCTTCTCTTTATTATGGAATATGTTACTTTGGGCTTAAGTCAAGAGTGAAAAGCCAGCCCATTAGTTAGAGTCTTTATTTTAATTAGGAGCCTAGTTAAGAATCCTTGTTTTTTACTATAAATTGTAATTTTCAAAATTACCATAAATAGTAAATTCTGAATGAGTCATTAGAAGCTTATTTGACTTTTATTTGTGACAAGTCTCTTTGTTTTTAGAAGTAGAATATTCTTAAATTAATTAAGAGAACAAGAATCTTTTGATTGGATTTTGTTTCTAAGTTTGAGTTAGAATAGGATTCTAAAAGATCATATAGAGGCGCATCCATACCACTTTGTAGCTAGATTTGAGTGAAAAATTGTTTCAAATTAATGAGGACTCCCTTAATTATTGGTTGATACTTGATAGCTGCTAATTACTGAAATTAGTTATTAAGTATTGCGACTGTGAGATTTCACCACCGATCATCAAGAGTTCTTATTTGCCGAAGTTTGAAGGAAAGGAGATTTTGAGATTTATCAATGTTTCGAAGCTTGGAATCCTTATCCAAGGCTGCCGCACCTCTCCTTCAAGGTAAGCCCTTGATCCAAAACTCTTAGTTTGCTTAAGATTTGAGTTTTGAAGAAAACCCTAAATTAACCTACACCTTGATTAAAATAATACTAAGTTTGGGCTTTCACTAGGATTAGAAAATTGAGGTTCAATTAACCTTATTAGATCTTCATTGATTTTTTTATCACTATTATGAAACCTTAAATTGAGATTCTTGAATTTCAAACTTCCTGGAAAATTCCAGTTATGTACCAGATCTTTCGGGCATATGATTGAGGGATCTATACTAGTTAGATTAAGCTAAAATTTAGATAATAGGTAGTGTTTAGCCCAAAGATCACCCGAAGAATTGTACTTTGGAAGTTGGAGTCCAAAAATCTAAAATACCCCTCTGGTCGAAATTACCATATTATTGCATTTTTGTAATTTAGGTCGATCCTTCTTGAGTTGGACTATTCTTCCGCTAGTCAACATCGTTTAGTCTTCAGATTGCATAAAATGCAAGATCCTAAGTACACATTTTTTCAGATGGCAGAATTGATATGGGTCACTCTATTTTGACAGTTCCAAAGAACGTGGTCTATTGACGATTAGTATCATGGTGAGGGATCCGACTCATCTGCTTGACCACCCATTGCTTGGATCTTTCTTGGGTTTTAACCCAAGCAAGACACCTCACGTTACTAAAGATCCAACGGTCAAGATTAAAGCTGAGGGTTCAAAGCTTTTATGGGTCCAAAAATGAGCGCCAAAGCACGACTCCCTCTTCTCCCTTTTTTCAAATTCCCTCTTCTCCCGATTCTCCCTCTTCTCACTTGACCTGTGATCTAACGGCCCAAGCACGACACCAGAAAGGGGTTCTGGTGAATTTCATCTGTCAAGAGTTGTCATTATTCTTAAATCTTCCTTCTGGGAAATTTGAATTTATCTTCTTCTTCCGTGGTTTTCTTCAGAGTCTCTATAAGACAAGATGAATCATTTCTTGAGGATCAACAGATAACAGATATTTATCTTATACATGAGTTTTAGTTACAAGCATTGCAAGTTGTGGTGTGATTAAGATCCCCAGGAGAAGATACAGGAGAAAACAAAGGCAGAGTCCCAAGCATACCCAGTTTACATCAGTAGTTGCACACATAATTATACCATTAACATATTCGGCTATGGACGATCAAAGAGGTGAACCATCAAACGGAGGATCTCAATCAATAAGATGTCACACCAAGTTGTTGGATGAAGGGCGATGTATAGAGTTTCTAGAATGTGATGATCATGATTGGTGCACATTGCCCAGGTTTGGACTAGGGCCAATGCACGCACAAACTTGTCTAAGGAGGATAGCCGATCCCTTCATGAGCCAAAATAAGGTAAACCAAGCCAGTCAAATGGTGGGTGGCAGCTTCCTAAAAACCAAAGGCAGTGTTTTAACACCAGGTACCCCTACACTGCGTCATCAAAATGTCTCCTAGGCAACGACTATGCAACCACCTCATCTAGCAGGACCCCTATCGTCTAGATCATGGTCTAGGTGAGTATTCGTTAAATCTTATGACATATTACATAATTTAATTATGAAAATTAAATTGTGGTCACCTAGGGAACCCCCTATCGCATAGGCATCACCTCAACACTTTGACTACATTGCCCCTACGTAGTCGGAAAACCTCCAAAAACCAAATCTCAAAACTTTGCTATTACCAAAGTGACCGGACTCATTGAGGGCAAAGGGAGACTTGAGAGGATCGAGAAATTCAGGTTAAAAAACTTGCCAGAAAGAGGAGCAAAGGGCAGCCAATTTCAAATAAATCTCGCAGTAAAATATCTTTGATGGACTCGTAGGTGGATCGATGAGAGACAGAACTGATTGATTTCCACCCTATGCCTTGATCAGACCCTTCTGCGATTCGAGTTTTGAGTCAGATTTCACCACACACACACATACACACAAACAAATAAATCAAATAAGAACTAGATTTTCCACACGTTAAAGGGGAAGATCTATGAGTAACAGAACTTTTGAGTACTAAACAAGTGATGATTAAATTAAATGTTTCCTTACATTTTATTTTTTTCCTTGGAAGGAATAACTTTGTTCCGTAAGTAGTAGTCTCTATCAAACAACCCAGTGACTCAAGTGCACTGATTCGAAAGTGTATTAAGGGGAAAGTTGACATGGGGTCCCATGACATCATGTTGTTTATAAAAATTTCAACAAAAATATAAAAAGTTAGAAACAGAGTTCCCCAAGTCAAGTTGGCCAATTCCCAAGTGAGTCGGAATGGTTATCATGGCAAAAACCAAGTTGTAGTGACCAAGTTACGAGGTGATCTGAAAAAACATCCTGCAAAGCCCAAGTTGCTCTGCCAGTTCCCAATTTGACCGAGTTTGTAAACAAGAAGGAAAGTTTATGAACCTTATGGAACTTCTGCATAAAAGATCTCCCTTTGCTTCATGACATAAAATCTTTTTTTTGTAAAACCACATAATGCAGTTTTAAGTCAAGCTGCCCATAGTGTTGGCTATTAAGTCTCGGCTTGTTAAACTATTATGCCTAAATATCATGGTTCAAAATATCAGGCGTCGTATCGGTAAGACCAAAACAGGATAAGTATCGATGTATCGGACCGTATCGGATGGATACGAATGAAAAAATCAAGGTACGTTAAGAAACGCTTGAATATGCAAGGAAAAACTTAGATACCTTGCATTAAATTTCTTTTAATGCAAATATAATCTAAAAACAAACTAAATTAAGGCCTTCAACTATGTTTATAACCATGCATATGAAAGTTAACAATTTCATAAGTTAAAAAAGGTGTGTGCTGATAAAAAGATATGAAAATACAAACCATAGTCACTTAGCTAGATTCTAAAACCTTAAAATAAGAATGTATTGAATTATAACTATCAATTTTCAGTTTAATGTAAGTGTTTTTATGTTGAACTATTACACTGTTAGTTGACTTTTTAACTCTGTAGATGAAAATATTTTTTAAGACAAAATGACTTTTTTTGCCAGACTTTTGGGTTTTGGTAATTTTTTATATATTTGACAAATACCCTATCATTTGAAAGTTGAAAATCTGACCAAATCCCCAAAAGGCATAGTTACCATATCGTGAAGTGAAAGCGAGAAGCGAAGCAAAATCGAGAAACGGGAAGCGAGGCTCAAAAAATCCTTAAGAAACGGGAAGCGAGAAATAGACATAGGTGCCCCATTCCCATTATATTAGGATAACCAATCATACCTTAAATTTTATTTTCTATGAGATATTTGTTAAGAAATAGGTGTCTTAAAGTCTTAGGTTTCAATTCAACGATACTTTCTTAGGATATATGTTGTAGGCTTTAGACTCAAGTCTATCCCATTCAAGGTATTAAACTTCGATCGCTAAAGAAGTTGACTCAATTCGTGGAAGTTTAAGTAAATCCAAGGAAGTTATCTAAAAATTAAAGAAGTCTAGAAAACTTTAAAGAAATATGGGAAATTTATGATGAAACTTCAGAGATTCAATATTTAAGCATAAATACTCATCTAGAATTCATTATATTACTGGATGCAAGCATGTATAGTATCAAATGTGAGAATCATGTTAAGTGACATGCATTGTATGTTTGTCTGTGAAGTAATCTCCTCTTAATATTTCTCTATATTGTCAATTTTTTTTTAATTAACAACATTCTAATCTTTTTGTCAAGTGAAGGGGATATATAAAGCCATTTTATTTTCTTCATTTTTTAATGGTTAAGATTCATTAACCCTTAGGGTTAAAGCATCTAACTTTGGTTTTTAGGAAATTTTTTTAAAACAAAATTAACCACATGGGTTAATATTTGTTAACCAGAGTTGAACGGCAATTAAAGGGGCTTTGTAAGGTTATGAAATATCTTAAAGGCATCCTTTGATTTTTAGAATTTTTAAAAAAACAGCTGACTACAAGGGTTAAAACTTGTTAACCATAATTCAAGGGCAGTTAAAGGGGCTTTTGTGAAGTTATGAAATATCTCAAGGGCATATTTTAACTGTGGATAAGATTCACTAACTGTAACAACCCTGAATTTTAATATAATAAAATTATGCGTTCATGGGTCCTTAATGGAGGTTAATTAGTTAATTATTTGTTAAATTGGTAAAAAGTGGATTTTGTTCGGGATTGGATTGTACTGGTAAAACTTCAGTGTTTTTCCTCGAAAATCGTACACAATATGCGGGTCGACTATCTGGACGATCACCTATCGTTCCAGTTCCGTCGTGTATCGATTCGTGAGACAACGGGAGTCTTAACTGTAAGAAAATCGAGAAAACCAGGAAATTCCAGATTTTTTCGGATTTAGCGGGACTCCATAATTGTTGGGGAATCTAATAGAAATCCGTGCGGTTGGTACCACAGCGTGCCGGTCGGTCGTGAGGATGATCGTCTGTCGTTTCAGCAGTTAATTGTCTCATATGAAGAAACGACAACGTGTCTTGTGTCCGAAATCAGAAAATTAGTGGGTTTTACAATTTTCTTCCGGACTAAAGTGCAACTGTCAAAACTCAGTATTTTTCCTTGAAATTTTTACAGTAGGTGTCGGACTGCCCCAAGTTCGGTCACCTGAAGTTTCGTCACGATGGGATGTCATATAACAGGGTTTCGGAGGGCATATGCATGAAAAAGTGGGAAGTTCGGTCAAAGTAGTTGACTTAGTCAACTACTACTTTCCACACCAAATTAGGTCATGTGCTTTTGCACATGATCTAAACCTTGGACTATATATATTAAAGGACCAAGCCATTCCTCATGCATTCGGTCACTAACAGTGGAGAGTTCAAGATTTTGTAGAGAGAGAATCTAGAGAGAGAAAGTTGTAGAGAGAGAAAGAGGAGAGAGAAAGAAGAGAAGAAAAAGGGAGACTCCATCTTGACATTGGACTATATATATTAAAGGACCAAGCCATTCCTCATGCATTCGGTCACTAACAGTGGAGAGTTCAAGATTTTGTAGAGAGAGAATCTAGAGAGAGAAAGTTGTAGAGAGAGAAAGAGGAGAGAGAAAGAAGAGAAGAAAAAGGGAGACTCCATCTTGACATTTTTCGACGTCCTGGATGCATTGGTGGAGTCCCTTTTTGCACTAGTCGCCTCGAAAAGAGTAAAGCAGGTAAAACCCCTTTCTTTTCTTCTCTTTTTCTCCTTATTTTGCTATATTCTTTTATCTGAAGCATATGCATGTCTTTTAACGTGAATGAAAAAGGGTCGGAAGACCCCTATGTGATGTTGTAATTTTATGTGGTCCATCGAGGAGCCCAGATCGGGTCCCGGGTAAATTGTATCGCCACTCTAGGGTGACAAAAAGTTGTTTTGCAGGTCGTATAAGGCTATGGAAACATCCATTAGCCTGGAAACGTTCCCTAACGGGACGGTGTATTACCGAAGTTGGTTCACGGGCGCGAGGCCCAAATATTTCAGTTAATCAAGCAAGGCTTAGGTTAACTGGGGTTAATCTGTGGTTAGAAAATCTAACCAGGGTTAAGTATAGTCCGTGGTTCCTCTTTGACTAGGTCAGGAAAGACGGTGTCCAATAAGGCTCGAGGTTCCTCTGTGACTGATAGTCGGGAGTTGTCGGTCTGTTTGATTAGGTCGTCTGTGGTGCCTCTTGGACTAGGTCAGGAGTAACGGTGTCCTGCATGGCCCGTGGTTCCTCTGTGACTGTAGTCAAGAGATGTCGGAGTCCTAGGGAGTTTAAAGTGGCTGAACATCAGATAGTGTATAGTCCCGGATTCCTCTCTGAGTGGGTTAGAAGATGTCGACACCGTGTCTATCGGGGTCTCTTCTTGGTAGATCGTCAGGAGATGACGGCATTGGTAAAGATGTAGGGGTTCCTCCGTAGATTAGCCAAAAGATGACGGTAGGCAGATTGGTCGGGGTTCCTTCATGACTGATACTCAGGACAATGACGGCGAATATACGGTAGATGTGGCCAGTCAATTAAATGGAAAAATATGTCCTTATTGGGCGAATGCCTATGTTGTGTGTGTAAGCTTCGGATACGAAGTGGTCTGAGTCGGTATACTCAGGGTTGGTGTATTTGTCTGAGTTGGTGGACTCATTATTCGGTATGGAATCGTCGGATTCTAGGTGAGTTGGGTTGGTATACCCAAGGTTTGGTCGTGTTCGGGAGAGAGCCGGAACAGCGTGTGTGAGTCTAAATGACTCAATGTATTGTAGTTATGATTTAGAGACTTTAAGCTGAACATTTGTGGGCTGTGGCCAATTAATAGTCTCAGGACTCGAAATGAAACATGATTGATGATTGAAATGATAACTTAGTAATATAATACATTCATAACTGAACCCCATAATTTGAAAATAATGTGAGGTCGGGAACCTCGGTTAGGGTGACGTAACCCTAAGTGACCTTGGGTCACAGTTTAATATATACTGTTCTATTTTATTATAACATGCAAATTGAACTGTTTATTATATCATTATTGATGCGTGTTATTATGTGGAAAATAGTTTACAAGGATTGTGGTTTTATTGGGCTTCATAGCTCACTGACTTTTTATGTCAGCAGATCACGGAGCTGCTGACTAGTAAGTGAAAAGTCCAACTGGACATTTTGGAAGCTTGTACAAACTGTACCTGACGTGATAGAGGTGACTACTTTTGTAAAATAGACTTGATGTAAATAATACAGGTATATGGTTTGTATGATGGCTATTGTGATGACAGGTGTTATTTGCTTTTCGGAAGCATCTGATAAATGTTTAAATTTCCCACATTTTCGTGGGTAAAGTCTTCTGATTGTGTGATTTGACGAATGGACGCGCGTCTCGGAACTTGATTCCCTAGGCGCGGGTTCGAGGGGTCACACTAACCCTTAGGGTTAAAGCATCTAACCTTAATTTTTTTTTTAAAAATTAATCACGAGAGTTAAAACTTATTAACCATAGTTCAAGTCCAGTTAAAAGGGGCTTTGTGAGGTTACAAAATATCCTAAGGGCATAATAGTCATTTTACTAATAACATTAAACTAATGTCCACCAGAACTTAGGACTAAGGTTCTATGTCTAACGGTTGAGAAATGGGCGGGTGACTCTAGCATTGCCCATATAAGACTTTAGGACTGAGGTTCTATGCCTAACTGTTAAGAAATGGAAGAGTGACTCTAGCATTACCCATGTAAGATTTTAAGTTAAGGGATTTCTCATTTCACTTTAGTGTTCGACAGTTTTTACCAAGCTCCAACGAGAGAAAAGGAAAAGGGAAGGAAGAACGAACAACAAACCCACTTGTCTAGGGTTTCTGTGATCAGAGACAGCAAGAGATGGTGATGGCGATGGCAGCGGCGACGAAGAACAAACCCTCGTCCAGGTATGTACCCTACTCCATCCTCTTCTCTACTTAAATACTTCTCAAAATTCTTTTTTGTTTTTTTTTTTTCTCAATAGGAGATTGATTGTCACAGAAGATGATTTTTGCCCCATTAGTAGGGAATGATTTCAATCTGTGGGAGTAAAAGAAAATTTTGATTGAGTTTCTATAAACTTTGGTGGACTTCCACCGAAGTTATATATTTTTTCTACTAAATTTTTTTGTTTCGATCGAAGTCCACCGAAATTTACCGAAGTGCATCACGAATTCTTGAATTTTTAAATTATATGTTGATTTTGCTTCTGTGACCACCGAAGTCGACTCAATTCGGCCAAATTTTACCGAATTGAGTCGAATTTTAACACCTTCATCCCATTACTTCCTAAATAGTAAATATATAATCCCCTTGACCACTAAATGAGAAGCGAGTGGAAGCGAGTCTGGGAAACGAGCTTCCCACCTTGTACATAGCTTCCCGACAACTATGCTAAAAGGTACTAGAAAGAGGGTTTTGTTCTTGGACTAGAAAGTTGACTTTTTATTCTTCACGAATTTAGATCCAGAATAATTTTTATTGAATTCAAATGGAGGGATAATCTTATTTGTATATTAATATCTTAAGTAAATAAAAGTAAAATTAATTTAAAACCATTTACTTTAATAATATTTTATGTAAATAAGTTGTGTATCAGATTTGTGTTGTGGATCTTAGTGTAAATGGAAAGAGGAAATAATTAACTGAAAAAACCCCATATTGGGCCCGTATCGAGCTGATACACCCAATATGGGAGAGTTTTTTTTTAGCGTACTAGTGTATCAGGTAGCTCCAAATAGGATACATATCAACCGATACGGCCCAATATGTAAATTTTAAACCATGCTAAATATCAAGCCACACTCAACCCACAGGAATATAGGTGTGGCTCAATCCTGGACTGCAACTGTTCCTTATCTTAATCCATAGGAAATAAAGAATAATGAGATGAATTCCTACTGCGTAATGTTTACTCTGAAAACTGAACTTTTAAACTTACCGTATGAGATGGAATGTATCGTTCAGCCATTCCTTCCCCTGTTCTAACTCCTCAACACTGATCCGTTCAACTGATCCTCCATACCTATGGTTAGGAAAGAGAGAAAATAAATGTTCAAGATTTCTGTGCACAATTGGAAGCAATATATGATAATAAGTAAATCAAACTCAATTCTAAAGGTAATCATCTGATTAATTGATGGCCAAGCCCCAGCACTTGTCCCCGACCTTATACACCATTTACAGTCTATAGTAGAGAATATATTGACCCTGAAGCAAATTTTAATACATGAATATATGAAGCAACCAACATCAACATGAATTTCCCAGACCAATTATCAGTACCAACAAAATATATATACAAGAAATCTGCATCCATATAAGACTCCAAGCCATTACTCATGAAATGGAAAATTGCTGACAGTTGTGAAGTTCAACTACCAACAAAATTTACCTAAGGCATGCCATTAACAAATTTCTCTAACTTCAACTAAGCTAGGTCAATGGCAAAATACTTTTCCTCTCATAACAATATTTGGTTGAAACTCAGCCAAATAGAGTTGACAAGTTCAAGCTCCAAGTTAATTTGGAAAGTAAAACAACGTTTAGGTTTATATTTGTAGGAAGTTGGAAACAATAAGAGCCAACTAGGCGGTGGTGTGTTAAACATTTAGTTATCATCTGATACATACCTAATATTAAAGAAGGGTTTTTTTAAGTGCTTCTCCAAAAGTTTTCTTGCATGCTCCCGAACCTAAAGAACAGCAGAACAGGAAAGGTTAGAAAAAAACATGGAGAGAGTGAGTATTATGTGAAAACGTGATAGGTCGCAACAGTTAACAAGTGTTTAAATAAATGTGACCAAAATTTTGACAAAGGAACAATTCTAAGAATAAATCAATGCATTAGTAAAAGCAATAATTTGAAAAAGACAAAAGAAATAGATCCAGTCCACCTAGCAAAACATATTGTATCATGTAAATAATCAACTACAATATATGCATTATGTTTTTTTCTTCCTCTTGCGTATTGGTATTGATTTCAGAAAACATGAATATCATGCATACTGATTTCAGAAAACAAGAATATCATGCATTCAAACATGGAGACACCCAGATAGTGAACAAATGAACTGGTAACGAGGAGCAGAATATGACTGTTTCACAAGATCCAGACACCGATAAGGATCATTGAGTAAAATTTTGGTCAAATTTCAGTGATTTAGGCCGATATTTTTGTTATTTGGTTGACAAGGAAATTTGGAAGGATCTAATCTATTCTATACTATTTCAGGAAAATATCGCCAATGTCTTCCCGCTTTTTAATTTATCATTATCATTGGCCGATATCTTGAAATTCACTGTATAGAACTTGCGAAATTGCGCCAAAAATTGGGAATAGTTTACATTTCGACCGGAAGTGTGGAAGAAACCGATTTTCACACAGTTGTATCCTATTTTCTTCAAGCTCCTTTTCTGAAACTCCAGACCAAAGGACTTAGTGTCCAAGACGATGGGCGCGCGCGCGCGCGGACGCATGCACGCACCTGCACCCGCACCCGCGCCCACGCGCACACACGCATGCACCCGCGTGCGTGCACACACAACACACAAGCACGCACACACACGCATCTAGGAATGAAGGCTTATACGGACACTAAAGCCATTGAACCCTTAGTACACTTACACGTCTTCTTACAAGGAAGCCCTTCTCTAGTCTTTACACCCGACTTGAATGCTACTTTCACTCTCAGGTTGACCAAGTTCATCAGCCTTGAAATCGGTAACTAGCAAGTTTGAAGGAAAGCAGGTGCTAGCTAGATTGAGTGCTCTCCTCAGCCCGTTAGACTCGGATGACTCGACGAAGTCAATCTTTTCATTTATTTGGTCGGATGAAAGGGTGAGAGAGGGTGTTAGGGTAGGACTCGTCGCTCAGGCGACATCTACTCTCTAGCGACAGGTAAGTCTCTCTCTCCCTCTCTCTCTCTCTCTCTCTCTCTCGTCCCTCTTTATCTCTCTTTGTATCTCTCTCGTCCCTCTTTATCTCTTTATGTATCTCGTCCCTCTTTCTCTTTGTCTCTCATCTCTCTAGTCCTTTTTAAGCCCTCACTTAGGAAATGATCTAATGTTTGAATGTTTGGGATGCTTGTTTCTCTTCTAAGCTACTGAGAGTGCAACAATGCTTAGTGGCTGCCTCTGATTTTTGCGGTTCAACATTTGCTTTTCCCACAAGATTTTCTATCCTTCATTTACTCCTTGTCTGTCTCTAATTTCAATAATGTCTTCATTTTGCTTTGTGGTCACATTGTCATCTTCACATCTCTTGCCAGGTAATGCATCTAACAGTTCTGTATGTAGATGTGAAAAATAAATAAAAAATGCCAAGGTCATATGAAGATTTAAGGATGTTGCATAAGACAAACATCTTTACGTGAATCATATGGTCACAAATGAACCAAATCAAATAAAAGGTAATCACATATATAAAAAGAATGGAAATGGAGATTGTCAGTTAAAATGCCAATTATTATATGATTGATGGATGATAATTGATGAATTTTATTCTTTAGCTTCTTTATTTTCCTGCTTTAGTAGAACAGATGGCCTTTTTGTGATTAGAACTCTCATTTTCTTTATTCTTTAAGTAGTTTAGGATCCCCCTCCTAACGCGGTCCGTTAAATAATGGAAGGGATTCCTAGTCAAAATAAGAATTTAGAGAAGATACCCTCTAGGATTAGAAATTTCCTGGACTTTTTTAGATTAATTTTGTCTAATAGAGGAAGCCTCTTTCTTGGTACAGTTTGAGAATAGAGAGGGGGTTCCTTCTTGAAAAGGGTAAAAAAAGAGTTTGAAATCCAATAAGTAATTAAATAAATGGTTTTGCTTCAAAATTTTAATAGAATGAAAGGTGATTATGAATCTCTCTTTTGTATGGATTTGCCTTTTCCCCTCTCTATGGTAGGACAATTTCCTTCAAAGAGAAAATTCTAAAATATCTTTCCTTGATCCTGACAGAGTTTATGCAAGATAATTTCCAATCCAACATTAGGGATAGATTATCATTGGTTTTTCTTATTTTGATCAAAGTTTCTCTCATTTTTTCTGGTTTAATAGATTATAAATGTAAAAAAGTCTAGATAACCATCTATATAGACGGATGGACTAGAGTGCCTAACACCTTCCCTAGTCCATAAATAAACATCTATACCCATGTCATAGTTTTCACAGATTTAAGGAGTATTTTATTATTATTGGTGACCAACCACACCAAATTCGATGGTTGGTGGCACCTACATTGTTTTTGTATCAGTATTCAAATTCCAGTATGAAAACAACTCCTCTACACTCGTGGGTGCGAAGTCGCTATATTCTATAAAACATGAGAATAGGATATAGAAACCGAGCATAGAACTTGTTTGATCTTCTTCCACCAATACTAGATGCTCCATGGGAGAGGTATTTTACTGTTTAAACATGAACCACCAACCTAGAGTCTCTCCCATTATAACATGGTGAATGTCCTCATGATGGGCATAACATCAAATCACCCAAAATAGTTCTATATTCAGCAGTAATGTTTGAAAATTTTCCATAAAATAAAAGACCAGCAATAATCATCTCATCAAAAGAGTTTCTAACCTCACAACCCCACTGCCTAAACGGGGATTACCTTTCGATGCCCCCATCAATATTGATTTTGAAACGAGAGTGTAGGTTTCTTTTTTCTTTTTTTTTCGATTGAATAGCAATAGTGGGGGTTTCCTCCAACAACTAATAATTGGTTTCTATATGAATAGGTGAAACTCCAATAAATCTATACATCTCCAACTCAAAATAAAGATGCAATCATTCGAATCTGAAGGAGATGAAGGCAATTTAAGAGTCACAGTTTTTTTTTTTTTTACAAACTTGGATCTAAGTTGTTGGAGAAAACACATTCTCATAGCAATGTCTATTTATCTCCAGCAATATTTCCCAGCAAAGGAAATAGGGAACAATTACATTCCCGACTTGGGATTTCCAATGAGGTTTAATGAAGATTCTAGAAGTGCCTCTTGCATAGTATTTGATGGAGATAAAGACATACTGAATATCCTCAACAACATCTTCCCTAAATTATAAGCCAAATAGCCATAGCAAAATTGGTGACACCAACATCAAGTACAGGGACATCGGCCGTAACAAGGGTGATGAGCAAATTGATGGATACAAATAGCAGTACTGCAATAGTGGCAATGACCAAGAGAGTGATGATGATTATGAGAACACTAGAGGGGGAAACAGTCCTAATGCCGACCTTGGCCGCAGGGAGAGTTAAAGGCCTCTGAGCCCATTCACAGAGGAGACAAGCTTTGATAACCCCATACAGAACCAAGATCAAAGTGTCCTACCTCCACATATATGAGTGAGCCAACAGAGTCAGTAGTTCTCTACCGTGAGTGAGCCAACGGAGTCAGTAGTTCTCTACCGTGAGTGAGCCAACGGAGTCAGTAGTTCTCTACCGTGAGAAGTTGACTACGACAATGAGCAAAGCATGTCTCAAAAGATTTGGATCGATGAATGTTGGAAATGGAAAAGGAAGCTCTACTGGCACATTGTCAAAGGGTTATGGGTCCTCTAGCCATGATGAACAATCCCAAGCGTCAATGCTTATCGCTATAGGTATGATGTTGGATATTTGATTATTTGTATTACTTTGCACAAGCTAGGGCTTTGGATATGGATATGATTATGGTTCATGAGCCATATTTATATGGTTATGGAAGTGTACAACCTTAAGTGACGATGACAGTGATGACTTAGTACCCACAGTATCCACCAACACATTGGCGAGGAAGAGTATCACCATTAAGTTCGTGAATATACGACATGGTATCAAAACCTAATGAGCTAGGAACAGCTGTAGCTATGTGGAACAACAGTGTTGTTGCCCTCCGGGTCAAAACAAAGAAAACGACTTTGAGCTTCCTCATAACTCTATATTGATATGATGGCATGCGAGTGGAGTGATCCATGTGTACGTGTTGAGTATTTAATTATTTATATGAATTTTTATTTGTACGATGAGATTGTTTATGTATAAAACAATGTGTTAATATTATTTTAATACCATAGTATCATGAATGGCTTTCAACATGTATCTTTTGCCCCCTAAACTTAGCATTGTTGCATATATTGTTATTTTCTAAAGCCTAGATATGCAATTATGTCTACTATACATTGAAAACTTCATAAAGATTCACTGAAACTTTAATGTTTTTCCTCAAATTTTCCCACTAAAGGCGAAGATTCCACATTTCGAAAATCTCTAATAAAATTCCACCAAACTTAAAAAATTTCAAACTGCAAAAATTCTCACAAAATTGAAATTTAAAACCTTGATAAGGACATGGTATCCCATACAAATGTCATCACTTTTGCTGGTCTGTTCCCTAAATATAATTTTCTTAATCTTTATATCATAGAAGATTGAAAGAAACAGAATACCCACAAAGTTATTGAAATAAGATTCTTTAAGATGAACCATGTATATATCCTTGTAGACAAAACACATAAGATACTAGTTAGGGATTAAGAAAAATAAGTATGCAGTATCTAGTACCAGTTTTGGCAAATATCATGTCCATACGGTGTATCGAGCATGTTCAGGAATCCAAGTGATAACAGGTGCTCCACAAGGAAATACTAAGTAACCTATTCCAAATGAAAAGAGAGAGAGAGAGAGAGAGAGAGAGAACAATAAGATCTTCTTTGGTAGGAGGTAGCTAATGGAGAACAATAAGATCTTCTTTGGTAGGTAGTAGCTAATGGTTATTATAGGAAACTCCAGCAAGATATATCTTCGGGTAAGAGTTAATAGCAAGGCCTACTTAATGCAATAAAAAAGTATCATCAATTAATGCATTCCACAATTGAAGATATGTGGCACAATCTTGTAAAGCTTTTATTTTCAAAGTTTCAATACATGACACAATGATTAACTCTCACATCAATGATTTCGACTCAACAACACCATTATACTGTTCATATATAGTGTTGGGAACTGTTCCAAGCATTGGCACAGCATAAATCAAGAACAAAAGAGTAAATGTAGTGCACAAAGTTAAAACAATTAATTAATAAAGTGGATTACCTTGTTCTCCATTGAGCAAAGTGCAAATGTCCAACCTGCACTTTCATTGATATTGCATAAGAGTGCATCAATCCACTCACTCTTGCCTGAATTGGGAACCCCAGTTACTATTGTCAGCTCTCCTGGCACAACCTGCTCAAGGAAAAGCATTCTCCAAATATTATCTGTATCCACAGATATGATGGCATACCCCTGCTTATCTATTACATTATAATTATAAGATCCAGAATGGTACATTATTCTGTATTAACAGGAAAAGCAACACCATATAGAGAGAACATTCTTCTTCTTCTCCCTTTTGTAAAGGAATCAATAATTGACTCCTAAGTAGCTTTTTCGAACGCTTTATTTAAGATCTTAATATAGCTCAATGCTTAATTTCAGCAGTTAAACTTTTAGGAACAGATTTTTTTACACATATTAACGCTTAATTTCAGCAGTTCAGATTTTGGGAACATATTTTTTACACATCTTAATGCTTAATTTAAGGTCTTAATAGATCTGAACCATTAAGCTCTCAAGTCTTGTTTAATTAAGTAGCTTAATGAGCTTTTGCGTAAAGCTCTTTCTATTTATAATGTGCATTAACAAATTACTTAGAGTTTGACAATTTTATCATTACAAGTACTTAAAATCCTCAAAAATACATTTTTGGCTTTAAAATTGCTTGTTCTCTAGCTAGGGGTGGCAATGGGTCGGGTTGGGTTGTGTTCAGGTCAGGTCGGGGACTTGGCCCGACAAGAGACCTTTCAACCTAAATCCGCCAGCCTAATCCTTGTAAAATGATTAAATATCTAACAAATTATTAATTGTTTAAGTACATAACAATACTAACTAAATATTTTCTAAATCATATTTATATATAATCAAATATATATAAGTTTATTATAATTTAAATGATGATTGCATTAAAAATTTAATTTAATATTTGATAAACTTATTATTTATACAATTATTCATAGGGGCAATAATATATTAAATATCTATTATAATCTGCTTGGTCGGGGTAGCCAATCATGAACCCAAGCCAATTATAACAGGGTCATGTGGAACCCGAACCTGACCCAGGGGTTCAAAACCAATAGTTGAAGGGAAGCTATGTACAGGGTGGGAAGCTCATTTCTCAGGCTCGCTTCCTCAGACAGACTCGCTTCCTAGGAAGTTCACTTCCATCACGTCACATTTAGTAGTCAAATGGAGTTGTATATGTGAAGTGATGAGGTATACCATAATCTATAGTCTTGAGTGTACACTCTAAGTAAGTATTGTCGGTTTGGAACCTAAGGCATCTACTTTTCCACAAAAATCTCATGTAAGATAAAATCAAAGATATGGCATATAGCTACCTATAATAACATAATGGGAGTAAGGAGCCTATATCTCATTTCTCGCTTCCCGTTTCCTATGGTTTTTTTGAGCCTCGCTTCCCGTTTCTCGCTTTCGTTTCGCTTCTCGTTTTTGCTTCTCGCTCTGGTAACTAAGAACTCTAACCCATGTCAAAAGTCAGCCAATTCCGAGCGAGTGACGGATTGGTTTGGAAATTGTTACCCCATTTTCGGTTATTCATCAAATGAACTCCAGATCTTATTTCAAATTCAGGTCTATTTTACCAAACAGTCTTAACTAGACAATTAATAAATCAACCATGGACTTTTCAATTGCAAATCTTTAAGCTATAGACCTCAACTTACCTATTAAGCATTCCCAAATAACTTAATAAAAATATAAATAGAACTATCCAATCACTAATGCAAATTTAAGTTCACTGAATTTTAGAGTAGCCAAAGGGGCTTTTCAAAATCACAGAGAAACAAAGTGTCGATTTATTGATTAAGGTTTTTTGTGTGATGCAATCCATATAATCTTTAGCGATTGGGGGTAGGGTATCAGTGATTCCAAATTAATAACTAGGTCCCTAAACTTATTTCTTTTAAATCTTTAATATTTATTTTAATTGTAAATATACTTTTTGAATTTCTGCTTCTTTTCTCTATGCAAGGGCTATATTTCATTTCATCCAAACACCATAATCATAATTATTCGCCTTCTCTTTACCGAAATCTAATTAACCAACTCTTCGCAAAAGCAGTGACATTTATCCTATGCTCACATAAAACTTCTTTCCCATAATCACCGCGCAAGAGATGATTGAACCAGATCGATGAAGCAGATCTAAACATGAGGTGTGGGTCTCTAGTGTTGCATTTTTTTAGGGTTGCCTTCAAATGTTTGTTGCCACATGATTCACTTTCAAGGTAGGATTATCAGATAGGGAAGAAATACCACACCTTAGACAATCACGTCAGATTATGACATTTATTAAACAGCAATTAACTGCTGTCTGGTTATTCTGATCCTTAACTTCATTGAATAGTTTCAGTCGGTTTGTGCCAAACAAGGAGGGATAGGTAACTGGAGAATTTGGGTTGCAGTAATCGGAGATGCTGGGATTGCAGGTAGAGAAAGAAGTATTCATAATCGGGACAATCTAATTTACTTCTAGTTTCAAATGAAAAATATAAGCAATATGACCATTTGAGGAATTAAGTGCAACCCAATAGTCAGTATGATGCAGGAAAATCTAAGGCCTTTTGGTTTAGTGGCTCTAATATTCTACAAGCCACTAGAGAATTTCGGTTAGCCTAAGAGGGTTTAGGGAAAACCAAACCCAACCTCATGAACCACCTAATTCGGGCGGTCAATGCGGGGCCTTGAAAAGCCCCTGCCCTTATAAGGGCAAAACCCTAACCCTGCCCTAGCCTCCTTCAAGGCCCCGCATTGACTAGGCCCTAACCCTGCCCTCAAGGTCCAGGGCGGAGCCAAAGGGCAGGAAAGAAAAGCGATAAAATTGGTTGTCATTTGAGATGACGGGAAATATCAAATTAATCAAAATTAATAGCAAACTAATCAACAAACAGTATTAGACTATAAAAACAATATCAAACTAATCAAAGTTAATTAAAAGCATCAACTAATCAAAAAACAGAAGTAATAGACAAATAAAAAAAAACCATATTAATCAGATCCAGTATCAGATTAATTATACAAATCAGATAAAACTAATCAACAAACAATAAATAAAAAATAGATCAAATAAATAATATTACAGCTAATCAATTACAGTATTAAAGCACTTGAAGTATTAAAGCAAATAAAAAATCAAATTAATCAAACTACTTAATCAAAAGCAAATAAACTAATCACTTAATCAAAAAACAATATTACCTAATCAAATTTGTAATCACCTAATAAATTTGGAATAATCTGAAAATCTACTAATCTAATTAAACTAATCTCAACTAAACACTGAAAACCTACTAATCTGAAAATTAAACTAATCAAATATTAAACTACCCCTAAACTAATCTGACAACCTGTTTAGTTGGAATAATCTGAAAACCTAATAAATTAACCTGTTAAATCTACTAATCTAAACACTGGATTTAAACTAATTACAGTTTAAAACTAATTGAACTAACTATATATATATTAAACTAACCATAAACAAACTAGTACAGATTAATAATAAACTAAGATCAGATTCAATACTATACTAATTTGAGACTTGATGTTAAACTAATAACAAATTTAACTAAGCTAACTACTCATCTAGCCTGACATAGATCTGTGTATGTATGTAATGTAGATCACTCTTACTGACGTGTTTGGACCAATGTATAAATTTCCATCTTGAGTAAAGATGGATACTAAACTGTTGAATCAAACCAGCTCCATTGACATGTTAATGTGCCTGACCTTTGCTAGGTCATCTGCTAGATGTACTTTTTTAAAACTCACACTGCCCTTCTAAATTTCTAATTGGTTAATTATTCCATCTGATTGGATATTCCGCAGTCATCTGCATACGTTGCTTTTGGTGGGTGGCATACTGTAGTTCACTAGAGTAACTAACTGGGCTCTTGTTGCCCACTAAAGGGGCTTTTCCCATTAAATCCATGAGCCTAAGTAATTCGAGTATGGTCCTTATGATCCAAAATCAATAATTAAAGTTGTTGAAAGAGTTGAGTTCAAAAGGGTCTTTCCCTAATTTGTTTTCACTAACTTCAAAAGTCATGCATGCCCACTTAGAGTCAAACTAGAAGTTAGAACTCTATACTATACATAAGTTTATTCATGCTCCGATAATATGGTGAAGAAACGAATCTTTGTATTGCCCTTGTATGTTTTAAAAAGTTCAAAATATCTTGATGTTTTTTTTTATCGTAAAAATCAAGTATATTAATATATCGAAAGTAGTAACAACAGTTTTCAGAGAGGTAAACTGAAAGGGGCCAACAAGAAGAAAATATAAAAACAAACACACAAGCAAGTCAAATTTGATCTTAGAAAATAAATTTATTCATTTTTTGGTAACAAAAAGAAATTTGTGCTACAGAATCCTCCCTCTCTTATTCCATATTAAAACTTTTTAGTTTTTATTATTCTTTAGGAGTACTAATTTGAATTAGCGATGTTGATAAGAAGAGTTAAGAGGGGACTCCCCATTTTTATTTCATAAGTCTTGCATGTCAACTTAGCAATCTTTAAATAAGTTTATTCATGTTCTGGATATATGATAATGAGAAGAAGCTCATTCTACAAGTTTAGAAGTCTTTCAAGTCAACTGGTAGTCATATTAGAAGTTAAAATTACATAAATAATTGCATTCATGTTCAAAAAATCCTAGCTCGGATATTGGGGAATGGGGATATATATCCAATATACCCCAATATCACAACCCTGTTAGTACGTTTTTTTTTTTAATATACCGCCTATTACTCAGCCAATATATTCAACTTCTTGTAAAATATTGCAATTTCTCAGAAATATTGTTTGTTAATTATATTAAATACAATATTTTGACATCTCCAAATTTTCCACTGAAACTGTTGAGGGAAATTTGGGGATCAATCCTTGTCGGATTTGGGTTCTCATCCCTGATTTGAGCAAATTTCTACTACTTTGAGTAGAAAGTGATGTGCAGGGATCTAAACACAACCCAACAAGAAAAGGTACACTTTTTAAAAATTATTTTAGTTTGGATCTTATGTTATTCATGCATTTTTGCATTTTGCTTTCCTACCTAAAATCTACTACAGATGCATCACTTTGATGCATTGAAACAAGATTTCAGTCAAAATCGTATGTCTCTAGGGAGTAGGGAGAGCAAAATTGGAGAAAACCCATTCTTTTTCTTAAGTTTAATTCTAGATCACTATATTTTAATCTAATAAATTTTGTAATTTTGGAGGATTGATTATCTTGAATGCTATGTTTGGTTGTCAAGAAAATAGGTGAAAGCATGGAAAAGAAAAGAAAATTTTGGATTTTTAATACAAATTTTAGTTGTGTTTTGTCCAATTTTCTTTTCTTTTCCATGTTTTTACTTATTTTCTCGGCAACCAAACATAGGGGGAATGTTTATTTCTCAGCAAAATTTTATAAAAATAAATAAATAAATAAATAAATTTCCAAATTTATTGTTTTTAAATTTATCAAACTAAACACTTAAGAGTTTAGATGCACATTAATGGCAGATTTATAGATTAGCCAGCAAAAATGGAGAAAAATTATTTACCTTTAACTATTGGGATTTTCTCAGATTTAGCGATTTACAGATTAGCCAGCAAAAATTGAGAAAATTTATTTACCTTAACTATTGGAATTTTCTCAGATTTAGCAATGAGGTAATTAAGTAACAGAGGTTTTGAACGCACCTTTTTTCCCTCTTTCTCTTTAGGCCTCCATGTCACCATGCACTAATGTCTTAGAGAGAGGAATGGAAGCCATGAGAGAGAGATACAGAAACCATGAGAGAGATGGAGATAAAGCCAACAAAGGGGTTTCAGTGATGTTTCCGAACTCAAATCCCCACTTAAAACATTGAATCGTCTCTTATGTAGTACAAGTTTCTGACATCTGCGAAACCTAAACATCTGAGCATATACTGAACAAAGCATAAATTTCTTTTGCTTTTTCTTTTTGTTTTGGTTTTCCTAACACCACTCATTAAGTTATCATTCATTGATAAGATTTATTTAACTTTTTAGAATTTGGTCAAATAAGAAGAGAAAAGTAGTATACAAGTGAAAGGTAAAGAAGGCTAAGAAGCACGATATATATATATATATAAAAGGCATACTACTGCGTACGTTGTATAAATCATTCAGAGCCCTCCATCCGGTTGAGACACCAAGCTCATTCCCCTGAACGCAATGATAATATGCATCAATCTCATCGAAGTAATCTCTGAAGTTGAACAAACCCTGTATGGGATATAGTTCGGCATTCTCAATTACTTCCCTAAGTGCACTTGGTCCTAAATACATGAGCACCTGTGAGCGCAAGTTTAAAAATGATCAGTGTGGAACAGATTAAATTCAATATCAACCACATAAATTCCTGCTAGAAATCTCCAAATAAATTTTTTTTTTAAAAATCCAACATCAAATTCAAAAATCTAATCTAATGAAAGCATGGAAATAAAAATCGACCTTCCAAAAAATATGGAAATAAATATTGCTGAATCAATACATATCGGTTTCAATGAAGGCCTGTACGCTATTTATTAAGGGATTAATATGACTCATCCGATACGAATCGGTTTCAGTAGGAGTTGTTCAACACCTCACTTATAAAAGCCATATATATAAATATCGTCCAATAAGAATTTGTAAGACTTGGTCGATAAGTATTGGTATCACCTGATACATTGAATTTGATTTATTTAAAGAAAACATGCTCTATACATATCATTCGATATAGGCGATACGTAACGGTTTCCGTTGAAACTGATACGTGCCCCGAAAATTCAAAACAGATACGCACCCTGAAACCCATATTTAAATCCTTGAGCGAAAGTCCCCTCCCTCTTTCTCGACAAACTATCATAATGCAATTATTAAGCTCGAGAAGCATAGTTTAGAACAGTTACCTACAAAGATATAGTGCACGGCTGAATGTACTCATCAGGTATACTGTAAGAAAGTCTATCAGCGTGGCATGTATGTGATGCACATGCAGCAGGTTGGACCCACTGTTCAACAGGTCCACCTAGGATATGTTCTACTACACAACTCAACCGACTCAGATAATTTTAATAATCCTGTTGCAGTATTTTCGACGATGGGAGAGATATGAGAACGGTACAGAAAAAAAATTATAGATTAGAGGGGTGTGTCCTGCATGTGTCACATGCACTGCTATACTGTTGTCGAATGGCCATCAGTCAGCAGGGTATCTTATAATTTTATGGAAAATATGTGCAGATAATAACATCAAACCTCGTTTGCATCTTTGAAACAATCGACCTCATTTTTCTTTGGCCATCTGATTCGCCAGCATCTGCTAGCCCAGAAAATCAAAGAGTTAATATTTCTAAGGAATCTTGCATAGAAATAGTTCTCATAACAATGTTATCAGGAGGAGATAATGTAACCTTTCTTTTCCAATACGGCGTGCAAGCTCTTCAGCTAAGGCTTGACCAGGTGGATCGCCGTCAGTGGCCAGGATAATACGAGATGCCTATCACGATGTTGAAAACTCAAGGCATATCATAGCTGCATTAACTCATGTTCTAATCAAAATTCAAAAGGCATGCATCTAGTTGTACCCACCTTATCCAGGTATGCCTTGCAATTCCACAAATACTGATATTTTGTGTCCTAGCTTTACAAAAAACAGTACAGGAGTGTTAGATCCCAATTTTCAGGATGGAAGGCATACTTGTCAACATTACCTAGATAATTCATTAGAATCAAAATTAATAAAGTGAGATGATCAACTGCAAAAGTCTGCTGTAAAGGAATTTTAGTCTTATACTTTGTTATTATGTCTTGATGGTCCTATATATGCTTCCTTGGGATATTTACCAAAAATTATCATTAATACTAAAAGAATGCCCTAAGATCGCGTAGCTAGGCATAAACTATTCTCTCTCTCTTCTTCTTCTTCCTCTTTCTTATTTCTCAAACCCTAGAACACCTAAAACCTGAAATTCTACTTAGTATCAGAGCACCTGTCGATCAAAAAGAATCAATGAAGCTTCAAGAAGACCAAAGGAGACGACGCCAGCCGCTTTAGGTGCTGACGCCAACATGTTGTATGGATGACCCCTCCAAAAAAATCCCAATCAAATAAAACCCACTGTGGTGAGAGAACATTATTTGGTTTTTTTTGTGTGTGTGTGATTTATCTCAGTTTTTGTAGACCTTTTAAGTGACGTTTTGTCCCATTTGATTGATTCAGGGGAAAAAAAAAGATTTGAACCAATTTAATGGTGTTGATTTGTGGGAATATTTTGGCAAAGCAAACCAGTTTTTTTAGCAATTTGGTATTTTCGGAGAGTTAGAGAGTGGTTTCATTGAATCTGGTGTAGATTTGATGATTGTAAGACTTTCTGTAGAATACTACTCTTTTATGTACTCCGGTTATATGTCTTATACACTGTATTCTCGGTACACTATTCATATTTCTTATATACTAATAGTATATCATTAGTGAACTATAAATAATAAATAGTAGGAGAGAGACAATTAACTCTCTCTAATTTTTCCCTATTCCTCTTCTTCTCTTTCTCTTCTCTTTTCTTCAAACCCTAGATATAAACCCTAAAATTGTACCCATCTAAATCAACCTGGTATCAGAACGGGAGGGAAGAACCAGAGGAGCACAACACAAGAGGACAGGTCCATGAGTGTACTGGCATCAGCATGAGTCATGCTTGCGTTAGCCGTACGGACAAGCTAAAGTCACCAGTGGTTCTAGTTTTTTTATGCTGGTTAGTAGATCATGTTTTTCAAGAATTGAGCTAATTATTTCATAAATTTTTGGAGCCCTAGAGATGTGTTTTTCCTGATTTTTTTGGGAAATTATAAATAAATAGATCAAATAAAAAACAGTTTCTGAAATACTGTTGGTGCAACTATCTGTTTGGGAGTTTTTTGGTGCATCAATCTGGTAGTAGTTGATCCATTTTAAAATTATTAACCATTTGGAACAAGTTTCGTGTGGATTGGAGAATGACTGATCGCTCAGCGAAGTTTTTTCTCCTATATAACTAACGGTTTTTTCACTGTTTTTCTGCACTGCTCTTTGTGAAGTCCATACTTAAGGATGCTTATGACTTGCCGGATGAATATGGGACGCCTGAAATAGTATTAGGCTGCTGGTGCACAGGTTGTTCAAGAATTTTTTTTCTTGCTCTAGTTGAGTGGAACTTGAGTTGTGGAACCCTAATTTGGTAGTTGGTGAATTGAAAATTGGTAGTTGGTAGTTGGTAGTTGGTTTTTTAAAGACCTGATTTGTGTAAATCGTTGTGAGTATTATGGCGGATGAGTCAGAGGTTAGTTAGTCCTCTAGCATCTTTGTGCAAGGAAGAGGAAGTATCAAGGTCAGTGCAAGTGATGCCCCAAACCTTCGAATTACTATAGTGAAACTAGATGGGACCAATTTTCTGGCATTGTCTCAATCTATGATATTACTACCTATGAAACCCAAGCAGGTCGGGTGACATGTGTCAGCTCTAGGGATGGTTTTGGCCACGTGTCAGCTGTACACATCTCTTAGAGTTATCTTCCTAAAATTAATGCCATATATAAAACGTTTCATTTTTAGCGGTAACATTAGCAATTAAACAAAAACCGCTCCCCCAAAAAAAAAAAAGCTCCCTTTCCTACCGAGATTGTATCTCCCAAGTTTCCCCTAATCTTATGAGACCTAGAACCACATTTAACACTCCCCCTCTCCCTCAAATCCCCCTCTCAAACGTCTCTTTCCCTCAAATCCCTCTCTCCCTCAAATCCCTCTCTAAAGCGTCTCTTTCCCTCTTCAAATCATCTCCAGAAGGGCATCTCTCCCACCTCAATGGATTTCAAAGCTATTCATTATGGTTTATGGATTTCAAACGCATGCATCTCTACCAGGGACGGTTACCTCAATGGATTTCAAAGTTATTCACTATTGGGTTATGGATTTCAAATGCATCTCTACCAGGGACGGTTACTAATCCCTGCGATTTTGCCGCTCTGGAATTATGTGGATCGCGCATCAATCTAATGAAATCCGGGAATCCAAGCGTTATGGTGTCCATTTCCGAACAAAATTTTTTTGGATTACTCACTATTAATTCAGCTCTTCATCCTTTTCTCAAACCTCTCTCTCTCTCTCTCTCTCTCTCTCTCTCTCATTTATCCTTTCTATTACCAACAGAGGCTTTCTATTACTACGATCGTGTTCACCATGTAAGTTAAATTATCCTACTTTAGAATTACATTCTCTTTCCCATTACTTATAGTAACTTGCTTTACCATCTTCTGATTTTTTTAAGAATTTATGCTGCCCATAACAGATAAAAATGTGGCCACATTTTATAGGTGAATTTTCTGGTTCCTCCAAAAAAACAAATAAGAAAGTTGAACACACTTCTTGCCTTTCCTTCCCAACCCACATATAGGATGAGCATTGCGTATGATTTTTAGTTACTATGTAGCAATCAAAAAATTCACAAACGTTTTGTCTTCCAGTCTTGATCAGTTTGAAAATGTCTTTTCCTCATTCTGTAATATAGTTTGGCTACTCTAGAGATTCCAATTCCCTAAGTCAATTTTTAATTATTGTCTAGCAATAAAAAAAATTCACAAACTTTTTGTCTTCCAGTCTTGATCGGTTTGAAAATGTCTTCTTCTCAATCTGTACGATAGTTTGGCTACTCTAGAGATTCCCATTCCCTATGTCGTATTGTTAACATTCACATATTAATTTTTTCCCCAATCATATTTGTATACAATACAATTCCCTATCATGTGTTACTAGCATTGCCTTATTAAGTTTATATTTTTTTCCCAGACTAATTTTCCTTAGAAGATCAATGGCTGAATCGAGTTCCCAAGGATCAATGCCCTCTCACAGGTACTTTATTTTTTATTGCAAAATATGTGTGATTTAATATAAGCAATTTTTAATAATTTTTTAATTAATTATTTGCATACAATATTTGATAACTAGATCAGAAGCAATATCAAATATAAAAGAATACAATGGAGGGCAACTCCAACCACCAACTGAACAGTATGTAGCAACTTTGAGCTTTATATTCATTTATTATGAATTTTAAATAATTTTATTTGCTTAGTTACCCAAATTGGTGAGAATGTTTACTATGCTATAAATTTGCTTATTTGAATCAAAAATATTTCCAGATACTTTGAGTTTTACATAATTATTTGTATTTCATAATTTAAATTGGATTATTAACATAAAATATGTAACTTTCATTATTCAAGATCCATCACGACTTCTTCCTCACGAGATGTGATAACGGAAACATATGCTGGTCCAACCAATAAGGGAAAACAAGTTGCAACACCAATAGAAAAGTAAGTTATCATTCCATTTATCACAGACTGTATGAAATTTAATTACTTATATTTCATAAATAAATAAATAAATTAGAATATTATTCATTTATTCCCATGCAGATCTACGCATTCTTCCTCGCTATCTCATTCAATTACAATGTCTCCACCTGCGAGGTACTCTATATTTATGGTAGTTATAATGATTTGATTTTAATGTTTGTTTATTATGAATTTTAAAGAATTTAATTTGCTTAGTTACCCAAATTGGTGAGAATGTTTACTATGCTATAAATTTGCTTATTTGAATCAAAATATTTCCAGATACTAAAACATTAACTCTTGATATCTATTGCAACTATTATAAATTTCAGTGCTCGAGATCATGGTCACCAACTACTACAATATAATAGTCAACAACAAAAGCATAAGCTACCAAAAACCTATATGAACAAACAATATAATGTTGAACCATTAATTCGAAAGTATTTATTCAAACTTGGTATAAATATGTTACAGGATCCTCGGCTATTCCTAGGGAGTTTGAAGTAAGAACATTGTCTATCTCAGATGATAAAATTATGCATGGATGTACCGCAGAATATCTAAGTAAGTTCATGAATGTAATATTTAGATCAAGCTTTTATTTATAATATATAATAAATTCATTAACTTAGTCGGGATACAAACCAGGATCATACATGCCTAATGATATATTTGAGCTTCACCGACTTACTCGGCAACGTAGAAAGTACATATTGGATGGGAAGTGTACATGCAATAATATAGAACGTGATTCACCATCAAGAGTTCAAGATAAAAGTGAGTTATCAAGTCATTCTATAATAACATCTAATTTTTTTTATAAGTTTAATATTCATTAAAAAAAATTCTATTACCTAAAATTACTTTTTAACTTAGTTGTGATACCAATCAGGACCATTGCCAAATGATGTATCTCAGACTCGGCGGCTTACTCGACAGCATAGAAAGGACATTTTGGATGGGAAACGTAAAAAAACATATGATAGCAATATAATGGTAAAGAGATCGAGAATATTACGATCAAGTTATGAGAGAACTACAGTATCAATTGGTCAGCATAATGATGGTTCTGATAGAAACGCATTCCGTGGGGCATCTACATTTGAATGTAGAACGAACAATATAGTACGTGATTCACCATCAAGTGTTCATGAATAAAGTGAGCCATCAAGTAATTCTACATCAAGTGAAGTAGAAAATATTGAGGAGGAAATTGCATCTACAATAAATCATAGAGGTACATCCATTAATAAAATATTTATTATTAGCATATTATTTTATAAATTAGTAAGTAAATTCTTACTCAATAAGATATTAATTAAAACATTTCTTCCCTTGCAGCAAACACAAGTCCAAGAAAATTCATAAATCGTTGGTATTTTGGACCACCCCTCCAACTGTGTGACATGTGTGGTGCAATGGTTTGGAAAGAAGAGTCAGTAAATTCAAAACGATCCCGGAGGTTACAATTCAACATTTGTTGTAAAAAAAGAAAAATTCATTTACCATTATTACCAAATCCACCTGAATTTTTACAACACTTAGATTAGAAACTTAGGTGATCCCTCCTACACAAAACTATGGGAAAATATAAGGATTTACAATTCATACTTAGCATTCACATCTATGGGGTGCAAGGTAGATACAAGTGTAACATATGGTCACGATCCTTATTCATATCGCATTTATGGACAAGTTCATCATAGAATTGGAACATTATTGCCTCCGTTAGGAGAAGCTCCAAAATACGCTCAATTATATATTTACGATACAAACCACGAGTTACAAAATCGTGTAAATGCTATTAATAGTTCTGGATCAATGAATGAAATAGATTTAAATATGCTTGAGAAATTTCAAAAAATGTTAGATGAGTCAAATCCTTATGTTCAAACTTTTCGAAGTGCAAGAGATGTACTAACTTCAAACCAAATGGTTGATTTGAGCATACGTTTGATCGAAACAAGGCATAAAGATACTAGACAATATATTCGACCCACTAAAAGTGAGGTTGCGGCATTGATGGTTGGTGATGGATTCGGAGAAGACTTACATAGAGATATTATTTTACGCACTATTGGGGGTGATTTGCAAAGGATAAAAGAAACTCATCCAAGTTTTATGGCATTACAATATCCTCTATTATTTCCGCGGGAAGAAGATGGATGGAGGATTGGTATACCTTTTAGAGCTCCTTCTAACGGTAACAATTCTCAAAGAAAGAGAAAAACTATTTCAATTACTGAATATTATGCTTTTAGAATTCAACAACGTTTTGGAGAAGGAAACACTTTGATATGTGGGGGACGATTATTTTTACAGTATGTGGTTGATGCTTATGCAGCTATTGAGCAGAATCGTCTCTCATATATTAGAAAAAATCAAAAGCAACTGCGATCGGAGTTATATCAGGGGCTGCAAGATGCAATAACTACGGGTGACGATAATGCTACATCTATCGGAAGACGCCTTATACTTCCATCATCTTTTATTGGAGGACCTAGAAATATGATGCAAAACTATCAAGATGCAATGGCTATTTGTAGATGGGGAGGTTGCCCAGATCTTTTCATTACAATGACTTGCAATCCCAATTGGAAAGAGATCACTGAAGCAATATCTCATTTCAATGGTCAAAAAGTACAAAATAGACCAGATATTGTTTCAAGGGTTTTTAACATCAAGTTAAATGAGCTTCTCCATGATATTAAGGTTAATAAAATTTTTGGAAAAATTAAATCAATAATTCATGTAATAAAGTTTCAAAAGCGTGGGTTACCACATGCTCATATACTTCTTACATTAGTTGAAGATAATAAATTACGTACCCTTGATGCTGTAGATGCTTTGATTAGTGCAGAACTACCTGATAAAGATAAGGATCCTTTGGCATTTGAGACAGTCATGAAATTCATGATACATGGACCATGTGGTTTAGTTAATCAGAAATCGCCTTGTATGGAGGGAGGTAAGTGCCAAAAAAGGTACCCAAGGCCATTTAGAGAACATTCAAACTATGATCATAATGGGTATCCACTTTATCGACGACGTGATGATGGCCGTAAGGTTAATGTCAGAAATTTTTGGGTTGATAATCGTTGGGTTATACCACATAATATTGACTTACTTATCAAGTATGATGCACATATTAATGTTGAAGTATGTAACAATGATAGATCAATCAAATACCTATATAAATATATCCATAAAGGACATGATCGAGCAACAATTGTCTTAGAAGAAAATCAAGGCTCTACGACAACTACTGAACAAGGTGTGGTAAAAAACATTGATGAGATTAAACAATATCTTGATTGTCGTTATGTTTCAGCTTCAGAATCATGTTGGCGAATATTTGAGTTTAGATTGCATCAACGTTATCCTGCTGTCGAACGCTTACAATTTCATTTGCCCAATCAACAAATAATTATTTTTAGTGATAATGATAACTTAGTTAATGTTGTTTCACTTCCTAACATTGAAAAAACAATGTTAACAGAATGGTTTTTGACAAATCAAAGATTTTCTGAAGCAAGAGGTTTAACATATTTAGAATTTCCAAGTCAATGGGTATGGTATAAGGATAAAAAAGAATGGCGAAAACGCAAATTAGGTACAACAATTGGTAGAATGTACTATGCACATTCCACTTCTGGAGAAAGATATTACTTACGAATGCTTTTACATATTATTCGAGGTGCACGAGATTTTAAAGATTTACGCACAATTAATGAAGTAGAATACCCAACTTTTAAAGATGCATGTAAGGCACTAGGCCTATTAGAAGATGATAATGAATGGCATCAAGCACTTACAGAAGCCACAGTCTGGGGCATGGGTAAACAATTGCGAAATTTATTTGTTTCGATTCTAATGTTTTGTGAAGTGACTAACCCATATGAGCTATGGAGCAAAAATTGGATAGTATTATCAGATGATTTGTATCTATCATTTAGAAGACAAGCAAATGATATGTCACTTTATCTAAGTAATGATCAAAAAAAAAATTTAGTGCTTTGTGAGATTGAAAAAATCCTAAATGATAACGGAAGAAGTTTGAAAGATTTTCCATCAATGCCATTCCCATGTTATGATGATAATAATATGATCCTAAATAGATTAATTAGGGAAGAACTTAGTTATGACATACCTTCCTTACTACAAGAAAGTGAGTCGACTAAGTTCAACTTAAATAGTGAGCAACGATTAATTTATGATAAAATTACACATGCATGTACAAACTCCTTAGGTGGTGTGTTCTTCATTTATGGAAGTGGAGGTACCGGAAAGACATATTTGTGGCAATCATTACTCGCAAAGTTTCGTAGTTTAGGTAAAATCGTTCTTGCTGTAGCTTCTTCAGGGATAGCGTCACTCCTCTTACCTGGTGGGCGGACAGCTCATTCTAGATTTAAAATCCCTATTCAAACCAATGAAATATCAAGTTGTTTTATTCTACAACAGTCTCACCTAGCGGAACTAATCAGAAAAACAGAATTAATTATCTGGGATGAAGCTCCAATGATGCATCGTGATGCTTTTAATGCTGTTGATCATAGTTTTAGAGACTTAATGTCATATGTGACAGTAGGATCAGATGAAAAACCTTTTGGTGGAAAAGTAGTAATTCTTGGGGGTGACTTAAGACAAATCCTTCCAGTAATTCCAAAATGCGGTAGAGAAGAAATAGTTTCATCAACTTTTCTAAGATCAAGATTTTGGCGGCATTGCCAAGTATTCCAATTGACAATTAATATGCGTATATTGACACCATCTACCTCCAATTCCATTCACCCTATTGAAAATACATTCGCCCGTAGGATTTTAGATGTTGGAAATGGAAATGAACCAGGAATATCAATGAGACAAGGCGATGAAAAAGATTGGATAAAAATCCCATCAGACCTTCTTATTGATAATCATAATCAAGGATTAAAAAAATTAATTGACTTTGCATATCCACAATTTATAGAAAATTACAAAGATGCTCACTACATCCAAGAAAGAGGTATCTTAACACCAAAAAATGAAGACGTAGATATTATAAACACTTTAATGTTGACATTATTACCAGGAGATACACAAAGATTTTATAGTGCAGATTTTGTTATGCCATCAAATGAAAATGTTAATAGCCAAGATATATTACAACCAATTGAATATTTAAACAGTTTAAAATTAAGTGGTCTACCAAATTATTGTATTGAGTTAAAAATAGAGACTCCTATAATGCTATTACGAAACTTGAATCAATCTAATGGACTTTGTAATGGTACACGCTTAGTTGTAAAACAACTCAGTCAACGCATTATTGAAGCAAAAATAATAACTGGAACTAACATTGGCGAGCGTGTATTAATCCCAAGAATTATTATGTCTGCGACAAGTTTGGATTGGCCATTTACCTTGAGAATGAGACAATTTCCAGTACGGATTGCTTTTGCAATGACTATAAACAAGAGTCAGGGACAAACACTAAAACAAGTTGGATTATATTTACCAAAGCCTGTATTTACACATGGACAATTATATGTTGCTATCTCGCGAGTAACATCGAGACGTGAAATAAAAATACTTATAGTAAATGAAGATAGTGAAAGAGCAGGATATACACGCAACGTTGTTTATAAAGAAGTATTGAGTGAAATTCAAACAAAAATTCTATGACCACTCAATTGCAATGATGAGGTAACTCATGTTTATATATCTTTTCAATCTCATAACATCAATATATTTACAAATTCAAATTTTTTTGTGAAAATTTTTAATTACTCATTGTTTCACTGAATACCAGGCGATGCCAACCAATTGACTCTCTTAACCCGTACCAACGGAAGTGGACTATAATGGCTAGAGTAATACGTAAATGGAATGTAACGCATGTCAGTGGTCCAAGGGGGGTTAAGCGCTACTTAAAATTAGTATTGCTTGATGAGGTAACTATTAACTTCATTAATTTATTTTGATCATATTCATGTAATTAATATTATACAAATAATTATATTTGACCTATTTAACCAATGCATTACATATTCATGATATTCTATGGCTTTGTAGGAAAGGGATATTGATGTTACAATGTTCGATGAAGTGATAGATAAATTTTGCTCCACCCTCGAAAATGGAAAAGTCTATTACATCTCTAATGGGGTTATAGATGATGCCGATTTCCGATATAGAACTATCCCATATTAGTACCAGATGAGAATCACATTAGCTACCAAGATTGTGGAAGTTGAGGAAGGATCTGCACATATTAAACAAAATATGTACCGTTTTGCAGATTTGCAAAAATTACAACATTACATCAATGCAACTTACTTGATAGGTAAAAAATCTTAATTACTTCATACCTTCTAATTTCTGCTAATATTTATAACATATTTTTTACTTTTAACCTTTTAATTTTTGTTAATATTTATAAATCTTTTCAGATGTAATTGGCGTAGTAATTGACGTAAAGGAATTACAACCCATTCGCATAACAAAAGGCGAAAGAACATGCAAACGTGAAGTACTTTTAGCCAATAAAGAGTAACAACAAACTTTGATTTTCTAACAATTTTTACTTTTAAATTTCATTATATGTTGACATTACATAACTGTATAAATCATTTCTAACATAAGATCACAAGTGAAGTTAACTTTATGGGGACAATTAGCAACAATTGATGGAGAGCGACTAGCCCAAGGATTGCAATCTGAACAAATACTACTAACAACAGGGTTAAGAGTCCAAGATTACAAAGGTAATGTAGTATACCATCTATTAGCTCTTCAACTTTTTAAATACGAACTTACATGTATGATCTTTTACATAAATGCAGGTCTTTATCTTTGTACTACTGACCTAACATTGTTCGAATTAGATCCTTCAAATGAGCAAGCAAGTTATCTAAGATCGTGGTACGTATAAACCTTCATAATATACTATGTATTGGCAATCATTATATGATTTTCCTATTTAATCAAATAATTTTATTGCTCAAAAAAGGATTACAAGTCAGAATGGGACAACTCTAAAGCATCGAATAATGGGAACTACGAATTTCGATCTATTGGTCATTAATGCAACAAGAGTTTTCCTTGATCAATTAATTACCTTCAAACGTGAACTTAACCAAGAGGTACATGATATATAACATTTTTTTTTAAAATTTATGAAGTATATGTAATCCTATTTTTTATACATTTATTTTGATCTATGTAGAGCTCATACTATACCATCAAGGCATGGATAACAAGGATTAACATGGAACAATCACTTTGGTATGATTCATGCATTCAATGTTATAAGAAGGCTATAAAATTAAATGACGGTACATATGAGTGCAAACACTGCAAACTAGACAATGTGCATACAACACTTGGGTAAAATAAATTTGGGTTAATTAATTATTTATTATTGATAATTCTACAATTGATTTATTCTTCATAAAAACTTTATCTAATAGGTACCGAGTCAACATACAAGTACAAGACTCGCGGCGAAGTGCATGGTTGACACTATTTAACGATGAAGCAGTACACATTCTTGGTCGTTCGGCGAATGAACTCTATGAACTTCAACAAAATGTAACTTTCATTTTCAAATATCATAATATCCTTTCATTTTTATTTATTATATATACTTATTATGTTTATAAAATTCTAATTGCAGGAAGGAGAAGATGATCTATTGGAAACTTATATGTCAAGCATTACGTGGAAGCAATACTTTTTTATCATTCAAGAGCGTCAACCAAATTACGAGAATTCCAGAACTCAAGGGTTAACTGTCACTGCAACCAAGGCTGTGGAGTTCATTGAAGAGATAAAATATATGTTGGAGGAGATTTATGTGCTAAGTCACATTCCGCGCCATCTTAATTAAAAGTTTTTGCACATTCAAGGAAAAACATATGGATTGAATTTTTCATTTTGGATAAATTTATACAGTTTAGACATGATCTTACGTAGTTCAATATTATACATTGTTTTTTTTTAATTTTATTAATCCTTCACATTATTACTTGACAAATTATAGTAATTCATTGTTTGTCATCACATACTATGAATGTCTACAGTTGAAATTGTCAGGATTATAGCTCATACTGAAATCTTATAAAAATTATACATTGTGTATTTTAATCTTATCTGTAAGAAGTGGAATCATTAGGAAGTTGACACATTTGAATTCTGAAACAAATTTCTTCTACTTCCCAGATTTCATCACCAACATGATTTAAAAATCATTCCATTTCGACATGATTCATCCAATTCTTCAAGATTTGAGGTTACCTTTCATCGCACTCCATCTTCATTATTCTAATCAATTTGCGATTATATTTCAACGAACAAATATACAAATGTCTGCTTTAATCTGTCACCCTTATTTTATTTTACTTAAATTCATTTTAAAATTGCAATCTCAATTTATTATTTAATACTGTGATACACTCTTTCTTCCCAACATACCCGTGCATCGCACGGGCTCCTTACTAGTTGTTTGTTAAAGGCAAAGCGAAGATGGGTTATTTGACTAGTGCGATTTCCACTCCCTCGTCCTCAGATCCAGCCTATGCTAAGTGGGAGTCTGAGAATCTCATTATAATGTCATGGCTTCTCCACTCTATGCAGTTGGACATCAGTAGTGAGTACTTGTTTCTTCCTTCTGCGCGAGACATATGGGATGCAATGACGCAGACTTATTCTGAGATTGGAGGTACTGGCGAGTGTATGAACGCGTCAGACAAAGATCCAATCTCATCCCTCATACAGGTCTATGCGTACTTTCATTGTGAGAAGCGTCATCAAAGTGCTATGCTTCAACATCCCATACTTGATAGATATGCATTAGTTTTCTCATTCTACAGGGATGGCAAGAGTGGTGGTCGTGGCAGAAGCAGGGGTCATTTTAGACCCTCTGGTCTCTACTAATGATCGGGATAAACTGAAGTGCGATCATTATGAGCGCACCCGGTCATACTAGGGAAATCTGTTGGGACTTTGCATGGTCGTCCTCCTCCACGGGGATCGTCTGGCAGTGGCCAATGAGACAGGGATAGATGCCCTGGAGGGGGATCGAGTGCTCATTTTGTTAGCTCCACAACCCCAACATCTCCTATTACACCTTCTTCAGATACTCTTGGTCTCTCCAAATATGAGATTGAAGCCTTCCGCCGCTTTATGTTACAGTTGGAAACCCCTAGTATAGCCCGTGCAGCTTCAATTCCCTACTCAGGTACTTTTGCCTCGACTCTCAATGCCTTTGTTTTCGATCCTAGTCGCTCCTGGATTACTGATTCAAGAGCATCGAATCATATGATTGGTATATCTTTTTTCTTACTTTATTCACTCTGGTAGAAACAAGGTTAAAAAAAAAATTTAATGGTACATTGTCGTCCATTGCGGGTAAATAGAGTGTCTCTGTTACTCCCTCCCAAGGTTCTGAAAATCGACAATATCGGCGATATATCGCCGATATTTGTCGGTATCGACCATTGCCGCCACATCTATACAAAGTAAGAATTTTTTACATGTTGTCGGAGGTTATCGGAGATATATCGGCGATATCGACATTTGACAATATATCGTCGATAACTCACTGATATTGACCAAAAGAGTGATTCGTGCAAGCATCCATAAAAAAGCAGTGTCTTTAAATTTGAAAAATCTCACAAATCATTCATCCAACTTGCAAAGGCCAAAGAGTTGAGACTTTGAATATTTTTGATTGAGAAGGAAAAAAAAAAAGGTTGACACTTGAGAGTAGAGAAGAAAGAAGAAGAGGGTATCGTCGCCATTTCCGGTCTCCGTTGCCAAACTCCAAGCCAAGGTTCCTCCCCCCCCCCCCCCCCCCTCTTCGGCTCTTCCTCCTTTCCAAGCTGTGGCTTGTTTTTTTTTTGTTGTTCTGAATTCTACGTAGACTTAAGAAACCCTAACAAGGGTTATGCTAACTTCACTCCGACCTCTGATACTTTTATTTGTTTTAACCTTTAAATGTTTTAAACCCTAACAAGATCATGGTTCAAAATATTGGTATCGGTCGCCGTATCGGTAAGTCCAAAATATGATACGTATCAGCGTATCGGTTGGATACGGCAGAAAAAAACATAATACGCTAAAAAAAGCTTTGGATACGCAAGAAAAAACTTAGATACCTTACAAAAAACCTCTTTTAATGCAACTATAAGCTAAAAACAAACTAAATGAAGGCCTACAACTATATTTATAACCATACAAATGAGAGTTAAAAATTTTATAAGTTAAAAAAGGCGTGCGCGATGATAAATATGTATGAAAATACAAGTCATAGTTACTTAACCAAGTATAGGAAATATAATCTAGATATTAAAATCTTACTTTAATAAAATACACAAGAAAATATTGACTTGCATTCATAAATCAAATTACATACATGATAGAAGCTCAATACCACATTGAGCTTCGTGTCGGCTCATACTCTCACTCTGGAATCAGGAATTGAGTTGAGTGATAGGTGCTCCAGACATGATGACACCACGATGGCCAACTCATCTATTCATTTTTGGTTGATTAAAACCTATTTTCATAAATTTAAAGAAGTAAAATGAAGAACTAATTTTTACACACACCTTCAAAGTTTTAGGGAAGGTCTTTCAAATCCAAAATCAAATGCTGAGATTTTTGTCTTTCAACAATGGGTGGGGGTACTTTATACATGCATCGGTAGTGGCCGAGTTCAAACATCCTTCCTGAGTCATTCCTCAGGGCCTCCTTCTGGTTAGGAATTCAAGGACTTCCAGTCCACCTGTGGAACGATCCCATTTTTCGCTAGATTGGAGATGCCTGCGGAGGGTTTTTAAGGGCTGATGAGCGTACTACATCTCTTTCGGATTTCCGTCAGGCAAGAATCCAAATTGTAGCATCTGATAGAGGCAGCATCCCACGAACTCTGAATTTTCCAGATTAGGGAGGTTCAATCAAGTTAGGAATCACGATGCTCTTAGAGGAGGAGGTGGGAGATTCCGATAACAGAAGAAATCTCCGGCGAGGGTTTCTGGCAGGATTTTCAAATTTCTCTGAGGAGAAGGGAGTCGAGGGGGCCGTACCTAATCGCCTTGAGACATCTGCGAGCCGTCTGCCTTTTGGGAGGGCGTCCATCGTACGAGGTAGAAGGGGGGCGAATCAGGGAGAGAAGTCGTCTGGGGGGAGCCAGAGCCCCTGAAAAGTAGCTCAGCTATAGTAGGTGCAGCAGCCTCAGAGGTTGGTCGGTAAGTAGTCTCCAGAGGGGGCATCCCAAAGCTTTCACTGGAAAGAAAAGGAGGGACAAGTGGCAGAGGCCGTAATTCCAAAAGAAATCAGAAGAGAAACTGGAGAAGGAGGAAGCAGAGGTGGGAGAGGAGAAAGGAGATCAAGGGCAGAGTTTTAACCAGTACCGAGTCTATCTCTACCTTAAATCGAATAGGGCATGAGCTGGCTTCAACAAAGGAGATGGTAAGGGCAGAGGACCGTTTGGAGGATCGGGCCGCCCCAGCTTCTGTGTTCACCTTAAGGCCCAGCCCAGGAGGGCTTGAACCCCAAGTCAGTCCTATTAGTCATAGGCCCGCTGGAGTTTTTTCGGGAGGCAGGTGCATGGGCCCAGCAGTACAAGCCCTCGGGGCAGCGAAGGGATTTAGGCCTCCTCTTCTGGGCTCGAAGCTAGTAGGGCAGGGCTCTGAATCTTCTTCTCCGAAGTTAGGAGCCCATCCTCCTGAAAGGGGAACCGAGTTGCTCGAGACGGATCAGGGAAGCCCTAACTCTCACACAGAGGATATAAACTCAAGATCATCTAAGGGGATCATCTTGGGGGAAGAGAGGGAGAAGGGTGAGGCCAGTAGATTGTCACCTCCGGAGGAGAGAAATTTTTTTCCTACTCGGTGTTGGGGCGTAGACGCAGCAAGAGTGGTTTGAACTTTGCTGCTAAACTCGGGCCAAAGCCTCTTACCTCCACGGAAAATACCTTGGAAGGTCGATTCTGGGACATGGACTCGGAGGGATC
Source organism: Tetracentron sinense (assembly GCA_015143295.1). Classification (NCBI taxonomy): domain Eukaryota; kingdom Viridiplantae; phylum Streptophyta; class Magnoliopsida; order Trochodendrales; family Trochodendraceae; genus Tetracentron; species Tetracentron sinense. The sequence goes on from CM026551.1 coordinate 15,656,452, forward strand.
TGATTTGGAGCTTTATACACCTTTGGTGTTCAAGGTGTTACCGTCTGAGAGTCAACAGGAGCCGCAGGAGTTCGGAGGGTCGGTCCATGGCACGCAGGCATACCAGGCGAGGATAGAAAGGGTCAGGGAGCAGAATTTCGAGCAATTAGCAGGCGACTTACCCCACAAATCAGTTGAGCAGCTAGTCCCTCAAGATATGGGGGAGGTTCAGGGGTTGTCTAGGGTCGCAGTCTTTCTAGACTAATGCACAGAGAGGCCGGTGGAGGCCAATTTGAACGAGGAAGATCAAAGGATGGTAGTGCAAGGTTCAGAAGAGACAGAGGTTTTAGCAGAGGTCAGCTCCCACCCCTCTTCAGGGGAGAGAGGCGAGGGGCAGAGGGAGCTTCAGGTTGTTCTTCCTCAGATGTGCGATGAGGAAGTCTCTATTTGGGTGGTCAATCAGTTGGGGGAGGTTGGGATCCAGCTGGGTATCTCCTCGGACGGAAGGGCCTTAGACATTGCCAGGATTTTCCAGTCCATTAAAGGGGGTCACAAGGGAGACATGGGCAGATCGAAAAGTAAGACCAGTGGGGGTCGTAGGAGTGCATCAGCAAAGGAGTTAAGACGCTTAGAATGCAATGTAAATTACGACAGATCCAGCAGGATAGGGGCACTTGCTAGCTCGCAGTCAGAGAGAGATTTTGAAGTATTCAGATGAACAGTTTTTCCATCTTGTCTTGGAACATCAGGGGTATGGGTCAGCTGGAGAAGAGAGTGGCCCTTAAGAATTTCGTTAGGTCCAAACACCCGTCGATAGTATGCATCCAGTAGACTAAATTAATAGCAATGCGGGAGTTTCATATCAGAGAGATGTGGGGTGATCAACATCCGGGTTGGATCGAACTTCCGTCATTGGGGGCTTTAGGGGGGATTTTGCTAATGTGGGACAAATTCAGGGTGGAAGTGGTAGAGTCAGAGGTGGGGGCATTCTCGATTTCCATCTTATGTAGGTTGAAGGGGGAGGATTTCTTTTGGGTTTTCTCCGGGGTGTATGGTCCGGTTGGGAGGAATGAAGAATCCGAATTGTGGGCTGAATTGGAAGATGTCAGCGTGAGGTGGGTCAAGCCTTGGAGTTTAGGAAGGGACTTCAACTGCACCCGATTTCCCTTGGAGAGGTTCGGAGGCAGTGCTTTTACTCCCGAGATGAGGAGGTTTGGTGATTTTGTTAACCGCCACGGTTTGATAGACTATCCTTTGAGGGGAACGCAGTTCACTTGGTCTCAAGCGGGTAACAACCGGTTAGCGAGTCGTATTGATCGATTTCTAGTATGTCAGGAATGGGAGTCGCATTTCCCTAACGTAATTCAATCTTTCCCTCCCTAGACCCACCTCGGATCATGTGCCAATTTTATTGGAGTCGGGGCGGTTTATGGGGGGGCCTAGTCCCTTCTGATTCGAGAACATGTGGTTGGAGGACGACCGATTTAAAGTCGTAGTAGCCGAGGTGTGGAGTCAGATGAGAGGGTGGGGGTCAGTAAGCACTCGATTTGGGATTAAGTTGAAGTCCTTGAAAGCTCGCTTACGGATCTGGAACAGGGAGGTATTTGGTAACATTCAGGTTCGGCTAGCTGGGTTACTCCGGGAGATTGAAGCTTTCGACAGAAGCTAAGAAGATGGAGTACATCTCAACGCTCAAGCTAGAGGAAATAAATTGGAAGCAAAAAGCAAGAATTTGATGGCTCAAAGAGGGGGATGGGAACACCAAATATTTTCATAGGATGGCAAACTTTAACCGGAAGAGAAATTTTATAGCCAAATTGAGGGTGGATGGTGAGTGGGTAGAGGAGGAGGAAGAGATCAAAGCAAAAGTGATTTCTTATTATAAGAACATGTACTACGAAAGGGAAAGGTGGCGACCTAAGCTAGAAGGGCTTGGTTTTACGGAACTTACCTCGGTTCAGAGGGTGGGTCTGGAGACACCCTTTGAGGAATCAGAGGTATTAGAGGCGGTTCGTGGTTTGGCTAGTGACAAAGCTCCAGGCCCAGATGGGTTCAACATAGAGTTCTTCAGGGGTTGTTGGGAGATAGTGGGACTGAGTTCTTAGAAGTGATGGAGGAGCTCCATGTTTCTGGGAGGTTTGATAGAGTCTTGAATAGCACCTTCTTAGCTTTGATCCCTAAGAAGGAAGGGGCGGAGGAGCTCAAAGATTTCAGGCCCATTAGTCTGGTCAACAGCGTGTACAAAATAATATCTAAAGTGTTGGCGGAGCGTCTCAAGAGGGTAATGGTCTATCTCATCTCTCCTCAACAAAGTGCGTTTGGGGGGGGGGGCCAAATTCTAGACAGGATCCTTAATGCTAATGAGAGTATCGACTCAAGGGTGCGGGCAAAGGAACCAGGCATTCTTTGCAAGGAGGACATGGAAAAGGCCTACGATCACGTGAACTGGGAGTTTGTGAATTACATCCTAAGCAGAATGGGCTTCGGATGGAAGTGGAGGCTTTGGATGCGGTCCTATATTACGACAGTTTTCTTCTCTATCCTGATCAACGGTAGTTCGGTAGGTTATTTCCCCGCACTTGGGGATTGAGGCAAGGGGATCCCCATTCCCCTTTCTCTTTGTTATTGTATCGGAGACCTTAAGTAGGATGTTGGCAAAAGGAGAAGGATCTCTTTTTGAAGGCTTTCGGGTTGGTTGGGACGGATTGAGGATTTCTCATCTCCAGTTCGTGGACGACACTCTTATTTTTTGCAGGGCTTCGCAGAGGGACCTTCTAAATATTAGATGCATCCTTCGCTGTTTTGAGGCGGTGTCAGGATTGAGGGTGAATCTAGCTGAGTTGGAGATCATGAGGGTGGGGGATGTGGCCATCATTGATCACTTAGTCACGTGCCTCGGGTGTGTAGTAGGAACCCTCCCTTCTGTGTATCGAGGCATGCCTCTGGGAGCGAAATATAAGGAGAAATCAATATAAAATCCAGTGTTAGATCGAATAGCCAGAAGATTGTCAGGGTGGAAGGCATCGTATCTCTCGAAAGGGGGCAAATTGACCTTGATCTGAAGCACGTTGCAAAGTCTCCCAACGTATTTCATGTCGTCTCTCGTGATTCCTCGTTCGGTGGCGCACACTATAGAAATACAGTAGAGGGAATTCCTTTGGAATGATAGAGAGGGTGGAGCCAAGTACCACCTAGTTGCTTGGGCCCAAATGTGTCGTCCTAAGGAAGGAAGGTTGAATTTGAAATCTCTCATTCGAATGAACAAGGCTTTGCTGGGAAAGTGGGTGTGGAGATTTAAGGAGGAAAGAAAAAGCTTGTGAAGAGAAGTGATAGCAGCCAAGTACGGGGAGACTTCTTGTAGGATTCCTCGGGAGGTTAGGGGTACCCATGGGATGGGGCTGTGGAAGGGAATTATGGCTAACGCCGGTCCGGTAGCGCCTTTCTTCAGATTCAGGGTGGGGCGAGGGTCGGATATCAGATTTTGGCAGGATATTTGGTCAGGTTCCACTCGATTGATGGATGACTACGGAGGTCTTTTTGAGATTTCTTCAAACAGGGAAGCCCTAGTGGAGGAATTTTACGAGAGAGGTTTAGGCGGAGTTATCTGGTGCCCAAGAACAAGGTTCTAAATGTCGATATCGCTCGACATGTCGAGCTACAGAAAAAATATATATCAGAGATATATCGTTTATCGGTGATTTTTGGAAAAATGACAAAAACCAGGCAAAACATGAAATTTTGCAGTGAAACTTTAGGAAATGTTAAAATAGATGTTAATACACTTTTTAGAATAAAAACATTTAAAAAAATAACAATGTACATAAGAGATGCACTGAGAAGAGAGCAAAGATGTCGGCGCACTGATGAGTGACGATAATATATGATTGATTCATATTTCATTCATTTCTCAATCAATCGTAAATTCAGAATTTATAAGATTCATAATAAATTATAAAAGTCAAAATTATAATTAAGTCAAAATGTATTTTTTTTTTAAATGCTTTAAATAATTATAAAAGTCAAAATTAATATTATTAATATTATTTTTTTAATTGGGTGTATAATATAAATCAATATTACTTTTTAACATATTAATTTTTGTCATATAATATAATTTCTTATATGGCACATCATTTTTAGAAATACAATTTTTTTTAGATTATGTACTAAAAATATAAATAGTATGTTAACTTATAAATTATACTTAAGTGAACACTGATTAGTCAAAGTGTAGAATATTGTTTTAAAACCCTTATGAGCATAATCTTATTACATATAAATAATTTTTAATTTATAAAATATTATTAAGAAATTATTAATTTTTTAATATTAGTAGAAAGCCCTTATGGGCATAATCTTATTACCAATAAATAATTTTTAATTTAAAAAATATATTATGAAGTAATTATGTTTCAACATAGTGATTTTTTTTTTAAATTAAAGTCTCCATAGAATTTATAAAGAAAGTGAAACTAGCATTATTTTTTTAAGTTTAGGTTAAAACCCTTAACCTAACATTACCCTTGTTAGGTTAAAACAATTAAAAGGGAATATTAGTAACAGAGAGTGAAATTAGCATTACCTTGTTAGGGTTTAAAACATTTAAAAATTAAAACAAATAAACGTAATAGTGAGTGAAGTTAACATAACCCTTGTTAGGGTTTAAAGGTTATTAAACAAGTAAACATACTAGGGAGTGAAGTTAGCATAACCCACAAGGGTTTAAAGTGTAAACCAAACCCTATTTACTTCTTCGACTTCTTCGTATTAGATTAACAAAAAAAAAAGAGCAACAGAGCTCTCGGAAAGGATGAAGAGCCGAAGAGGGTTTTGGAACCTTGGCTTGGCTTGGCAACGGCGACTGGCGACGGCGGATGGCCACGGTACCTTCTTTCCTCTTCCTTCTTCTTCTTTCTTCTTCCTTCTTCTTTCTTCCTTCTTCTGTACTCCCACGATTTCCCCCTCTTTTTTTTCTTCTAATTAAAAAATATTAAAGTGTGACGCCCGAACGCGCGCCTAGGGAATCAAGTTCCAAGACGCGCGTCTGTTCGTCAAATCATGCAAGCGGAAGACTTTACCCGCGAAAATGCGGGAAATTTAAACATTTATCAGATGCTTCCAAAAAACAAATAACACTTGTTATCACAATAGCCATCATACAAATCATATACCTGTATTATTTACATCAAATTTGTTTTACAAAAGTAGGCGCCTCTATCACGCCAAGTACAACTTGTACAAGCTTCCAAAATGTCCAGTTGGACTTTTCACTTACTGGTCAGCAGCTCCAAGATCTGCTGACACAAAAAGTCAGTGAGCTATAAAGCCCAATAAAACAACAATCCTACTAAACTATTTTCCGCATAATAACACGCATCAATAATGATATAATAAACAGTTCAATTTGCATGTTACAGTAAAATAGAACAATATATAATAAACTGTGACCCAAGGTCACTTAGGGTTACGTCACCCTAACCGAGGTTCCCGACCTCACATTACTTTCCAATTATGAAGTTCAGTTATGAATGTATTATATTACGAAGTTATCGTTTCGATCATCAATCATGTTTCATTTCGAGTCCTGAGACTCTATTAATTGGCCACAGCCCACAATTGTTCAGCTTAAAGTCTCTAAATCCTAACCATAATACATTGAGTCATTTTGACTCACACACGATGTTCCGGCTCTCTCCCGAACACGACCAAACCTTGGGTATACCAACCCAACTCACCTGGAATCCGACGATTCCATACCGAACCATGAGTCCACCAACTCAAACAAATATACCAACCCTGAGTATACCAACTCAGACCACTTCGTATCCAAAGCTTACACACACAACACGGGCATTCACCCAATAAGGACATACTTTTCCATTCAATTGACTGGCCACATCTACCGTGTATTCGCCGCCATCGCCCTGGGTATCAGTCATGAAGGAACCCCAACCAACCTGCCTACCGTCATCTTTTGGCTAGTCTACGGAGGAACCCCGATATCTATACCAATGCCGACATCTCCTGACGTTCCACCAAGAAGGGACCCTGATAGACACGGTGCCGACATCTTCTAACCCACCCAGAGAGGAACCCCGGACTATAAACTATCTGATGTTCAGCCACTTTAAACTCCCTAGGACTCCGACATCTCCCGACTATCAGTCACGGAGGAACCACGGGCCATGCAGGACACCGCCACTCCTGACCTAGTCCAAGAGGCACCACGGACGACCTAGACAAACAGACCGATATCTCCCGACTATCAGTCACGGAGGAACCTCGGGCCTTACTGAACACCGTCTCTCCTGACCTAGTCAAAGAAGAACCATGGACTATACTTAACCCTGGTTAGATTTTCTAACCACAGGTTAACCCCAATTAACCCAAGTCTCGCTTGATTAACTGAAATACTTGGGCCTCGTGCACGTGAACTAATTCCGTTAACACACCGTCCCGTTATGGAACGTTTTCAAGCTAATGGATGTCTCCATAACCTTACAAGACATGCAAAACAACTTTTCGTCACCCTAGAGTGGCGATACAATTTACCCGGGACCCGATCTGGGCTCCCCAAAGGACCACATAAAATCACATCACATAGGGATCTCCGACCCTTTTTCATTCACGTCAAAAGACATGCATATACTTCACATGAAATAATATAGCAAAATAAGCGGAAAAAGAGAAGAAAAGAGAGGGGTTTTACCTGCTTTACGCGTTTTGAGGCGTCTAGAGCCGAAACGGACACCACCAATGTGCTCGGAAGGATGATCAACCCCAAGGTAGAGCGCATGCAACTTTCTCTCTCCACTTTCTCTCTCTACCTTTTTCTCTCTCTACACGCCAAACAAGACGCCGGAGAGAAAATCAGACGCCAGCAACGCGTCAGGGACGTCGAAAAACCCCAAGGGGACTTCCCTTTCCCTTTCTCTCTCTTCCTTTCTCTCTCCTCTTTCTCTCTTCCTTTCTCTCTCCTCACTTTCTCTCTCTAAAATGGTTCGGGCAACATACTATCTTTGCAGAATTTGTGAGGGAATGAGGGTTTTAACCCTCTTTATATAAGTAATGAGATGGGATCATGTGCAAAAGCACATGACCAATAAGGTGTGGAGAGTTGACCGGTCAACTCGTTTGACCGGTTGACTGTTTGACCAATTTCTGAATTTTTTGGCATTTACGACCTCCGAAATCCTACTACATAGAGTCCGATTTTGACGAAATTTTAGGTGACCGAACTTGGGATAGTTCGACACCTGCTGTAAAAATTTCGGGAAAAAATACTGAGTTTTTACAGCTGCACTTTAATCCGGAAGGAAATTGCAAAACCCACTAATTTCCTGATTTCGAACACAAAACATGCCGCCATTTCTTCGTTTGAGATAACTAATTGCCGAGACGACAGAGATTAGTCCCCACGGCCGACCGACACGCATTAGTGTCAACCGCACGGATTTCTATTAGGATCTCCAACAGATATTGGGTCCCACTTAATTTCTGGAAATATGAAAATTTCTCATTTTTCTCAATTTTATCACACATAATGTCCCCGCGGTCCCGCGAAATGGTACCTGACGGAACCGATACGGTAGGGGTGTGTCCCGGCAATCGACCGGCACACTGTGTGCGATTTTCGCCAAAAGATACTGAGATTTCCTCGGTGCACTTCAATCCCAAGCAAAATCCACTTTTTATTAATTTAACAAATAATTAACTAATTAACCTCCATTAAGGACCCATAAACACATAATTTTATTATATTAAAATTCCGGGTCGTTACATAAAGTGTATTTGCAATTTGCATGAACGATCTCTGGGATTCCCCCACTGTTTTTGGATTGATGCCTTACTTGGTCGATATCGGTGAGATATTGACAAAATATCGTCGATTTCGGCGATATCTCACGATATCATGTAAATTTTTTTAAACCCCGTATAGATGTGTCGGTAGGTAACGATACCGAAAAATATCGGCGATATATCGCTGATATTGTCGATACTTTGAACCTTGCCCAAGAATAAGGAGAGATTTAAATGATTGGGAAATCAACAACTTCACAAGACTTCTGGAGCGTATATCCTCGGTTCCTATTTGTCCAGAGCTTAGGGATTGCAAAATGTGGGCTAGGGGCAGCCAAAGGCGCTTTTCGGTTTGTAATTTGTATCAGTCCTCGGCCTCTATCTCGGGGAATTCGTTCCCCCATAGAGTGGTGTGGAATCCCGGGGCACCTAATAAGGTTTCCTTTTTTCTTTAGACTGCGTCGCTGAACCAACTTTTAACTGGAGACCATCTGCAACACAGAGGTTGGAGTTTGGCGAACCGGTGCTACATGTGCCACCAAGCTGAAGAGACAGTAGATCACCTTCTTTTGCACTGCCCGGTAGCATCGAAGGTGTAACACTACTTCTTATCTCAAGTGGGGGAGGCCTGGGCAACCCCACCATCATTTCGTCTCCTCCTAGAGTGTTGGTTTCGAGATCACGGGCCGGGTGTACGCGAGGACATTTGGGGAGCGCTTCCAGGGGCTATTTCGTGGACCTTATGGTTAGAAAGAAATCGCAGGGTGTTTGAAAACACATCGTCCGCAACACCCCGGATTTGCAGTCGAGTCCGTTGGGCATTATTGGAGTGGGTAAGCTTACGTTACTCAATGGAAAAAATCCAGGACATTTTGTATTAGCTCCTTGAGATTTGTAAGAGTAGGCTTAGTTATTGGAGAAAGGGCGGGGTTATGTTTACTAGCTTGTAAACTAGTAGGGCTTTCACCTCGTTCTTGTATCTTTCTTCCTTAATAAAAAGAGTTATTGATCAAAAAAAAAAAAACAATGGAATTGTTGTTTTTAACTTAGAATTTGATTATGAAAGAAATTTGGGAGAGAGAATAGGATTTTGAGGTGTTTTGAAACACCTCAAAATGAAAAAGTAAAGTTTTAAGGCCCGTATCAGTCAGATACATGAACTGTATCAATCGGCACCTCAAAAATAAATTTACATGTTCAAACTACGTGTATCGGTCCGTATCGAGAGTATCGATACCGAGACGCCTGATACAGCCACGATACCTTGCAAAAATATTTTTCCTGCGTATCAACGTCTCGGGTAGTTCAAAAACCAGCACGTATCAACCGATATGTACCGATATTTTGAACCATGAACAAGGTCTAGGGCAATGTTAACTTCACTCTCTGTTACTAATATTTCTTTTAATTGTTTTTAGTAATATTAAAAAATAATTTCTAAATAATATTTTTTACATTAAAAATAATTTATAGGTAATAAGATTATGTTTTAGTAATATTAAAAAATTAATAATTTCTTAATAATATTTATAAATTCAAAATTATTTATATGTAATAAGATTATGCTAATAAGGGCTTTTTTAAAATAAATAAAATATACTAACACTTTAACCAATTAGTAATTACTTAGCTATAATTTATAAATTAACATACTATTTTTAGTACAAATATTTATAAGTTAAAGTGTTAACTTATAAATTTATAAGTTAACATAGTATTTTTAGTACATAATTTTAAAAATTTTATATTTCTAAAAATGATGTGCAATATAAGAAATTATATTATATTACAAAAATTAATATTAATTTCTTATACACCCAATTTAATATATGTTTGTATTATTATGAATCTTATAAATTATGAATTTATGATTGATTAAGAAATGAATGAAGCATGAATCAATCATACATTATCGTCACTCGTCAGTGCACATCTTTACTCTCTTCTCATTGCATCTCTCATGTATATTGTAGTTTTTTAAAAATGTTTTTGTTCTAAAAAGTATATTAACATTTATTTTAACATTTCTTGAAGTTTCACTGCAAAATTCCATATTTTGCCCCTTTTTTAATCATTTTTCCAAAAATCACTGATAAACAATATATCTTTTGATATATCACCGATATATCTTTTTTCCGCGGATCAACATGTCAAGCGATATCGACATTCAGAACCTTGCTCACTCCATGTCCTTATCCTCAGTTCTTCATGTTCCAAACTTCACTTTGAATCTTTTGTCTGTTAGTCATATTATAAAGTCGTTAAATTATAACATCATTTTCTTTCCTTCTCACTGCGTGTTTCAGGACTTGGAAACGAAGAGGAAGATTGGTACGGGCTATGAGAAGCGGGGATTATATCTGCTCGACCCTTTGCCTCGCATTGCTTCATCAATCCAGCAGTTTCCCCACAGTGTACGAAGTATTAGTGCTAGGACGAATTGTTATAGTTGAACAGGTTTCTTGGCCACCCCTCATGTTCCAGTCGCCCTCACCGAGACAGTACCGATAACTTCTTTCGGCAATTTGGGATCGACATCCTCTTTCTCTTCCACAGTTGCACAAAGAAAGACCTGTTCCTCTCCACAAGCTATTGCCGTTTCAGCTAACGCACGTTCTTCCTCCCGGGATTAGGGCCTATTACAATACTGGAAGAGAAGCAAAAGGAACTACCTTCATTGACATGCGGGTAGGACCAGTGCTTAAACCTGTCCCATTCCCCTTGCTTTCCAATAGGTGTAGTTCGTTCCATCGAACTTGATGGGTCTGGCTGGTAATAGAGTTTACTTCTTGAGGGAAATCCATTGCACGCCCTCTTTTCTGTATTTCACTCGAAAAAGCAGCAGCTCCATTCCGTCCTCCGGACTAGGGGGAGGTGAAATCGAGCTGATTTATGCGCTTGCTTGCTTTAGGGCGTCAGTTGTGGCTTGACTTCTTTAAGTTCAGCTTTCATATCCGAGGGGAAAGCCAATCGCTTGGGGCTGAAGACGGAAAGGGACACCAGCCGCTCCCCCACACCCGGAGTATCCGAAGGGTCGCCCACGGTTTCCTTGTCGATGCGAAGGGACGAGCAGCCCGCAAAGTCTGAGATCAGAACTCATACCGCGGTTGTGGCTTGAACGCCGCTTTATACAACTATAACCCGTTATAGTGTTATAAACAGACAAGTGCAAGCGCAGGAATGAGAGATAAACTTTTGGAATTTCAATCTCTCGTTGCCTTGTTGTCGCCTTCTACTTCTTTGTTTTTGTTGCATACGCGTAATTTGGCTGTATTTGTTTTGTGAATATTGCTAGTTCTAATCGCATAAAGCTTGGATCTTAAGGCTCTTCAATGTATCTTTCTTGGATATGCATCTCATCAGAAGGGGTATAAATGTTATCATCCCCCTTCTCGTAAATCCTTTGCTTCTATGAATGTTATCTTTTTTGAGTCTACTCCTCACTTTTCTGCCAGGGAGGCCTCTCTTCAGGGGGAGAGTGAGCGTGAAGAGACATTTTCCCTTCTTGTTCCTATTTTTTTCCTCTTTTGATGGTGATGATGGTAGACAAAAGGGAGTGTGAACCCTCAATTAAAGGACTACAAGTGTATACATGAAGGCAGGGAGATACTAAGGAATCCCCTCATGCAGCCCACCAAGAGAGCTCTTATGATCCCGGTAACATTGTCTATTAAAAAATGTACTAAATCTTGTACTCAACATCCCATTTCTAACTCTCTCCTACCATGCCTTGTCTTCCTCGTATCATTCTTTCGTGTTGGTTTTGTCTTCTGTGTCTCTCGCACTGTAGTAGATGCACTTTCTCAACCAAAATGGAGAAAGCAATAGAAGAAGAGATATGTGTTATTAAGAAGAATAGTACATGGAATATGGTTAACTTACCTAGACGAAAGTGGCCTATTGGATGTATGTGGGTGTTTAAAGTAAAACACCGCTCAGATGGATCAATTGAAAGATATAATGTTCATCTGGTTGCGAACTATACTCAGACTTACGATTAGATTATCAAGAGACATTTGCGTCAATTGCAAAAATGAACTCAGTAAGAGTTCTCCTATGCAGCCAATCAAGATTGACCCTTGTTTCAACTCAATGTGAAGAATGTGTTTTTGGCTTTTTGCATGGTGACTTGGTGGAAGAAGTGTACATGTTGCCTCCTCCTGGTTTTACATGTCCCTTTGATGAAGGGAAGGTGCGCAAGCTGAAGAAGGCGTTATATGCAATCACAAAATTTGTTGAATTTTTGAAAAATTTGCCGAAATTTTGAAAATTTCGCGAATTTTAGGTGGGCCGAATTATTCGCGAATTTTCCGAATTATTCCTAAATTTTCCGAATTATTCCCAAATAATTCGTGAATTTCCTGGATAATTTGTTTAGTTTGATAAGTAAATTACTTATTTTGCATATTGTCTAATCAAATTGTTGGATATATTTTTATTATTATTCTCAAATTATTCTAAACTTGACCCTTGCCGAATTATTCACTATGGTTATATGGACTAAAGCAATCTCCTAGAGCAGGGTTTAAGAGGTTTCGTAATGTTATGGTAAAGAATGGTTACAAGCAAAGTCGGGCGGACCACGCACTATTTATCAAGCGGTTACATCAGAAGGTGAATGACTGTCTTGATTGTTTATATGGATCACATTGTAGTAACATGCGATGATGTGGATGAGATAAGGTCACTAAAGAACAAGTTAGCAGAGGAGTTTGAGATCAAGGATATCAGCCATGTGAAGTATTTCCATGGGATCGAGTTGCGACAAGGTTAAGTGTTGGAGGAAATCTAGTCATATGGAGAAGCGAAAAAAAAAAAAATTTGTAGCAAGGTCAAGTGTTGAAGCAGAATACAGGCACAATGAGCATGTGAGTACTATGGCTCAAGGTTCTAATGACGAAACTGGGATTTCCAGTTCAAACAGAAATGAAGTTGTACTATGGCAACTAGGCATTCATTAGTATTGCTCATAATTTAGTTCAGCTAAGAAAACTAGCATCAAGAATAATTGGTCTTCTATGTGTCAAGACAGAAGACTGACATTCTCACCCGAGTAGTAGCATCCAATCGGCACAATGAGATCATTAGCAAGTTAGGCATGTTGAACATCTACGCCCTACTGGAGGGGGAGTGTTGTATGATTGTAATGGGCCCAAATCTATATGCCCATAATACATTATTAGTGTATTGATGCTTTACACTCTAGTAATGGCATCCTTATACTATTTTCTTAATATAAATATGGGTGTACTCATTGGTGTTTAACACTCATTCTTTTTCAAGAAACCTATTCTCTTCTTCTTTCTCTACTTCTTTCTCTTCTACACATCTGTATATGGTAAGATTCTATTGCTTTAAACTTTAGTTTCGGTATAAACTTCAGTGCATAGGAATTGGAAATATTTTGTAAGATTTTAAGGAAGTTTAAGAAAACGTTATAAGAAATACAAAATCTACGGAAATGTTGAAAATGTGCATTTAAATTTTAGGAAATAAGAAAATAAGCATCAATATACACTCAGTACAACAAACAACAATATAGAAAAAGAAAAGTGAAATCTAGTGAAATTAGTTATGCCGCTATCTATTTCGTTGTATTTTTTTGGAATTTTTCAAATTAGAAAAATATTTTAATTTCAAATACTAATGAGGTTTTTTCGATGGGTCAAATTGGTATTGGAACAATTATAAATTACATTTTCTTGCTAAGGAAGAGTATATTCCATCCATGGTTGACATAACAAGAACCCCCGAAATAAGAAAAGCGAGATCTGTGACAAGTGAAATAAGTTGTTCATATGCAATTTGTAATTTATTCCTTTTCTTTTTTCATTATTTCAAATAACATAATGTTTTCAATATTCTTAAAAAAAAAATCCTAATTAAGAATTTTTAATGAGATCAAACTAACATCAGAATTTTTACTTACATGTTCTCTATTTTTGTTTTATACTTTTATTTTTTGGGAATAATATAATAAGTGAGGTTTTCTTGACGCAGCATATTGGTACTGGAACAGTTCAAAATTACATTTCTTGCTAAGGAAGAGTAAATTTCGTTCATGGTTGACATAACAAGTATTCACATATTAAGTAAATGTAAGGTACAGGTTAAAAACTTTTAAGGTTAACCCTGACCTTTTCTATAGATGGTATGTTATCCGAAACCTTTGAAGGTGCACCATCAGGAACACTCACACAATTACGGAAACCAGCTTCTTCCATTGCAAGTTTATCCATTTCACCCTCAACCTTAATCAACCAAAATAATAAGGATCTGGGAAAACAAAAGGATTTTGAACTAACTGTACATAAACTGCCCAAGGATGGAGATAGTATTTACAATGATAATATCACTAGCTTGCTGTATGTCATCCAGTCCATAGAATATCTTTTCAGTATTCTTCTCCTGAAAACAAACAGAAATTCGAATGTAATTGTCAGAATTTCATTTCTCCTTGAAACACTAGGTATGTTGTCCAAATATTGTCATACTAATTATCAATCAGAGGAAAAGCATATTTCCATAGGAAGAATCAAAGGTCCCGTAGACCATAAGAAGGTCTACTAAGAAGGTGCCATATAAGTGACCAACGTGTCGAAGGCCAGGATCCGACATTTTATTGGATTTAAAAATATATTTCTTTAGAAATTGACCTGTTCAGGTGTTCATAATCAATGGATCTGTAGACTGTTAGCCATATATATGTTGAATTCCTGCCAGAAGGATTCAATCATCCAATCAGGTGGGTTTTGGGATTATCTTTAGGTGGGGGGACCCAGGCATTGGGACACCGTTTCAAAGGTCTAGCATACAGCTAACTTCGATCACATCACCACTATATTAAGCATTATTTGCTCATTTAGAACTCCAGACTCCAGAGTAGAGCTTAACACAAGAACCTGCCAGAACTTTTTGGTGATGTCCCGGTACTTGCAGCTGACAAGCACTCCATTTCGTCTATAAGTAAATGCAATAACGATCTGTAGATAAATTTCAGTAGCAGTTAGATATGGCAAACCCGCAAAAATCAAACCTAACCCTTGAAGTGACGTAACTGAGATGGAATAATTTCTAGATTATGCGATTAAACATTTGCAATGTTGCCTTATAAAGATGGGCTTCCTCTCCCTTTTTTGCATTATTGAGAACTATAGAAGTAATTGATGTTCACATGAACTTATGAGACAATACTTAGTTCAGAATGGACATATGGTGAGAGTGGATTGATCTCACTCTGAAATCTGAATGGGAGATATACAGATAACCATTTAATATATCCCACAAGGAGAACACCTACGGCAAAAATTAAACCAGTTGGATGATCCCAACCATCAAATAGATAAATTTCTTGGGGTTCTGGCCATATTTTTCCCAATCATTGAAAACAATTTGCAACTCATTGATGGTTACGAACATTCACATCTAAACTGGCTAACTTTTTAAGGATCTCATAGATGGGTCCTGTAAAATGGTAGATTTTGTCAACTCAATGTGTGCCGCATGCGCAGCAAAGGTCAGAACAATGGAATTCTCCAATCAATTCGTACTGACCTTTTTAATGTTCACATCATTAATTTGTTTCCAATAATACACAGCTAAGGATATTCCTTACAGCACAATTGCCATCAAATATATATATATGACCATATCATGATGAGGCAATTAACAGTTACACGAACCTGATCACCAGATTTTTGCATAACAGCATTTCTCCGCAGAGTTTCCCCTGATATCATTCGCTCACCAAAGTATGCAAGTAGCTGAAACAAGGGCCATAAAAAAATAATATCATCTTTGCCACGTAAGCAAAAGATTAAAGGATTTATAGAGAATGTTGCTGGATGGGAAATTACAATGCAGTGCAATTAGTTTGAAAATACAAAAGGAATAATAATAACAATACAGTTGTTAAAACATGGAAGGGAAGATTTTCGTAGTGTTCTACACTCAATAACAATCACATGGCACATTATCTCATTGATGACAGATTTCCAACAAGTGGCTGCATGATGGGCCATGACCAAAAAAAAATATGGACTCGAAAATGCAATTCCCACCCCCATTTTCTCACCGAATTGAATGGAATTTGTGAAATCCATCTGAGATAGCGTTCTTCTTCTGGACATAGCCCTAGATAAAATCTTCACCACATACCAATTAAAAATCTTCACCACATACCAATTAAAAACCAAAGAGTGGAAGAAGACAAATTATAGCTATTAGTGCTAAGGTGGGGAGGAAACAGTTAGTTAATCTTGTTGCATTGCACTCTTGTTATAAGGATTTAGGATTAGTTCATTTCTCATCTCTAGGAGCAATGGCCCTTTTTCTCAAAGCTTTTTGGACTTCATCTCAAGCTGGTCTTTGCGAGACATGTATGCAGCAGCCTTGAGTGTAGTGTGGAGGTTGCTCCCCAGAGCTATTAGCTAGTGTGTGTGGGAAGAGAAAAATCGTAGAATATTTGAGAACAATTTCTCCCAAAAGATAGGATTTAGCTATAGACTCCCAAAGGGAAAATTTCTAACGATTTGGAATTGGCCTCTTTTTTTTAGTATGTATTGGATCCTTGTATATTTGAGGAGTCTTTTGGGTGGAGATTTCCCCTTTGTATTCTACTGAGTTCATGCCTTGGCGAAGTCCCATGTGCCTATTTATTCTTTGATCCATAAACCACTTTATTTTCAAAAAAGAAGTCACAAAGGGATAGTTTTCCATCCTTGAAAATGTTTTTAATAAAGATGCTGCTTCCAGAATTGCCATCTATAAATAGTTACCATTACAAAAAAAAAAATTTAAAAACACATAAAAAAGCATGCAAAAGCATCCTTGGGTAATTAATTCAACATCATCAGACTTGAACAATATCCACAACCGTTAACCCCCAAAATTGCTTTGCTTCTAGAGGACTCTAACCTCTAAACTCCCATGACATATTAGCGATCGAACTACAAAATAAGACATATAAGCAACAGTGTAGTCAAGGCGTCTAGGCGATGCCTAGGCGATTAGCCCCGGCTAGGCGAGGTGTTGCCTAGGCGATAAATTTAATATAAATATATATATAATTATATATATATCACGTATATATAGTATTATATATAACATCCAAAAGACCAAAACTCCAAACCTATATTCCACAAAAACATAAAATAAAAAGTATATTACAATCATTCATCACATAACCAAATACATGTTGACATAGTAGAGTATTTTCTTCAAAATCTGGGCCAAATACCCAAATTCGTGTCACTGTCCATGTATAATATTAGGCAGAGCCCCCCTGCGATTGCTCAGTGATATTTTTAGTGAAAAAAAATGATATTTTTAATGAAAAAAAGATTTAGAATCTTGTTACTTCTTCATTACATGTTTTTTTATTTTTTTCCTATTTATTGAGATTTTTTGGATTTTTTTAAAGCAAAAAAAATTACTGGGTTCGACCGCCTAGAGGGGCGCCTAGGCGGTTGAGGCCCAAAATCGCCTAGGCGACGCCTTGACTACACTGATAAGCAATAAGATGGCATACTCTTTTTGAACAAAATACGAGAAAAGCATAGTAAATAAAACAGCACTTCTAATTAGACATGGAACAAACTTCCCAAAGTAACCAACTAAACATTTATGTCAATAAGAGAAGAGGAAGGGGTGAAAGATTGAGTTACTCAATTACCTCATCACACAATGGTTCTAATCCAAGGCTCTCCTCCGTGATTTCTCTTTTTGGCATAACATTGGTAATTTGATTACCTCCACTATAAGATGTCCTGCCATCTGCAAAGGCCTGCAACTCAACAAGTATCACCAGGCACGGGAACTCTCACTTCCAATCATATATTCAAAAATTTATACATATCAAAATAGTTTTACATCAAAACCAAATAAAAACTAATTTACCCGCATATTGCCTTTCCATCCACATTTGGCTCTAAAACACATCCACATGGCCGATTTCCTAGAACACACATACTCCCAAAATCGATACGGACTAGCATGGAGTAGAAATGAAAAGAAAAACAAACAATGACAATATAAGAAACTTACACATCTTGGGTGATGAGAACAGATAAGCTCCGCTCCTTTGACTCCCCGCCATTGCACTATAGCATATAAAATAACGACACATAAGTACACTTTTCACATCAGACACCAAAGACACTTAAACACCTAGGAATCACCAATGAACTGTAATTTTGGCAGTTTGTTTCTAGCTCAATTGGTAATGTACTGCACTGCAACCATAATTTGGGTGGTTTGTTCCAGCTTAATCAAAAATAGAGTAATTTTTCGTACAAAGCTATTAAAATCTTACACAATACATACTTCCATACACCATTAAGAAGTGACAAACCATATTTTTTTGTGTTCTACAACGTGGATTACCAGAGATAATAGTTAAAGCAATTAAAAATTTAATTAAATGGGAAAAAAGTAATAATAAGAAGAATAATGTAGCAGAAAATGCTATTGAGGAATAGATACCATAGGACAAATGAGGTGATTGTACTGTCCAGGTATACAAGAAGCACACTGAATCCCAATTTCCTCCATTCTCTTCTTCAACACCCACAATGGAGCTGATGAATCGATTGTCTTCACTTCTGGGTGTTCCACATGAACTTCAAAAACAACAACAAAAAATTTAAAAAAAATATACATAGAAAGGAAGAAAAATGGGGTTCTTATAAAAGAGAAATTACCTGGTCTGGGGACGTTGGCATAAGAAACATCGTGAAACCCAGATTTTTTAAGGGAGGAACGATGAAATTTGGAGGTGGGTTTTGCAGCGCATGTGGGGAATAGCAGGCGATAGGTGTGAAAATGGTGGAGGCGTGAGGAGGACGACGACGAAATGGGTACTGTGAAAGGTGAGGATTTTGGCAAGAGTTTGGAGCCCATGAGAATGTTAGAGGAGAGGAGCTTTTGAAGAGGACAGTTCGAGGGAAGATGCATTTCTGGGGGTGTTTTGTTACCTTCAACAAGCTTTCATGGCTGAGACTGAGAGAGGCCAGAAGAAGGGTTTAAGGGGATAGTTCATTTTTTTCGAATTGAGACTTAGAAGGGTTATTACATTTGGATTCTTCTTTGAATGATATTTTATTGGGGGAAAATAAGGGTTCACCCATCTTCCCTTGGTTTTTGGGAAAAAAAAATTGTCATACGAGTTAAAAAAAATTTAAGTAGAGTTCATGGCAATTAGGTTGGCTTTGTGACAGCAAGGAGAGCGAACTATTCCTCATTTTATTTTACATTACAGGGGAAAATAATCACCTCGTTGGTGACACGGGGAGGGCATTTCGGTCCCCTTTTCATGACACGTATCCTCCTTTTACCTCCTTTTAACTATGGTTAAAAATCACTCAACCCTAAGGTTCACTCATCTATCCTTTGTTTGTAGGTAAATTAAATTTAACTGAGAGGAAGAAGCAATAGGTTCTCCTCGGCCATGAAGTGAATTATTGCTCTTTTATGGTCTCTCTATTGCAACTAGGGCTGCTACCCAGATAGGTTGGGCGGGTTAGGGGTAAACCAATGCCAACTCTACGAGCTAAAGCAGTTTACTCATGGCCCAACTCAACCCTATTCTCGATGCCTAAGCCAATGACTCATTTCTTAATCTTAATCTTATCTCATGCTGATGTAGGTTGGATTTGGTTAGGTCGGATTGTGCTTGTATAATTAAGTATTTTTTTTCTAAAATTATCTTTAATAAACATGTGGTGAAGAGTTGAAGCATTATAATTATTTATAATTAGAGCACTTTCTTAATTTTTAAATTGTAATTTGTAATCTTGTGTACTAAAATAGTAATAGTTTGATAAATAATGTTTTTGAATTCCTTCTATAATATATTTATCTTTTTGAACTCTCTTTAATTACTAGTAAACTTTATTTAATTAGTATTAAAAATAGAATTTAATAGTAACTAATTTAAGATAATAATTTTCATATGTACTATATGTGGGAATTTTTGGGTTGAATTAGCAATTTTTTGGAGTGAGGGATCTATCGGCCAAATAATGGTCAATCGATCGGTGGTCAACGTTTCTTAGACGGGTTGAAATTTTGAGTCGGTTTTGGAAACTCCTATTTCGTTAGGAAGTTGCCTTATTTTGGGATTTTTATATTGAGAAAATTCTAAAAGGGTTAGGGTGGAAACTTATAGAGATAACCTAGAGAATTAATAAAGAATCAAGGGAAAGAGAGAAAGCTATGAATATATGAGGTGTGGGTTAGGGCTTCCATGGTGAGGGGAGGCGTCTCCCATGGAAAGCCCTCGTTAGTTTTTGGATGAAGAAGAGCGTTTTCACGGTTGTATTTCGGTGTGCTCTCATGATGGAGAGTTCTGGTTCAGTGTGCTCAATGGAGGAAAGATCGATTTGGGTTTTGTGTCCCCTTTGTCCTAAATAGGGTAGGGGTTCAGTCAGATTTGGATCGGATAAAGTGAACAAAGATGTGAGCTGTGTGAGAGTCTTTCAATGATTGTGGTAAAGTCTTTGAGTGTGTATTATTTGTTTATTTGTTCTCTTGTGATCTTCTCGTTTAGTAGTAAAGGTTTTCTGAACCGTTTCTAGTGTGGATGTAACCCAAGAGATGAGTGAACAACGGATATCTTGTGTATTGTGTGTTTATCGCATTATTATCTTGAGAATACTTCATGATGACATCGCTTCCGCCCCTCAACAAATTGGTATTAGAGCCTATGTTCGAGGTTTGGGGTTGCAAATTTAAGATTTTTAAGGCTTTGTTTGAGGTGAGAATTTTCCTTCGAATCCAGTGGAGTATGCACAAGATTGAAATAAAAATTTTATGTTGAAGATTTGGCTAGAATTCTATTATGGGGTGTTTAAGGAATTCTCGCACAGGTGAAGATTTGTGGGAATTTTTTGCTCGAATTAGCAATGGCAGAAGCAATGCCATCACTATATTTTTCATATAAGTGTATATTAAGAGAAGGTTTGATAATAAAATTGTTAATGGTACTAAAAGAAATTCTAGCCTTAGCTGCAAAATTTCAAACTCTCAATGTGGTTGTAGCATGTGTCGCTACTTTTCCTTGTTACCTCTACAATTGGTTGAGATCATAACTTCTTCTTTGAAAAAGCAAATGTTTTCTAAACCTTTTGAAGGGGTAACAAAGACAAGTCTTGCACCTATAATGGAAGTTCGGAAAAATTTTAAAATTTGCGTCTAGGACTAGCACTCCTCTAACTAATATCCTTACGACATTATATTTTCTCCTTAATCCACAATTATATATATATTTCAAACTATAGAATGAAACTTTTAGACTGTCAGCATGATAAAGAATCATTTTGGTTATTAGGAATTAAATTTTAAGTCATAATGATAGAGAGTTTAAGGTGGCGTGTGGTAACACTAATTTAAATAAGTAGGGCTTATTTGAAAATTGAGCTTACTTGGACTTTAATTGTTAGGCTAAAAGGTTAATTGGATGTCTACATATTTTTGAAGTAAAAGTTTTGCCTCTAAAGGAAAAAGTAGCTCATGTTTCCTTATTACTTTTGAGGTAAAACCTTTACTTCAAAGAGATCTAAACACCCAATTAACCTCCAATTTAACAATCTAAAATCCAATTAAGCTCAATTTTTAAATAAGCTCTACTTATTTAGATTAGTACTGTTACCAAACACTACCTAAGAGTTTCTAATTTTATAAACTGAAAAGTAAATCCTAAATAATTAGGTAACTTAAATTCTTAATTGCTCTTATGAATGGATAATATATAAAGAGAGAGATCTCGGTCTCAGGTTAATTTGGGATGGGTTCCTTAACCCCAAGCCTAACCAATTCTACATCATGTCGTGGTGAGATTTTTCAGCTCAATTCAGCCCAAAATCTAAAAAACTTAGGCCAAGCCCCCCGTCCATTGTCGAGTTGGATTAAGGTTGGATCAGACCTACACAATCAAAGTTGCGCACCCCTAGTTGCAACTCAGGACTAGGTTTCTCTTTCTCACACACACGGGTTGCAACTTTTGGGCTAGCATGTACCCTTGCCTGATTTTAATGGGCCAGGCTATCTCATGGCCGGTTGGACCGTGATCGCGATTGACTTATAACATTAGGTTCTTGGACTCTTGCACTACACTTCTAATAGTGCTCGATACTGCCCAATATAATTTTTTTTTTGTAAGGGCCATATTTTGGCACCCTGTAATACCTACAGGACCTCCTTTGACTTATCAAGATAATATTTCTCTATGAATTCCCAAATGCTATGATTGGTTGCCGAGAAAATAAGTAAAAACATGAAAAAGAAAAGAAAATTGGACAAAATATAATTAAAAATCCAAAAAAAATAATTATTTTTCATGTTTTCACCTATTTTCTCAACAACCAAACATAGCAAAAAGGTTACTAAAACTCTTGACTTTTGTAAAATGACCTAAACACCCCTAAATTGGAGTATCACCAAAATACAACGGTCACTTTTATCTTATCTTTTCCAAAAATATCTATTTAGATTTTCCAGATTTAAACATTTTCAAAAGTGATAAAATGGCTTAAATCAATTATATAGTGACTAGTGGGCAGCACGTGCGATGCACGTGAGAGAGAGGGGAAGGGGAGAGAGACTCTAGTGAGGGAATTTTTTTTTTAAAATTTTAACTTAAAAAGATGGAGTACTGAGTCGAAATTACTCATAACGAAGTTCCTATTTTTTCTCTTGAAAAATAGTTACAACGTATAGAGGGTGTGCCTCTTTATTGAGAGACCAAAGAGAGAGCATGAGAGAGGATAAGGATAAGGATTTGAGGGAATTGTGGAGATATTGAGGGATTATTGTTAGTTGTAATTGATATTACTTCAATACCCCTACTAACTTTTCTCATATAAAATAAGATAAATTTTTTTTATATAGAGTTATGGGCAAAATAGGAAAAATATGAAAAATTCTCCCTTATACCATAAAATTAGGATTCATTAGGAATATTAGAAAAAAATCAACCAACTTTTTAACCCCGCTTCTGTCATTATAATAGTAAAGACATGTATCACTTTAGGGTTTCATATTGAAATTTTGGGTTTTTTGCCAAAGGGCTTGGTTTTCTTCCTCAAGCAACAAATCTTTTAAAATTCGTGCAAAATCACCTTAAAAGAAATTACTAAAAATCAAAAAGTGATTTTGAAATCAAAAGAAGATGGCAAAAATCAGATTTAGAAGCTTATTTCAAAACTAGCAATACTTATTCTGTTGCAAAACATTTTTAAGAAATAATCCAGGTTGTCAATGGATCCTTATCGTCAATAACCAGTTTGGGCTGACTGTGGGTTGGCGGCAAAATAACTACCACCACCTAGAGTTTTCTTGAATAGGTTGCCTTTCCGAATTGGTTGTAGTAACACCATTTTTTGAGTACCATTGAGCACCTATGAAAATCTCCTTTGGGTTTTAAATGAAACCATTTTTCTCAAAAAAAAAATAGATTGAAGGTTTGTAGATTGACTAGGGACACTTTTTGGCATTTTTAAAATGATAGTTTGGTCATTTTAGAAAGGGATATTTTGGTCAATTTTAAAAAAGAAAATGGGGTAATTCAGGAACTCTCTCTCTCAAGTCAAAGGGGTACCCTCCCAACCTCACTAAGGGTGCAAAATTGTGTGTTTACAGAGGTTATTTTAGGTTTTTGAAAACTTATACTTAAGTTATCATCTATGGTTGAGATTATTTCCTTAATCCCTTAGGTTTGATTTTAGGGTTAGTTCTATATCAGTTCCTGGGTTATTCAAAAATGATTTCTCGTTTTCGTACCTACAATCCAAAAATATAGACAATTAGGCTCCGTTCTTTTGGTGAAACTTTTAAAAGTTCAGAACATTAATATTTTAGAGTAAGAGGAAAGTGTCTGGGAGGAGAGAGGAGAGGTTTCTAACTTTTTTATACGATGGTATATCAGATTTATTAGGTTCAAATTAATTAGAAGTTCAGCATGGATGGAACTTAAAACATCCGAAATTTTTGGTAGAACTTGAAAGTTCCATATTTGTAGAACTTTTGCACTCTACAGAATCAGATAGTTTTAGACATTAAGTACAATTAAGCATGAAACTATGAAAGTTCTAGACTTTAAAAGTTCTACCAAAAGAACGGACCCTTAGAGAACCCCACTATATATTGCATTGACAGAGTTAAATTTTTACAGTGAAATGACGGTGTTACCCTCAACTTTAGTAATATTTATAAAATTGCAACATTTTCCTTCTTTTAGCATCTCCATTGCATGTGAAAGACTAGCTTTTGATTCCCAGCAATGAAATTCGACG
This sequence comes from Tetracentron sinense, assembly GCA_015143295.1. NCBI lineage: Eukaryota > Viridiplantae > Streptophyta > Magnoliopsida > Trochodendrales > Trochodendraceae > Tetracentron > Tetracentron sinense. The sequence continues at coordinate 15,680,520 of CM026551.1, forward strand.
ACGCGGATCGTCTTTTTCCTCCCCTCGCTTCCCAATAAATTATCAAGATCTTCTTCCTCACCACAGAAACAGAAATGGCAGCTGGTCTTTTTTGCGAGATCTCATAGACAATGGATGTCTTGGAGTCCCCACTCGAAGCTCTGGCTTTCAACTACGTGTAAAATTGGGTGCGTATGACCCAATCTGGTATCCTCCTCTTGCATTTAACTTGTATCTTTTTTCTGTCGAAGACGACAAGAGCATGAAAGAGAAGTTCTTTCGTGAACAATCAGTACCCTCTTTCCTCTCTTATTTGATGGGCAATTAATGCCTACAGTATGGAAGAGACCCATCTTGGCATATGTGGATGATATCAATGTCCTTTGTGCAAGTGCATTTAACAGGGTGAATGTCCACATGCACCAGCCAAGATTAACATTCCTATTTCCAGACGTTTTGCCCAAACTTACAAAGAGTAAAACTGGTTTGCATAGCAGAGTGTGCCTAAATTCCAATAATGGAGTAGTCACCAACATTTGAGCGTCATGGTAGCACGAACAATGCCTAATAAGTCTTCAACGTCTATCAAATTCTTATAGCCCATAAGTGATAAAACACCAACACATTAATCTAAATGGACAATTCATTTTTTTGAAGGGACACCTCTCACTAAAACAAAAACTTCATGCATCAACATGTATTTAGCAGTTCTTGGAGGAAAAAACATCAATACACAAGAGGAGCAGTAAGATTTTTGGATCAATGTGTACAACTAAACTTTCTTTCCTGCGAACATGAAAAAGAAAAAAAAAAGATTTAAGTTAAATGTCCGGGGGAGTACTGGTGAAATTAACCCATCTGATTACAAAATTACATCTTAGAACAGTGTATCCTGAAAATTATTGAACTTAAAAGGCAAAACACTCTAAAATGACACAATTTCCAATGACTTCATTTAGGCGTCCAAAAGCCCCTTAATATTGCGAATACAATGGATATATTTCGGGACAAAAAAGAAAATTAATATTATGGAGAAACAGAAAAGATAAACTTAATTAGATGAAAGAAAACGAATCATTACACAAAATAAACTTATTGGTAAGAAACAAATCATTACACAATCTTTTACAAAGCAACAGTTTTATTTATTGATACTACAATACAATATCTATGCAGATCCATGAAGCCTTTATTTATGTTTCTATAATAAAACATCATTCCAATTACTAAGGGAAATGGTCCAAGCAATCAAATAATCTCTCTCTAGTTGCCTCTCTTCTTCCTCCATGATGAAAGAGATGGGATGCTTTGTTCATTCCTGAAGAAATTACCTGGATCAACCCTAGTCTTCACATGCACCAATCTGTTGAAGTTATTCTTGAAATACTTAATACCCCAAATGCTTGCTTGTTTGTAGCTTGTACTACCATTAATGTTGTTGGTACCCAAGTCAAGATCCCCGTAGTTGATATATGCAGCCCTTGGAGACTTGGAGACATAGGGAGTCATGTAACTGTTATCCAATCTATATGCCTTTGGGATGCCTCAGTCCCTTCTTCTTCCCAGTACACCAAGTGCTGAATTTGATATAAGTTGCCATCTCTATGTGGAAAAGGAATTGCAGACTTTGAGATCTTACTCATCCTTTCGCCGTAAGGAATAAAGATCATCTGGGCCTCCTTCGCCTCTTCTTCGAAAAACATTTTTCATATTCCCTCCAGTCCAATTTCAGAAATGGGTTCCTTTACATAATTTGATTTTGCCTTGAAGAATTCCCTGGATTGAGGAACTCTATCCAGTAAAACATCATAGGATGTTCCACTTGGGAATCCGGCAAAATAGAGAATTGATTCGATCCAAGTCATTTCAGTACAATCATTTCTCTCTAAACCCAACTCTGGGAAGCTCACTTGTGTTAGCTGAAGGAGCTTTTCAACACCACCAAGGAATAGAGAGTTGAATGAAACTTGTATTGTTTTGCCACCTTCTCTAGTGGCATTTGTGGTAGTTATGATGACTCTAATGAAGAGATCTTCATGAAACTTATCTGCAATGTACTGCCACCTGTGAAGAATCTTTGTTGCACCTTGTTCGAAGTTCCTGTTGAGTGTGAAAATAGTCACAGTTAGTGGTACAGGAACCAACCTTATTTTCCATGAAGGGATAACTCCAAAGCTAGCTCCTCCCCCTCCTCTGATGGCCCAAAATAGTTCTTCCCCCATGGAATTTCTGTTGAGAATTCTGCCATTAACATCAACTAGGTAAGCATCAAGAACATTGTCAGCTGCGAGGCCGTATTTTCGCAATAGTGTACCGTATCCACCTCCGCTGAAGTGCCCACCAACGCCTACAGTGGGGCAAACCTCAGCCGGGAAGCCGTGTGTCTTACTTTTCTCGGCGATATTATAGTAAACTTGGCCGATGGTTGCACCGGCCTGGATCCATGTACTATTATCATCTATATCGACACTAATCGATCGCATATTGATTAGGTCGACGATGATGAATGGGACATCAGATACATAAGAGAGGCCCTCGTAGTCGTGACCCCCGCTTCGAACCCTAATCTGCATGCCATGCTGTCTTGAACAAACAACAGCTGCTTGAACGTGGGATTCATTCAATGGTGTAATAATAATCCGGGGTTTAGGGGTGGTGGATGACAAGAATCTAGGGTTTTGTATGGAGTATTGCAAGATAGATGAAAATGATGAATTGTTTGGGGTGTAAAGGACTTTTGAGATTGGGGCAGAGGGCTGAGAATGGAGGTAAAGGCATTGGAGAAAGTTTTCATGGCTTGATGAGTTCGAAGTTGCCCATGAAAATGAGAACAAAAGGGTTGAAAGTAGTGAAAATAATGAAAAACTTGATGTGTTTATTTTGTGTGTGTGTGTGTGTGTGTGTGTGTCTAAAGGAGAGTATGAGCTGCCTCATTTATAGAATCCCTTGAAGAAACCTCCAAAAAAAAAACTTCTAAAGTTTTTGAGATAATGTGAACGTTGGAAATTTCTAATGAAGATAATTTAATTGAATTTTCTTTATCAAAATCAAAGCTCAAAAAATGAACTATCTACTGGGATGAAGGAAGATATTGGAAGATAATCCCCGTTCTATCAAAGCCACAGTGAAACATACTTCCGAAATGGAAAGAGTATCCTAACGGGATACATTCTCTTAGAGATCAAAGTTCAACTTAAATTGCCTTAGAAGTTTTCGGCTTGTTAAAAGGGTGGTCCCAAGGATTGATTTTAGAGTACTCAATGGTCGAGTCATACTGTCATTGAAAATTCATTCATCAAAGATGGAAAACTCTTCATGTCCAATAAAACAAGTTTTTCTTTTGTTCCAAACTTGCAAGACTTTTCGAGATTTCAAGTTTTCATTTCGTATATAAAGGTTCTTTTTTACATGATAGGAACCGTAGAGGATTTGGGTTCCATGGCATCCAGTTACTCTCAAATTTTCCTTTTCAAAAATAGTTGAGAGGAAGAGAACTATCAAAAGGTGCGTAACAAGCAGGGAAAGAACAATTTTTTCCTGAACTTGAGGCATGGGATTGTCTCTGTCATGGTCACCGCTTGGGCCTTGGATTTTCTCGTAGATGTCAAAATGGTACTCTCGGGCTACCACAATGTTTGTGACAAGTGGCTGGAGAAGTCAATTCATGGGCCCATGATTTTGACTTCTCCAATTATTAAGTGACATGTGGCAATTAAATGGTGATATAAAGGGAGAAAAGTATCAAAAGAGGAAAAGTAAAAATCTTGGGAGAAAATTAAATACCTTCCTCCCTTTTTCCGGCCAAACGTCACACACATTGTGTAGCCCAAGAGCTCCTTTCTGGCATCTGTTAGAGAGAATCCGAGACCGCTTGCTTGATCCCACATCAGATGACATGTGGTGATACAAAAGGTGAGTACTCATTTCATTTTCTCTCCATCTTTTTTACTTATCCCCACTTGATGTCTCACCCCTTTCAATGGCCACATGTCCGATCATGCGTGCAGCCAGATCCCGTGCCAATTTGTCATCTTTAAGAGGACAATTTCAAAGAGACTCAAAGAGACACGTGATTCTCTCCCGATGTAATCGGACTTCGGGGGGAGTCCGATTACAGCACTGATGCTGCCACGTGTCCCTATTAATAGCTTAACTACAGTTAAGATTCACCCAACTTTAGGGTTTACTCACCTGTCCTTAAGTTTTAGCAAAAATATTTTAAAAAATTAATCTTAGGAGTTAGTGAATTTTAACTGGGGTTAAATTTCTTTTTTCTAAAAACCAAGAATAGGACATCGGTGAACCTTAGCGGCGGGTGAATCTTAACTACAATTAAGGGGTGTCAAAAGGGTCACGTGGCAGCATCAATGGTGCAACTTGACTCCCCCAAAAGTCCATTTACATCTGGAGAGAATCACGAGTCGCCATGGAACCAAATCCTCTACGGTTATAACTGGGCTTGAGAGTCCAATTACACCACTGACACTACAAAAATAATGGCCTGTAGCGGCGGAATTTTGGAGGCGGTTAGTAAAATCCACTGCCCAATAGTGTATACCACATGTCTCTTTTGACACCCTTTAACTAGGGTTAAGATTCACTCACCTCTAGGGTTCACCCACCTATCATTGGTTTTTAGAAAAAAAGCTATTAAAAATAAAATTTAACCATGGTTAGAAAAAATATTAAATTTTTTTTTTCTAAAAACTAAGGATAGGTGGGTGAACCCTAGGGGTGGGTGAATCTTAACCTCAGTTAAAGTGTGTCAAAAGGGACCCGTGTTGACCTCAGCAGAGTAACTGGACTCCCCAAGTCCGGTTATAACCGTAGAAGATTTGGTTTCTAAATGGATACTTCTTAGGATTGATCGAATCATAGCCAATTGCGATTGAATTGAGGAGAGTTCAATCGCACCTCCAGGTCAACATGTCCCTATTGACCCCTATCAACTATGGTTAAGATTCACTAACCCTTAGGGTCCAATAATTTAACCTTGATTTTTAGAAAAAAAAAATTTTTAAAAACTTATAACTCTGGTTAAGAATTTTTAACCATTTGGGTTAGATTTTTTAAAATATTTTTATCAAAAAAACCAAGGTTAGATTACTGAACCCTAAGGGTTAGTGAATCTTAACCACAGTTAATAGGAGTGAACATGGACACGTGTTCAAGGGTGGAGCCAGGAATTTGTCTTTGGGGGCCCGAATGCATGTATAAAAAAAAAGTGATAGGTTTGGAGTTTGGGGGCGTAGCTGTTGTTTCCATTTCGTAACGAAATGGCCCATCCTCACTAGTCCACACCCCAATTTTAAATACTCATCACCTATGATTAAGATTCACTCACCCTTAGGGTTACGAAATCCAATCTTGGTTTTTCAAAACAAAAAAACCAAAATTTTAACTTTAATTTATTTAAGCTTAACCAGGATTAAAGGGTTGTTAAATGGGACACGATGGTAAGATACGAAACGGACACAGGGTATGCTAATCACTGCTCTTAAAAATTCTTTTTACATGGTGGGATGTTCTTTTTCTCTCTCATATGACCTTTGGATGAGGGGAAGTCGTCAGTTAGATTTAAAATCATCCATATGGTTCACGTATGTTGGATTAGGGGGAGGGTTGTCAATGGGCTAGAGTAGGGTCTTTCCAAGCCCATTCGTCAAGAAATAACAAGAGCCCTAGCTGGGCCCAAGCTAGACCGAACTTGAACAAGCCATGCCCAAGCCCTACCCTAACACGAACCGGATTGGGGTCGGCCAAGTTTGGTTTGATATCACATCTATTTTATGAAAATGTGTGAAACCTAGCAATAGAATTTGTAAACTAACTAGTCGTAAACCGAACCTTAGCCTAGCCCACGTGAAAATGTGGTAGAGGAACCTGCCAAGCCAAGTGAGAGAAAGCTCAACAATTACCCTAATTGTGCAAAAATTGACCCATTGCTAGGCTAAGCGCTAAGAGCGCAATGATGTAATTTTGTATAATCTCCCACTTGAATCGCAACAAAGATTCCTAGCTACAAATTGGCAAGGCATGCAAAGCCTCCATTGAGAAGGCCAGAGCAGAATACCACAAACATTGTGTAGATCAAGATAGGGGCAATGCCACTGTCAAGCTTAGATCTCACACGCAGGAGAAATACTATACCAAATGAAGGGTTGTGTTATTCATCGAAAATTAGAACCCGTTAAAAGACATACAATTGTCTGAACAAAGTTAGAAGGAGCAAAGCAGATTCTAGTATGTCCTAGACAATTGAGTTGCCACATCAACCAGAGCCACAAGCTAGAGCTTAGAGAAAAGTGATCCCATCTTCATAGTAGAATCATTAAATCATTCAATTACAAGAGACAAATCTGTTCACCTTTGAAGGCCCATACGATTGAACAAAGATTCTCTGAATATTCTTTGACTCAGCCATATGGAGGACGATGATCTTCCAGAACCTGTCTGAATAGATCAGTTTAGAAGAGGGCATCATGCTCAAGATCTTGTCAAGAAATTGTTTGTATTCTTAGTCAATTTGAAAAATGAAAGAAGGCCATGTTTGCACATCATTTCTCCCTATTCGTTGTAACCAATCAAGTTTATATTAATAACATCCCTCTGAACCTAACAACCTTTCATTCACTACACTTCTATACCGGGACTCCCCCCATAGAAGTTTCTCATAGCCTAATCTATGTCATGACCTGATCCTAAAAAGGGTACATAGGCAGGCCTCAGATTGTCTCTGGCGAAGCCAGAATGGACTTTCTGGGTTCCATACATTGTGCAACAGTTGGCATAAAAATGGGGAGAAGTCATTTCATTTTCTCCCCATAATTTTGACTTCTCCCCATTTGATATCTCTCACCCTTATTCTCACACACTTATCGCCCCATGTCTTATTATGGGTGGAGAAGTCAAAATCATGGGCCCCATGATTTTGACTTCTCCACCACTTGTCACCTATTCTATGGAACCCCGAGACAAGCCCTTTTTGGCTTTGCCAGAGAAAATCCAAGGTCACATAGGCAACCTAAAATCAAGTATGGTCAAATCAATCACCTTTCTTGAGTAAAATACAATTTCTGTAAAAAGGAAAAAAATCAATGAAAATCCAAAGCAAAAAAACCAAAGTCCAAAAGAAAAGAGAGAGTCAAATCATGCCTATTTATGCATGTATATTAATTAGTTGAAATTGCAAAAGGTTGAATACTTAGAGGATGATATCAAGGCCCTAAATCCGCTAACCTTAATTATATGGGTGGTTTTGGTCAGATTTGATGTGTTGATATCGGAACCTAAGGGATAACTTATATGAAAGTTGGTCATGACACTCAAGCACATGTCTTACCGCATGATAGGTATTATAAGCACATGTCTCACTAGTCCAAGTACAAGATTTTCATGAGCACAAGATTTTCATGTTACATGTCATTGAGGATTTTCACGTTACATGTCATGGGGGAATCATCCATATTACACGTCATTGAGAATATTCATGTTACAAGTGTTGTCGAAACATCTTTCATATCATTGGATACTATCATGTTACATGCGTTGTCGAATCATCTTTGATGTCATTGAGAACTATCATGTTATAGGTGTGAGCACGGTCTCGGTCCCGCCCACAAGGGGTGCTGTTTGGCGATGTAGTTGGTTGATCTTATGTTTAGAGTCACCACTTATTTATTCGGTAGGGATAATTCTCACACAATGGATAAGGTCTTGGTCTACTTAGAGTTCTAGATAAGAGGTTCGGTTAAGTCTGGGGAAGGTGTTAGGCACCCCGGCACTTCCGTTTTACAACGGTTCTTTACTTACTAGATTTAAGCCAATTTAAGTCAAACTTTAGTCAAATGCTGTAGATTTAGTTTATACTAACCCAAGAAGGAGAAAGCCAAACTAGGGTCGAACCTGGGTTGGGCTGCCTACGTACTCACATTGGGGTGAGATCAGACCGAGCATAGTTCTGGCACATGAGCTCGTGCCGAGTGTCACACCCCAAATTTTGGTAGAGATATTTGTATTTATACTAGTAGGGTTTCTAATATATTCATAGGGAGAGTTGTATAGAAGCTTCTCTAGAATCTTCTTAGAAAGGAGGTGGGAAGCTTCTTAGGGGATAATTCTAGAAAAGTCCTAGAGATGAGGTGATAGGAGTTCTAGAGAAATCCTCTAAATGAGGTGAGAATGTTCTAGAGTCTAGAACCTTCCAATGAGATGTATATAAAGGGGATGACCCCCTCATTTGTAAATTCAATCAAAAGTATCCAATCCAAGTGTCCAACAATCCATCCAATAGTTCTTGAGGTAATAAGAAGTATAGCTTATTCCAAAAGAGTGTTGCTACTTCTCTCCTACTAGCTTGAGGGTAAGGCTGACTCGTCTAGGACGGACTCTAGCACGAGTGCCGCACGGTCAAGGTTGGGGAAATAACTAAGGCCATGACAAGTGGTATCAGAGCCAGGTTACGAGAGGGTCGTAACGTGTAGGATTGAGGAGACCACAAATACTGAGATTGTGGTGGAACTACTTGCTGCAATGGAAGGCAAAGCTATGAGTTTCAACCTAGGAGCGGACGAGCCAAGGTGGGGCGAGTCCAGGGATACTCATGCCATGAAGACACGACTTGCTGGGGGTGCGCTTGTCGTGGAGAGCAAGAGAGATCGTGTAGGAGAGCTGGGTTCAAGCATGACAGGATTCGTGAGGGGAATCGAGCAACCCGTAGGGGAGATGTTGAGCACCAGGGATGCGATGCTTGTTATTCTTCGGCAACAGGGAGAGACCATCAAGGAGTGGACGGAGAAACGACAAGCCGAGAGAGAGCTTGCTGTGGAGAGGAGGGTACAGAAGATCAACTCCTGGTGCTTCATCTGTGATGGGACGCACAATGCCAGGGATTGCGAAGTTTGCAAAGCCTGTCTAGCAAAGTTGTTGAATGGCGAATGGTCAGATGAAGACGAGGAGAAATATGATGAAGAGGATGACGGTGGTGATGAGGAGTCAAGCACGGGGAGAGTGCAACTTCTCAACACAAGGGATGAGGCGAATACGTCCAAACCCTCGAAGGGCTTAGGGTCGTAGGGGAGCGCCTCAATGGGGATGCCCTGTGTGCGCAAGAAAACACGGAGGCTAAACATGACTTTGTCTCAGGGGGAAGAGACAAAGGGAGTGGAGGTGGAGACAACCAAGGGATCGGGGATGATCGAGGCTATCGAGATGGATGCCAAGCTTGTCGGTAGTCGGGCTGGACAGCTACCAATTCAACTTGAAGATAAAGTTCGGGGGCATGGTAAAAAGGGCACCTATACCCCGTGCTAACTCCTTGAGGAAGGAGGAACCAGGCATGGTCCCATTGGTGCTAGGGACCAAAATAGATACAAAATGGTTCGGGGTTCTTCACTTTGCAAAGGGGAAGGAGTGGAAGACCTTAAAGTGGAGAAAGCGACGGAAACGGATGAGGCAGTACAGAAATAAGTCGCGACGAGGGCGTCGTAAAATTAGGTGGAGGAGAGTGTGACACCCCAAATTTTGGTAGGGATCTTTGTATACATACTAGTAGGGTTTCTAGTATATTCATAGGGAGAGTTGTGTAGAACCTTCTCTAGAATCTTCTTAGAGAGGAGGTGGGAAGCTTCCTAGGGAATAATTCTAGAAAAGTCCTAGAGAGGAGGTGATAGGAGTTCTAGAGAAATCCTTTAAAGGAGGTGAGAATGTTCTAGAGTCTAGAACCTTCCCATGAGATGTGTATAAAGGGGATGACCCCCTCATTTGTAAATTTAATCCAAAGTATCCAATCCAAGTGTCTAACAATCCATCCAATAGTGTAAGCTTCTTGAGTTAATAAGAAGTGTAGCTTATTCCAAAAGAGTGTTCCTATTTCTCTCCTACTAGGAGGGTAAGGCTGACTCGTCTAGGATGGACTCTAGCACGAGTGCCGTATGGTAAAAGTTGAAGAAATAACTAAGGGCATGACACGAGGCTAGGGGAGTGTTGTATGTGCACCAAGGGTGGCTTAGGGTCTAGTCTGGTAGATTAGGGTTGAGCCCGATAGGCCAAAGTGCGGCCCGGTAGGCCTAGGGGTGAGCCTAGAGGCTAAGATTAGGCCCGGTAGGCCTTGGGTAAGCCCGGTAGGCTTAGGGGTGGCCCGGTAGACCATGGGTTGAAGCCCAGTAGGCTTAGGTTAGTCCGGCAGAGGCTAAGGTTTGGCTCGGTAGGTCGAGATTTGGTTCAGAAGGCCTGGGTTCGGACCGGTAGGCCTAGAGTTGGGCCCGATAGGCTAAGATTAGGCCCGGTAGGCCTTGAGTGAGCCCGGTGGGCTAAGGGAGGGTAAGGTCCAAAGTGTCTTATGGTCCTTAAACTTGATTTGATGATTTTTAGGGTCTTTAACCAAATTTTCTCAAGTTAATTGAGGCTAACCATGGTTTAGACATGAGTTTAACCATGGTTAGTCCGATTGACCAAGGTTAGGCACTTTACAAGTTGGATTTGGATTTACAATGTCTTTTGAGGATTTAACCAAGATTTAAATGGGCTTAACCATGGTTAAACCAAGTGTTAACCATGGTTAAGCTCATCTAATCATGGTTAGGCAATGAGCATGATCCAAAAAGTGATGTTTTCCAAAGTTTAGGATTATTTTGGATTTTTACGGAATTTTTCAGATTTTTCCATGAAGGTTAATCCAACTGACCATGGTTAACCTTTAACCGGGGTTAATTTAACCCACAGTTAAGGCAAGGTAGGGCTTGAAAAAGCTTGGGAAGGGTCCCAAGGGTGATGGCAGATTAGTATGTGGGTCCCCAAGGGCTGTGGGCCCACTGCACAGGTCCAGAAATGCAAAAATGTACACTGTCGGCAATGGGATTGCCGACAGTTTGTGTGATTTTTCTCCAACTTTGAGGGCCTATAACCCTAGTTAAGTAGAGAGTTAGGGGGACTACAACCTATGGTTTTGAAGTCCTAGATGCGTGGAATATTTTAAGCTTAGGTTGGGCCCCATTGGTAGCCTGATGTGGGTCCCACAGTGTGTCAAAGTGACACTGTCGTTGTTTCACATAAAATAATAAATGTCGGCAAAGGGATTGCCGACATTCTGGACAATTTTTGGTTTTTGGAATTTTAACCCTAGTTAGGTTTGACCACGGGTCATGGTATCTTCTGATGAAATGTAGGGGAGGTCCAGGAGGGCCTAACCCAGCCTTTGGATTGGCCTAAAAATCCCACAGGTGAGGCCCACAGGCCCTCAAACAAAAAAAGCCCTAGGTGTCAGTACTGAGTTTACCAACACCCTAAATTTTTTTCAAAACTCGAATTTTGCCCTACAGGACTGCAACCAGAGGGGCACCAGGGGTTCCTCCATGATGTGGAGCCAGAAGCCTATGAGGCCACTATAAAGCTATTATACCCGTTGAGGAGGTTCCCCACACCTATAAAGGTGGGAGAGACCTCCTCCTAATGGGTTCACCTGCAAAACCGAAAAGCAAAGTCCCCTGGAATGGACTAGGGGCTCACAATATTGTAAAACAAGATGAGATGGGGTAGAGGGAAGCCCTACCCTGTTGCTAAACGTCGGTGGTGCTGGTGGTGGACTGTAGAGTGCGGTGGTGGCTCTATGCACGATGGTAGTGCTGCTCCGAAGTTAAGAGGGGCTGAGGGAAGTCCCCAAAGGAAACTGGGAGCTTTGAGAGATGCTGGGGGAGAGGCTAGTGCTCCTAAACTGGGCAAGGGTTCGAGTGTGGGGTTTTGGGAATTGCTTTGAAGCTTGGGGTGGTCTACCCTTTATAGGGGAGGTCCAAGGGGACACCAAGGGCATTTGTACAAGAGTTGGCAAGGCCATCATAGTCTGGAGAGGGTTACTGTAGACGGAGAGGGGTGGTGCAAGGTGTGTTTGAGCCCGCAGATGGGGTGGCATGCTGCAAAAAACAATAACCAGTGGTGTCGGTAATAGGATTACTGACACCATCGAACCTTTGAAAATTAGGGGTGTCGGTAATCCCATTATCGACACCTAGCAGTTTTTACCCACAGAGCCTGGCCCAGGCTTGCATGCGGTATTGGTGGGGATATTTGAATTTTAATGGGCCTGGGCTTCGGCCCAGGTCGAGATTATGACTTCCTAGGGGTTGTGGGCCTAGGGCTTAAGCCCTAAGGGCATAGGGCTCACTAGGGCTTGGACTAGGTTAGGCTAAGGCTAGGTTATGGCTCGGCTAGGCTAAGGCTCAGCAAGGCTAGGGCTCGGCTAGGTTTACCTAAAGTCCACTAGGGTTTGTTCCTAGGGTTAAGGGCCTTGATTGGGGAATAATCATGGTTAAGTGGCTTAACCATGGTTAACTAGGGGTGTAAAAATAGGATGCTTACAACAGGCATTGTCGAATCATCTTACATGCATTGTTACACATGCTTACATGAACATGCATAAGTCTTACATGTTTATTTTCACAGCTTGGTGACTGCTGGAAAATTTTTCTAAAATTCAATCCAAAATGTGAATCCAAATTAGATTTTGAAAACCTAATTAAATTTTTGTTTATATCTATTGAAATTCTATTTTGGGCTTTATTTAGTTTCTAAATTAATGCTTAGACTTTTAGCATGTTAATTTTGGGCAATATATATAGATTGAAATTGATGGTTGATAATTTTAGTTATATGTTTTGAGATATGTTTGTAGGTTTATATTGATTTCGAGACATGTTTGTCGGTTTATTAAATTGATGAAATTAGTTATGTAATTATTAGGAAATATATTTTCCTTAGGCTTCATTTGTTTGAGAGGAAAATAGGTATAGGAAATCATTTCCAAGGGAAAAGTTTTCCTTCAAGTGTTCGGTATCCTAGAAAATACACTTTAATCCTATGTTTGGTTGTCGAGAAAATAAATAAAAACATGGAAAAGAAAAGAAAATTGGAAAAAATACAGCTAAGAATTGTATTAGAAATCCAAAATTGTCTTTTCTTTTCCGTGTTTTCACCTATTTTCTCGACAACCAAACATAGCATTATGTAAAAAACTTTTCCCATGAGTTAATATTTTCCATGAAATTTTTTTTTCTCAAATGTGAATGGAAATTAATTCCTTGGAAAGACCCTTTACTAAGGTCTCCAAATAAAAACACGAACTCTCCTCAATATTTTATTTTATTATTACGTTATTTACTTTTATGTTTATTTATTTTTATTTTTTATTTTTCTGATAATTCTTATTAGATTTTCTGATATTTTTTTTCCTTCTAGCCAAACAATAGAAAAGTGAATATTAGGAAAAAAAAATATTATGGAAAATAATTCTTTTGGAAAACTTTTCTTTTCTATCCCATTTTCCATGCAAACAAACACGGTCTAATGAATTTTCCTTCCAATTAAACAAACACCAACAAGTAAAATAAGTCATTTTCTGCACAATTTTCAATATTGCAACCAAACATGCGGAGCATAAGGAAAAAGAGTCTCAAATGACACAATTTGCAACTGGGCGCCCGCACCCAAATGGCCCTTAATATCGCGAATACAATGACTCTATTTCAGAGAAAAAGAAGAAAATATTATGGAAAAACAGAAAAGATGTACTTAGAGGAAAGAAACGAATCATTGCATAAACTTTTACAAAGCATCAGTTTTATTTATTGATACTACAATACGATATCTATGCAGATCCATGAAGCCTTTATTTTCTGTTTTTATAATAAAACATTGTTCTTACTAAGGGAAGTGCCCAAACAACCAAGGTATCATGCACTCTCTAGTCACCTCTCTTCTTCCCCCATGATGAAAGAGATGGGATGCTTTGTTCATTCCTGAAGAAATTACCAGGATCAACCTTAGTCTTCACATGCACCAATCTGTTGAAGTTATTCTTGAAATACTTAGTACCCCAAATGCTTGCTTGTTTGTAGCTTGTACTACCATTAATGTTGTTGGTACCCAAGTCAAGATCCCTGTAGTTGATATATGCAGCCCTTGGAGACTTGGAGACATAGGGAGTCATGTAACTGTAAAGCCTTCTTATCCAATCTATATGCCTTTGGGATGCCTCAGTTCCTTCTTCTTCCCAGAACACCACATAATGGATTTTATATAAGTTCCCATCTCTATGTGGAAAAGGAATTGCAGACTCTGAGATCTCACTCATCCGTCCGCCGTAAGGAATAAAGAGCATCTCGCCCGTCTTTCCCTCTTCTTCGAAAAACATTTTCCATATTCCTTCCAGTCCAATTTCAGAAATGGGTTCCTTTACATAGTCTGATTTTCCCTTGAAGAATACCTTGGACTGAGGAACTTTGTCCAGTAAAACATCATAGGATGTTCCACTTGGGAATTCGGCAAAATAGAGAATCGATTCGATCCATGACATTTCAGTACAGTCCTTTCTCTCTAAACCCAACTCTGGGAAGCTCTCATTTGTCAGTTGAAGGAGCTTTTCAACACCACCAAGGAACAAAGAGTTGAATGAAACTTGTATTGTTTTGCCACCTTCTCTAGTGGCATTTGTGGTAGTTATGATGACTCTGATGTAGAGATCTTCATGAAACTTACTTGCAATATACTGCCACCTATGAAGAATCTTTGTTGCACCTTGTTCCAAGTTCTTGTTGAGTGTGAAAACAGTCACAGTTGGTGGTACAGGAACCAACCTTATTTTCCATGAAAGGATAACTCCAAAGCTAGCTCCTCCCCCTCCTCTGATGGCCCAAAACAGTTCTTCCCCCATGGAATTTCTGTTGAGAATTCGGCCATTAACATCAACTAGGTAAGCATCAAGAACATTGTCAGCTGCGAGGCCATATTTTCGAATTAGTGTACCGTATCCACCTCCGCTGAAGTGCCCCCCAACGCCTACAGTGGGGCAAAGCCCAGCCGGGAAGCCGTGTGTCTTACTTTTCTCGGCGATACTATAGTAAACTTCGCCGATGGTTGCACCGGCCTGGATCCATGCACTATTATCATCTATATCGACACTAATCGATCGCATATTGATTAGGTCGACGATGATGAATGGGACATCAGATACATAAGAGAGGCCCTCGTAGTCGTGACCCCCGCTTCGAACCCTAATCTGCATGCCATGTTGTCTAGAACAAACAACAGTTGCTTGAACTTGGGATTCATTCAATGGTGTAATAATAATTTGAGGTTTAGGGGTGGTGGATGACAAGAATCTAAGGTTTTGTATTTTGTATTCCAAGATAGATGAATATGATGAATTGTTTGGGGTGTAAAGGACTTTTGAGATTGGGGTGGAGGGCTGAGAATGGAGGTAAAGGCATTGGAGAAAGTTTTCATGGCTTGAGTTCGAAATTGCCCATGAAAATGAGAACAAAAGGGTTGAAAGTAGTGAAAATAATGCAAAGCTTGATGTTTTCATTTTTGTTACTCTTTTTTTTTTGTGTCTAGAGGAGAGTATGAGCTCCTTTATTTATAGAGTCCCTGAAAGAAACTACTAATGTTTTTGAGAGAATGTGAACGTTGGAAATTTCTAATGAAGACAATTTTTTGAATTTTCTCTGCTGAAAATTC
The DNA here is from genome assembly GCA_015143295.1 of Tetracentron sinense. Lineage (NCBI taxonomy): Eukaryota > Viridiplantae > Streptophyta > Magnoliopsida > Trochodendrales > Trochodendraceae > Tetracentron > Tetracentron sinense. The sequence goes on from CM026551.1 coordinate 15,696,006, forward strand.
AAAGCTCAAAAAATGAACAACCTACTTGGATGACACTTGACATTGGAAGTTGGAAGTTGCCCTTGAATTTCCTATACCGGCCCAAAGCTTTCTCCTGAGCCTTGCAATGGGTCGTGTCGGGTTTGGGTCAAGTCAGATTCGGGTTGGATATGATCAGCCTCGAGTTGAACTAATCAACCCGTTTATAAAAATATTGTTAACGACAAACCCGAATCAAAACCAATAAGGGAGCCCTCGAATCGAACCTGATTCTCTAACCTGCTTAAAATAAGTACATATGTTAATAAGTAGTTAAATTATAAAAATATTTAAGCGTACATCTAAATTCAATAAACATATATTTTAATTTTTTTTAACTGTCGGGTCTAGGAAGCAAAGCTCAAACCTAGAAATGTTTGTTGGTTTTAGAAAAGAAAAAAAAAAAGATCAAACCTAACCCAATTATGAATAGGAAAAAAGTAGTGAGACCGCAAAGGCCCGTGACCACACCAAGACCGTGCATGTGATGCACATATCTCAAAATTTCAAAAACTGATTTAATGAAATTTTGAGATCTGTGCATCACATGCATGGTCTCGGCCCTTTGCGGTCTCAGTAGCAAACTCCTTATAAGTAAATAAAGTCATACCAAATCCTCGGGTCCAAAACCTCAACCCAAATCCAACAAAAAGGCTTGTTTGGCCGGGTAGACGGTTGGGTCAGAAATTTTACCTCTACTTTTAGCCTCTACTTTTAGCCATATTGAATAGTTCTAAACACCTGAGTGCGAGGAGGCTCTTTTCTTGAAAGACAAGATAGGTGAAATACTTTACCATGCACGGGAGGAGAAGTAGGAAGAGGAGGATATAATCCACGTTGATTCACTGCCACCCGTCAATTTGTAATTGGTTGGTCAGTTTCCTTGAAAGACAAGATAAGGGAAAGAGTTTTCTCATGGAATACATTCTCTTAGAAGATTCATGCTTCTTCGAAGGGTGCTCTCATCAAGGATTGATTTTTGTGTCCTTGAAATTTCATTCATCAAAGATGAAAAACTCTTCAAAACTCTTCATGTCCAATAAAATCTCTCCTATTGTACCAAACTTGCAAGAGTTTTTCAAATTTTCATTTCGTACGTAAAGGTTCTTTTTTCATGATAGGATAAAGGTTGTTTGGAAATGTCTTATCGAAGATGGGGTGTGAGTGTGTGTGTTTTCCTTCATTTGCCTGGAGTATTCACCTTGTGGTGTTACTGAGTTTACCAAAAAAAAAAAACAAAGCCTTAAGTGGTGTTAAGTTTAGTCTTATATCAGATGTATATCCGAGCACGCATGTCCTTATAAGTTCCATAGCGTCCTAAACGGTTGGTACCCGTTTTGGGAAGCTTTTGAGTAAAGCTTATAAAGGCTACGTGTGTGGTATGTCTGCATGAGTGTGTGTGTTTGCATGTGAGGTGTGAGTGTGTGTGTTTTCCTTCCTTTGCCTTAAGTATTCACCTTGTGGTGTTACTGAGTTTACCAAAAAAAAAAACAAAGCCTTAAGTGGTGTTAAGTTTAGTCCTATATCAGATGTATATCCGAGCACGCATGTCCTTATAAGTTCCATAGCGTCCTAAACGGTTGGTACCGGTTTGGGAAGCTTTTGAGTGAAGCTTATAAAGGCTACGTGTGTGGTATGTCTGCATGAGTGTGTGTGTTTGCATGTGAGGTATGAGTGTGTATGTTTTCCTTCCTTTGCCTTCAGTATTCACCTTGTGATGTTACTGAGTTTACCAAAAAAATGGATGGATTGTAAGAGTTCTTTGTCAAAAGTTAGAAAAATGGTTTTAGACTTCCACACATCATTCAGACATGGGGATATAAACTATTAAAAAAATTGGAGAAAAGTTTTCCACGCCAATGACCAGCACATCTACAAACCTTGCACGTCTTATGAAAAGTTTTCCACGTGCCATGAAAACCGAATCAAGGGATCGTGAGGCTCGCTAGCACTCGGCTTGTATAGAACTTCGCTGGGCTTTACCGGTAGCCATTGAGGCTGACTTAATTATTAAACGATTAAAAGGAGTTTATGTGGCATTAAAAAAATCAAATAAGCCAAGTTAAATCCTAGTCGTTAGGGATTAGTTTTAACCGGTTCAAATTAGGGGTGTATTTGGGAGTACCCATAAATTTAACCGTGAAAGATTTACGAGAAATTACGTTTAAGTGCATAAGTTAATTAATAATCGCCGCATGCGGCGTTACACTTAAAAACGTGGCCTCACGAACGGTTTTGTCTGAACTGTTACACATGCGCCGTTTAACTTAAAAGGCGGCTCACGAACGGTTTCTTCTATTGACAAAGCATCATCTCGTGCTCAAGCAACATTTATAGGCAGTGATTAACCCATGGCGCATTTGACTATTTAGTCGAATGTTGTGTTGATTTGATCCTTTAACACTCTTTTAATTATGATTCTGTTAAAAAAAAATTAAAGTAAATATCATTTTAATAATCAAGAGTAGTTTACTTAATTTTAAGAGTGGATGAATCTTAACCACAGTTGATAGGCATTTAAAAGGAGCTGTAGATCAATAAGGAAGTCAAATGTGCAGTGGTAAGCAAAGCATTTTCCCTAATTTAATGACAGACATATTCTTTTAGCGCAAATACTATTGGGCCATAACCCGGTTAGCTGTGTTACTATTTTATTTTCTTTTATGATAATTTAGGGTGTCCTCAACTTGTTTAGGTGGGATTAATTCCGGAATATGGGCGGGCTTGAACTCGAAATTTATTAGTGGATTGGTGAGTTTAGCATTTCAAGTTGAACCAAATAGTAGACATCAAACGATGCACTACAATTTATGAGAATGATCCCAACCATAAACATGGAAGATTATCTTCTCTTGTAATTTTAGTTTTCCAACATATGTAAAAAAAGAGAATGTAATATTTGTCAGGACAAAAACAGGCTTTCTTTACTATTATAAGAGAACTAGCGGCTGACACGTGCGATGCACGTGAGAGCGAGGGGAAGGAGTTAACCATAGTTAATAGGAGTTAAAAGGGACACGTGTTAACCCGAGGGGGCGATTGAACTCTCTCTAAGTTCAATCACGATTGACTGTGATTCTATTCTTTAAATAGATAAATGAGGGTAGTTTGGGAATTAAAGTATAATATTAAATTAAAGTTTTGTTTTATATAAGGGTAGTTTAGGAAATTTGAAAAATTCAGGCTACGCCTGCCTCTCCCATTATAATAGTAAAGACGACAGTTTAAGAATGTTGATTCTATTTTATTATAATTAGAAATTAAATTATCCTTACGTTTATCTTCTATGGTTCTATAATGAGAATGATAAAATTATTCTCCTATTTATATCTTCTCTATCTCTACTATTATAATGTTTATAGGACACTTATAAATGTTAATTGAACAAAATTGTTCTTACATTTATAACTTTACTATTATAACGAAAGTGGTTATTATAATAAGGATTCTAACATTAAGAAGTAAACTTCTCTTCTAATCCAGCATTAGAAAGCTTTGAGAAAAATTCACTGCAGAAATTTATTCAATAATCAAAACTCATATCTTCAATGAGTTACATAACTATTCATAGGGAAAGAAACCTAATACCCTAATTAGAAATAACTAGAATAAAGAAACTACTAATTAGGGGTGTCAATGAGCCGAGCCAGCTCGGCTCGACTCGAAAAAAAACGAGCTTGAGCTTTTACTTTGGGCTCGTTGAGCCGAGCCTTAAAAGTAAGCTCGAAAAATAAAGGAGCTGAGCCAAGCCTGAACAATAGGTGGCTCAGCTCGGCTCGGCTCGGCTAGATTAATTTTATAATAATACCCTTTAAAAATTAAATTTATATTATATATTTAGTATACATTTTTTTGGTAAAATTTATATAGTGTACATTAACATAATTATTTTTGTTTAAGTTTTAACTCAGGCTTTCATGTGAGTCACATGACATCCCATAGAAAAAAATGTCATTTTAATTTTTTTTAATTGAATTTAGTGCTTATCAATGTATTTAAAAAATAAATAAAAATTATCGAGCAAAGCCAAACGAAGCTTGAGCTCAATGATCTGTGGACGAGCCGAGCCGAGCTCGAGCCTCTGTAAAATTCCAACTAGCCGAGCTGAGCTCGAGCCTCTGTAAAATTCCAACGAGATGAGCCGAGCTCGAGCCTCTGTAAAATTCCAATGAGCTGTGTCCAGCTCGGCTCGTTGACACCCCTACTACTAATCCTAATAGCAATCTAACTCTAATAGTAATAGAATAAGTCAACATGACTTATTTCCATTAACTCCTTAACACTAATAGGAAAGTAAATCAATTACTAATTGTTGGAAATTCTGGAAATCCTGTAAAAAAAATCAGAATTTACCAAAATACCCCTACGAAAGAGATTTGGCATATCTTCATAACTAATGACCTGATTGGAGCCATAGGGGTGTCGTACCACTTGGAAAGTGGTCACCTAGCTTGCCGTTGGGTTTGTTGGACTAGGGTGGGTCCATTTGGGACCCACGTGTCCCTATTCACCCCTATCAACTATGGTTATGATTCACTAACCCTTAGGATCGAATAATTTAACCTTGATTTTTAGAAAAAAAAAATTAAAGAAACTTATAACTCTGGTTAAGAATTTTTAACCATTTGGGTTATATTTTTCAAATATTTTTATCTAAAAACCAAGATTAGATTACTGAACCCTAATGGTTAGTGAATTTTAACCACAACTAATAGGAGTGAACATGGACACGTGTTCAAGGGCGGAGCCAGGAATTTGTCTTTGGAGGGCCAAATACATATATAAAAAAAAAGTAATAGGTTTGGAGTTCGAGGTTGTAGTTGTTGTTTCCATTTCGTAACGAAATGGCCCTTCCTCACTAGTCCAAACCCCAATTTTAAATACTCATCACCTATTATTAAGATTCACTCACCCCTAGGGTTAAGCAATCCAATCTTGGTTTTTCAAAACAAAAAAACCAAAATCTTAACTTTAATTTATTTAAACTTAACTAGGGTTAAAGGGTTGTTAAATGGGACACGATGGTAAGATACGAAACGGACCCAGGGTACGCTAATCATTGCTCTTAAAAATTCTTTTTACATGGTGGGATATTGTTCTTTCTCTCTCTCATATGAACCTTTGGATGAGGGGAAGTGGTCAGTCAGATTTAAGATCATCCATATGGTTCATGTATGTTGGATTAGGGGGAGGGTTGTCAATGGGCTAGAGTAGGGTCTTTCCAAGCCCATTCGTCAAGAAATAACAAGAGCCCTAGCTCGGCCCAAGCTAGACCGAGCTTGAACAAGCCATGCCCAAGCCCTACCCTAACATGAACCGGATTGGGCTCGACCAAGTTTGGTTTGATATCACATCTATTTTCTGAAAATGTGTGAGAAATAGCAATAGAATTTGTAAGCTAACTAGTCGTGAACCGAACCTTTGCCTAGACCACGTGAAAATGTGGTAGAGGAACCTGCCAAGCCAATTGAGAGAAAGCTCAACTATTACCCTATGTATGCAAAACTTGACCCATTGCTAGGCTAAGCGCTATGATGTAATTTTGTATAATCTCCCACCTGAATCGCAACAAAGATTCCCAGCTATAAATCGGCAAGGCATGCAAAGCCTCCACTGAGAAGGCCAGAGCAGAATAACACAAACATCGTGTAGATCAAGACAGGGGCGATGCCACTTTTCAAGCTTAGATCACACACACAGGAGCAATACTATACCAAATGAAGGGTTGCATTATTCATTGAAAATTAGAACCCGTTAAAAGACATACAATTGTCTGAAAAAGGCAAAAAGAGCAAAGCATATTCTAGTATGTCCCAGACAATTGAGTTGCCACATCAACCAAAGCCACAAGCTAGAGCATAGAGAAAAGTGATCCCATCTTCATAGTAGAATCATTAAATCATTCGGTTACGAGAGACAAAATCTGTTCACCTTTGAAGGCTCATACGATTGAACAAAGATTCTTTGAATATTCTTTGACTTAGCCGTATGGAGGACGATGATCTTCCAGAACCTATCTGAATAGATCAGTTCAGAAGAGGGCATCATGCTCAAGATCTTGTCAAGAAATTGTTTGCATACTTAGTCAATTTGAAAAATGAAAGAAGACCATGTTTGACACATCGTTTCTCCATATTCCCTGTAACCAATCAAGTTTATATTAATAACATCCACTAGTAGCCCTCCGAACCTAACAACCTTTCATTTACTACACTTTTATACCGGGACACCCCCCATAGAAGTTTCTCATAGCTTAATCTATGTCGTGGCCTGATCCTAAAAATCGTACATAGGCAACCTAAAAATCAAGTGTGGTCAAATCAATCACCTTTCTTGAGCAAAATACAATTTCTGCAAAATGGAAAAAAATCAATGAAAATCCAAAGAAAAAAACCAAAGTCCAAAAGAAAAGAGAGAGTCAAATCATGCCTATTTATGCATGTATATTGATTAGTTGAAATGCAGAAGGTTGAATACCTAGAGGATGATATCAAGGCCCTGAATCCGCTAACCCTAATTATATGGGTGGCTTTGGTTAGATTTGATGTGTTGATATCGGAACCTAAAAGATAACCTAGATGAAAGTTGGTCCTGACACTCAAGTACATGTCTTACCGCATGATAGGTATTATAAGCACATGTCTCACAAGCCTAAGCACAAGTCCAAGCACAAGATTTTCATGTTACATGTCATTGGGGATTTTCATGTTACATGTCATGGGGGAATCATCCATATTGCATGTCATTGAGAATAATCATGTTACAGGCGTTGTCGAAACATCTTTCATATCATTGGATATTATCATGTTACATGCGTTGTCGAATCATCATTCATGTCATTGAGAACTATCATCTTACAGGCATTGTTGAATCATCTCACATGCATTGTTACACATGCTTACATGAACTTACATGAACATATACAAGTCTTATATGTTTATTTTCACAGCTTGGTGACTACTGGTAAAATTTTCTAAAATTCAATCCAAAATGTGATTCCAAATTTGATTTTGAAAACCAAATTAATTTTTTGTTTATATCTATTGAAATTCTATTTTGGGCTTTATTTAGTTTCTAAATTAATGCTTAGACTTTTAGCAATGTAATTTTGGGCCATATATATAGATTGAAATTGATGGTTGATAATCTTAGTTATATGGTTTGAGATATGTTTGTAGGTTTATATTTATTTCGAGACATGTTTGTCGGTTTATTAAATTGATGAAATTATTAAGAAATATATATTTTCCTTAGGCTTCATTTGTTTGAGAGGAAAATAGATGTAGGAAATCATTTTTAAGGGAAAAGTTTTCCTTCAAGTGTTCAGTATCCTAAAAAATACACTGTAATGTAGAAAACTTTTCCCACGAGTTAATATTTCCCATGGAAATTTTTTTTCTCAAATGTGAAGTGAAGTTAAATCCTTTGAAAGACCCTTTACTAAGGTCTCCAAATAAAAACACGAACTCTCCTAAATTTATTTATTTATTTATATTATTTCATTATTAACTTTTTTTTATTCATTATTATTGATTATTTTTTATTTTTCTGATAATTCTTATTAGATTTTCTGATATTTTTTTTTCCTTTTAGCACAATAGAAAAGTGAATATTAAGAAAAAAATATAATGAAAAATAATTCTTTTGAAAAACTTTTCTTTTCCATCCCATTTTCCATGCAAACAAACACGGCCTAATGAATTTTCATTCCAATTAAACAAACACTGACAAGTAAAATAAGTCATTTTCCACTCAATTTTCAGGATTGCAACCAAACATGCATCTTAAACAAGCTGGGAAATGATTATTTTCTTATAAAATATTTTTCTCCTAATTAATTTTATACCGTACAATACTTTACGTGCAAACAAATGGAGCCTAAGGAAAAACAGTCTAAAATGACACAATTTGCAACTACTTCATTTAGGCACCCAAATGGCCCTTAATATCGCGAATACAATGAATCTATTTCGGACAAAAAGAAGAAAATATTATTGAAAAACAGAAAAGATGTACCTAGAGAAAAGAAACGAATCATTACACGAACTTTTACAAAGCATCAGTTTTATTTATCGATACTACAATACGATATCTATGCAGATCCATGAAGCCTTTATTTTTTGGTTCTATAATAAAACATTGTTCTTACTAAGGAAAATGCCCAAACAACCAAGGTATCATGCACTCTCTAGTCACCTCTCTTCTTCCCCCATGATGAAAGAGATGGGATGCTTTGTTCATTCCTGAAGAAATTACCTGGATCAACCTTAGTCTTCACATGCACCAATCTGTTGAAGTTATTCTTGAAATACTTAGTACCCCAAATGCTTGCTTGTTTGTAGCTTGTACTACCATTAATGTTGTTGGTACCCAAGTCAAGATCCCTGTAGTTGATATATGCAGCCCTTGGAGACTTGGAGACATAGGGAGTCATGTAACTGTAAAGCCTTCTTATCCAATCTATATGCCTTTGGGATGCCTCAGTTCCTTCTTCTTCCCAGAACACCACGTGATGGATTTTATATAAGTTCCCATCTCTATGTGGAAAAGGAATTGCAGACTCTGAGATCTCACTCATCCGTCCGCCGTAAGGAATAAAGAGCATCTCGCTCGTCTTTGCCTCTTCTTCGAAAAACAATTTCCATATTCCTTCCAGTCCAATTTCAGAAATGGGTTCCTTTACATAGTCTGATTTTCCCTTGAAGAATACCTTGGACTGAGGAACTCTGTCCAGTAAAACATCATAGGATGTTCCACTTGGGAATCCGGCAAAATAGAGAATCGATTCGATCCATGACATTTCAGTACAGTCCTTTCTTTCCAAACCCAACTCTGGGAAGCTCTCATTTGTCTGTTGAAGGAGCTTTTCAACACCACCAAGGAACAAAGAGTTGAATGAAACTTGAATTGTTTTGCCACCTTCTCTAGTGGCATTTGCGAGAGATATTTTGACTCTGATGTTGAGATCTTCATGAAACTTATTTGCAATGTACTGCCACCTGTGAAGAATCTTTGTTGCACCTTGTTCCAAGTTCTTGTTGAGTGTGAAAACAGTCACAGTTGGTGGTACAGGAACCAACCTTATTTTCCATGAAAGGATAACTCCAAAGCTAGCTCCTCCCCCTCCTCTGATGGCCCAAAACAGTTCTTCCCCCATGGAATTTCTGTTGAGAATTCGGCCATTAACATCAACTAGGTAAGCATCAAGAACATTGTCAGCTGCGAGGCCGTATTTTCGAATTAGTGTACCGTATCCACCTCCGCTGAAGTGCCCCCCAACGCCTACAGTGGGGCAAAGCCCGGCCGGGAAGCCTTGTGTCTTACTTTTCTCGGCGATACTATAGTAAACTTCGCCGATGGTTGCACCGGCCTGGATCCATGCACTATTATCATCTATATCGACACTAATGGATCGCATATTGATTAGGTCGACGATGATGAATGGGACATCAGATACATAAGAGAGGCCCTCATAGTCGTGACCCCCGCTTCGAACCCTAATCTGCATGCCATGTTGTCTAGAACAAACAACAGCTGCTTGAACTTGGTATTCATTCAATGGTGTAATAATAAGTTGAGGTTTAGGGGAGGTGGATGACAAGAATCTAAGGTTTCGTATTGAGTATTGCAAGATAGATGAATATGATGAATTGTTTGGGGTGTAAAGGACTTTTGAGATTGGGGTGGAGGGCTGAGAATGGAGGTAAAGGCATTGGAGAAAGTTTTCATGGCTTGAGTTCGAAATTGCCCATGAAAATGAGAACAAAAGGGTTGAAAGTAGTGAAAATAATGCAAAGGTTGACGTTTTCATTTTTGTTACTCTTTTTTGAGTCCAGAGGAGTGTATGAGCTCCTTTATTTATAGAGTCCCTTAAAGAAACTACTAATGTTTTTGAGAGAATGTGAACGTTGTAAATTTCTAATGAAGACAATTATTTGAATTTTCTCAGTTGAAAATTCAAAGCTCAAAAAATGAACAACCTACTTGGATGGCATTTGACATTGGAAGCAGGGACGGAGCCACATGGGGCACAGGGGGGCTTTATGGGAATTTTTTTGTTTGTATAGTGTAATGTGGGTGTGGCCTAGGAGCAAGAGCAAAGCCGGGTGGTGGTGGGGGATCTAAGCCCCCCCTGAAAATTTTGAGAAAAATTTTATTTATTTATTTATTTATATTATTTAATTTAAGATGGCGTAGGCATATGAAAATGCTTAAATTACTGGTATTTTCCATCATGTAATGAAATGACCCGTCCTCATTAGTCCACGCCCCTCTTTAACACTCACCGATTGTGGTTAAGATTCAGTCACCCAAAGAGTTAAGCAATCCAACCTAGTTTTTTAGAAGAGAAAAACAATAAAAAGCTTAAATTTAATTTTGATAAGCTTAATGAGGGTTAAAGGAGTGTTAAAAGGGATACGAGGACACAACGGTATAAGCAGCGCGTCCGCGAATCATCACTACTCAAAACTATATTCTTTACCAACGGACAAAGAGACGAGATGACCCACAAACTTGGCACTAATTTTTTTTTTCGGGGGCTAAGCCCCCAAACCCCCACACCTCACCATTAGCCTCCCCTGGCCGAAAATCCTGGCTCCGCCCCTAATTGGAAGTTGCCCTTGAATTTCCTATACCAGCCCAAAGCTTTCTCCTAAGCCTTGCAATGGGTCATGTCGGGTTTGGGTCAGGTTAGATTCGGGTTGGAAATGATCAGCCTCGAGTTGAATTGATCAACCCGTTTATTAAAATATTGTTAACGACGAACCCGAATCAAAACCAATAAGGGAGCCCTCGAATCGAACCTGATTCTCTAATTTGCTTAAAATAATTACATATGTTAATACGTAGTTAAATCATAAAAATATTTAGGCGTACATATAATTCAATAAACATATATTTTATTTTTTTTAACAGTTTAAATATAATGCGGAGCTCTGGATGTGAGGAGCTCCCTTTTTACACAGTTGGGATAATTACACATTTGCCACCCGACTGTGTAAAAAGGGAACTCTTCACATTCGGAGCTCTGCATTAAAATTAATCTCTTTTTTTAAACCTGTCGGGTCTAGGAAGCAAAGCTCAAACCTAAAAATGCTTGTTGGTTTTAGAAAGAAAAAAAAAAAAAAAAAGGTCAAACCTAACCCAATTATAAATAGGCAAAAAGATAGTGAGACCGGAAAGGGCCGAGGCCACATCGAGACCGTGCATGGGATGTACGGATCTTAAAATTTCAAAAATTGATTTGATGAAATTTTGAAATCCGGGCATCACATGCATGGTCTCGTGTGGTGTTGGCCGTTTGCAGTCTCAATAGCGAAGTCATTATAAGTAAATAAAGTCAAACCCAATCCCGGGGTCCAAAACCTCAACCCAAATCCAACAAAAAGCCGGGTTGACGGTTGGATAAAGGTTCATTTGGCATGTAAAGTTTCTTTTGACATGATTCCATAAGGAGCCTTATCCAAATCATCTGCGGTGATAACCGGATTTGGCAAATCCGGTTATCACCCCTAGAGGTCACCACGTATCTCCTTTGACACCCCTTAACCGTGGTTCAGGTTCATCCACTCCTAGGGTTCACCCACCTATTTTTGGTTTTTTTTTAAAATATTAATTCTTTTTTAAAATTTAAAAACTGTTTTTAATATTTAAAAAACTCTAAAAACAGTTTTTTAATTTTAAAAAAAGAATTAATATTAAAAAAAAAAAAAACAAAAAATGAGTGGGTGAACCCTAGGGGTGGGTGAACCTTACCCATGGTTAAGGGGTGTCAAAGGAAACAGGTGGCGACCACTAGGGCTGATAACCAGATTTGCCAAATCCGGTTATCACCGTAGAGGATTTGACTCCATTGGATAAATGTTGTTTGAAAATGTGTTCTCCAAGATTGAAAATCACATGATAGGATAAAGGTTGTTTGAAAATGTCTTCTCGAAGATGGAAAATTCTACAAGGTAGTTCAGAAAAAGCTGTTCTTTCCTTGTTCTACCATGCAATGAGATTGCAGGAGTTCTGTCTGTCAAAAGTCAGAAAAATGGTCTTTAGACTTACACACATCATCCCACGTGTGGCTATAAAAGTTTTATACGCCAATGACCAGCACATCTACAAACCTTGCACGTCTTATAAAAAATTTTCCACGTGCCATAAAAACCGAATCAAGGGATAGTGAGGCTCGCTATCACTTGGCTTCTATAGAACTTCGCTGTGCTTTGCCGGTAGCGATTGAGGCTGACTTAATTATTAAACGATTAAAATGAGTTTATGTGGCATTAAAAAAAATCAAATAAGCCAAGTTAAATCCTAGTCGTTAGTGATTAGTTTTAACCGATTCAGAGTAGAGGTGTATTTGGGCGTACCAATAGACCAACTCCGTTAAATTTACCGTGAAAGATTTACGAGAAAATACGTTTAAGTGCATACGTTAATTAATAATCGCCGCCTGCTGCGTTAGACTTAAAATGTGGCCTCACGAACGGTTTTGTCTCGAACGGTTTTTTCTCAACTGTTTAGCAAGCGAGGCGGCCTCACGGAACGGTTTTTCCTCGGGACTTTGCTACTGAGACTGCAGAAGGGCCGAGACGGCGAGACCACCGACACCGTGCATGCATGCACGGGATCCATGTTCATATGGTAGGCCCCACCCTACAATCCCGTGCATCCATGCACGGTCTTGGAGGTGTCGGCCCTTTTACGGTCTCAATAGCATTTCCCTTTTTCTTAATTGCTCGTGCCGTTTAACTTAAAAGGCGGCTCACGTACGGTTTTTTCTATTGACAAAGCAACATCACTTGCTCAAGCAACAGTTTTATAGGCACTGAACCCACCGCATTTGACATGTAGTTAAATGTTGTGTTCATGGGACCCTTTTAATACTCCTTTAAATATGATTAAATTAAAAAATAATTAAAATAGATTTTTTTTTTAATAATCAAGATTAGATTACTTAATTTTAAGAGTGAGTGAATCTTAACCAAAGTTGATGAGCATGAAAAGAAGATATAAATCAATGAGGATGTCAAATGTGCCGCAGTAAGTTAAGCATTTTCCCTAATTTAATGACAAACATATTCTTTTAGCACAAAAACTATTGGGCCGTAACCAGGTTAGCTGTGTTACTATTTTATTTTCTTTTATGATAATGTAGGATGTCCTCAACGTGTGTAGGTGGGATTAATTCCGGAATATGGGCGGGCTCAAACTCGAAATTGATTCGTGGATTAGAGAGTTTAACATTTCAAGTTGAACGACATCAAATGATGCAAAACAATATATGAGAATGATCCCAACCATACACATGGAAGATTATCTTCTCTTGTAATTTTAGTTTTCCATCATATGTAAAAAAGAGAATGTAATATTTTTTCAGGACAAAAACAGGCTTTCTTTACTATTATATGAGAATGACAGTGTTAGAACGTTGATTCTATTTTGATATAATTACAAATTAAATTATCCTTCCGTTTATCTTTTATGGTATTATAATGAGAATGAGAAAATTATCCTCCTCCTTATATCTTCTCTATCTTTATTATTATAATGTTTATAGAACACTTATAAACGTTAATTGAACAAAATTGTTCTTACAATTATAACTTTACTATTATAATGAAAGCGGCTATTATAATGAGGATTCTAACATTAAAAATGTACATTAAATATTTCAAAATAACAAAATTATTATAACTCAAAATGTTTGTATTATAGATTTATAGGTAATTTTATCTTTTTACAAAACCCTCTCTCCACTATACACTTCTTCTTCCATACTTTTCCAGGTCTCCCTCTATCTTATACATATGTATCACGTGCGTCTTACTAGGGTTTATCTTCTCACTCTCTCTCCCTCTTCCCTCTATGTGCTATGTGTGCAGCTCACTAGTTATTGTAATCATAATAAATAATGGCATAATACATGCTAGTGTTGGATTGGATTGTATTATGGACGGGTAAGAATACCCACAACCTCGACTTAGCTCATTATAAAGGAGTTAAGTAAAGCAAACACAAACCCAAACTCAAACGTAAACCCAACTCAATAATAGATCCCTCAACCCACATATATAAGTACATTAGTTATATGTTAAATTATAATCATATTTGAATTTAATTAATATTTTAAAATATATTTATTTAAAAAATTTATGGTGTATATATATATATATATATATATATATGAGGAGGTAGTATATGTGTGATGCATAAGCAACCTTGCTTATGCATCATGCATTAAAAGACATGTGGCACTCCAGTGGCCTACCAAAAATTTAGTGAATGGGATTTTCCTTCACGAACTCATGTCAAAAAATAATCAAATTAGAGAGTCTAGGTTGTCTAATCGGACAGTGAAAACTATAACCTAAGTTGGGTCGTATTAACCTAGAGGTCTAGGGTTAATAGCAGACATTTTTGATGTCCGATTAAACAACTTATATATCTTCAATTGGGCTAATTTTTTTGTCACGTCTTTGAGAATGGGGGTTATGCCTAAAGAGCGCCCTCCTAAAAACTTAACATGGCAGGTTGTTATTGATTCTTACTGTTGGTTGTTAATGTGGGTCTCTTGGGAGACATGACAGAAAATCAGTCTGATCAAATGATTCTAAACCATCCAATTGAATGTCAAAAAAATCAGAGATTCCTATATCATAAGATTAATGCTAACCAATTCAAGTTGAATCAGATTATCTAAGAATACCTAAATCACACTATTATTTTGCCATGTGTTTCCAAGGAGATCTACTTTGACATCCAATAATTAATTTTTTAAGAAACATGTTATGTGAGAAGGTTTTAGAAGGGGCGCTCATTGGAAGCTTTAATGACTACCCATTGGAACTCCCCTCCCTCCCTCTCTCTCTCTCTCTCTCTCTATATATATATATATATATTATAGCATTCTAGTAAGCTATACTCATTAAAGCTTTTAATGAGCGGCTTCTAATAACATAACACGTTATTTCAGAATCCGACTTTTGATTGTCAAGATGAGTCTTCCAAAAGATGTGTGACAAAAATTAGCTCGATCGAACATTATAGACTATTCGATCAATGATAAGAAAATCAGTCATGAAAAATGTTGTGGAAAAGAAAAAATTTCTTAAAAACAATTTCTAATTTTTATAAGAAAATTTCTCTCAAACACAAAGTAAATTAAACTAGAGAATTACTTGCAATAAAAAAGCTTATTCCCATAATGCAAAACAAAAAATTAAATTTTCTTCAAAGAAATAGTTTTGTGCACCTATTTACCTCCAAATAAACGGGATGGGATTTGATCTGACGATAGCCAAACCCAAATCATCTGGTGATGGTTTTGGTCTGACATGTGACTACAAAAAAGGGAGAAGTCATTTCATCCCCCCCCCCTTTTTTGACTTCTCTCCATTTGATATCTTCCCCCTTTTTATCACCACATGTCCCGCATCAACCCGATCACCGGATGTTTTTGGTCTGGCTATCACCAGATCAAATCCCATCCCCAAATAAACACAGCCTTAAGAGGAAAAAAAATATGACAGTCTTATAATTATGAAGAAAGGAATTGGGTACAATTTGGCAAAATTCATTTATCAATAATTACAAGGCTGCCACTGAGTGGTGCAACAACCCAAGTTTCACTCAGTGGAGCAGAGAGAAGGTTAGTAGCCGCCATCCAAAAGGGAATTGTAAGCATCTTGTGAATTAACAAGAGAGAGGAAGCCTCGTGGCTTCCTGGTTCCTCGGAGGTCGTCAACCATTTAGAACCTTCCTCACTCCCTTGCTACAATCTACCAAAAGTAACTCAAGGTTTGTTGTTGGGTCCATTTTGATCATTCAAACAGATAAACGACAGAGAATTTTCTTTGACAGTATCTACTCAGGTATCTCTCCCTCTCTCTCTCTCTCTTAAAGGGTCTCTTTGCCTTTTAATTTCATAGCTAGATACTCTCTCTCTCTCTCTATGTAACAGATTTCCTCACTCCCTTGCTTTCAACTTGGCACTCAAATTCATGCTTCCTTTTAGTTCCTTTCTCTGCTTCAAATGGTTTTTTTTACAGAATACTAGTGAAGCATAGATTCATTGACTTAAACTTGAAAATGAGTTATAAGAGAGTTTTTTTTTTTTTTAGTTTACTTTTTCTACTATTGTTGAAGATTGTTGCAAATAATCTGAAAATGATAGCTAGCTTAGTTGGTAATGTCAAGTGTTGGGAAATTTCTCGGCTCTATTTTTCTTATAGTCATGTTGCAGGCATAAAAAGGTGAATTCATGGTGATAATCCAACACTAATTTTCTACTAAATCACAATTTTTTTTCCCAATTTATAATTTGGCCATTCTATTTGATTTGTGTCTACCATTTCTTCTTCAGATTCCAGACTCAATGGCAATGAGTTTTTGCTCCAACTGGGGGACACTTCAGCATTTAAACCCAGAAATGATTAGCTTTCAACAGAGAGAAGCAGAGCTAGCAAGAGAGCTTCTTGGCCTCCACAACAATATTACTCCTCAAAACAACTTCATTGATCCCTTCTTAGAGCCTGACGAGTTATTCTCAGAAAATTATACCCATCTTCTCCCCTACTTCCCTTCTCCAGATGATCCTCTAGTCTCCCTCTCACCCGAGATCTTTCCACCTGTTGATGATTTCGAGTGCTACCAGTACCCGAAACGCCAGAAGAGCTATGAAGATCTATATTACTCAGATTTTGTACCCAGTTGCTTTGAATGGGTATGTTCCAATTTCCAGTCAAGATCCAGAGTTCTTTCCGGCCGAAGTCTTACTTTCGACGACAGAGCTTCAACTTCCAGAGGTCTATTCGGGCGGCGATGCCGAGAGTGTGAGGAAACCTGGTAACGGATGTTTGTCAGTGTAAAGCATTGCTGCTAGGCAGAGGAGGAGGAAGATCACTGAGAAGACTCAAGAGCTTGGGAAGCTTATTCCAGGTGGGAATAAGATGAACACAGCTGAGATGTTCCAGGCTGCTTTCAAATATGTTAAGTATTTACAGGCCCAAGTTGGACTTCTTGAATTAATGGGGTAAATTTAATCTCTTGCTAGTTTTTTTATTTATTATCATTATTATAGTAAAATTTTAAGTTTTTTGTTATAACATGAACCATGTGTTGGTGTGTTGAGTGCAGGAAAGCAAGGAAGCACTCCATGTAGAAGAACTCCAAGTTCTTCTTGCATCTCCACCAATTCAAGAGAAGCTGTACTCAGAGGAGAAGTGTCTGGTTCCAAAAGACCTCAATCGGTTTATACAAAGTCATATCAGCGAGATGCCCAATACACCACTGAACCCATATAGCATCATACCTTCTTTCTTCTGAAGTGAATTCCTACACAGCATGAAAAGTTCACTCAAAATGATGCAACAGAAATATACATAAGGTAAGGATGCAGGGCTAGAAGCTAGAACCATGGGTCAAATACCCAAAAACTCAGACTTGAATCGAAAGTAAACCGGGCCGAGTAACTCGGAAATTCGAAAAAAAACTCAACTCGGTCCAACTTGAAATATATATATATATATATATATCGATTAGACAATTACCAATTTCTTGCATTTTAAGTCTCTAAAACTTTGCCTATCAAGTCCTTGAAGCCTAGCTAGATGACTTTGCCACATGTTTTTGAATTTAAAAGGTTGTGGGCATGCTCTCCTAATGCTAGATTCCAACAATATGGGATTGTGGTTGGACAAAAATCTGGGGAGGGCACACGAGATTGCACTCGGAAACTTATCATCCCAACTATTATTCACAAGAAATATATCCAGCTTACTCAAGATGGCTCTAAGTGAAAATTTAACCATGTAAATTATGCGTCATTAAGGAAGTGATGTAGCCCAGAATGGGGGTCCTTCGTTTGGTGTTTTGAAGAACGAAATTTAGGAAAAAATCCTTAAGTTAACAATTTCAATATTCAAACTCAATCTCCACTTCAAAGTATCAAATCAATCCCAAAAATTTTCAATTCAATTTCAAGTAAATCAACCAATCCCCAATTCAGTAGATAGGGTTTCTACAATTTTGGGGAAAACCTTAATTCCTTGGATATCAAATAAGGAGTCACAACAACTTAAATCCCCTATCTAATATGCTCTCCAAAATAACCCTGAGCTTTAGGGTTTCAAAAATTAATTTATATTAACAATTAACAAACTAACAATTCAATAAGATTAACTAGTAAGCTATGATTAACCAAACTAGAGTGAAAAATTTAGAAAATGCGAAGTAAAATTACCTCAGTTGATGGATGGAGTGAAAACAATGACTACTTCTAGAAGAAATTAAAAATTTCTTCCTAAAGATAATAAGAAGTAAACTTCTCTTCTAATCCAGCATTAGAAAGCTTTGAGAAAAATTCTCTGCAGAAATTTATTCAATAATCAAAACTCATATATTCAATGAGTTACGTAACTATTCATAGGGAAAGAAACCTAATACCCTTATTAGAAATTACTAGAATAAGGAAACTACCAATCCTAATAGCAATCTACCTCTAATAGTAATAGAATAAGTCAACATGACTTATTTCCATTAACTCCTTAACTCTAATAGGAAAGTAAATCAATTACTAATTGTTGGAAATTCTGGAAATCCTGTAAAAAAAAACCAAAATTTACCAAAATACCCCTAAGAAAGAGATTTGGCATATCTCCATAACTAATGACCTGACTGGAGCCATAGGGGTGTTGTAACACTTGGGAAGTGATCACCTAGCTTGCTGTTGGGTTTGTTGGACTAGGGTGGGTCCATGTGGGACCCACATGCATTTCTTTATTTTGACTTTTCACCCTCTTGGGTCTTCGGACTCTTTTAGAACTTTAATAAGGCTTCTTTTCATTTTTCTTCTCTTAGATTCACCTGGAGATTGATCTAGAGGCCAAGCCCAACAGATGTGGGTTGGTTGGAATGCAGAACTGTTGTATTTAAGGGTTCGAATAATTTCAAGCCCTATTTTTGAATAATCACCAATCAAAAGGTATGATTTATTTTTCCTCAACAATCTATAAGTCGATTCTAGGAGATAAAATTTTCACATTCTCTCATTTTATTGGGGATGGATATTCACCCCAAATTCTCATTGAAAAACCGAATACAATTGAATTCCCAACCAAAAACCATGGCTCTCCCCCCTCATATAACAATAATATCCTCTAACTCTTGCCAAAAGGCTTTTAAGTCAGCATCCCTAGACAGACCATATACTACTATGAAAATCCAAGTGAATTCCCCCAAATAAAATGGCATAGATAGAAATGGAGAAAGCACCCACGTACTTTTGATTCTAGGACTTCCACCACCTCCTAATTCCAAACCAAAAGAATACCCACTAAAGCCCCAAATGAAGTCAAAGCTAACCAATTCGAACAAGAATATCCCCACCACATCACCAGACTCATCAACCCACGAAAAGACAACCCCTTAGAACTTGAGTCGACTGGAGAAGAACTCTGAATCTGGGAGGAATTGGCCAAGATTTTGGCTCATAATCCACTAACTTGACCTCAACACCAATCTCACATGCCCGATTGTCGCTTTGAGACAGAACGACCTCCTCTCATCTAATAAAGGTGAAAAGGACCCATGCCAGAATCAATCGAATGATCTGAACGAATGTAGCAATATGAGTCTTCAATGCGTAATAGAGACCCCTAAGCCCTCATCGAACTGAGTTCGGTATCAAGATTCAAGACCACCATTACATTCTTCTAGCTCCCCGCACTCACGGAAATCCCAAACACATGTCTATGATCTTTAAAGAGCTAGTCTTCGGCCCAGCCATATCCGAACCAATTGGTCCCGCAAAAGCCCGATCTACTGAAGCTTCCTGCAGAGACATCAACGTATTCTTCTCACTCAAACCCCCTGAAACTGAAGCCACGTCCCCCAATTTAGCCGAATATCTCTGAGTGTCTCAAAACACTAATTTCCTACAGGACCTGATGGCTACAGAAGGGCCAGGGCAAAAGACCCCTCCCTTAGATGAATTAAGTTGACCGAAGGCCCCAATAATTTTTTTTCCCGTTTCTTTTCAACGGTTTCTGGTTTTTTCCTGGCCTTGGAGCTCTACCCCCAAAGTACCTAAATTGGCACCTAATGTACAGCTGCATGAAAGTTCACTTTATTTTTACCTTTTTACAATCTCGGAAATTGCACCCGCTACCAGAGCCTGTGGAACCCCCAAGCCCTAAAGGCTACCTCCCTCAATGAAGTGTGGCATTGGCCTTGCCACCTTATTGTCTTCAACCTTGGAACCAACTATAGAACTCTGGGATACCTCGGAAGACCTCGACTCTACCTCTGCTACCTCAACCGAATTTATGCTTACCTCCACTGGACAAGGAACAGATCGGTGTTGAACTGTAATAACTCTTGGGATTAATAGAATACTCCCACGTGCACTTGGATTTTGGTATAACTGAGGGAGGTGAAGTTAACGGTGTAATGGTGAATTTCAGCTAACCCACCACAGAACTCCCCTATCTTATTAGAGATGCCTTCCTGCCATAAGTGGAATGGGAGTCCATGTCAAGCAATCCATCTAGATTTAGAGAGACTTGCAAACAATAGCATATCAGCCTCAAGTTACCATTTGTAAAACTCCCATGGAAGGGCCACCACGGATTTGAATAAGGATTCTTGTACTAAGTTTACAATTTAGATCCTTAGAACTGGTGTTGTCAAAATAATAGCCCTCCCTAAATCAAAAGAAAGTAGGGTGATTCCAAACAACGATCAACTTAGATTTTGTATATACTCTTCCATCACTTTCATTCCACTCGAATAGACGAGACCAAAGCCACCATGGCTGAACCCCACCTCTTTGAAGCCCCAAAATCATGATAAACCTTGATGTGAGATTGACCGCCAACTCCATGATATAAAAAATAACACTACCGACACCGGTAAGGAAGAGTCGGCCTTAAAAGTATCTGGGGAGGAGCTATTGAGATTCGAGAATAATAACATGTTAAACCTAAACAAGATTATTCCAATCCTAGATCTAGACCATGTAATTAATTTTCTAGAATTCATAATCAAATCAAATCGAGATGGAGAATGGAAAAGATGATTACATACCAAATAGCTGGAATATCCCTATTCCTTTCATGGTGTGATGTTGGGTTTCTTGGCGCTTGAGAGGATGAGAGGAGTCTTCTCTTTTCTCCTTAGATCTGATTCAATGGGGCTTCTAAATGACGTAAGAGAAAAGAGGGACTCCCCCTTGCTTTATATACCCTTGGAACCCTACCCATCATAAGATCTAAGGACTAGAAGGGATCACACCAAAGATCTAACGATCGCCAACCCTGACCATCTTGTTAGCTTTAATAACACTTAAGGGTCCCTGTTTGATCATTTTTCTTTAGTAGGACCTCTTAACTTTATTATTCTCTATTGACAGTAATACAATCCGAGTTTTTGAAAACCTAAGGATTGTGCCAGACCAAATGGGTTTTTATTTAATAAGAAAAATCCTAACAATCTCCCACTTAGTCCAAACAATCCTTAAATTAAATAAAAAGACTATTTGAATTAAACAACCTTAAAAACATGAGTGGTCACTCTTTTAATTTTTGAAAAACATTACTGTCGAGAATTAAGTGTTCTTTAACTGTCACTCTGATTCAAAAGGCAGCACAACTAACAGTGATCATGGAAGCATTTAGCATCTACTAGTGTTCATTACTATGATGTAAGCCACTCCATGGTCAAACAACTTGTAATACTAATGTTTCAGAGCGGTTCTTTATAGTGGCTCAGTGTGGTGTGATATGGACCGTACACAACCTCATGTGATCAAAATGTGTACGTCCAAAAATTGTCCACGCAACATGCATTTAAGCATATGCATGTCATTCCGATACTTTACGGCAACCGCCATGTGAAGTCCATCACCTTGTATCCAAAATGAAGGCCTCAAACATGGTGCCCAACCATGTTCAGCCCAAGCAACTTGAGAGCTTTGTGCGAGGCTCTCGGGCAAACTTGATATCAATGACATCCGTCATGTGAAGTCCATCACTTGATGTCTTTACCTTTTGCACGTGCAGTTCAAATACATAACCATAATCAAATGATGCATCGATATTTAATTTGCATAACCATATCATATCAATATTTGAGAGTGTAAAACAATGACATGTGTATCATATACATGACTGGAATATAAAATAATAAACAATACTCCCACTAAATAAATGAATCAAAAGATTCTAAAAGTTCCATAATAGTGACAGGTTCTTTAAAATTTCTGGTGGAGAGTTCTTTAGCTAACGGGTTCACAATCCAAACATACAACAACACATAATCTGATGAGGATTTCAAACTATCCTAAAAACAAGCAAAATCAGAGTCTGAATAACTTTACAACTTCTAGTTCAATATATCTCTTGTAAACCAACATGAAATCTTATAAGATAACTCTAAACATCTAGAAATATGATATCTGGTAATCTTGATATTCAAAATACAACTTGTCACCCCATATATCTTATATAAAAAATATTTACCATACAATACATAATTACAAACCTGCTCCCATTGACCTTAACATATATGTATCGATCCAAGTAGATCACTACTTTAAGTTTACCATTTAAATTGTCACAAGAGTCACAATTACCCAGAGATAAATCTACCTTCACCCAATGAATGAGGAATTAACAGGTAATGGGATTAGTTTCCAAACAAAATATATTTTCATAGACTTTAATTCCTCTTTCATTGCATCCATCCACTAAAAAAAACCTCACTATTCACAACATCTAGAAAATTGGAAAAATCTTCTAAAGGAACTGATGTCGATTTATAATAAAACTATTACAATAGAATCAACAAACATACACAACAATGATGATTAAAATATGAGTCCAAGGTTAGCTAATAAAGATCATCCACTAATATATTACTACCAACTGTCTGAAAAATATGTCTGATGGAGAGTGTACTCCCCTCAATGATAAAATTAAACTGTATCCAATCCAAAATAAATACTATCTCGCCTAAACAACGTCACAATGAAAATAACATCTATTTAATAGTAAAAACATAAATAAAGTCTAATACTAACCAGCAAGTTCCAACAGCCTTCAATACTATTGGTGCAGAGTTCCTCCAAAAAATAGCAGCTCTTCAGCCTTTGCGCTTCACCGATGAATGAACTCTTTTATTCTTCCTGCACCAATCCTTATATTTGAAACAATCTCTTTTCATGTGACATTTTTCCTTGCAGAAGAAACACTCAATCTCCTCTGGTTTCTCAGTATTATACTTTCCCTGAAATTAATGTCTTAAACTCTGTTCTTGATTATGTTCAGAATTCTGTCATAAATTATGACCTAAACTCTATCCTGAATTTTGTCATTACCAGAAATTTTGTGAATTAGGCTTCTTGAACCCTTTATTCTTAAAATTCTTCTTGCTATCAAAATTTACAGCCAAGTTCGCAAACTCAGCTTTCCCACGCTTCATGTGTTCTTCCTCACTAACACACACAACTATCAGCTCATGCAGGTCCCACTTCCTATCCTGTGCACTATAATTAACCTTAAAAGCATCAAATGACTGAGGAAGCGAAGCTACGACCAAATGAACCATGAGGTCATCCTCAATGGTCAACTCCAACTCTCTAAGAGAGATAATCAACTTAGATATCTTCAAGATGGGCTCCCGAACATTTCCAGCACCATCATACTTCAATGAAATCAACTGAGTCAAACAACTGTACTGACGAGACCTAACAGACCCCATAAATTGCTTCTTGATAGTCTCAAGAAGAACCTTGGTAGTATCAGCAACAGGAATACCAGTCTGGATGGCTTCTTGAACAAAATCTCTAATGATCATCATGGCCATCCTATTGGCCTTTTCTCACTTCGAATGTAAGGACTTATCTGAATCTGAAGACTCAGCAGTGGGAGCAACCGGCTTTTCCTCCGAGAGAACAAAGTTGTAATCAAGACAACCCAGAACTATATCTAGCTGCATCTTTCAAGAACTATAGTTTGAATCATTCATAGGCTCAATCCTAGTCAAATGTTTATGAACAACAGACCCTCCCATCTCTGAAAATGTCATTGTTTTCTATGTTATGGTATGTCTCACAAATTATTGCACAAATTATAATAATAATTAACTTTATATTTGTCTTTGCATGACTTTATTTAAGCTTTATTATTCTAATTCGGTCTTGGGGTTTAGTCAGATAGCTAAAGTGGTTTACTTTAAGATTGCTTACTTCCACTTTACGGGACAGGTGGGCGCATCATCTAATCACACCTTTGGGCAAGAGATTTTGACATGCAATTCACCCCCAATTAGCGACAACAGTCACACATAGAACTGATCTATCGAGTTTTGGATTGATTGAGATACTTCCAAACCTTTGGGCAAGAGGGTTATCCTTCTCTCACCACCACACACAAATCATTCTGGCCCACTCATTCTACATGAAGTTCCTATACATCTTTGGGCAAGACTAGTTATTCAATGCAGTTGAGTGCAAACCTGGAGTCTAAAGCATGATCAAAATCTCAAATTCGAAGGACCATAACCTCCTACAGGACAGTTACCTTTGGGCAAGACAATCTAACATACTTCAGTTATGCTCATTCGAATTACTGCCTTACAGATCAAACCTAAACCCCATAGGATCATCTAAACCTTAGTTCCTGATATTAATTTGGGTTAAAGTAACAAATTCTTCATTTATTTTATGTCAAAATCATAAGAAAATGATGTTTATGCACTAAAATAACTCTTTACAATGCTCAGAAGTCTAAATGGACCCTAAAAACAGAATCAGAACACCCAAAAACCTCAGGAATGGTCAGACACAGTAATGGGTGAAGCTGGACACTTCACTTATATGGCTGCCACTATGCTAAGATGTTCTCAATAGTTGAGATGTAGTTCTATCTCAAACTATTATAGTGGAGACTACACATCAGTATATGAGTGCTTAAATGTACACTGACTGATTGCTTTCAATGAGAGACCTCTTGCATAAACATACTATCAGATAGTTGGTCTCTCATTCACATTGAACAGTTTCAATGATCCTTAGATCTAATGATCAGTTCATTTATAACTAAACAGTAATCTAACTGTTTTGATTCCACCAAAGTATTCTCTACCTTAGGGAATACGATACAGTGACAGTTGGATAGTCCGAAAGCTGTTCGAATCATAATGAATTTCAAACAAGAAATCCATGCTCATTAATTTCATAGATTATCCAAGTTCCGGGTAAGACAGCAGATTAAGCTTAAATCCTACGCAGGTAATTTTGAAACAAAACAAGTTTGAAATATATTTTATTTAAAATATATTATACTTATAAAAATGTTTTATCAAAATGTTTTATATGAGAAAAAGTTTCTCATGACTTAATCAAAATGTCTTGGAAACCCGGATTGGATAATGTTCATACACTGGGATTCAATTGCAACATGGATATCTCACATCACTTGCAATTCCGATATAATTCCTATTTAGGGTCAATGTGATAACATTGGGTAAGCCAGGGTAAGAATGTCCTAGAGCAATCTGTGGAGATGCTCACATAAGAGATACAAGCTCATAAATTGATTAAAAGTTAATCAATTATTTAAATGATTAAATGTTAATCATTGATTAAATAGATTAAAAGTTAATTTATGATTTAAATTAATTTTTAATTTAAATCTAGGGATTATATTAGTAATTATTTAATTAACCTAATTAAAAGGGAAATGAGTTTGACCCATATTCATAAACCCATAAAGATGAACCTTTAATATGGGCCCAAGCCCATGGGTTTAAACCCTAGGGTGGGTCGCCCACTTTAGTTCTCCTAATTGGATTAGGATTTGGTTACTTGAATAATTATTGAATAATAACTCTATTAATCATGGAATTAAATTCCAATTGTTGGAATGCAACAAGGATTAAGATAAGATGGAATTGGATCCAAACTAGGAGTCCAAGGCTCTCCAAAGCTCAAGCCCCCCTTGTGCTCACTCCCCCTTTGGAGAAATCTTAATTGGATTAGGATTGGTTGGTTGTTGACTAATCCCTTTAATTAAGGAATCCTCTTTTCAAAAAGACTCTTTAATTAGTAGGATTACTATAACTAAAGTAGTTATAGTTAAACTAGGATTTATTTAAATTAATGATAAGAGTTATTATTACTAAATAACTCCCAAATGGATTAGTTGTAGTTGGAGTAGGATTCGGATTTGATCCAATCTATAAATACCCCAACACCCAAAACGTATGGAGTAGGATTCTCATTATTTTCTCCAGAATTTTTTCTCTCCCTCTCCTCCTCTCCAAAACCGTGAGCCCCTAGTGTATACCCCCTAGGGATTTTCGTGAAGCATCAAGGGTGCTCCAAGTGGGTTCTTCAATTATAGGGTTTTGAACTCTAGGGTTTTGATTGGTAGATAGTCTACACCAATAATCCATCTTCTTCTTCTTGCTTCTTCAATTCCAAGCAGAGATTCTAAAGCTTCGTGAGGATAGCAAAGAACAAGGATCAAGCTTCGAGTATTTCTTCGAGAAATCTCTACAAAAAGTTCTGACGGTTCGAGTGGATTTAGCTTCACCGGTGAACATCATTCACTGGACCAAATCAGTTTTTATTTAATAAGAAAAACCCTAACAGGAGCCACTTATCCAACTAAAAGGAGTGCGGGTAGCGAGAGCAAAATGTCTGTGATGGTCTATATTAATACAGAATGTCCTAGGGGTATACCAATGCAACGGCTACATTGAATCCTAAAGTGGTTATGAACTTTTCAACGAAATCAAAAAGGTATTCTTTATTTTATTTTTTCTATTGGAGATCGTCAACCACACAAGGGAGGGAGGGGGGCCTAACGATTATCATATATTGTCATTGACTCCTAAGTCGGCAACCTGGTTAGCCACCAGAGTTAATACGGTTCCACTTGTTCATATATGTTAAATAAATAATTCAAACTCTTTGGTTGATTTGTATTCATCCAAACAATAAAATTGGAATTCCCAGATAACTAGAATTCCCTAAAAATTATGGTCTCAGCAAACGACAGAATTTTAATACAGAGCTTTTCCAATTCATAGATATTGAATTGCCTTACCGGGCCCCAAATAGTGAGGGTCAGGGACTAACAGTGAAGACAATAGATATTGAATGCCCCATGTATAAGATTTCTCACATTTCCATTTCCCAGCAAAATTCACATTAATTAAGAGTGTGTGAGTGTCGGTGTGTGGGACTTGGGTATATATGTATGGATAGTCATACTATTTTAAAGCAGTGTATCCTGAAAATAAATGAACTTAAAAGGCAAAACACTCTAAAATGACACAATATGCAAATGACTTCATTTAGGCGTCCAAATGCCCCTTAATATTACAAATACAATTGATATATTTTGGGAAAAAAAAGAAAATTAATATTAAGGAAAAACAGAAAAGATAAACTTAGATGAATGAAAACGAATCATTACACAAAATGAACTTATTCGAAAGAAACAAATCATTACACAATCTTTTACAAAGCAACCGTTTTATTTATTGATACTACAATACAATAGCTATGCAGATCCATGAAGCCTTAATTTATGTTTCTATAATAAAACATCATTCTAATTACTAAGGGAAATGGCCAAGTTATCTCTCTCTAGTAGCCTCTCTTCTTCCTCCATGATGAAAGAGATGGGATGCTTTGTTCATTCCTGAAGAAATTACCTGGATCAACCCTTGTCTTCACATGCACCAATCTGTTGAAGTTATTCTTGA
This sequence comes from Tetracentron sinense, assembly GCA_015143295.1. Lineage (NCBI taxonomy): Eukaryota > Viridiplantae > Streptophyta > Magnoliopsida > Trochodendrales > Trochodendraceae > Tetracentron > Tetracentron sinense. The sequence goes on from CM026551.1 coordinate 15,723,792, forward strand.
AATACTGAATACCCCAAATGCTTGCTTGTTTGTAGCTTGTACTACCATTAATATTGTTGGTACCCAAGTCAAGATCCCTGTAGTTGATATATGCAGCCCTTGGAGACTTGAAAACATAGGGAGTCATGTAACTGTAAAGCCTTCTTATACAATCTATATGCCTTTGGGATGCGCAGTAAGGAATAAAGATCATCTGGGCCTCCTTCGCCTCTTCTTCGAAAAACATTTTCCATATTCCTTCCAGTCCAATTTCAGAAATTGGTTCCTTTACATAGTCTGATTTTGCCTTGAAGAATTCCCTGGACTGAGGAACTCTGTCCAGTAAAGCATCATAGGATGTTCCACTTGGGAATCCGGCAAAATAGAGAATCGATTCGATCCAAGTCATTTCAGTACAGTCATTAATTTACAGAGTCTGTTGTTGGTACCCAACTCTCCACCAAGGAATAGAGAGTTGAATGAAACTTTTATTGTTTTGCCACCTTCTCTAGTGGCATTTGTGGTAGTTATGATGACTCTAATGAAGATATCTTCATGAAGCTTATCTGCAATGTACTGCCACCTGTGAAGAATCTTTGTTGCACCTTGCTCCAAGTTCTTGTTGAGTGTGAAAATAGTCACAGTTGGTGGTACAGGAACCAACCTTATTTTCCATGAAAGTATAACTCCAAAGCTAGCTCCTCCCCCTTCTCTGATGGCCCAAAACAGTTCTTCCCCCATGGAATTTCTCTTGAGAATTCTGCCATTAACATCAACTAGGTAAGCATCACGAACACTGTCACCGTATCTACCTCCGCTGAAGTGCCCCCCAACGCCTACAGTGGGGCAAACCCCTGCCGGGAAACCGTGTGTCTTACTTTTCTCGGTGATACTATAGTAAACTTGGCCGATGGTTGCACCGGCCTGGATCCATGCACTATTATCATCTATATCGATACTAACCGATCGCATATTGATTAGGTCGACGATGATGAATGGGACATCAGATACATAAGAGAGGCCCTCGTAGTCATGACCCCCGCTTAATTCGAACTCTAATCTGCATGCCATGCTGTCTAGAACAAACAACAGCTGCTTGAATGTGAGATTCAATCAATGGTGTAATAATAATCCAGGGTTTAGGGGTGGTGGATGACAAGAATCTAGGGTTTTGTATGGAGTATTGCAAGATAGATGAAAATGATGAATTGTTTGGGGTGTAAAGGACTTTTGAGATTGGGGCAAAGGGCTGAGAATGGAGGTAAAGGCATTGGAGAAAGTTGTCATGGCTTGATGAGTTCGAAGTTGCCCATGAAAATGAGAACAGAAGGGTTGAAAGTAGTGAAAATAATGCAAAGCTTGATGTCTTCATTTTTGTGTGTGTGTGTGTCTAAAGAAGAGTATGAACTGGCTTAATTATAGAATCCCTTGAAGAAACTTCCAAAAAGATACTTCTACAGTTTTTGAGATAATGTGAGCGTTGGTAATTTCTAATGAAGATAATTTAATTGAATTTTCTTTATCGAAATCAAAGCTCAAAAAATGAACAACCTATTGGGATCGCGGAAGATATTGGAAGATAATCCCCGTTCTATCAAAGCCACACCGAAACATACTTCCAAAATGGAAAGTGTATCCTAACGGGATACATTCTCTTAGAGATCAAAGTTCACCTTAAATTGCCATAGAAGATTTCGGCTTGTTAAAAGGGTGGTCGCAAGGATTGATTTTAGAGTGCTCAATGGTCGTGTCATACTGTCATTGAAAATTCATTCATCAAAGATGGAAAACTCTTTATGTCCAATAAAACAAGTTCTTCTTTTGTTCCAAACGTGCAAGACTTTTCGAGATTTCTGCTCCGTTTGTTTTGAAGTTAAATAGAGGAAAACAAATGAATTTCAAGGAAAATATCAGTTGTCCTTAAAGGAAGTACACTTGAAAAATGATATTTTCCATAGAATTCATTTGTTTTCCCCAATTTTACCTCAAAACAAAATATAAATGTTCTTTTTTACATGATAGGAACAAAAGAGGATTTGGGTTCCATGGCATCCAGTTACTCTCTAATTTTCCTTTTCAAAAATAGTTGAAAAGATCAGAACTATCAAAAGGTGCGTAACAAACAGGGAAAGAACAACTTTTTCCTGAACTTTAATTGAGTCATAGGATTGTCTCTGTCAGATGCCAGAAAATGGTGTCCGCTTGGGCTTCGGATTCTCTATGGAAGATGCCAAAATGATACTCTTGGGCTACCACAATGTGTGCACAAGTGGTTGGAGAAGTCAATTCACGGGCCCATGATTTTGATGACTTCTCCAATCATTAAGTGACATGTGGCCATAAAATGGTGATATAAAGAGAGAAAGATATCAAATGATGAAGAGAAAATGAAATGTCATCTCAGCCAAGTGTTATACACATTGTGGTAGCCCGATAGAACCTTTCTGGCATCTGCCAGAGAGAATCCGAGACCACTTACTTGACCCCACATCAGATGACATGTGGCCATAAAAAAGGGGAGAAGTCATTTCATTTTCTCCCCATCTTTTTTACTTATCCCCACTTGATGTCTAACCCCTTTTAATGGCCACATGTCTGATCATGTGTGGAGCCAGATCCCGGGCCAATTTGTCATCTTTAAGAAGACAATATCAAAGAGACTGAAAGAGACGTGATTCTCTCCCTATGTAATCGGACTTCGGGGGAGTCCGATTACGGCACTTACCCTGCCACGTGTCCCTTTTAACGGTTAAGATTCACCCAACTCTAGGGTTCACTCACCTATCCTTGAGTTTTAGCAAAACTATTTAAAAAAATTAATCCTAAGAGTTAGTGAATTTTAACTGGGTTAAATTTCTTTTTTTAAAAAACGAAGGATAGGTGGGTGAAACTTAGTGGCGGGTGAATCTTAACTACAGTTAAGGGATGTCAAAAGGGACACATGACAGCATCAATGGTGTAACTGGACTTCCCCAAAAGTCCATTTACAACCGGAGAGAATCACGAGTCGCCATGGAACCAAATCCTCTACGGTTATAAATGGACTTGAGAGAGTCCAGTTACACCGTTGAGGTTGCCACGTGTCTCTTTTGACACCCTTTAATTAGGGTTAAGATTCATTCACCCCCAGGTTCACTCACCTATCATTGGTTTTTAGAAAAAAAATTATGAAAAATAAAAATTAACCACTGTTAGAAAAAATATTAAAATATTTTTTTATTCTTCTAAAAACTAAGGATAGGTGGGTGAACCCTAGGGGTGGGTGAATCTTAACCTCAGTTAAAGTGTGTCAAAATGGACAAGTGCTCACCTCAGCGGATTAACCGGATTCCCCAAGTCCGGAGATTTGGTTTCTAAATGGATACTTCTTTGGCTAGATCGAATCACAGCCAATTGCGATTGAATTGGGGAGAGTTCAATCGCACCTACAAGTCAACATGTCCCTATTCACCACTATCAACTATGGTTAAGATTCACTAACCCTTAGGGTCCAATAATTTAACCTTGATTTTTAGGGAAAAAAACTTATAACTCTGGTTCAGAATTTTTAACCGTTTGGGATAGATTTTTTTAACAATTTTATCTAATAATCAAGGATAGATTACTGAACCCTAAGGGTTAGTGAATCTTAACCACAGTTAATAGGAGTGAACATGGACACGTGTTCAAGGGCGGAGCCAGGAATTTGTCTTTGGGCATGTATAAAAAAAAAGTAATAGGTTTGGAGTTCAGGGGGGCGTGGCTGTGGTTTCCATTTCGTAACGAAATGGCCCGTCCTCATTGGTCCACACCCCAATTTTAAATACTCATCACCTATGATTAAGATTCACTCACCCCTAGGGTTAAGCAATCCAACCTTGGTTTTTCAAAACAAAAAAACCAAAATCTTAACTTTAATTTATTGAAGCTTAACAAGGGTTAAAGGGTTGTTAAATGGGACACGATGGTAAGATAGGAAACGGACGGATGTTCTTTCTCTCTTGGTTAAGCAATCCAACCTTGGTTTTTCAAAACAAAAAAACCAAAATCTTAACTTTAATTTATTAAAGCTTAACAAGGGTTAAAGGGTTGTTAAATGGGACACGATGGTAAGATAGGAAACGGACGGATGTTCTTTCTTTCTTGGTTAAGCAATCCAACCTTGGTTTTTCAAAACAAAAAAACCAAAATCTTAACTTCAATTTATTAAAGCTTAACAAGGGTTAAAGGGTTGTTAAATGGGACACGATGGTAAGATAGGAAACGGACGGATGTTCTTTCTCTCTCTCATATGAACCTTTTGATGAGGGGAAGCCGTCAGTCAGATTTAAAATCATCCATATGGTTCACGTATGTTGGATTAGGGGGAAGGTTGTCAATGGGCTAGAGTGGGGTCTTTCCAAGCCCATTTGTCAAGAAATAACAAGAGCCCTAGCTCGGCCCAAGCTAGACCGAGCTTGAACAAGCCATGCCCAAGCCCTACCCTAACACGAACCGGATTGGGCTCGGCCGAGTTTGGTTTCATATCACATCAATTTTCTGAAAATGTATGAAACCTAGCAATAGAATTTGTAAACTAACTAGTCTTGAACCGAACCTTGGCCTAGCCCACATGAAAATGTGGTAGAGGAACCATCTGCCAAGTCAAGTGAGAGAAAGCTCAACTATTACCCTAGGTGTGCAAAAATTGACCCATTGCTAGGCTAAGCGCTAAGAGCGCAATGATGTAATTTTGTATAATCTCCTACCTGAATCGCAACCAAGATTCCCAGCTACAAATCGACAAGGCATGCAAAGCCTCCATTGAGAAGGCCAAAGCAGAATAACACAAATATCGTGTAGATCAAGGCAGGGGCAGTGCCACTTTTCAAGCTTAGATCATACACAGGAGCAATACTATACCAAATGAAGGATTGTGTTATTCATCGAAAATTACAACCCGTTAAAAGACATACAATTGTCTGAACAAAGTCAGAAGGAGCAAAGCAGATTCTAGCATGTCCCAGACAATTGAGTTGCCACATCCGCCAGAGCCACAGCTAGAGCTTAGAGAAAAGTGATCTCATCTTCATAGTAGAATCATTAAATCATTCGGTTATGAGAGACAAAATCTGTTCACCTTTGAAGTTCCATACGATTAAACAAAGATTCCTAGAATATTCTTTGACTCAGCAGTATGGAGGACGATGATCTTCCAGAACTTGTCTGAATAGATTGGTTCAGAAGAGGGCATCATGCTCAAGATCTTGTCAAGAAATTGTTTGTATTCTTAGTCAATTTGAAAAATGAAAGAAGGTCATGTTTGACACATCATTTCTCCCTATTCGCTATAATCAATCAAGTTTATATTAATAACATCCACTAGTTAGCCCTCTGAACCTAACAACCTTTCATTCACTGCACTTCTATACCGGGACACCCCCCATAGAAGTTTCTCGTAGCCTAATATATGTCATGACCAAATCCTAAAAAGGTACATAGGCAACCTAAAAATCAGGTGTAGTCAAATCAATCACCTTTCTTGAGCAAAATAGAACTTCTGTAGAAAGGAAAAACATCAATGAAAATCCAAAGCAAAAAACCAAAGTCCAAAAGAAAAGAGAGAGTCAAATCATGCCTATTTATTCATGTATATTGATTAGTTGAAATTCAAAAGGTTGAATACCTAGAGGATGATATCAAGGACCTGAATCCACTAACCTTAATTATATGGGTGACTTTGGTAGGATTCAATGTGTTGATATCGGAACCTAAGGGATAACCTAGATAAAAGTTGGTCAGGACAGTCAAGCACATATCTCACCACATGATAGGTATTATAAGCACATGTCTCACAAGCCTAAGCACAAGATTTTCATGTTACATGTGATTGGAGATTTTCATGTTACATGTCATAGGGGAATCATCCATGTTACAAACGTTGTCGAAACATCTTTCATGTCATTGGATACTATTATGTTACATGCGTTGTCGAATTATCTTTCATGTCATTGAGAACTATCATGTTACAGGCATTGTCGAATCATCTTACCTGCATTGTTACACATGCTTACATAAACTTACATGAATATGCACAAGTGTTACATGTTTATTTTCATAGCTTAGTGGCTGCTATTAAAATTTTCTAAAATTCAATCTAAAATGTGAATCCAAATTAGATTATGAAAATCTAATTAATTTTTAGTTTATAGCTAATGAAATTCTATTTTGGGCTTTATTTAGTTTCTAAATTAATGCATAGACTTTTGAAAGGAAAAAATCTCGTACGCGCCACACGTCTATAGCTGCTTAGTTGGTAGAGGAATGTTAGCAAAACTCCACCTGTGAATGAGTCTGAGGGGGCGGGTGTGCACCCTTAAATAAGCTCCGATGATAAAGTCAGTATAAGGCACAAGCACATGAACATATGAACATAATAGTATAAAGATACTTATCGTGAGGTCACTGGGTATATGCACTTGAGGACGAGCTCTGGTGTTATGCTCTGGAGATTGTAGCTCAGGAGGCACAAAGAATATGTCTTAGACAACGTAGCTCTGACAATGTAGCTCGTATAAGGCACAGACAACGTAGCTCTGACAAGGCACAGACAACTTAGCTCAGACAACGTAGCTCGGATAACGTAGCTCGGATAACGTAACTCTGACAACGTAGCTCGGACAACGTAACTCTGACAACGTAGCTCGGACAACGTAGCTCTGACAACGTAGCTCGGATAAGGCACAGACAACGTAGCTCGGATAACGTAGCTCTGACAACGGGTACGTTGTGCATCAGACAACGGGTACATTGTGCATCTCACAACGGGTACGTTGTGCATCAGACAACGGACAACGAGCTCAACACTATTCACAGCACAACGTGACAATATATTCGGTACTATTCACAGCACAACGGACAATGTATTCGGCACTATTCATAGCACAACGGACAACGGATTTGGCACTATTCACAGCACAACGGACAACGGATTTGACACTATTCACAGCACACGGACAACGGATTTGGCACTATTCACAGCACAACGGACAACGGACAACGTATTCGACACTATTCACATCGTCAGACACAAGTTCAAGTGTGATTACACTCAACAACTAATCAATTGCAAGGCCGTGCAAGTGGCAGTGTGACCATTTATGGAGAACATTAGGCGGACATGGCCTATTTGAGAGAATCTGGTGGCCATAATCGATTGTGAGACCATAAAGAGCATCAAGTAGCCGGATAACACCAAAGGAAGATGAGAGAATCAGGTGAGTGGCCGCCTGCATAGCCCTTCGGGGTAGGGGTGTGAATGACTCAAGCTTCTCACATCTCCTTCTTCCTCTTCTTCTTCTGCCCTTTCTCTTGCCTTCCGCCCCATCCTTCTATTCTTTCTGGTGATTCTTGCTTATTTATAGGCATTTGGAGTCATCATGACTTGTGTAGTCATGATGAGGTCACCTGTCGGACAACACTCAAGTGAGCCAGCACATAGCCCAAGTGGGCTTATGTCAGCTAAATTGTTAGAATTTGCTAGAGTGAGAAATTCCTATTTTACCCCTTCTTTTTACTCATTTTTACGAATTTTATCCCTTACACTTAGCCCCTTCTCGGTGCCTTGGACTCTGTTCAAGGTGCCAAGAATACATAATGGGTAAAATTCTCAAAGACGATAGCCTACAAGCTACACAAACAAACAAGTAACTTGCTCTCAAGTACGTAGAGCACAAAAATGAACATAGATCAGTAACACTTCAAAAAAGAATAATCTTTTTACTTCCACGATTGTAAGACACAGACACATTATGAGATGACAGTAAAGGAGTACGGAAGCGCATAACATAACACATCATAAATGTAATCAGACAACTGACATTTCATATGATAGGCCTCGTGATGGGACACCACGCTCAGATGACATTTCATTAGTATAAGCCACTAGATTTGCTCAGATGACAATTCATTAGATAAGCCACATGTGTCCTGTGGTGAGTACCCTACTCAGATGATAAGTCATTTGACATTGCATTTATGACACATTTCATTAGCCAGTTCATCGATCATTTACTGACTGATAATTCACTTGAGAATTCACTTGATATTAAAAATGCACTAGAGTATGCACTGGACAGTTCAATTGATAAAGCACTTGAGAATGCACTTGATAACTACCTCTTGATTGTTATCATATAGTGAAAGCATCATTCAGAGGTAGAAGATGCTCGTCATTTGCGATTGTCTAAGCCCCTTTGCCTCATTCCCAATTGTTCCCACAGACGGCGTCATTTTGAAAGAAAAAAATCTCGTACGCGCCACACGTCTATAGCTGCTTAGTTGGTAGAGGAATGTTAGCAAAACTCCACCTGTGAATGAGTCTGAGGGGACGGGTGTGCACCCTGAAATAAGCTCCGATGATAAAGTCAGTATAAGGTACAAGCACATGAACATATGAACATAATAGTATAAAGATACTTATCGTGAGGTCACTGGGTATATGCACTTGAGGACGAGCTCTTGTGTTATGCTCTGGAGATTGTAGCTCAGGAGGCACAAAGAATATGGCTCAGACAACGTAGCTCTGACAACGTAGCTCGTATAAGGCACAGATAACGTAGCTCTGACAAGGCACAGACAACGTAGCTATGACAACGTAACTCTGACAACGTAGCTCGGATAAGGCACAGACAACGTAGCTCGGATAACGTAACTCTGACAACGTAGTTCGGACAACATAGCTCGGACAACGTAACTCTGATAACGTAACTCGGATAAGGCACAGACAACGTAGCTCTGACAACGTAGCTCGGATAACGTAGCTCTGACAACGGGTACGTTGTACATCAGACAATGGGTACGTTGTGCATCTCACAATGGGTACGTTGTGCATCAGACAACGGACAACAAGCTCAACACTATTCACAGCACAACGTGACAACGTATTCAGTACTATTCACAGCACAACGGACAACGTATTTGGTACTATTCACAGCACAACGGAGAACGGATTTGGCACTATTCACAGCACAACGGACAACGTATTCGGCACTATTCACAGCACAACGGACAACGGATTTGGCACTATTCACAGCACAACGGACAACGTATTCGGCACTATTCACATCGTCAGACACAAGTTCAAGTGTGATTGAACTCAACAACTAATCAATTGCAAGGCCGTGCAAGTGGCGGTGTGACCATTCATAGAGAGCATTAGGCGGACATGGCCTATTTGAGAGAATCTGGTGGCCATAATCGATTGTGAGACCATAAAGAGCATCAAGTAGCCGGATAACACCAAAGGAAGATAAGAGAATCAGGTGAGTGGCCGCCTGCATAGCCCTTCGGGGTAGGGGTGTGAATGACTCAAGCTTCTAACATCTCCTTCTTCCTCTTCTTCTTCTGCCCTTTCTCTTGCCTTCCGCCCCCATCCTTCTATTCTTTCTGGTGATTCTTGCTTATTTATAGGCATTTGGAGTCATCATGACTTGTGGTAGTCATGATGAGGTCACCTGTCAGACAACACTCAAGTGAGCCAGCAAATAGCCCAAGTGGGCCAGCAAATAGCCCAAGTGGGCTTATGTCGGCTAAATTGTTAGAATTTGCTAGACTGAGAAATTCCTATTTTACCCCTTCTTTTTACTCATTTTTACGAATTTTATCCCTTACAACTTTTTAGCATGTTAATTTTGGGCAATATATATAGATTGAAATTGATGGTTGATAATTTTAGTTATATGGTTTGAGATATGTTTGTAGGTTTATATTTATTTCGAGACATGTTTGTCCGTTTATTAAATTGATGAAATTATTTATGTAATAATTAGCAAGTATATTTCCCTTAGGCTTAATTTGTTTCGGAGGAAAATAGGTGTAGGAAATTATTTCCAAGGGAAAAATTTTCCTTCAAGTGTTCGGTATCCTAGAAAATACACTTTAATGTAGAAAACTTTTCCCACGAGTTAATATTTTCCATGGAAAAATTTTCTCTCAAATGTGAAGGGAAGTTAATTTCTTGGAAAGACCCTTACTAAGGTCTCCAAATAAAAACACGAACTCTCCTAAAAATTTATTTATTATTATTATTATTTTTTCATTATTTACTTTTATTTTTATTATTTTTCTGATAATTCTTATTTGATTTTCTGATATATTTTTTCCTTCTAGCCAAACAATAGAGAAGTGAATATTAAGAAAAAAAATATTATAGAAAATAATTCTCTTGCAAAACTTTTCTTTACCATCCCATTTTCCATGCAAACAAACACGGCCTAATGAATTTTCCTTCCAATTAAACAAACACCTACAAGTAAAATAAGTCATTTTCCACCCAAATTTCGGCATTGCAACCAAACATGCATCTTAAAGAAAAAACAGTCTAAAATGACAACATTTGTAACTACTTCATTTAGACGCCCAAATGGCCCTTAATGTCACGAATACAATGGATCTATTTCAGAGAAAAAGAAGAAAATATTATGGAAAAGCAGCAAAGATGTACTTAGAGGAAAGAAACGAATCATTACACAAACTTTTACAAGAGCAACAGTTTTATTTATCGATACTACAATACGATATCTATACAGATCCATGAAGCCATTATTTTCTGTTTCTATAATAAAACATTGTTCTTACTAAGGGAAATACCCAAACAACCAAGGTATCATGCACTCTCTAGTCACCTCTCTTCTTCCCCCATGATGAAAGAGATGGGATGCTTTGTTCATTCCTGAAGAAATTACCTGGATCAACCTTAGTCTTCACATGCACCAATTTGTTGAAGTTATTCTTGAAATACTTAGTACCCCAAATGCTTGCTTGTTTGTAGCTTGTACTACCATTAATGTTGTTGGTGCCCAAGTCAAGATCTCTGTAATTGATATATGCAGCCCTTGGAGACTTGGAAACATAGGGAGCCATGTAACTGTAAAGCCTTCTTATCCAATCTATATGCCTTTGGGATGCCTCAGTTCCTTCTTCTTCCCAGTACACCAAGTGCTGGATTTTATATAAGTTCCCATCTCTATGTGGAAAAGGAATTGCAGACTCTGAGATCTCACTCATCCTTCCGCCGTAAGGACTCAAGATCATCTCGGCCGCCTTTGCCTCTTCTTCGAAAAACATTTTCCATATTCCTTCCAGTCCAATTTCAGAAATGGGTTCCTTTACATAGTCTGATTTTGCCTTGAAGAATTCCCTGGACTGAGGAACTCTGTCCAGTAAAACATCATAGGATGTTCCACTTGGGAATCCAGCAAAATAGAGAATCGATTCGATCCATGACATTTCAATACAGTCCTTTCTCTCCAAACCCAACTCTGGGAAGCTCTCATTTGTCAGCTGAAGGAGCTTTTCAACACCACCAAGGAACAAAGAGTTGAATGAAACTTGTATTGTTTTGCCACCTTCTCTAGTGGCATTTGTGGTAGTTATGATGACTCTGATAAAGAGATCTTCATGAAACTTATCTGCAACGTACTGCCACCTGTGAAGAATCTTTGTTGCACCTTGTTCCAAGTTCTTGTTGAGAGTGAAAACAGTCACAGTTGGTGGTACAGGAACCAACCTTATTTTCCATGAAAGGATAACTCCAAAGCTAGCTCCTCCCCCTCCTCTGATGGCCCAAAATAGTTCTTCCCCCATGGAATTTCTGTTGAGAATTCTGCCATTAACATCAACTAGGTAAGCATCAAGAACATTGTCAGCCGCGAGACCATATTTTCGCAATAGTGTACCGTATCCACCTCCGCTGAAGTGCCCACCAACGCCTACAGTGGGGCAAACCCCGGCCGGGAAGCCGTGTGTCTTACTTTTCTCGGCGATACTATAGTAAACTTGGCCGATGGTTGCACCGGACTGGATCCATGCACTATTATCATCTATATCGACACTAACCGATCGCATATTGATTAGGTCAACGATGATGAATGGGACATCAGATACATAAGAGAGGCCCTCGTAGTCGTGTCCCCCGCTTCGAACCCTAATCTGCATGCCATGCTGTCTAGAACAAACAACAGCTGCTTGAACGTGGGATTCATTCAATGGTGTAATAATAACTTGAGGTTTAGGGGTGGTGGATGACAAGAATCTAGGGTTTTGTATAGAGTATTGCAAGATAGATGAATATGATGAATTGTTTGGGGTGTATAGGACTTTTGAGATTGGGGTGGAGGGCTGAGAATGGAGGTAAAGGCATTGGAGAAAGTTTTCATGGCTTGAGTTCGAAATTGCCCATGAAAATGAGAACAAAAGGGTTGAAAGTAGTGAAAATAATGCAAAGCTTGATGTTTTCATTTCTTGTTACTCTTTTTTTTGTGTCTAGAGGAGAGTATGAGCTCCTTTATTTATAGAGTCCCTTGAAGAAACTTCAAATGGGTTTGAGAGAATGTGAACGTTGGAAATTTCTAATGAAGGCAATTGTTTGAATTTTCTCTGTTGAAAATTCAAAGCTCAAAAAATGAACAACCTACTTGGATGGCAGTTGACATTGGAAGTTGGAAGTTGCCCTTGAATTTCCTATAGCCGGCCCATAGCTTTCTTCTGAGGCTAGCAATGGGTCGTGTCGGGTTTGGGTCAGGTCAGATTCGGGTTGGATATGATCAGCCTCGAGTTGAACTGATCAACCCGTTTATAAAATTATTGTTAACGACAAACCCGAATCAAAACCAATAAGGGAGCCCTCGAATCGAACCTGATTCTCTAACCTGCATAAAATAAGTACATATGTTAATAAGTAGTTAAATTATAAAAATATTTAAGCATACATATAAATTCAATAAACATATATTTTAATTCTTTTAAACCTGTCGGGTCTAGGAAGCAAAGCTCAAACCTAAAAATGCTTGTTGGTTTTAGAAAGAAAAAAAAAAGGTCAAACCTATCCCAATTATAAATAATAAATAGGGAAAAGGTAATGAGACCGGAAAGGGCCGAGACCACACCGAGACCGTGCATGTGATGCACGGATCTCAAAATTTCAAAAACTGATTTAATAAAATTTTGAAATTCATGCATCACATGCATGGTCTTGGTGTGGTCTGAGTACCAAAGTCCTTATAAGTAAATAAAGTCAAACCCAAACCCAAACCCAAACCCAAACCCAAACCCAAAACCTCAACCCAAATCCAACAAAAAGGCTTGTTTGGCCGGGTTGTCGGTTGGGTCCGAAATTTTACCCCTACTTTTAGCCATATTGAATAGTTCAAAACATCCGAGTGCGAGGCTGTTTTCTTGGAAGCCAAGATAACAGGTGAAATACTTTACAATATTGCACAGGAGGACAATCCGCGTTGTTTCACTGCCACATGTCAATTTGCAATTGGGTGGTCAGTTTGGAAGAGGACCCTGTGGTCCGTTTTCCATTTTCCATCCTTCATTCTATCAAAGGCACACCGAAACAGAGTCCCCAGAATGGAAGGAGTCCTATAAGGGAAAGAGTTTCCAAATGGGATACATTCTTAGAAGATTTATACTTCTTAGAAGGGTGCTCTCATCAAGGATTGATTTCAGAGTCAATGGTTGTGTCCTTGAAATTTCATTCATCAAAGATGGAAAACTCTTCATGTCCAATAAAATCTCTTCTGTTGTTCCAAACTTGCAATAGTTTTTCAAGTTTTCATTTCGTATGTAAAGGTTCTTTTTACATGGTAGTCTTCTCGAAGATGGAAAATTCTACAAGTTCTGAAAAAGCTGTTTTTTCCCTGGAGCTCTGCTTTATGGGGAGCCCCCTTTTTACACTAAGGGGGGCAAATGTGTAATTATTGTAGAGCTCCGCTTCATGAGGCAGAGCTCCGCTTCATATTTAAAACTGTTCCTTGTTCTACCATGCAAAGAGATTTCAAGTTTTTGTTTAAAATTTAGAACTTCTTTTTACACACACACTCACTCACTCACACACACACACACACACACTCTCTCTCTCTCTCTCTCTCTCTCTCTCTCTCTCTCTCTCTCATGAACCTTTGGATGAGAGAGGAAGCCGTCGGGCTGATTTAAAATGATCCATGGTTCACGAGTGTTGGATTATATACTGTAACTAGAGGGAGGGACGTTGTCAACGGGCCAGGCTAGGGTCTTTCCAAGAGTCCTAGCTTGGCCCAGGCCAGACCGAGCTTGAACAACCCCAACCCAAGCCCAAGCCCAATCCCAAACCCTACCTCTAACTCGGACCAAGATAGGCTCATACAAATTCGGTTTTGATATCACATCTATTTCTACTCTTTTTTTTGAGTCAGTCTATAGGTACTCCCAAATATACTCCCAAATCTACTCCCTAATCCTAACCGTTTATAACCAACCACTAAAGGCCAAGATTTGAGTTGCGTTATTTTGTCTTTTCTAATGCCACATCAGCTCTAATCCTAACCGTTTAATAACCAGATAAACGGTTAGGATTTGGGAGTATATTTGGGAGTACACCTTGGGAGTATCCCTAGACTATTTCCTTTTTTTAATGTACTAGTAAAAATGCACGTGCGTTGCATGTAAAATATTTTAATGATTAATTTGTTTTAAATTTACAAAATAAATATATTCTTGTCATTAATGACTAAGAATTACATCAAATATATACTATGTAATATAAAAAAAAATATTTACAGTACAATATATTAAAAAATTGAATGCAAGTGAGTTTTCGGATCTTAGTTATATTGAAAAATAAAACCAAAAAAAAGAAATGTGGAACATAAAATCGGAGCCCCATGTGAAAGGCTGATCTTGGTTAGATTGAAAAATAAAACTAAAACTGCATGAAATGGGGAACGCAAAATCTAAGCTCCATGTGAAAGGTTGTTACTAGGACTTACTTACCTACCATTATACTAATATACTCATAATATGGTACTATGGTAAATCATTGGATAATACTATTTCTACGTACAATAGAAAATTAATGTATAAAACCAACTCCAACATATATATATATATATATATATATACCTCTCCCCATAAATATAGAACCTATACCAATATACATAGTTCTCAAATTTAATCTTAATCCCAATTAACAAAGTTAGTGCTATGTGCAAACAAACATCTCTATTGATAGTGGCTATGGGCAACATTTCAATGCATTCTTCAACCATCTTCTCGAATCTATGAATCACTTTCCCCTCCAAGTCCATAAAGGATAGGTGAAGAATTGTAATGATTAGAAATAGAGAAGAGGGTTTTGCATGCAGGTTTAATAGGTATGTGTGTGTAGGGCATTATTTTGCTAGGTTAATGGCCACACGCATGCACGCACGCACACACACATATGTGTGTGTACACGTACGTGCCACATACAATTATCTTTTCCCGCCATGTCTGAATAGATCTGTAAAGAACAAAGTCCTAGAAAGATTCACAAACCTCTTGAGGGGGAGTAATAACCATTTAAACAATTTAAAGCAATGATCTTGAATTGTCTCACCGATACTAAACATGGCAACGCTAGCTCGTCCCAGTTCTTCATCATATTATCTTCCAGGATCTTGTAACTATATATGTTGCACAAAGCTATCAAATTTGAAAATAGTTTTCAAAGGCCATCAAGAGTTTAGCTATAAAAATACTCGGAAAGCTTGGTATTTATTATAATAAGACACGTAATATATTTAACTTAACTTCTGTAAATGATTTATTAATTAGATAACTGATTTGCATCTAACAATTGTATCTAGCGTATCTTAATATATTAGATACGAAATTTTAGAAAAAGAATTGATCTATTTCGGAATTCCTTCATAAATTAAAGTATCAAAATATTTCGGTCCAATACATAAAATATTCTGAAAAATTAAAGAAGAATCGTGACATATCTTGAAGAGAGACACCTTAGTGAGAGACGTTTGTAATTATAAAGAAGCTTTTTAATTCTAATCAAACTATAATTTAATTTATAATGTTTTTATATAACACAACAATATTAAGGGTAATTATGTCCACCAATTTCTACTAAGATAGAGTATAGTGAGAAATATAGTTCCACTACATCTTCTCAATTTTCACATGGAACAAATTGCATGATTCTTAACTATTTTAACATTGATAAAACAATTAACTGAAAAATGCAAGGATCCATGATACCTCCCTTATGTTTATCAGAAAACAATTAACTGAAATTGCGAGGATATGGATATATGATAACTGTTTATAAGTTTCCCACATCAAAGCTTAAGATTCACCAACTTGGTAATGTTTCGCACAAAGCAACGCCTCACATTAGATCAGCTTTAGATTCACCAAATTGATAGTAGTGTGATCAAATAAATAAGGCTCAGGATCCTCTCGAGTTCAACTCGAGAGAATCTCTCGAGTTGGAACCCCCGGAGGTCGCCACGTGTCTCCTTTGACCCCCCTTAACCATGGGTAAGGTTCACCCACCCCTAGGGTTCACTCACCCATCCTTGGTTTTTTTTTTTTTTTTATTAATTATTATTTTTTAAATTAAAAAAATATTTTTAATATTAAAAAACTCTAAAAACAGTTTTTTTAATTTAAAAAATAATAATTAATAAAAAAAAAAACCAAAGATGGGTTAGTGAACCCTAGGGGTGGGTGAACCTTACCCATGGTTAAGGGGTGTCAAAGGAGACACGTGGCGACCTCTAGGGGTTCCAACTCGAGAGGATTCTCTCGAGTTGAACTCGAGAGAATCCTGTGCCAATAAATAAATGGGGAAACAAAATAAGTCCACATAACCATATTCTAATGGTTGATATGTAAATGTTGGCAGAGATAGTGATTTGATTCATAAGGTATGCAATCAAATAGGTTACCCCTTGAAATGCACTATGTGTCTCAATTCTGATTCTCAGAGCAAGTCGTCGGATGTTAAAGGGCTCAACATCATTGTCGCAGTCTATCAAGTTTTGGTTGCACGATACTCGCCTATCTCAGATCCTTTCTAGAGTCACTGTTCCATCGTCTATAGGCCTCCATTACTGTAAAGGCTTGTTCGACTATGCAGAACACGATATACAGATAACCATCCCTTTACTCAGATAGCCATCCCTTTACTGATATCCAGAGAATACCTCCAGCAACCGAGGTTGTGAAGTTTGAACTTCTCTGTCGTGAAGAGTGCATCAGACAGTTCAAGGACCTACATGGAGATTTAGAGGAACACATACGGGCTGGGGATTTGGATGAACACATGGAAGATAAGGCGTGCATTTTGAAAGAAAAAGATACGTATGTTTGAAATAGATCAAAGAAAATAGGAAGAAATGTTTTGTAATTTTTTTTTTGCAGTGGGTCCTACATATTAAAAAAAAATTAAAATTTTTCTAAGAATTATAAAGATACTATACTTCCATTAATATTTTTATTAGTACCTTAGGTTAAGAAGTTAATATTCTTAATTAAAAGTTATTTACGTCGAAGTAAAGTTTTGCATACTTCTTATACTTTTATTAGTAGATTGATATGTATATTGGGGGTTTTATACATCAGATTGGGCTAAGATGTATTGGGTCCCTCCTATCCAACCCGCCCAAGTTGCACCCCTAGGCCCTGGCCCTGTTAGGTTCTTACAAGAAAAATTGCCAAAAATAAAAAAGACTACATAGGTCGTCTCTATAACGCCTTGATTTTAATATGCGCGTGGTCACCCCTTCTAACTCTAGTTAACCTTATTCAACTTAAAGTTAATATTTTTCTATTTTTCTATTTCTTTAATATGCTCGTGGTCACCCCTTCTAACTATAGTTAACCTTATTCAACTTAAAGTTAATATTTTTCTACTTCTTAAAACTATAGTTAACCTTATTCCCTTGTATTTGCCTTCAGTCATTGCCTTGTGGTATGATTGAGTTTACCAAAAAAATTCTTAACCACAATTGGTGAGTATTAACAGGACACATGGTGGCCGGTTGTAGATGCGTGTATGACGTGTTTCTTTTATCACTCACCCTTATGTATGACTTAGGTTTTTTTTATATATATAATAAAAAGGTAAGGGATTAAAAATTGTTGATAGTACCTAGTAACCTATTATCGAGAGTTGGGCTGTCTGATTGAAAATCCAACGATTGCCAAGGTGCCCATGTACTATTAAATGGCGGGCCTAGATTATGCTTGACCCGTTGGATTTCCAATTAAACAGCCCAGATAGTAGGCACTATCAAGAGTTTGAAATCACTTCCCTTTAGAAAAATAACTTTTAATAAAATATTTATCTTAGAATGGTTAAACCTAACCGTAGTTAAAGGGGGTGAAAGGACATGTGGCCCCCTGTAGAAAAAACCAAGAAAAATTGGGTGTATAGACGTGTTTAATTATTAAAATTTTATTTTAATAATTATTATTATCTTAAAAAAGAAAATGAAATAACAGTTAGTTCTACCTGTCAAAAGCCAGAAAAATAGTCTTGGACTTCCACACATCATCCAACATGTGGCCATAAAAAATGGAGATGTCATTTCATTTTCTCCCAATGTTTTTTACTTCTTCCCACTTGATATCGGTCTCGGATTGTCTCTGCCAGAAAACCGTCTCGGGCAACCATAGAATATGCGACAGTTGGCCAAAATAATGGGAGAAATCATTTCATTTTCTCCCCCATGGTTTTGACTTCTCCATAATTGATGTCTCTCCCCCTTTTTCTCACGTACTTATCATCACATGTTTCATTATGTGTGGAAAAGTCAAAATCATGGGCCCCATGATTTTAACTTTCCCACCACATGTCCCATGCTCTATGGTTGCCTGAAACAAGCCCTTTCTGGTTTCGCGACAATCCGAGGCTCTTGATATCTCCCTTTTATCACCCTCCATATCCTCTACGGTGATAACCGGATTTGGCAAATCCGGTTATCCCCCCTAGAGGTCGCCACATGTCTCCTTTGACACCCCTTAATCGTGGGTAAGTTTCACCCACCTATTTTTGGTTTTTTTAAAAATTATTATTTCCTTTTTTAAAATAAAATTTTTTTTTAATATTAAAAAACTCTAAAAAAAAAATTTTAATTTTAAAAAAAGAATTAATATTAAAAAAAAAAAACCAAAAATAGGTGGGTGAACCTTACCCATGATTAAGGGCTGTCAAAGGAGACACGTGGTGACCTCTAGGGGTGATAACTGGATTTGCCAAATCCTGTTATCACCGCCTAGATGATTTGGCTCCTTTATCACCACATGTCTGATGGCTGGAGCCCAATAACATCTTTCTGGCATCTGTAATAGACAATCCGTCAATCCGATGCCTCCTCCCCCCGGGGGCAGCACATCTACGAACCTTGCACGTCGTATGAAAAGTTTTCCATGCGTCATGCAAACCGAATCAAGGGATTGTGAGGCTCGCTAGCACCCGGTCTGTATCGAACTTCAATGTGCTTTACCGGTAGCGATTGAGGCTGACTTAATTACTAAACGATTAAAATGAGTTTATGTGGCATTAAAAAAAATCAAATAAGCCAAGTTAAATCCTAGTCGTTAGTGATTAGTTATAACCGGTTCAGATTAGGGGTCTCCGTTAAATTTACCGTGAAAGATTTCGAGAAAATACTGTTTAAGTGCATACGTTAATTAATAATCGCCGCCTGCTGCGTTAGACTTAAAATGTGGCCTCACGAACGGTTTTTTCTCAACTGTTTAGCGAGCGTGGCGGCCCTACGGAACGGTTTTTTCTTAACTGCTCCACATGCGCCGTTTAACTTAAAAGGCGGCTCACGAACGGTTTCTTCGATTGACAAAGCAACATCACGTGCTCAAGCAACAATAGCAACGGGTTTTATAGGCAGCGATTAGCCCACGGTACATTTGTCTTGTAGTCAAATGTTGTGTTCATCTATCCTTTTTAACACTTCTTTAATTTTGATTAAGTTAAAAAAAATTAAAATAGATTTCTTTTTAATAATCAAGATTAGATTACTTAACTTTAAAAGTGAGTGAATCTTAACCACAGTTGATGATCATTGAAAAATAGATATAGATCAATGAGGAAGTCATATGTGCAGCGGTAAGTTAAGCATTTTCCCTAATTTAATGACAAACATATTCTAGTAGCGCAAATACTATTGGGCCATAACCCGGTTAGCTGTGTTACTATTTTACTTTCTTTTATGATAATATAGGGTGTCCTCAACTTGTTTAGGTTGGATTAATTTCAGAATATGGGCGGGCTCGAACTCGAAATTGATCAGTGGATTAGAAAATTTAGCATTTCAAGTTGAACCAGATAGTAGACATATCAAACTTGCACTACAATTTATGAGAATGATCCCAACCATAATTTTAGTTTTATATAGTTTTCCAACATATGTAAATAAGAGAATGTAATATTTTGTCCGGACAAAAACAGGCTTTCTTTACTATTATAAGAGAATGACAGTTAAAGAACCTTGATTCTATTTTATTATAATTACAAATTAAATTATCCTTGCGTTTATCTTCTATGGTATTATAACGGGAATGATAAAATTATCCTCCCTTTTATATTTTCTCTATCTCTATTATTATAATGTTTATAGGACACTCATAACTGTTAATTAAACAAAATTGTTCTTACAATTATAACTTTACTATTATAACGAAAGTGGCTATTATAATGAAGATTCTAACATTAAAAACGTACATTAAATATTTCAAAATAACAAAATTATTCTAACTCAAAATGTTTTTTATACAGATTTATAGGTAATTTTATCTTCTTACAAAACCCTCTATCCACTATACACTTCTTCCATACTTTTCCAGGTCTCTCTCCATCTTATACATTGTTGTTTTTAATTAACAGTATTTGAATTAAATAATCCTGTATTCAATCTTTATTAAGTGAAATAGAACAATACTATTCAGTGTACAGAATATGAATTTGATTGAATATATATTCTGTTCATATAACAATAAATAGAAACTACAGAATAGAATGAACTCACTGATTTAGAAACTGAGAATCAACAGATCAAGTCGAGTAGTAACTCTTTCCTTAAGACAGATTTCGTCCCTCACACTGGTGCTTTTGATATACGGACGTCTGCCTCCCAGGATAAATTGATCTTTACACAAACAGAAGAAGCACAGCAATCTGTTTGTCCAACGAACCAGAAACTATGCTATCTCTCTCTCTCTTGGATTAACAGAGACTTATAAATATGCAGAAGGAATGCAGAGACTTGGGAGTAGAAGAAGGAATTTCGTTCTTAAGAATATGCACCAGAAAAGCCTTAAATAGTAGGCAATGGAGACTGTCCAGAATAGTCATGTCTCTTGGGTTTCAAATTTAAATCCAACAGACATGACTGTTGGATTAAAAGAGCTGTTGGAATAACTATATAAGTTGAAACGGGCTCTGGCCCAGCAAAACAAAAAATAAATATAGGGGCCAGGCTTTAGGCCCACTAGAACCAAAGCAAGCCAAGCCAGCCAGCCAGCCGGCCGGACCGGACTCGGACACGGGTCGGGTCGGGGCGGGGCGGCGGCGCGCGCGTGTGTGTTGGTTCCACCTTGGAGCAAGTGCTCACTCCTTCGCAAAATTTGGGTGCCCCAAGGGCCCACCCTTTACTCCAAGGTAATGGTATTTAAACCACACTATAGTTTCAATAGTTTTCCAATGTGGGACTATTAAACTACACCATTCTTCAACTTATAATTTATGTTCAAGTGGCCCACTTTGAGATGAATTTCTCATTCACCACTTCACTGTTTTGGACAAGTGAATACACTACGTTGATCTCCTCATGGAGGAGAACATGAATCCACTTGGACCCGCCTCATAACCTTTGTGGGTCCCACTTTTATTTTGGGTCAAACAGAAAAGCCTTAAATAGTAGGCAATGGAGACTGTCCAGAATAGTCATGTCTCTTGGGTTTCAAATTTAAATCCAACAGACATGACTGTTGGATTAAAAGAGCTGTTGGAATAACTATATAAGTTGAAACGGGCTCTGGCCCAGCAAAACAAAAAATAAATATAGGGGCCAGGCTTTAGGCCCACTAGAACCAAAGCAACGGACCGGACTCGGACACGGGTCGGGTCGGGGCGGGGCGGCGGCGCGCGCGTGTGTGTTGGTTCCACCTTGGAGCAAGTGCTCACTCCTTCGCAAAATTTGGGTGCCCCAAGGGCCCACCCTTTACTCCAAGGTAATGGTATTTAAACCACACTATAGTTTCAATAGTTTTCCAATGTGGGACTATTAAACTACACCATTCTTCAACTTATAATTTATGTTCAAGTGGCCCACTTTGAGATGAATTTCTCATTCACCACTTCACTGTTTTGGACAAGTGAATACACTACGTTGATCTCCTCATGGAGGAGAACATGAATCCACTTGGACCCGCCTCATAACCTTTGTGGGTCCCACTTTTATTTTGGGTCAAACAGAAAAGCCTTAAATAGTAGGCAATGGAGACTGTCCAGAATAGTCATGTCTCTTGGGTTTCAAATTTAAATCCAACAGACATGACTGTTGGATTAAAAGAGCTGTTGGAATAACTATATAAGTTGAAACGGGCTCTGGCCCAGCAAAACAAAAAATAAATATAGGGGCCAGGCTTTAGGCCCACTAGAACCAAAGCAAGCCAAGCCAAGCCAGCCAGACCGGACCGGGTCGGGGCGGGGCGGCGGCGCGCGCGTGTGTGTTGGTTCCACCTTGGAGCAAGTGCTCACTCCTTCGCAAAATTTGGGTGCCCCAAGGGCCCACCCTTTACTCCAAGGTAATGGTATTTAAACCACACTATAGTTTCAATAGTTTTCC
Organism: Tetracentron sinense; assembly: GCA_015143295.1. NCBI lineage: Eukaryota > Viridiplantae > Streptophyta > Magnoliopsida > Trochodendrales > Trochodendraceae > Tetracentron > Tetracentron sinense. Next base: position 15,746,420 of record CM026551.1, read on the forward strand.
AATGTGGGACTATTAAACTACACCATTCTTCAACTTATAATTTATGTTCAAGTGGCCCACTTTGAGATGAATTTCTCATTCACCACTTCACTGTTTTGGACAAGTGAATACACTACGTTGATCTCCTCATGGAGGAGAACATGAATCCACTTGGACCCGCCTCATAACCTTTGTGGGTCCCACTTTTATTTTGGGTCAAAGTTTGTAAAAAACTGTTTTCCCAGATTTTCCAAAACAGAATTTTTCCAACATGTGAATCACGTGCGTCTTACTAGGACTCATCTTCTCACTCTCTCCCCCTTATCTCTCTATGTGCAGCCCACTAGTTATTATAATCATAATAAATAATGGCATAATACACACTAGTGTTGGATTGGATTGTATTATGGTGGGGTAAGAATACCCACAACCTCGACCTAGCTCATTGTAAACGAGTTTTTTTTTTATTTTTTGTTCATACGCTATATACGAGTTTTTTTTTTTCTTTTGGTTCAAACGCTATAAACGAGTTAAGTAAACCAAACACAAACCCAAACCTAAACCCAACTCAATAATAGATCCCTCAACCCACATATATAAGTACATTAGTTATATGTTAAATTATAATAATATTTGAATTTAATTAATATTATAAAATATATTTATTTAAAAAATTTATGGTATGTATATATATAAGGAAGGTAGTATATGTATGATGCATAAGCAACCTTTTTATGCATCATGTAGTTAAATGACATGTGGCATTCCAATGGCCTACCAAAAATTTAGTGAATGGGGTTCTCCTTCACTAACACATGTCAAAAAATAATCAAATTAGAGAGTCTAGGTTGTCTGATCGGACAGTGAAAACTATAAACTAAGTTGGGTCGTATTAACCTAGAGGTCTAGGGTTAACAACAGACATTTTTTATGTCCGATTAAACAGCTTATATATCTTTAATAGGGCTAATTTTTTTGTCACGTCTTTGAGAATGGGGGTTACGCATAATGTGCCCTCCTAAAAACTTAACATGGCAGGTTGTTTTCGATTCTTACTGTTGGTTGTTAATGTGGATTTCTTGGGAGACGTGACAAAAAATCAGCCTGATCAAACGATTCTAAACAATCCAATTGAATGTCAAAAAATTAGAGTTCCTATATCATAAGATTAATGCTGACCAATTCAGTTGAATCAGATTATCTAAGAATACCTAAATCGCATTATTATTTTGCCATGTGTTTCCAAAGGAATCCACCTTGACATTCAACGATTAATTTTTTTAAGAAACATGTTATGTGAGAAGGTTTTAGAGGGGGCGCTCATTGGAGGCTCTAATGACTATCCATTGGAACTCTTCTCTCTCTCTCTCTCTCTCTCTATATATATATATATATATATATATATATATTATAGCATTTTAGTAAGTCATGCTCATTAAAGCTTTTAATGAGTGGCTCCTAATAACACAATAGATTATTTTAGAATCCGACTTTTGGATGTCAAGATGAGCCTTCCAAGAGACGTGTGGCAAAAAATTAGCTCGATCGAACATTATATACTATCCGATCGATGATAAGAAAATCAGTCATTTCTATAGCCTAATTAGAGTCTAGTAAACCATAGGGGATTAATACGGTCAAACTATGGTCTAATCATTTAGACTTTGTTTGTTTGTAAGGAAAATGTTGTGGAAAAGAAAATTTTTTTGAAAAACAATTTCTCATTTTTAAAAGAAAATTTCTCTCAAACACAAAGTAAATTAAACTAGAGAATTATTTGCAATAAAAAAACTTATCTTTACTATTATAATGCGAGAGCCTTGCGTAGATGAATTTTTTGAAATTCCCAAATTACCCTTATATAAAAACAAAACATTGATTTAATGTTTTATTTTAATTCCCAAACTACCCCTTGCTCATCTATCTATTTAGAATCATAGCCAATCGTGATTGAACTCGAGGAGAGTTCAATCGCACCCGCAGGTTAACATGTGTCCCTTTTAACTCCTATTAACTATGGTTAACTCCTTCCCCTCGCGCTCACATGCATCGCACGTGCCACTAACGAGTTCAATCGCACTCACGGGTTAACACCCTTTTAACTCCTATTCACTGTGGTTAACTCCTTCCCCTCACTCTCACGTGCATCGCACGTGCCACCCGCTAGTTTCCATAATGCCAAACACAAAAATTAAATTTTCTTCAAAGAAATAATTTTGTACACCTATTTACCTCCAAATAAATGGGATGGGATTTGATCTGGCGATAGCCAAACCAAAACCATCCGATGATGGTTCTGGTCCGACATGTGACGATAAAAAGGGGAGAGCCCCCCCCCCCTTTTTTGACTTCTCTCCGTTTGATATCTTCCCCCCTTTTTATGACCACATGTCCCACATCAACCCCATCACCGGATGGTTTTGATCTAGCTATTGCCAGATCAAATCTCATTCCCAAATAAACATAGCCTTAAGAGGAAAAAAAATATGACAGTTTTATAAGGACTTTGCTACTTAGACCCTCTTAGGGCCGAGACCATGCTCTAAGAGCACATGGTTTCAGGTGGGACCCATTTAACATGGTGGGCTCCACCTGAAATCACGTGCTCTTAAAGCACTTTCTCGATGGTCTCGGCCCTAACAGGATCTCAGAAGCTTTATCCGTTTTGTAATTATCAAGGGTAGGGCTTTTGAGACAGTGGAAGGCTGAGACCGTGCATCCATGCATGGGATTTCAGGTGGGGCCTATCATGTGACCGTGGACCCCACCTGAAATCCCGTGCATGGATGCACGGTCTCAGTGGTCTCGGCCCTTTTGCAGTCTCGGTAGCAAAGTCCAATTATCAAGAAAGGAATGGGGGTACAATTTAGCAAAATTTATTTATCAATAATTACAACGCTGCCATTGACTGGTGCAACAACCCAAGTTTCACTCAGTGGAGCAGAGAGAAGGTTAGTAGCCGCCATCCAAAAGGGAATTGTAAGCATCTTAGTGAATTAACAAGAGAGGGGAAACCACGTGGCATCCTGGTTCCTCGGAGGTCGTCAACCGTTTCGAACCTCATCTCCTCCGATTCATCTACCAAAAGTAACTCCCACGTCCCCACCTCTCTCTCTCTCTCTCTCTCTCTCTGGAAGATCAGGAGTCGGTTTATATAGTTTTGTAAGGTTTGTGTTGTTGTTGGGTCCATTTTGATCATTCAAACAGATAAACGACAGAGGATTTTCTTTGACAGTATCTACTCAGGTATCTCTCCCTTTCTCTCTCTCTCTCTCTCTCTCTCTCTTAAAGGGTCTCTTTGCCTTTTAATTTCATAGCTAGATACTCTCTCTCTCTCTCTCTCTCTCTCTCTCTAATAGATTTCCTCACTCCCTTGCTTTGTTAAATTCATGGCAACTTGGCACTCAAATTCATGCTTCCTTTTAGTTCCTTTCTCTGCTTCAAATGGTTTTTTCTACAGAATACTAGTGAAGCATAGATTCATCGACTTAAACTTGAAAATGGGTTATAAGAGAGGTTTTTTTTTTAGTTTACTTTTTCTACTAATGTTGAAGATTGTAGCAAATAATCTGAAAATGGTAGCCAGCTTAGTTGGTAATGTCAACTGTTGGGAAATTTCTCTGCTCTATTTTTCTTATAATCATGTTGCAGGCATAAAAAAGGTGAATTCATGGTCATAATCCAACATTAATTTTCTACTAAATCACAATTTTTTTCCCCAATTTATAATTTGGCCATTCTATTTGATTTGTGTCTACCATTTCTTCTTCAGATTCCAGACTCCATGGCAATGAGTTTTTGCTCCAACTGGGGGACACTTCAGCATTTAAACCCAGAAATGATTAGCTTTCAACAGAGAGAAGCAGAGCTAGCAAGAGAGCTTCTTGGCCTCCATGACAATATTACTCCTCAAAACAACTTCATTGATCCCTTCTTAGAGCCTGACGATTTCTTATACTCAGAAAATTATACACATCTTCTACCCTACTTCTCTTCTCCAGATGATCCTCTAGTCTCCCTCTCATCCGAGATCTTTCCATCTGTTGATGATTTCGAGTGCTACCAATACCCAAAACGCCAGAAGAGCTATGGAGATCTATATTACTCAGATTTTGTACCCAGTTGCTTTGATGGGTATGTTCCAAATTCCTGTCAAGTTCCCGAGTTCTTTCCGGCCGAAGTCTTACTTCCATGGACGACAGAGCTTAAACTTCCGGCGGTCTATTCGGGCGGCGATGTCGAGAGTGTGAGGAAACCTGGTAATGGATGTTTGTCAGTGCAAAGCATTGCTGCTAGGCAGAGGAGGAGGAAGATCACTGAGAAGACTCAAGAGCTTGGGAAGCTTATTCCTGGTGGGAATAAGATGAACACAGCTGAGATGTTCCAGGCTGCTTTCAAATATGTCAAGTATTTGCAGGCCCAAGTTGGAATTCTTGAATTAATGGGGTCAATTCAGGTCAATTTAATCTCTTGCTAGTTTTTTTTTATTATTATCATTATTATAGTAAAATTATGAGTTTTTTGTTATAACATGAACCATGTGTTGGTGTGTTGAGTGCAGGAAAGCAAGGAAGCACTCCATGTAGAAGAACTCCAAGTTCTTCTTGCATCTACACCAATTCAAGAGAAGCTGTACTCAGAGGAGAAGTGCTTGGTTCCAAAAGAATTTGTTGAAACCCTAGGAAGAGATCATGAGATCCAATCACACCCTTTGATTTCTAAAGACCTCAGTCGGTTTATCCAATAGGAGGATTGACAGGGAATGCAATGCAGGCCAAACCATGAGAGGTTTTTGTTGTTTCTTTTGTTTTAACTTTTTTTTTTTTTTGCTTCAATGTATGTTCATGATCTCCTAAATCAAGGTAAGTTATAGTTACTGCCAGTGTCACTGCTTATTTGTCAATATCCCCTTGTTACCATTGAGTGAACTTCACAAACAAAAAAGGGATCAATAAGATTCTGACACTTAGGGTTGGTGCAGTTGGCTAGCTTCTCGGGTTTGCTACATGTGGTTCTGTGTTTAATTCCCACTCCTCGACTTATCCTGGTGTCATAGGGAATTTCTGAGTGAGTCGGTGCAGAAACCTGAAGAGACTAGTCCTTGCCTCGAAGGGTCTGGGATACCCTCCATTAGCCAAAAAAAAAAAAAACATATACTGACACTTTCCTTCAGATATGTACAATTTTCAAATACCTCACATCTATTTTTGTTATGTAAAAAATTTGTATTCCCAGTATGCTAGCATCTCTGTTCCTTGTAAGCACAGCTGATTGAGGTCAATCCTCTGTTAAAAGACCTTTAGATTCGTTTCATATTTAAATTCTAAAGAAAAGGGGTGAGATTAGTACATGGATCCACTGTTTTTAACCGATTGTTAGTAAATCATATATTGCATTATTTCAATTGTAATAAGTACCTTTGGTCTTGGGTAGTGTAGGCACTCCATTTTGCTATGATTCTTCTTTAAGTCTTCAAGTCGAGACCCACCCAAAAAACGCAAAATCCGCTTAGTCGGCTGGGTGATATTGTCCCCCTATTAGTGCCACATCAATTGGGTACTAGACTTTGCATGGGTGTATAATGATCCAACAGTCCTCCATTAATCTGGCCCTTTCGGAGTGATTGAGTAGGTTTACTCTTATGACACATTGGCAATAACCTTAGGTCTGAATGTGTGTGTTTAGGTGTTACTTACCTCCTTTACCAAAAAAAAAAATGGAGACCCACCCGATTAGGAACAACTTTTGGAGCCTCCATTACTATTTAAAAAATCTTTAGATACCTTATGTAGCATTTTTAGAACCTCTAAATATTCAATCAAGACGAAGTAGGGATCTTATGGTTATTTTAGTACTTTAAGGTAGGACCCGAGCCTACAAAACACATCTACAAACCTTTTGTAAACTCTAATAACAACATTGCATAGACTTTAATTGTCCCAATGGCTGTGTAGTACACCACACCTTGATCCGGGTATATCTACTCGTTTCACTAACCTAGAACAGATAACTCCCCAACTGTATATCTTGACAAAAAAAAATAGTGGCGTTTTTAATTTTATAAAATTGTGGACAAGATTAGAATTCTGCCCATTCCCTTTGTAGTTTGTACCTTTTTTTTTTCTGTTTTTTTTTTTGGTACGAGATATACGTTTAGCCCGGCCGAATACAGCCCTACTTTGTACCTTACTACAGCCAATGAACAGTACTAATTCTTGTGACGGTGATTTAACTACCTCCACCCACATTTGTGCTTTAATAGTAAACTATAACCTTATCACTCCATCACAATCACAAGTATCAAAGCTAGGTAAGGAACTAAAAAACCTCTATCAAAGGTACGCATTCCTAGCTTTGGCAAGCTTAATAAAGTTAAAATTTGAATCAATTCTTTTATTTATTTTTTCAAGTTTTTGTATGCAAAAATATGATGATTTCAATGTTGTTGACTTGCCCAACCATAGACAAAGAGGGCCAACTATAAACACTTCATTTTTGCACCCCTATTTCTCTTCCTCTCTCTTCTTCAAGGATCCAAGGGACCCAAACCCAGAAGCCTATGTTCGAACTCAAAGTCCAATTCAAACCCAAAATGCCTAAAGTTGGTGGATGTTAAAAAGGGGAAATGGACCAATGAGGACGGGCATTACAATGCGTGGTCCGCCAAACATATCCCTTATTAAAGATCAGATTAGTCTATAGTTTGTTTGTAGGTGTTAACATAATAAGGATAATACCTTATTCTAAAAATAATAATAATGACATTACCTTACCTAAAAGAAGAGGAGACCTTAACTAAGGCCCATTTGACATCAATTCTCGTAATTCTATAATTCTGAAAATAATCAATTATTGATTACCAAAAAAAAAAATCAATTATTAAATCCTTAAAGTCTAAGAATAATTTTTTTTGGAGAATAGAAACAATCGTGATAGATAGGAAAAATAAAATGAGAATCATTGTAAACCATTAAAAATGGGGTTTGGATTGGAATTTTTTTTTTTTCTTTTTAAATAACGACGACAACTTAACTATGACACGTTTGGCATCAATTCTCGTAATTCTATTATTCTGAGAACGATTTAATTATCAAATCCCTAAAGTGTAAGAATAATTTTTTTGAAGAATAGAAGCAACAATGAGAAGGAAAGTGGACTTGACATCATCATAAAGTGGCGGACTGGTAAGGAATGTGGAGTTCCTCCTTGGGTTGCTTTGGGTTTGATTTTTCAACCTTTCGGGGTTCAGGTGGTAAATCGCAGCTGTTATTACAATCCAACCCAACCTATAGACCCCCCTAAGTATAAAGCAACTGTGACTAAGGTTTGAAATGGCGTTTATATGGTAATTTTGGTCCGCCAATCTGAATCCAAATTTTGAGAATTTCGGATTTTTTTAGTGAAAATTAGGAAGTTTTTTTTTTAATTCTTTAATTTTTGTAAAATTTTGATAAATATATTTTGAAATATTTCATAATATAATCATATATTAAAACTAATTTTAAAAGTATTTAAAATAAAATTCCAAAACTTTGACCAAAATTCTAAAATGTCCAAATTCCGAAATTTCACCCGAAATTTTGAAATTTCGGCCTAAGTGAATCCGAAATATTACTCGTTTCGGTGTCAGATGGTAGGAACAAAACCGAAATTTTGTGAAATTTCAATTACCAATCATACCCAACCAGTTACCATATATACAGGAAAGGGTTATAATTGGTGACACTCACTCGAGTTTCAAGTGAGCGTCCATTCTAGAGAAATGACATGTGGCATGCGTTTTGAAAATCCAATTGTTGTATGATGTTAAGATGGGTTCATTGGGAGACATGTGGCAAAAAATTAGCTCAATCGATGCATTTTTTAGACCATCTAATTAGACCCTAGTTGGTCCGCATTAGCCTCTTAGGATTCATTTAGAAATCCCTTATTTTCCAAATGAGATGGTCTAAAAACGTCCAATCATTCTGATTTTTAGTCATGTGTCTCACAAGAGATCCACTTTGACATCCAATGGTTGGGTTCAAAAACAATATGCACGGGTCGAAATATTAGTGTGGGGGGGGGGGGGGGGTCAAGTGAGCATCGCCCATTAACTAAGATCAGGGCTTTCATCCAAAAACCAACACGCCGGGTTGGTTTTAGGCTGGAGTAGAAGATGCCTGAGAGTAAGGATAGCACGCCTCATATATAGAGAACTCTTATGCCACCCCCCAACCGTTAAACTTTTCAGAATTTGAATTGTATCGATAATAATAACTTCTCCATGGATTCTGCAACTTTTATTTTCTTCTGCTCGCTAATTTCAATCTGGGTTTCTCAAATCCTCCCTGCATCGGTCATAGAAGATCTCAATAACCTACATCCCCCACCAGATTTCAACACAACAATCTCAAACAACTGTTTCAAAACCCCATCTCAAAGGTACTGTAATTCATCACCCATAGATCTCCCTGACATATTTAAATCCACAATTGTTGCTTCCCATCTCTGCAATGAATCAAAGAACTCTAATTGCATCGATTCTTTTTTAAAGATCGATCTTCGTAACCGCTCGAAGATTGCTAGACTTTACTTATCTTTCACCTTCTTTTGGAAGTACTGCCCCTTAACCATCCTCACTATCGATCTCTCCAACAATTCTATCGAGGGCGCTTTCCCTTCTGACATCCTCCATTGTTCCCAAATCGAAGCTCTTGATCTAAGCCATAACAACCTCATCGGGGATATCCCGTTACAAGGTTTCTCTCCTCTGACCAACCTCACACTTCTAAACCTCTCTTACAACCATTTCTCCGAAAGTAAAATCTCAGACAAACATTTCTTCGAACGGTTTAATTCTTCAAGTTTCCTTCACTCTGGTCTCCTCCCCAACCACCAGAAATTCCAGATCAAGGCGGTAATCTTATTAATTGGTTTTCCAGTATTTGTTCTTCTGATAGTGGGTTTTTTAGGATGGCTTTGTTTCCGCCGGACAGATTTTTTACCGTCGTTGTTCCTAGGAGAGCATAAATTTACACAGGACAATGCTAAAGGCAGCAACAGATGGTTTCTCAGAAGGGAATTTGGTGGGCAAGAGTGAGGGAGTCGATATCTATAGAGGACTGATGAGAGAGGGAACTGATGTGCGGATCGAGGTATATACAGAGAAGATTTCAGGTGAAGTCCACAAGAAATTTGTGGAAGAATGTAGGATTCTTGTTCAGATGAACCACAAGAACTTGGTGCGAGTGTTGGGATGGTGTAATAATAGAAGAACAAGGGCCATTGTAACAGAATGGACAGATGGAATGAACATTGAGACATGGCTATCATCAGAATCCCCACCATGGAAGCACAGGTTGAAAATCTTGATGGGAGTTTTAGAAGGGATGTGCTATCTGCAGGAGCAATGGGCTCAAGTTGGCTATGATCTCAGGACATGTAGCGTGTTGTTGTCTCGGGATCTAGAGCCATTGATTTCAAGGTTTAGGATTGGAGATCGCAACAGTAGCACAAAGAGTAAGCTGATTTTAATCTTTGTTTTGGTTTCTACTCCAATTGCTTTATCATCATCCTACATAAGAAGATAACCTTGATCATGAAACTTTTCTTTATTTTTGATATTAGAGCCATTAAGGGCTTTGTTTGATAATTAATGCAAAATTGCTTAGCCCTTTTTCAAACAATTAGCACACTAACGAAGTTGAGAAAAAAATTAATTAATTTTCCCTTCTGGGGAGCAAGACTACAAGTGGCAACATTATCTTTATTACCAAACAACATCAGCTAAACATCCAAACAGAATAGATTTTATAATCATCTGATTTGATCAACTTTTGCACTGAGGAAATACCCTTTGAGGGATCTATCAAATGGTAATGCGGGTATATTCTAAATCTCTTTTCTGTTCTGAGGATATTCCATTTTTCTTGGTTTTCCAGATGTTTACAGGTTTGGATTGTTTCTATTGGAGTTGGTAGCAAACAGGAGGCCTCAAGAAGAGTTCGAGAAGGGTGAGATGGGTTTTCTTGAGTGGATAAAGATGCATTATCCTAGAAATGTTGAGAAGGTGATGGACGATAGAATGAAGAAGAAGGGAATTGCATTTGAGCAAGCGACACAAGGAATAGGCCTAGCATTGATGTGCACCGATCTCTCAAGTGGTAGCCAGCCAAGTTTGTTTCAGATATCTGACATGATAACCAGAATCTATGAGTCTTCTCTGGTTTCGGCATCTCCCATCCATAAGAGATCGCATGGGAAAGGAGGTGAAGGACACTGACGCTTCCATTCAAGATGGACTTTGATTATACAGAAACTTCTGCAAATTCATATCAGAAAATGATAGATCAACTAAAAATCGTCCATGCATCAAGCAAAGGAATGGTCTAGAGTACTGTATGGTTCATGTTGGAATATCTTGACAGGTGAGGGTGCATCAGTCATTGTAAACACAAATGTTCTGTTTGTTATTTCACATCAAAGATTGGAATTCACTGAGTAAACTATTTCCCAGTTACTCAAAATTTCTCATTAATCAAGTAAGAAATCATGTCATATAACAGCTATTAGATGGATCAAGTTTTATCTATACAGCTGCTAAGAGTATATCATCATTTCCTCCTAAATGAAGAAGCTAGACTGTTGGCAAAAGCTTCTTTTTGATGGAAGCTTTCATGGAGACACTGGGTAAACCAGAGAATTCAAAGTGAGGAAAATTAGCTACGTATTTTCTGGTCCTACTAGAGCTTCTGATTCCAATAGGCCCAAGATTGGGAGGTTGTTGCAAGGCCTTTCAACTTTCAAAGAAACTTGGAGACCATAGAAGACAATTTGACCAATCCTAAATGAAAAGGATAGAAGCTATAGAGGTTGGCAAGCATTGTGGATAACACTTTCAAGTTATGCGGTAGCATCTCGGAGTTTTTAGTCATAAGCTAGCGATTCTGACCATCTTGCTGACGTTTCAAGCTAATTTGAGGTGTAAATAGTGGTTAATTGCATTTCCAGAACACTATTCCCTAAAATATAAATGTACTCTTTTTCAATTTTTGGGTGGTCAAGTGTTAATTAGTACAACTAATAAAACTTATTGACATTTACCAAGAAAAACATTATACAACTTTTGGAATTTTCTCAGCTGGCGGAGTATATAACCATAATATCCATTAAAAATCCCATATATGTAACTGATGCTTCTAGAAAGTTCATTTACATCAATGAAAGAAACGATAAGTTTCAGACTAAAAACATGTAAACATTTCTGTGGAAGAATTACAAGATGGTTACTAAATAAAATTGGGACGAGGGGATGGGAAAAATGAGGAAGAAGACAGCTCACAAGATTCCAGAAGCCATGAAATTTGCAGCAAGATGCAAATCAATGATCTTTCATGTTCGGGTCAGGAACATGAAATCTCCATTAGAAGTTTTTCTGACCGGAAAAGTGCGGTTACTTCTGTTAAGAGTCCTAGATAGAAGATTCATCATTGGATGATGACACATTTATTGGAGTGCAGCCTTGGTTTGCTCCCATGAATTCTCTTTGGCATATCACTTATTAATGCGTACATCTTCACTGCAAATAATTCCTCAGGAAATCCCTTCTGATCCTGATATAAAGCAAAGGCACTCTTAAAAGAAGAAAAAGAAAGGAGATGAAGAAGAAAATAAAATAGCACAGAAAAGTGGCAGAGTTATTCTTGGTCCTCTCCAACAAAGAGGCTCTAATGCTCTGATTGACAGGCTGTGGGTCTTAGAAGGTGAGACCCCTACTTGAGGGAAGGACTTGCTTAACACAGTTAGATCAGATGGGCATCAAGGAAGGAGCAGCCAATGAGGTTGATCCTCATCAATCTCAGATATGCTGGGCATTCTGTGCATCTCCCATGCTTATTGTAGGCTTATTTTGTGTGAGAAAAGATGCTCCTTTGTGGATTCAATCTTTATACTTCTCTTCGCGTTCTTCTTAATCAAAATACTAATCAACAAAATAAAATAAAGAAACAATTTCGCAGATCAACTTAGGAAACTGGGTCCAATGGCCAATAAGTAAAAATTGGAGCATACCTTTGATTTGTAGAGATACAGCCCACACAGTTTGAAGAGCTCCTTAAAGTATAAATCAGACCGGGTAATACTTCGATCCTCCTTGTCCAACACAAATCCTGTAGGCATGCATCTTTTAGCTCAAACGTATTCAGCTTCCCTTGTATTAATATATCATTATTCTTTTCATTTTCATAATGTTTACAGAGCGTGATTAAGCCAGCATCAAAATTGGTTCAACGCCGGTATACTGCAGAGTGCAGACATTATGACTGTTACCATGGATCACCATGGACTTTCTGAGTCCAACTTCAGTTCTTCCAAAATGAAACTGAATCAAATCCACCAGCCTACACAAATATGTTTTAATGCACCACAAGATAACTGACTACAAATTGTTTTGTAGATATACTGTGAAAAGTGGCAAGATCTCTACCAAGAATAGTAATGAATTTCTATTAATTTTTGGAAGAAAGAGCTGTACGTCGAAAGAGGGGGCTGTTTTTTCAGAACCACAGCAGGAAAAGAAAGTGGCTACTTGTGGGCGCGAAAGGGTTTAAGTCAACAATCTGAAAAGTTTTCTAAACCAAATAAGTCAGAGATCTAGCTTAAATTCAATGCTTTACAAGCTATCTTTTCCTTCTTACTTATTTTGAGATCTCGTCAGCTAACAGGCATCTGGCAAGATACAAGTGGGAAGAATGCATGAAATTGCAATAAATCTAACTTGTAAGGGAGGAAGGTCGAGGTCCAGCAAGAGAGAGAGAGATATACCAGATTTTGCGATGTTCTCCTTCAGGACAAAAAAACCATCAGGTTTGAGGCCAGCCTAAGAAATGAGAAGCAAAAAGCATTAATATTGTAAACCAAAGTCAAATGTTTCTTAGAATCAAAGTACAAGATTTTCTTTCAAGAATGCAGAATATCAATCAAAGAATAAAAATCTTAGAACAACAATGCAATGTGACTGGGAAAAAAGAAACGAGTTTAGGATCTTCAAAAACAAATGAAGACCATGTGAATATCCAAAGTCTCATATAAGTTGTTGAATTGAATTTACATTAAGATTCTTGCAATTTCTTTTCCTAAATGAAATAGATTGGATGGTTGACATAAAGATCAATTCAATACTTGGCAAGCACGTCTCTTAGCTTAGAGCTATATCATGGTGGGTTGACTGCTATGCATGTGCACCATGTCTACGGCAAACACATTCATATCTGTTATTTCCCTCCAAAAAGATGTGCACCAAGTCTACGGACTACGGGACATGCAGGTCCAAAGAAGCATTTCAAACATGGATACCCTGATCCAAAAATTCCTCCATTTATATAGTTCTGTTAGGTGCTATTTGACCCTATTGTGAACATGTTAGTCATTTAGTCCAAGAATGATACGATTCAGAGGATTTTCTTTACACTTATAAGGGTACAAACATGTAATCTTGGAGCCATTAGTTATATTAAACTCCCTAACCATAGATCATCTAATGATGTAAAAGGAAGGGTAAAGTAAAGAAAAGAAAAAGAAATGCTGAAAGAACTAATAAGTGATGAGAGGTCAAAGAAAAATATAAAGTATTGAACACTGCAATTGTATGTTAGTCAAAGGGCTTCAGAAACCTAATGCTAGCCGCTAAATCCATTTTTTCTATCTTCATTGTTGAACCTTGCACAATCTAAACTAAATACGTTGTCTTTGCTTCTCAAGAGTTGATATAATCCCTGTAAACATCTAGTAGTAAGTGTCATTTTGATTTTACCTTTGCCCGCTTAAAGAATGATACAAAGTCATCATCAGCGAGATGCCCAATACACCACTGAACCCATATAACATCATACCTTCTTTCTTCTGGAGTGAATTCCTACAAGGCATGAAAAGTTCACTCAAAATGATGCAACAGAAATATACATAAGGTAAGGTGTGTATTTGGACATTAGAAATATTGAAGTTTATCCCAGCCTATGCCAGACACTTGAAAAAGATGCAGGGCTAGATGCTAGAACCATGGTTCAAATACCCAAAAACTCAGACTTGAATCGAAAGTAAACCAGGTCGAGTAACTCGGAAAACTCGAAAAAAAACTCAACTCGGTCCAACTTGGAATATATATATATATATATATATATATATATATATATATCAATTAGGCAATTACCAATTTCTTGACATTTTAAGTCTTTCAAACTTCGTGTACAAAGTACTTGAAGCCTAGCTAGAGGAATTTGCCACATGTTTTTGAATTTAAAAGGTTGTGGGCACGCTCTCCTAATGCTAGATTCCAACAATATGGGAGTGTGGTTGGACAAAAATCTGGGGAGGGCACACGAGATTGCACTCGGAAACTTATCATCCCAACTATTACTCACAAGAAATCTATCCAGCTTACTCAAGATGGCTCTAAGTGAAAATTTAACCATGTAAATTATGCGTCATTAAGGAAGTGATGTAGCCCAGAATGGGGGTCATTTGAGGAAAAAATCCTTAAGTTAACAATTTCAATATTCAAACTCAATCTCCACTTCAAAGTATCAAATCAATCCCAAAAATTTTCAATTCAATTTCAAGTAAATCAACCAATCCCCAATTCAGTAGATAGGGTTTCTACAATTTTGGGGAAAACCTTAATTCCTTGGATATCAAATAAGTGAGTCACAACAACTCAAATCCCCTATCTAATATGCTGTCCAAAATAACCCTGAGCTTTAGGGTTTCAAAAATTGATTTATATTAACAATTGTCAATTTCGGTTAAAGAGGAAATTGATCTTATTGAAAAATCAGCAATAGAACAAACTAACAATTCAATAAGATCAACTAGTAGGCTATGATTAACCAAACTAGAGTGAAAAATATAGAAAATGCGAAGTAAAATTACCTCGGTTGATGGATGGAGTGAAAACAATGACTACTTCTAGGAGAAATTAAAAATCTCTTCCTAAGATAATAAGATGTAAACTTCTCTTCTAATCCAACATTAGAAAGCTTTGAGAAAAATTCTCTGCAGAAATTTATTCAATAATCAAAACTTATATCTTCAATGAGTTACATAACTATTCATAGGGAAAGAAAGCTAACACCCTAATTAGAAATAACTAGAATAAGGAAACTACCAATCCTAATAGCAATCTAACTCTAATAGTAATAGAATAAGTCAACATGACTTATTTCCATTAACTACTTAACTCTAATAGGAAAGTAAATCAATTACTAATTGCTGGAAATTCTGGAAATCTTGTAAAAAAACCAGAATTTACCAAAATACCCCTAAGAAAGAGATTTGGCATATCTCCATAACTAATGACCTGACTGGAGCCATAGGGGTGTCGTACCACTTGGGAAGTGGTCACCTAGCTTGCCGTTGGGTTTGTTGGACTAGGGTGGGTCCATGTGGGACCCACGTGCATTTCTTTATTTTGACTTTTCACCCTCTCGGGTCTTCGGACTCTTGTAGAACTTTAATAAGGCTTCTTTTCTTTTTTCTTCTCTTAGATTCACCTGGAGGTTGATCTAGAGGCCAAGCCCAACAGATGTGGGTTGGTTGGAATGCAGAACTGTTGTATTTAAGGGTTCGAATAATTTCAAGTAATATTTTTGAATAATCACCAATCAAAAGGTATGATTTATTTTTCCTCAACAATCTATAAGTCGATGCTGGGAGATAAAAATTTAAAATTCTCTCATTTTATTGGGGATGGATATTCGCCCCAATTTCTTAGGCTTCTAAGTCAGCATCCCTAGACAGACCATATACTACGGTGAAAATCCAAGTGAATTCCCCCAAATAGAATGGCACTGATAGAAATGGAGAAAGAACTCACTTCTGATTCTAGGATTTCCACCACCTAATTCCAAACCAGAGGAATACCCCCTAAAGCCCCAAATGAAGTCAAAGCTAACCAATTCGAACAAGAATATCCTCACCACATCACCAGACTCATGAACCCACCAAAAGGCAAACCCTTAGAACTTGAGTCGACCGGAGAAGAACTCTGAATCAAGGAGGAAGTAGCCAAAGATTCTGGCTCATAATCCACTAACTTGACCTCAACACCAATCTCACCTGGCCCAGTTGTCGCTCTGAGACAGAACGGCAGAACGGCCTCCTCTCATCTAATAAAGGTGAAAAGGACCCATGCCAGAATCAATCGAATGATCTGAACGAACGTAGCAATATGAGTCTTCAATGCGTAATAGGGACCCCTGAGCCCTCTTTGAACAGAGTTCGATATCAAGACCACCATTACAAATTGTGGTAGCCTTAGACACATATCTAGCCTTTGAAGGAGGGGAGGAAATTACATGTTTGGAGCCATAGGATTCTTTCGACCCAACCAATGGATCCACTGATGCCACCTTGAAGTTCAACCCTATTTATGGGGCTAGTGGAATAGCGATTACAGACAGGAGAGCTACATCCCCAACACAAGTGTTTGAACTTTGAAGAGCTGGTCTTCGGCCCAGCCATAGCCGAACCAATTGGTCCCACAAAAGCCTGATCTACTAAAGCTTCTTGTAGAGACATCAACGTATTCTTCTCACTCAAACCCCCTGCAACCGAAGCCACGTCCCCCATTGTAGCTAACTATCTCTGAGCGTCTCAAAACACTAATTTCCTACAGGACCTGACGGCTACAGAAGGGTCAGGGCAAAAGACCCCTCCCTTAGATGAATTAAGTTGACCGAAGGCCCCAATAAATTTTTTTTCCTGTTTCTTTCAACGGTTTCTGCTTTTTTTCCTAGGAGCTCTACCCGCAAAGTACCTAAATTGGCACCTAATGTACAGCTCCATGAAAGTTCACTTTATTTTTACCTTTTTGCGATCTCGGAAGTTGCACCCGTTACCAGAGCTTGTGGAACCCCCAAGCCCCAAAGGCTACCTCCCTCAATGAAATGTGGCATTGGCCTTGCCACCTCATTGTCTTCAACCTTGGAACCAACTGTAGAACTCCGGCATACCTCAGAAGACCTCGACTCTACCTCTGCTACCTCAACCAAACTTATGCTTATCTCCACTGGACAAAGAACAGATCGGTGTTGAACTATAAATCTGTAATAACTCTTGGGATTGATAGAATACCCCCACATGCACTTGGATTTTGGTATAATTGAGGGAGGTCAAGTTAACGGTGTAATGGTGAATTTCAGCTAACCCACCACAGAACTCCCCTATCGTATTAAAGATGTCTTCCTGCCATAAGTGGAATTGGAGTCCATGTCAAGCAATCCATCTAGATTTAGAGAGACCCGCAAACAATAGCATATTAACCTCAAGTTACCATTTGTAAAACTCCCATGGAAGGGCCACCACGGATTTGAATAAGGATTCTTGTACTAAGTTCACAATTTAGATCCTTAGAACTGGTGTTGTCAAAAATAATAGCCCTCCCTAAATCAAAAGAAAGTAGGGTGATTCCAAACAACGATGAGCTTAGATTTTGTATATACTCTTCCATCGATTTCATTCCACTCGAATAGACGAGACCGAAGCCACCATGGCTGAACCCCACCTCTTTGAAGCCCCAAAATCATGATAAACCTTGATGTGAGATTGACCGCCAACTCCATGATGGAAAAAATAACACTACCGACACCACCTCTCGTCAAATCGGACACCAGTAAGGAAGAGTCGGCCTTAAAAGTATCTGGGGAGGAGCCACTAATCCAACTGAAAGGAGTGGGGGTAGCGAGAGCAGAATGTCTGTGATGGTCTATATTAATACAGAATGTCCTAGGGGTATAGCAATGCAACGGCTACATTGAATCCTAAAGTGGTTACGAACTTTCGAACGAAATCAAAGAGGTATTCTTTATTTTATTCTTTCTATTGGAGATCGTCAACCACACAAGGGAGGGAGGGGGTGTAACGACCCGGAATTTTAATAGAATAAAATTATGCATTTATGGGTCCTTAACTGAGGTTGATTAGTTAAGTGTTTGATAAATTTGTGAAAAATCAGGTTTGAAGGCGAGAAGCTTCACTTTGGGCGTTGATCTTTTTCCCGAATGCGTTGACAGTGCCTGTTTTGTCCCTAGACGTCTCGAAAAGCGTGAAAGAAGTAAAATCCCTCTCCATCTCTTCTTTTTTCCCTTATTTAAGCTACTTTATTTATGTAGAATGGTTTGGTAATATTATGTGTAGATGGAAAAAGGTCAGAGACCTTATGAATGATGTATGGATGGGATGGATGGGCGTGAAAATGGAGCAGAGGGACGGAGCCCTCGGTTTCGGGCTGTTTCTAGCTCGGAATTTAGGCTCAGTGTGATTTGTGATAGATCGCAAGGAAAGTACGATCGATCGCAAGAAGTTATGAGAGCCTGACTGAGTTTCTATATGTGTGGTGTGATGTGATGTGATTTTGACATTGTAAGACAATGGTAGGGTCCATTGGCCTGGTTATGTTCCCTATCGGAATAACTGTGTGATGTTGTGTTGTTTGAACATGGTAAGGCGATGAAATAGTTCATCGGCCGGGTAATATTCTACACCGGAACGGTATACCATCGGACTTGGTCCATGGGCGTGAAGCCTAACTGGTTCAATTATTCAAGCAGGACTTGAATAATTGGGGATTTCCTATGGTTAGAAAACCTAACCTACGTGAAATGTTGTCTGTGGTCCCTCTTTGGCTAGGTCTGGAGAGGCGGTATTTATTATGAGCTCGGGTTCCTCTGTGACTGATAGTCGGGAGAGTTACGACGGCATTGGGCCATGGGCTCAAGGTTGGATTAGGGTCTATGGACCCAGTGATTACAAACTCAATGATGTTACCTTGAGGGGGCATTAGCCTACGTCGGTAGGTATGCACCCAACAAAGATTGTAATGATATATGATGGTAGCTGTCAGATGTGTTGTGTCTGGCATGGGTTAATGTCAGAGGTGTTTTGCCTGGCAGGATTTGATGTCAGAGGTATTGGACAGGATTTGATGTCAGAGGTTTTTGTCTGGCAAGGTTAAATTGTCAGAGGTGTTTCCTAGTTATTAGATGGGTGTTCCTGGTATGTCAGATGTGTTGTTCCTGGTAATCAGATGTGTTTCCTGACAAAGGTGTCATGTCAGAGGTGTTATGCCTGACAGAGAGATATGTCAGATGTGTAGCAATCAGATGTATATCTTGGCGATCAGATGTGTTTCCTGATAAGGGTGTCATGTCAGAGGTGTTATGCCTGACAGAGTAATATGTCAGATGTGTACCTGATAGACAGGTGTTTCCTGATGGTCAGGTGTTTCCTGTTGGTCAGGTGTTTCCTGTTAGTCAGATGTGCGTCTTTGACTTGTCAGATGAGTTTCATTTTCCTGACAGGTTGGATGGGTTTCCTGGCTATCAGATGTGTATCCTGACTGATCAAATGTGTATCCTAGCAATCAGATGTTTATCTTGGAGATCGGATGTGTTTCCTGACAAATGTGGTTGTGTGTGTGTGTCTGTGTTCCCATAGAGGGAAAATATAAAGTAATTGTCAGACGTGTTGTTCCTGACAGAGTGATATGTCAGAGGTGTTCCTGACAGAGTGTGATGTGTCAGAAGTATTAAACCTGACAATTATCGGGTGAAGACTCGGGTTATGTATAGAATATGATGATTTAAGGATTAATTGAGTCAACATACCCAATGATTGGTTATAATCGGGAGAAGTCCCGATTGGTTGATAATTGAGTCTGTGGACTCAAGGATAGAGGTTATACACGGGTGAAGGCCCAGTCGATTTAGTCTATGGACTCAAGGATAAAGCATGAGTGGTTATCTGAAACGATAACCTGGTGTCGTGGACAATGACTAGATGAATTTGACAACTTGGAGGTTGGGAACCTCGAATAGGGTGCAATAGCCCTGAGTGACCTCGGGTCACGAATTACGACATTATTATAAATATGAGCATTGTACTGTACTAATATATCATTATTGATGAATATTAACATGTGGAAAATAGTTTAGATGGACTGTGAATTTTTGTTGGGCTTTATAGCTCACTCCTTCATCTTATGTCTTCAGATTCTGGAGCGATTGTAGATTGGCAAGAAGCTACGCTTGATAGAGTCTGGAAAGTGTTCCGGCGCAGTTGCGGCGCCAAAGTAAGGACTACTGTAGCCAGTGAAGTATCGCATTTGCTTATGATGGGTTATTGTGATGACCAGTTGTTATTGCTTATGTAAGCTCATAAGAAAAATTCAAAATTCCCGCATTTTCGCGGGTAAAGTCTTCCGCATTCGTGGTTATGACGAATGGGCACGCGTTTCGGAACTTGATTCCTTAGGCGCGGATTCAGGGTGTGACAAGGGGCCTAACGATTATCACATATCGTCACTAACACCTAAGTCGACAACCTGGTTAGCCACCAGAGTTAGTACGGTTCCACTTGTTCATATATGTTAAATAAATAATTCAAACTCTTTGGTTGATTTGTATGTATCCAAACAATAAAATTGGAATTCCCAGATAACTGGAATTCCCCAGCAAAATTATAGTCTAAGCAAACGACAAAATTTTAATACAGAGATTTTCCAATTCATAGATATTGAATTGCTTTACCGAGCCCCAAATAGTGAGGGTCAGGGACTAACGGTGAAGACAATAGATATTGAATGCCCTATGTATAAGATTTCTCACATTTCCATTCCCCAACAAAATTCTCATTAATTAAGAGTGTGTGAGTGTCGGTGTGTGGGACTTGGGTACATATGTATAGATAGTCATACTATTTTACCTGAAGTGGGGTGCAATAGAAATTGGCAGCCTTATGCGAGTCTGAGATCATACCATTCTCAGGGGCTAAACTTTCACGGGCAGCCTCCAAAAAATGTGAGCCAGGCTCAACAAGATCAACCTGAAACCAAATGTAATACATTAAGACAAAAATCAGTCATAGAAAATACGAGTTGAATTGCATATCTCAAATTGCGAACAGGGATATAGCAGAGTAAGCTTCATTCAAATTTTAAGAAACAAAGTTGTGTTCAAAAATATCATGTAACAAAAGATACAAAAACATAACGTGGTTCACTAGGGAAATAGAAAATGACATCAATATGTTTCCTTTCAAGTGCCTCACACAAGCTTAATTAAAGCAAATAAAATAGAATAGAAACATAAAGAAAAGCTTTTGGTTCCGAGAGAAAGTATGTGCCTATTTCATCTTTATGTTCAAACAATCCATATTATAATTTTCCTGGTTCAAAATGTTGGTCGTGAGTCGATTTTGAAATTAAAAATTTCACAAGACATTTTAGGAGAAAATTATGAAATGGTGTAATAATTCACAGTTAGAGGGAAATTGAGGGAAATAAGAAAAATGGAGTTTTTAGCGAAACGTAAATAAATGTTAAAATATCATGATTACCAACTAAGACCCGAAAATATATAAAAAGCGAAAAAAAAAAACAATCATGTGCATTAAGAAAACAAGATTACAGGGCAAAACTATCACTATGGGCACCTCTTCGTGACCTTGATACAATTCAGAGATCAATTTTAGAGACATTGTGTTATTACAGACATTGTATTCTTCACTTGCCCTAAATGCAGAGACATTGTATTCTTCACTTGCCCTAAATGCTCTTTACAGACATTGTATTCTTCACTGTCCCGTTGCTTTTGAGATTTGAGGATAATTGCTCTCTCAGTTAGGAGTGGCCTGGGTCTTACCTATTTTCTTCCGAAACTTTTTATCTTACTGGTCTCGAGTAGGTGCGAATGGTGACCAAACGACAATTTGGTTGGTTCTTCCTGGGGCCATAGCCTGGGCAATATGAAAAGAGAGAAATTCTATACTATTCGAGAACTCCCCTTCTTCCATTCCACGCATTCGTGGGCGAATTCGGCAATCAATCTTGGAACAGTTATCAATTTGTCGTTCGTCTTCGAATTTGGGAATGCTGATTTAAGTGCTTTGCTACTATTATTATCTTGTTTTCCTGGCTCTTGTTTTCGGTTTAGATATGTAGCTAGTTTTGTGCTGGTGTAGTTGTGATTGTTACTAGGCTGTCAATGGATCGGATCAGGATCCGGATCCGATTAGCCGGACTTTGGACCCTATATGTGATTCGTCGGATCAGATTCAGATTGGTGGAATCCGATTATAATTGGATTGGATCCGGATATAGGGTGATCCGATTCGATTAAAATCCAATCCAATTATAATAACTTTTTAAAATCATTTTAAATAAAATTACATGGATTTTCTATGCATAAAGTATTAATTTTAAAAAAATTAACATTAATTAAGGTACTATTAGATTTTAATATTATTAAAATAAAGTTTTTTTTATAAATTAACCTTAATCGGATCGCATTGGATTCGGATCTTACAAATATAATCGGATTTGGATTCGGATTGATTAATTCATGATCTGACGGATCTCGGATCGGATTCGGATATGTCGGATTCTTAATCAGATCGGATTTGGATCTAGGCAGATCCGGTCCGAATCCAACCCGTTGACATCCCTAATGATTACTCCTCAGAACCTACTTAGCTATGCGGGCTTTCACTTCTGTAACTAGTATTTCTTTGTTATATATATACATACAATTAAGAAATTTATATTTTTCATATTCAAGTCACGAAGAGGTGTTGCTACCAGAATACGATTCAATGGGACTCGCATTATAACAGATCTGTTACAACCCGAATCCAATACAACTTTTATTAAAAAACTTTATTTTCCTTTTTTGTTTTATATTGCTTCTTCTAAAAGTTCTTTTAGGGTCTCCTTGGGCATTTTTCAATAGTTTAGTGAGAGAATTAAAAAGATTTGTGGATTTTGGAGTGTCTTCCAACCAAAAACACTAGAGTGGAGATTTTAAATTTGCCACTTCGACGTCGAACGGAATTCAATTACGTCTTTTGCGTTCTATATTGAAGATTGAGCAAAAGAGTGTAAGAAACTTTACTTTTGGGGAAGGTAGAATGTTGTTCACAATCTATCTCAAGCAAGTCACAAAGTAACTCGTTTTTTTTTATTGCTTTTCAATTAGTGGTTGGGTTTTGATTGTTTGAGTTGAAAATGGTAGGAAATAAAGAATACTATATGGGAGCATTGCACCATGGTCCATCCCAATAACAAATTTTACTTAGATGTATTATTATGAGGATGAGGACGATGGTGGTGTTTTCCGGATAAAACACCATCTTGGTAGGACTTGGAAGAATGCAAAAGAATATACCAAAAATCTTGAAGAAGTTACCAACAAGAAGACTGATTGATCTTGAAAGAGGGGGACATATAACAGGGAAGAGGAAAGGAACTATGAATGATTATGTGAATTTAGGTGGGTGGGGGGCTACAAACCACCCCTAAACCAAATATGGAAGAAGCGGAATAGAAATAAAGTGTGCCAAATTATAGCGTGTCTTTTATCTGCCAATGCTATTTCCTTCAATGTAGTAAAGAGACCTTTTATAGAGATCGTCAAGGCCATCTCCACCTTTGGTCCTAGGCTTAAGTTTCCTAATTTTCATAAGTTAAGAAATACATTTTTACAAATTGAAGTTGAGAATGTTCATGCTCAAATGGAAGATTACAGGAAGGAGTGTAAGTGGAGACGGGATGCAACATTATGTCAGATGGTTGGACATATGGTACGAAGAGGACACTTTGTACATTTTTGGAAAATAGTCCAATGGAAACCTTTTTTAAGATCAGTTAATGTTTTGAATATCGTGAAGAGTGCGGGCAACCTCTTTCATCTTCTTAATTGTGTTGTTGAAGAAGTTGGTGAAGACAATATTGTCCAAGCAATGACGGATGGGGCTTCAAATCGATGTCAATGTTGGGGCTCTTGATGAGAAAATGAAGAAGCTATATAGCCCATATTGGTCCCCATGTGCCACACATTGCTTGGATGGACCTAATGCTTGAACATATTGGTGAGCTTCCCATTCATTTAGATACAGTTGGTAAATGTTAAGCTCTTATCACTTACATTTACAAGCAGTGTTGGGTACTAAACTTGATGTCCATATTGTGCCTCCTCTCGCTCAAAAAGAATTTGCATAATGCATAATATCAGAAGTGAGTTGGCTGAAAGACCCAAAAGTCCAGCCGATCATTGTGGGTATAATGGTAGATGCCTCGGACCAAATTACTATTATTTCTTTTTCCGCCCAAGGCAGAAGGAATGCCCTTCTTTCTTACGGCTCGTTACCGCATCTATATCAAAAGAGCCATCCCATCAATCATCAGCTCTTCACAAACAACAGCATTTTCTTTACTAGGGCATCGCTCCACCAAGCTAGTCCAAATTCAGTTAGAGGTTGAGTAGGGACCAGTACCATTCCTAGTCCGTTGCTAATAGCCTAATACGACTATAATGCCATGGGAGGCCTCGGCTTTAAGAGTGGGGTTTCTGGGGTATGGGCTTACTCGCCAAAACAAAACCATTAATAAAGATTATGTGCAAATACAAAAGAACGTGAATTAATTTTTCCTACAGTTACCCATTTTGCTACATGCTTCTTGACGTAAAAGAGTGTTTATCAACAGAAGACTAGTTTGATTACTATGTTTGAGTCTGAAGAATGGCACAACAATCCATATGCAAAAAGACCTGATGGGGTCTGTGTTAGAGACATTGTGTTAGCTGATGCAGAATGTTGGCCTGCTATAAATATTGTAAAAAGAGCACAGCTCCTCCTATTAAGGTGTTCAGATTGGTTGACTCATATGAGAAGCCTGCCATGGGATACATTTACAAAACAATGGAGCCAGCTAAAGAGACAATTGCATAGAATTTAGGGGAGTGAAGAAGAGGTGCAAGCTAATTTGGGACATCATTGATAGGCATTGGGACCTCCATGTGCACAGATCACTACATACAGCATGCTTTTTGAACCCCCGAGAACACTATGATACTAAGTTTAAAGTGGGCATAAAAATAAAGCAAGTTTTATGTAATTGCATTGAGAGGATGATCACATCTTCACAAGAGTGGTTTACTATTGATGAGCAGATGGATTTGTTCAAGGGTGTCAAGGGTCTATTTGAAAGAGAGCTATATTGACATGGAAATCCAAACAAGTAAGTATTTGAAGGTTTTTTAGATTATTTATTAATTATTATTACATTATTATTTTTAATATCTTATTACTTGAATATCTAAATGCTTTGCACAAAATTTATAGCATTTTGGTGAGAGAGTTACAGGTTAAGTACCCCAAATTTACAGAGGCTCCTCTACGTATACTTAGCCTTACATGAGAACAAAATTGGAGCATTTTGAGCATGTAGGTTCAAATGTTATGTTTTGACCTTTTAAATTTATAACCTACATTCCTTCTAGTATTACAATATGCTTTATGTCCTTACTCTTTGCTTATTGTATGTAAATCCACTCTAGGAGAACGAACATATTAGAGCAAAAGAGGCTCAATGCACTTGTTTTTGTTAAATACCAATTGAAGCTTTGGCAAGAGATGAGGGTAGATATTGTTGTAAGGGTAGACTAGTCATTTTCTCTTCTTATATATGTTTGTCTCTATTTCTATTTAATAAGGGTTTTTATCGAAATGCAAAATACAACATAACAAAAGAGCAATTAGGGAACATGAGAGGATCTTCACATTTTTTTCCTTTTTCCTCTCATTCTTCTCTTATTTCTTCTTCCTTCTCTTTTATCCTAACCTTCAAGGTATTAGATTTCTACTTGAAATCAGAGCCTAAGGGTTATCAAGAAACATCAAAGGAGTCTCAAATGGTCGAAGAAGACAAAGACAACCAAAAGGGGTGCTGACATCAGCACCCGTGCGGATGCACCAAACCTGAGTTTGGTGATACTAATATAGGGTAAGAGATCTTTATTTTTTGAAATTACTTGTGAATTTTTCTGGATTTGTTTAGCACTTTATGGTGATCTTTTTAGCACTTAAGGTTGGTTAACTTCTAACACTTTAGTGTAGATTTTGTTTTCCTTCTATTATTTATTTTGCTTTTGAATGGGAGTTTATAATTTATACATGAGAAGGTGGGGCTTTTGGCTATAGAGTAAATTTGTATGAGATGGTGTGAATGTGATGATTGATTTCATTATAATATATCATGTCATGATAATTTTGGTTAGAACTAAGCTTGCACAATTTAGTATATAATTTTAATTTCCACTTAATGTCAAATTCGGTTTAAGGATGATAATCTGATGGGGATTGCCTCAAATCTATTCTCTGGACCTGATTTCAACCAGGGAATGGATTTGTCTATATTGATATCCAATCAAACAAAAATCCACTGTTGATCACACCCCGGTTTGCGTGCAAAATTTGCATGGTTTGATCAAGGCCTTACTGAATTTGAAATTAAATAAAATTGATATCTAGAGTCTAGACTAATCTGAACCCCAGAAATATGAATGAGTTTGGATTTCAATTATGAAATCAGAATCTCATACCTGTAGTGCAAACCCGAGCCACTTTGGCTGCCGGGTCATCCTCCCAATAGACTTTTGTTTTCCAATTTTTTATATGTTAATCTAAGCTAAATTTGGAGAATGTGATTAAAAAAAAACCAACTGAATTGGAGTCCGGGAGCCCTTGTTATGGACTAGACAAGTTGCTGGTCTGTGGCAGGTTCTGTTATAGTGAAAAAATCAGGGTTCGGGAATAATTCGGCGAGGGTCAAGTTCGGAAAATTTTGAGAAATTTTGGGAAAATAATAATTATTATAAAAAGATATCCAACAATTTGATTAGATAATATACAAAATAATCAGTTTACTTTGTCGAACTAAACGAATTATTGCAAAATTCGGAAATAATTCGTGGAATTTGGGAATAATTCACAAAAACCGCAAATAATTCGGCAAACCTAAAATTTGCGAATAATTCAGGGCACCTAAAATTCATGATTTTTTCAAAAATTCAGAGAACTTTGTTACTATGGTTTATGTGCAATCTGCAACACCAAAACCATGGCATATTGGCGGCAAATGGATTACCGCCGCAACTATTTGCAGGCATATTCATCCTTGTTGGTAATCCATTCACCGCCAGAGTTAATTTTAGTCTATTTTCAAACTGGTAATAGAC
Organism: Tetracentron sinense; assembly: GCA_015143295.1. NCBI lineage: Eukaryota > Viridiplantae > Streptophyta > Magnoliopsida > Trochodendrales > Trochodendraceae > Tetracentron > Tetracentron sinense. The sequence continues at coordinate 15,773,446 of CM026551.1, forward strand.
CTTCTACCGCCAGTACAGACTCTGTTCCAAAATAGAAAACTGTTTCTTCACTTTTGTGTAAAAACGGCTACTGTTATGGACATTTTTCCCCTCTTCTGGATTTTTCAGATTCTGACTTTTCTTGCCTTAGTTTGGTTTTGACCTTAGGTTAAGGTTAGACTTACCTTTTTCCCATGCTCTATTCTTGCAAGAGCTTAGATGGCATAGGCCATTAAAAATCCAAAAACTAAACCAAAAAAATCCAAAAAATTATAAACATATCAGAAAACTCAAAAAAATCATAAACAATCAGTCAGCATACTTTGGAACTACGTGTGGCTTCATTCCATGAAGATGGTTACATAGGCATCCGCTTTGTCGGTCCAACTCCCCTAAGTTAGAAATTTAGTATAGTTTGTTTTTGTTAATTTTCTGTTATTTGTATAACTCTGATTTTTTAGTAAATTGTTTTGAGTTAGCAAGATTAGTGTTATTAGCATGTTTCCATCTTTGTTTTGTTGTTATTTCCATGATATGCCTTGTTTAGCATGATTATTCAAATAGCATGATCTTAAATTTGAAGATTCTATTATAGTTTTCAATTGCCTAATTAGGATTTAGGGAGTTGGTAACCACCTTTGGTGGGAGTTGCCTAAAACCTTCCCTTAATTCAACTGAATCTCTTACCTAGATCTTGGTTCTAGACCTTGCCTTATCCCTTAGATTTAGGGTTCCTATTTTCCCTTAGAATTTAAATAGGTGGCAACTCATGTTTTGGTTATTTATCATTATTCCTTATCGAGGTTTTTTTAAATTTGGAACGATGCTAAATTTTCGAGTCCACGCTATTCAATGTTTTTGCAGGAATAAGGAGGGCCGGAAGAGGGTACAGTGGTACAATGGTGTTGATGATACTATTATAGTACAACTAGAAGAAGTCCAGGAATCGCAAATTGGTGAGGAAAAGGGTATAGGCAGGATCTCTGATCAGGGCCATGCAGAATATGATCCCACTCCATGGGGCCTCTTGCTCTTCCTGCAAGTTGCCACATCACATCAAGGGAGTTAGGTGTATTAAGACGGGTGATGTCAAGAGTATAGGTCATGAGAGTCACACAACCAAGGGACATGAGAAAATTGGGTCTATTCATTATTGAGATGGGTAGATGGTTGTTAGTAAGGTGGAGTTTGGAAAGTTCCTTGGGCTATCTTTTGTTGGGATCAAAGAGGCAATCAAAGCCTTATTTCAGGTGATTGAGAGGGACAATTGTATGAATTCAGGGGTAAGAACAGAGTAGCGTAAGAAGGTGGAGAGAAAGAAGTTGGCAAAGGAGTTAACGAATCTAGCCATTGGTATTAACTAAGAGGGAAGTCAGCGGGTGATGGGAATGGAAGTTCAAGGAAGGTAAGGGGTGGTGTTCAAGGTCATCAATGACAATTGAAAAATCTTTTGTTGAATATCAGAGGTATAGGTAATAGAGATAAAAGAAGATTAAAGCTAGTAAACCAGCCATTATGTGCTTGCAATAAACTGAAAATGGAAAAGATTTAAGGATTTTGTGTTATTGGAGATCTGGGGGTTAAATATGGTTGAGTGAGAGACTCCCCTCCACCAATGCCTCGATTGGGATTTTGAGCATTTGAGACCAGGATGAGGTCGAGGTGGTAGGCTCATAGGTAGGGCCATAGGGGTACATACTTTGTCCTTCTCACGTCAGAACGTCTGCACTATTTCAAAGGGGTTTTTCGGTGGGGGTATGAACCAAACGATGGTAATCAGTTTTCTATCATCTTGGCAAGAGTTGGACGAAATGGGGGCCTTCCTTCTTCGTGCCTAGGTGGGCATTTCAATACGCTCATATTCACTTATAAGAAGAAAGAAGGGTGTAGGAGAAATAATAAAATATTAGGTTTAGGATGGATTGTGCATAGAAATAATCTAATCTATAGCCCATTGAATAGCGCCCAATTCATATGGTAGATATATCATGAAACGTCACAACATCCATTCTGAGTCGAGCATATCAATCAAACTCCAAGGAAATTGCTTGCTTAGTAACTTCGGAGGATATATACCATGAGAAATTATAACAAGAGAAACGAAAAAATTCTTACCTCATTAAAGTATCTTAAAAGAAGATTCTTAGTGACCCTCCCTATTCCAGAACCACAATCTGCAACAGTTTTGATTATTGATAAGAATTCATAATGCCATTATATCCACAAATAAAGTAGCTTGTTTGATAAATTATTAAACATGTTCTCCAACTATAATTTAAACTAAGAAAAAGTGGATATAATTTCTCCCACTTAGAGAATTATTATTCAAGATCAAAGTTCAGAATCTCCAACCAGGTTGCATTGGGATCATATATTACATTGTGACAGTGTCATTTACACAAAAAGTAAAAAATGAAACACTTATTTTTTGGAAATGTTCTTCATAACTAGTCTCCAGAATGGCAGAATGATATAGACGGGTAAATATAGCCTGCTTGCCAACCAATTTGTTACAATGCAAGCAGTGTAATGCAATAAGCCACTAAAATACCGTTTGTGCATCTAAAATATAATCCAGCACCCAGTACATTCATGCTGCAATCCACTTATAGATAAATTCTATTATCAATCTTCTAAGTTGGAACCACATCATAATTCATAAATATATAATTAAACAAATTAGCTGTCTAGCTGAGTAATAAATTGTTATCTAAAAATATGTGCATCAAGACAGGGACTCATACTTTCAAAAGCCCATTACAAAATTTTGTATGCAGTACAACTTTTGACATTTCTACAGTACAACTTTTGACATTGTCAAAAATCCTTTCCTCGGAGAATGGGAGATCGGGTATGTCCTCTTATATGTATAGGTGACAATGTATAAGCAATGATTAGTAAATTAAGATGAGCAATTTCCTTGGTTTTTCCTCCTTTCATTATTATAACAGCAATTTCTTCTTTCTTTCTCCTAAGAGAGCTTTGTTATTTATCCATAGAAAAAGAAGCCATGTCCTAGTTATTGTGGTCAGCTACACGAATCCTATTCTGCCATTGCACTAAATCAAGGGCCATAACTTTTGATAAAACACTAGTCTTCAAATATTTTCATGGCCAACTCAATCCATATTATTTTGAATTTCCATGTGCCATTTAGAGCCTTCTTTTCTTTTAAATTTCCACGTGTCATTTAGAGCCTACTTTTACTTAATTTTTACATCTATTAGTGGGTTAGTAGTTAGTCGTAAGGGGACTTACAAGACTATCGCCTCACTGCATACGAACTCGAGCCCTGGCCTCCCAAAATAGGATTATGCTACTTGCCATCCGAACGGCATGGCACTCCTCACTACCTCCTTCATTAGTCTTTGTTGCCCTTGCACATGACCTAACCATCTTAGTCAACTCTCCTTTGTTTTACCACTTAATTGAGCTACTCCTAGGATATTCTCATGCTCTAATTTCCGAGTATCTTTCCAAATCTAGCAGCTCATTCGTTTCAAGTTTCAACATCCTTATCTCGGCTCCGCTTATTCTATGAGCATGTTTCTTGGATGTCCAAATTTCTGCTCCATAAATGTGGTGCAGTCTTATCAGAAATTCAGAATATAATGAGTTAAATGGTGATGCTCCTGCAATTTTGGATTTTCTTGCTAAAAACGTGACGAATGTCGTCATAAGACACTTGAAACATGATAAACAGGAATATGTTGCCCAAGACAGACATTCGATTTGTAACACCTAGATAGTCTGATATCTATTGAACACTTACTTATTCCACCATTAGTTTATGTTGTTAGTATATTCTAATTGTATAGAGAGATCGTAGGGATTCTAATTTAGGATCCGAATATTTAGTTTCCTTATTTAATTCTTGATTGTAATCTATATATTGATACCTCCTTGAGAGAAGAATATACAACTTTTCTAATTCTTCCTAAATACCCTTCTGTCATGGTATCAGAGCGGTAAAATCCTGTGCTTTTTTTTTTTTTTTTTTTTTCTCCTCTGCCACCGATCTGTTGTTGAGGAACACAGCCACTGATCTGTTGTTATAGTCACACTCGGGGCATCTCGTCATCTCAGCACCACCGTCTACCTCTCGGCTCCACCACCAGTCCCTCTCGGCATCTCTCGTTCATATCGGCATCTCTCGTCCAGCCCCTCGACATCTCAGTTATATCGTGAATATTTTTCTCGTGCATTTCTCATCTTTTTTTAATACCATGGGAGACAAATCTGAACCCAAGGATTCTCTTTTTTCCGGGTCAATGACTAGTATCAAATTGAAGGGCCCCAATTACCTTCAATGGTCTCGAGCTGTCTCCGTTTTTCTGAAAGCTCGTAGCAAGGCCTCTTATCTTACGGCCACCAAACCTTCTGATGTCACCAAAGTTCCTACATGGGAACAAGAGGATGCACAGATTATGACTTGGCTATGGAACAGCTTGGAACCCGAGGTCTTTAATAATGTCTCTTGTTTGGAATCCTCTAAGGATATTTGGAACACTCTGAAAGAGATGTATTCTTCAGATCAGAATATTTCTCGTCTCTACCAGTTATATCAGGATATGTTTTCTCTCCAACAGGGAGATCGCTCGGTTGAAGAGTATTTTTCTGCTCTCAAAGGTATGTGGCATGAAATTAATGTCTATCAGCCATTGTCTACAGATTTGAAGAAACAACAACAGCATCGGGAGGAATTTCGAGTCGCCAAATTTCTATCAGGTCTTAAACCAGAACTTGCTCCAATCAGCTCTCAGATTCTATCCGGTAAAGACATACCAACTGTTAGTGAAACTTTTGCTCGAGTTCGGCGAGCATCTATCCATCCTTCTGCTCAAGAGAAGGATGATCGTTCTACTCTTACTGCCCCTGTTGGGCGATATGATACTCCTCATAGGGAGCATGGAGGCCGTGCTCCTCTCGATACTCGCGGTCGTGATCGTGGTGGTCGTAGTGGTAATAGTGGACGCGGTACTAGGAAATGTTCTCATTGTGGCCGCCATAATCACTCTACTGATTTTTGCTGGAAACTTCATGGCAAGCCGGCTTGGGCTAATCAGGCTACAGTTGAGGGGGAGCACTTTGGTTCTATCTCTGATGAACAAGTTCTTCTTTCAAAAACAGAGTATGATTCAATTCTCCAGCGCGCCAATGCCTCGTCATCCTCCACAACCCATTTGGTAGCTTCAGGTAACACCTGTCTTCATTCTTCCTCTAGTACCCCTTGGGTTATTGATTCAGGGGCCTCCGATCATATGACAGGTAATCCATCTCTTCTTTCTAAAATTTCTCGTACCTCATCTCCTTCGTTTGTTACTATCGCTAATGGGACTAAAACTCCTGTTCAAGGGATAGGCACCGTTAGTACTCCTGATCTTACTTTTTCCACTGTTCTCTATTTGCCTCAATTTCCTTTTAATCTGCTGTCTGTGCGCAAACTTACTCATGCTTTAAACTGTTCAATAATTTTTTATCCCACTCATTGTGTCTTTCAGGATCTAAAGACGAAGAAGGTGATTGGAGGGGGATTTGAGCAGGATGGACTTTACTACTATCAGCCGTCTTGCACTTCGGGTCAATCTGCTCTTCATTCTACAGCTTCTCCATATCAGTGGCACTGTCGTCTTGGACACCCATCATCGTTCAATCTTCGGCATTTAGTTCCTTCTTTACCTTCTTTTTCTAGTTTTAATTGTGAGACTTGTGAACTTAGTAAACATCATCGGGCTACTTTTCAACTTCGACATGATGAACCTTGTTTACAACCTTTTGAACTGGTCCACTCTGATGTTTGGGGTCCAGCTCGCACCACTGGTTTATGTGGTGCTCGGTACTTTGTCACTTTTATTGATGATCATTCTCGTTTAACATGGGTATATGTACTTAAAGATAGATCTCAAGTGTTTACAGCTTTTCAATCATTTTATGCTGAAATTTCAAATCAATTTAATGCCAAACTTCTTGCTTTTCGGACTGATAATGCTCTTGAATATAAAGAACGTTCGTTTGAACAATTTCTTGAGTCCAGGGGTATTATACATCAAACATCTTGTGTTCATACTCCTCAACAAAATGACATTGCTGAGAGAAAGAATGGGCCTATTCTCTCTATTGCTCGTGCTCTGATAATCCAAATGCATGTTCCTAAGCTTTTTTGGGGCGAAGCAGTTCTTACTGCTGCATTTCTTCTAAATAGAATGCCTTCACGTGTTCTTAAAGGTAAATCTCCGTTTCAGATGCTATTCCCTGGTAAAAACCCATTTCCTCTGCCCCCAAAAGTCTTTGGCTGTGTTTCTTTTACTCATAATCTAAATCCTGGTCGTGACAAACTTGACCCTCGGGCCCACAAGTGTATCTTTCTTGGTTATTCTCGTACTCAAAAGGGATACCGGTGCTATAGTCCTACCTTATGTAAGTACTTTGTTAGTGCTGATATGACCTTCTTTGAGAATGTGCCATATTATTCTCCCGAAGGAGGTGAGTTCCAGGACCCTCTACTTTCTGCTCCTGTTATCCCTACTATTGTTCCTGCTCTCTCTCCTATCTCTCAAGTTTATGTTCCTCGTCGGCCACGGAGCGCATCTCTTGCTCGAGTTCCTGCCCATGTGGGGTCCTCTCTACCGCTTCCCCCATCCACCTCGACGTCTGCAGATCCATCTCTCCCTCTTTCTGACTCGGACCTTGATCTTCCTATTGCAGTTCGTAAAGGTACGCGCACATGTACTGATCATCCTATCTCTAACTTTGTCTCATTTGATCATTTGTCTCCTTCCTTTAAAGCTTTTTCTTTATCCGTATCATCTCTCGATATTCCTAAGTCCTACAGGGAAGCTCTTTCTCACCCGGGTTGGAGGAAAGCAATGGAGGAGGAAATGCATGCTTTAGATTTGAACCAAACTTGGGATCTTATTCCTACACCTGCAGACGCTCCGATTGTTGGTTGTCGTTGGGTTTTCACCGTCAAACAGAATCCTGACGATACTGTAGACCGCTTAAAGGCTCGCCTTGTGGCTAAGGGCTTTACTCAGACATATGGCATTGATTACACTGAGACCTTCTCTCCAGTTGCCAAACTAAACTCTGTTCGTATTATTATCTCTCTTGCTGCGAATCTTGCTTGGCCTCTTCATCAACTAGACGTCAAAAATGTCTTTTTACATGGTGATCTTACTGAGACTATTTATATGGCTCAACCACCTGGGTTTGAGTCCAAGGGGGAGTGTGTTTGTCACCTTAAGAAGTCTATTTATGGCCTCAAACAGTCCTCACGTGCTTGGTTTGACAAATTCAGTAAGGCGGTAGTTTCTCATGGCATGACTCGAAGCCAAGCTGATCATTCAGTGTTCTTTAAGAAGACAAGAATTGGTATTGTGATATTAGTTGTCTATGTGGAAGATATCGTCATCACTGGGAGTGACAAGGAAGGTATTCAGACCTTGATTCATCATCTCAACTCAAGTTTTCTCACTAAAGACTTGGGTAAGCTTCGTTATTTTCTCGGTATTGAAGTTGCAAGGTCCAAAGAAGGCATCAGTTTATCTCAAAGAAAATACACTCTCGATATTCTAAAAGACACAGGTTATCTTGGCTGCAAACATGTAGCTACTCCCATGGAAACTAATATAAAATTAATGCCGGATATGGGTGACTTGATTGATGACCCAGAAATGTATCGGAGACTTGTGAGTAAGCTTATTTACCTAACCATTACTCGGCCTGACATTTCTTATGCAGTTAGTATTGTGAGCCAGTTCATGACTAGTCCTCGAGTTCCTCATATGGATGCAGTAATACGCATCTTGAAGTATCTTAAGAGTGCCCCAGGCCGGGGCCTTCTATATCGGTCATCTGGACACCTTCGCATTGAAGGATATACTGATGCTGATTGGGCAGGATCACCTTCAGACCGAAAATCCACCACTGGCTTTTGTACCTTTATAGGAGGCAATTTAGTCACTTGGAAAAGTAAGAAACAGTCAGTTGTGGCTCGTTCCAGTGCCGAAGCAGAATATCGTGCAATGGCTCATACCGTTTGTGAGCTTACTTGGTTGAGAACTTTTTTACAAGAATTCGGAATTTCAGCACAAGGTCCCACACCGCTCTATTGTGACAATCAAGCAGCTATTCATATTGCTAGCAATCCTGTCTTTCACGAAAGAACCAAGCACATCGACTCTATTTGTAGCAAGCTGGGAGTTATTGATATCTACTCTCCAGCTTGAGGGGGAGTGTTGTTAGTATATTCTAATTCTATAGAGAGATCGTAGGGATTCTAATTTAGGATCCGAATATTTAGTTTCCTTATTTAATTCTTGATTGTAATCTATATATTGATACCTCCTTGAGAGAAGAATATACAACTTTTCTAATTCTTCCTAAATACCCTTCTGTCAGTTTATAACCACATTATTTCAAGAGACTGGAAATAACATGTAATCATCTATCTCTTTCTAGCTTCATCTAGCATCAATATGAAAAGAAATACTGATTAGCTGATACTGTAACTTCCAATAACGTAACTGCGGGAAAGAGTGAGAGAGAGAGAGATGTACCGAGAGCAACGAGATGACGATTTGAAGCAGCGTCAGGAAAGCGATCAGAGAGGAGGAATTTGAGAAAAGCTTCGCTGCCCTTCACGTCTGCGTCATTAACATGCCCATACCCACCCAATACCCCATCTAAGGACGCCTCAACACCCTTTTCGCAATCACACAAAGAACAGAGATGAATCAGCTTTATTTTTTCAAAATGAATCATCATTTTGTAAATTTGAGGCAAAAAGAGGAGCTCACTTCCCAGTATCCGACGCCATTCCGGTACCATTCTTTCTTCTTTTGATCGTCTCCGATCTCTTCCCTCCACATCTCCTCTGCGTTCTTGAATTCACGACCGTCGTTATCTGACCCACCGGCCTCCATCTCCACTCTTTTCTTAATTTTCACTCTTTGTTCAGCTTCAGATCGAATTGGAGGAGGAAAACTAGGGTTGTAAATGGGCCGGGTGCCCGGGCAGAAAGCCCTATTCTTTCTTTTGACTCTTGAACAAGGCAGTCAATTTGTCCAAGTCCAGCTCTCACTTGTAAGGGTCTGACCCAAACCTTTCAAGAAAAAAACAATTATCCAATTGCTTTTGAACTTGGGAGAGTTCAATCACACTCATAAAGCCCGGTTTAACTAGCCTTTTAACTCTAGTTAACAAGTGTAAATTCTTATTTTGTATTTTGCATCGGCGAATTCCGATGTCAAAGTTGTATCTAAGTGTGTCTAGAGTCTGTTGTCCACTCACGCATTTAGGACGGCTAGGTGACTATACAAGCTTTGTTGGGTTTTGGGAATTCAAAATTAAAATTCTGAATCTGTGTTGAAAATCTGATCGAACGGTTTTCCAAACCGGTCGACCGACCTCAAAAAATCTTGATCGGCAATTTTCAAGTAGCCAATTTAGCCAAATCGGTCGAACGGTTTGCGTAATTTTAGTGGTTTATAAACAATGAACTTCTTTTCTTGGCTACACAGATATAATCAATTGATTTCCTAGAATTGAGGCTATCAAGATCAATCTAGGGCTTCTCAACTGTCTTTAGTTGATCCCCATTGAACCTCCTCTCAAGTTCTCATTAGAGATGCAAAGTCAATTGATTCTATCCTAGACTTGCATGTGTGATTCTCATGTTCTAGAAATTCCTCTACTTTTAGTAAAATGATTTAAAATCCCTTATACTCAAGTGTAAAAAATTAGTTGGCGTGAGCCAAAGTCGTCGTGACGAAGATCGATCTTGCGAGATAGTGGTTAGCATTCCTTTGAGAAAGCCTTGGTCAATGAGGAGCCGAAGCCTCTGTGGTGGAGATCGAACTTGTAGGTTCGTGATGTTACAAGAGCAAGCAACTTGTTACTATGGAGCCCCGCGTTGGGTTGTCTTGTTGGGTAAAGTTTTGAGTCTTGTATTTGTGCTTTTCTCTTAGTAAAGTATTTGTGATGTACTATGTCCCGTAGTTTTTCCCATAAGGGTTTTTACGTATAAAACTATTTTTGTCCTTGTGGTTTGTTCATGTGTTTATCTATTCTAATTTAATTAACTAGTAATTCAAAGATAGGCAAAGAATTTAAAAAGGGAGCCTATTTTCACAATCCTCAAGGTCTTGAATCATAAGTAAATGAAAATTCCAATTGGTATTAGAGCAGGTTTACTAATAAGGGTAATTTTTTAAGTTCGATCTTGGTCAAATTAATGGACTATGATTTTAATGAAAAAGGTTGGAGTCATCGCTCGTCCCCCATTATTTGATGGGAGTAACTATGCTTGTTAAAAAGCTCGAAGGAGAGCCTTTCTAAGATCATTGGACGAGCAAGTGTGGATGACGGTTGACCCTAACCAACAGACTTTGTCCAACCACAGGAGAAACATGTGATGGGTCCATTTAGGGATAAGCTTTCGTAAGTGTGTGATGATGCATTTGAATGATTATAAGAATGTTGTGTTGGAGATTTTCAGGGTGAAAATGCTTTTGTATTAGATATTATTAATTATATTTTTTTTTCGTTCAATGATATCTCATGTGTATACATATGATCAAGAATTGTAGTCTTTTCGCATAGTCATATTTTATTTTTTTAAATAGAAAGACCTACAATGAGCAAAAATGTAGACCTACTATGTGGGCTCCATTTCTTCTAACCCTAAACTATTGATTGTCAATATTATCATGCAAGTTACAATATGGAAATAATCATATTGATGATGGTAGCATACACTAAGCAATCAAAAGTCGTTATTTGCAAGTACAAAACGCAAATTGTGACTTATGTGTTTTAAGAGGTTACTTCTCATGTGTGCAAACCAAACTTCGTTTTGTTGTTATAATGACTTCTACATATTTCTTTAATATTATATTTCTCAAAAGTTCTATTGAAGAAGTCTTTCTTTTCTTAGAAAAGTTTATCCAAATGCGACAGATAAGTTGAACAACACTGATTGCTAGATGAAGTACCTATCTTCATCTTTTTTGGCAAATTACACAGACCTCCTATGAGTTTTGCCAAAATTCCAGAAACCTCTCATTTTGCTTCTGAAATTACACAACCCAGGGCTACTTCTGCTCTTGGTAACGGATTTCTCATTTTGTTAGTACATTGAACTTCATATTATTTATCAAACAGACTATAATGTCCGATTGAACTGATTTTTTACCATGTGTCCCTTGAGACATCCATATTGACATCTAATGATTGGATTTTAGAATAACTCGTCATGAGTCACATCATTAGGGGGCACTCATTGAAGACTTTAATAAGCATGACTCACTTATAAATGTATGATCGAGCTAATATTTTGTCACGCATCTTTCGGGAGACCCGTCTTGACATCCAACGGTCGAATCCTGGTACTACTTTTCACGTGTCACGTTATTAGGGTTGAGTGCGGGTGATGGAGATATTATCCGTGATCGCATGGGAAATACGATTGTTGGATTCTATTCTTCCTATGGTTCTCGCTCTAATTATATCACTGAATCTCATGCCATGCTTAATGGCCTTTGTATTAGTCTTGGTGACCTTCTAGTGAATGTGGAATCTAACTCTAAAACTCTTGTTGATGCTTGGAATGGTAAGAGCACACACACTTGGGATGCTTGGTACTGGTACTGGAACAAATAAATTAGCGACCTGATGAATCTTTGCTCCTCTATTAGTCATGTTTTTAGATAAAACAAATGTGGTTACGGACTCCCTTGCTAATTATGATTGTGATATGCTCAACTAAAGAGTTTTTTATTCGAATCAAGAGTGTCTTTCTAAATCTATTATTTTCTTAGATAAGGTTGGGGTGGGTAATGTAAGAATGGTCCACAATTAAGTTTTGTATTTTGATTTCTTAGTGTCCATGCAGAAGTAAGGCTTTTATGTCTCCCCCATAGCTTTTATTATTAATAAATTTGTAAGGGTCTAACAAACCCCCACTCCCTCTGAGTGGCTTGTATTAAAATTCAACAACAAAAAAAAAGATATACTCTCCCCTCTTTGTTCTACAACGGGATATACTCTCCATCTTTTTATAACTCTTTGATTTCTATTAGTAAAGAGGGATTGATAGAGTTGCTGAGTTAGAGATTATCAATCGAAACCCTACCTCTTCCCACCAGCAGAAGCCAAATTTCAACTTTGATCTCTCATTTAAATTTTACTATATGTTTTAAGATATACAATTACATTACAAATATGGATTTAAATATTGAATAGAGCATGGATTGGCCCCAACCCAACCCAAACTTACAATATCGTACTTGGACTGAATTTGGGCTTCATGTGTTGCAATGAGTTTGAGTTTGGACTGGGATAGACATTAAAATAAATAAGACAAACTTGGCCCAAATTGGCTCCAACCCAGCCAACTCGCCCATTATACACCCCTAGTCTGGACAGAGGTTTTGGACCTTCCAGGTTGGGTTTGGAGTCGGGTTTGGATTTAGAGTTTTGAACTTATCTATAATTGAGTAGGGTTCAGGTTGGGATCCTGGTTATAAACATATGACTTGTGATTCTCTCCCGTTGTAATTGGACTCAGGGAAGTTCGGTTACGCCACTTATGCTGCTTTGTGTCCCTATTGATACCACCTATCCTTGTTTTTTAGAAAAAAAAATTTTAAAAAGAAATGTAACCCCAGTTTAAATTCACTAACTCTTAAGATTATTTTTCTTTTCAGATTTTTTTCTAAAAACCAAAGATGGGTGGGTGAAACTTAACCACAATTAATGAGTGTCAAAAGGGACATGTGGCAGTGTGATCAGTGGCGTAACCGGACTTCCCCGAGTCCTGTTACACCTAAAGATGATTACGAGTCGAAACATATATAGTAGTACACCAGGAGATGATTACGAGTCGAAACATATATAGCAGTAAATGAATTAGTCTAGGGTTACTCCCAAAGTGTACTTCTATATATACTCCCAAATCCTAATCGTTTATCTCAACTATTAAATAGTTAGGAATAGAGTTGATTTGACATTAGAAAAGGCAAAATAAGTCAACTCAAATCTTACCCCTTAGTGTTGCTTATAAACGGTTGAGATTATATAATATATTTAGGAGTATAATTAGTAGTACCCATCGACCGACTCACCGTAAATATAACATAATATACAATAAAAATGAATTCCCACTACTACTTGCAAAGTGTTTATAGGAAAAGTATGTTCGGATCGGAGGCATGGTCATTGCTCACCCAACCGGAAGTTGAGACGGCCGAACCCAGCCCAACTCGGTTGACAGCCACCGAAGTCCGGATCCTGTCCACTATGCACAACGCAACACGTGCCCCTTTATCTATGATAAAGAAGCTTTAATCCTTAAAGGTTAATATTTCTAATCTTAGTTTTTAGAATAAATTTTTAAAAAAAATAAAAATAAACCTAAGTATTGAACATCTTAACCACAGTTAAAGCGAGACGTGTGGCGTTGTGCAGGTGCGCGAGTTGGATCAGAATTGAGTGTGATCCGAACTCAGCACACTGGTGGTCTATCGTCATGCTGATTCAAGCATTGACGGATGGTGGATGATGATATTTTATGTCATTTAATTACACGTAGGTTTGTGGCGTCTTTCGAAGATGGAAGTCCACAAAGGGACAAACACTTTTCCTTCAGTCATGCAAGGATTAGGAATGTGTGACAGCCACCCGCACCAACACCAAAATAGTGAATAGTGTATTAAGACCTTCCCACTTGAAAGGGACCATCGCCGATAGCAAAGCCCACGCAATGCAATTTTTATTTTATTTTTGGGCGATATTAGCGGCCTGCAGTATCTTCAAGGGATACTTTTTCTCCGTGCAATGGTAGGGTTGGGTTAGGTTGGGTTGCTCGCCAAAATCACGCCTTATGAAGTGGAGGTTTTTGGTCACCCTTGAGATTTATCCTGACTTTTTTTTGTGCTTACCAAAAAAAGTTCTATTGATTTCACTATGTTCTTTATTTTTTTCTTAATTAAATTCAGATCCAAAGGTAGCACTCAATTTCGTATTCCTTGAATATTATTATTTGACAAAGTGATTATTTGACCATTAATTTTTACACAATCAACTTGTCACAATTGATTTTTGACTAATAAAATCCAATCCAAAACCCCAAAAAGGCTTTTTGTTAGATTTGTAAGAACAATCTAATGAGTGCAAGCTTTGACCTTTGGTATATGGGGCCGCTCAAGGGATGGATGACAATGTTTGGACGGCTCAGGTCAAGAAGCAAGTGCTGCATCCATGGTATATATCCGCATTATGAAGCTTCAATTCAGAAGGTTCTTCTACATTAGTCAAATATATGCACCCCAAAATAGAAAGCAATCTAAATGTCAAATGTCAACTCCAAGAACCGGTCTTCGTTTTTGCACTCTGAGTTTTCAATGTATTCAAATCAGAAAATAGCAGTAAACTAGATGATAATACTATCATCCTGGCGGGGCTATATATAAATATAAGTAAGCGAAACCCTTTCATAGACACAAAAAAGATAGACTAGAAAAATGAGGACTTCAAGCTCTGCAATGATTTCCCTACTTTATATCCTTCTCTTCTCAGTTTCATTGGCAACTTCAAATACAGTTCATGAAAACTTTCTCCATTGCCTTTCCCTCCATTCTTCCCCCTCTGCACCGGTCTCCACCGTCATCTACACCCCCACTAATTCTTCATATGAATCTATCTTCGAATCTTCGGCACGAAACCTCCGATTCTTGTCGTCGTCTACCACCAAACAACCTAAGCTTATCTTTACACCGTCGCATGAATCCCAAATCCAAGCTATTGTTATATGTTCTAGGAAACATGACATCCATATCAGAATCCGAAGTGGAGGCCATGACTATGAGGGCCTTTCATATGTATCTGATGTCTCATTTGCCATTGTTGACCTCGTAAATATTCGATCCATCAGTGTCGACACACAAGATGAGAGTGCATGGGTTCAGGCGGGTGCAACTATTGGCGAAGTTTATTATAGAATCGCAGAGAAGAGCATGACCCTTGGCTTTCCCGCAGGGATTTGCCCTACTGTCGGCGTTGGTGGCCTATTCAGCGGAGGCGGTTATGGTAACATGGTGAGAAAATACGGCCTCGCAGGCGATAACATCATTGATGCTCACTTGGTTGATGTTAATGGCAGAATTCTCAACAGAGAATCCATGGGAGAAGATCTCTTTTGGGCCATCACAGGAGGAGGAGCAGCCAGCTTCGGAGTCGTCGTTTCTTGGAAAATCAAGTTGGTTCATGTTCCATCAACTGTGACTGTTTTCACAATTGCCAAGACTTTAGAACAAGGGGCAACAGAACTTGTTCATAGGTGGCAATTCGTCGCAGATGAGATCCATGAAGACCTCTTCATCAGAGCTGTCCTAGAAGTTGCGAACGCCAGTAGTACGGGGGAGAAGACAGGTAGAGCTTCATTTATCTCTTTGTTTCTTGGGAATACTGACAAACTTCTCCCACTGATGGAAAAGAGCTTCCCCGAATTGGGTTTAGAGCGCACGGACTGTATAGAGATGAGTTGGATCGAATCGGTCCTTTATTTTGGTGGCTTCTCAAATGAAGAATCAATGGATGTTTTACTCAACAGAAGTTCTCCATCAAAGAACTTTTTCAAGGCAAAATCAGACTTTGTCAAAGAACCCATTTCTAAAATTGGTCTGGAGGGCATATGGAAAAGGTTTTTGGAAGAAGAGACACCTATAATGAGACTGAGTCCTTATGGTGGAAGGATGAATGAAATTTCAGAGTCAGAAACTCCTTTTCCACATAGATTGGGAAACAAATACATAATTCAATACATGTTGATATGGGAAGAAGAAGGAATTGAAGCATCTGAAAGGCATATAGGTTGGATGAGAAGGCTTTACAGTTACATGGCTCCTTACGTTTCCAAGTCCCCAAGGGCTGCATATCTCAACTATAGGGATCTTGACTTGGGTACCAACAATAATGGAAATACAAGCTACTTACAAGCTAGCATTTGGGGTACAAAGTATTTTAAGAACAACTTCAACAGGTTAGTACATGTGAAGACCAAAGTTGATCCAGGTAATTTCTTCAGAAATGAACAAAGCATCCCCTCTCTTCCATTGCGGAGGAAGAAAAAGAGGGAGTAAAGATAGCATGGTTGTTTGATTGTAGAAAAAAAAAAGTTATTCATGGACATTACTAAATATATTTCTTATTATAGTGTTGACATAATAGAGGATGGTTTGTTAAAGATCTGTGTAGTGGTTCCCACTCAGTATTTATTTTATTTTTCTCCTTTTTCTTACTAAATTAAAGCTTTTGTTTTGTTTATATTTCTTTCATTTTGTCTGTTTCTTAAATTCTTTTTAATCAGGTAAGAAAGAAAAGATTAATTGGGAGATCCAGAAAAAAACAAATTCTAGTAGAAGCCTTGCCTAGAAATCTTTAATTAGGCACTTAAAACTTAGGAAAACTACCTAAATGACCCTATGGTATATTCCAAGTACATAAGTGACCTATGAAAATTCAACTTAACTTTTATAACCCCGACATGTGAAAACAGTTACATGTGAGGAAATTTCATTTTCTTTGGACCATATACCCCTAATATGAGGTTAATAGGCAAAGGTAAAAGTGAATCAAATTGCAGAGATTCCCAAGCCACAATCATGATCAACAACATACCTAAGGTAGGTGCTTTCTTTCTCTCGTGCACTTTTTTTCCTTTGGAAGGAACAGACAGAGACAACTTTCCAGAAACATTAGCAAATCACGAAGATATCAATGACCACTCTTAAAGACCTCTATTTTTTTTTTAGATTTTCTCCGGATGTCCTAATCTTCAATACAACTAGATGAGAAAGGGATCCGGGCAAGCTTGTTGATTAAATCATCTACTAATTCAATAATTCAAAGAAGAAGGTACATACTCTGGATCTCCTGTTAATCTTTTCTTTCTTACCTAAGAAAGAAGGATTTAAGAAATAAACAAATTGAAAGAACTATAAACAAAACAAAAGCTTTAATTTAATAAGAAAAAGGAAAAAAAATAAAATAAATATTGAGTGGGAACCACTACACGGATCTTTAACCAACCATCATTTTATATTTCAACACTATAATAAGAAATATATTTAGTAATATCCATGAAGAACTTATTTTTGTTTCTACATTCAACCAACCATGCTACTCCCCTCTTTTCTTCCTCCACAACAAGAAAAACCAGAACTCGCAAATTTTCCGTCGGTAATAGGCACTTTTTTTTTCCCTAGTGACAATGGAAGAGGAGGGATGCTTTGTCCATTTGTGAATGTGAAGAAATTACCTGGATCAACCTTGGTCTTCACATTTACTAATCTGTTAAAGTTGTTCTTAAAATACTTAGTACCCCAAATGCTAGCTTGTAAGTAGCTTGTATTTCCATTATTGTTGGTACCCCAGTCAAGATCCCTATAGTTGAGATATGCAGCCCTTGGAGACTTGGAAACATAAGGAGACATGTAACTGTAAATCCTTCTAATCCAACCAATATGCCTTTCAGATGCTTCAATTCCTTCTTCTCCACAGGCCACAATGTATTGAATTACGTATCTGTTCCCCCAATCTATGTGGAAAAGGAGTTTCTGACCCTGAAATTTCACTCATCCTTCCACCATAAGGACTCAGTCTAATTGCAGGTGTATTTTCTTCCAAAAGCCTTTTCCATATGCCTTCCAGACCAATTTTAGAAATAGGTTCTTTCACAAAGTCTGATTTTGCCTTGAAAAAGTAGCTTGATGGAGAACTTCTGTTTAGTAAAACATCCACTGATTCTTCACTTGAGAAGCCACCAAAATAAAGGACCGATTTTATCCAACTCATCTCTATACAGTCCTTGCGGTCTAAACCCAATTCAGCGAAGCTCTTTTCCATCAGTCGGAGAAGTTTGTCGGTATCCCCGATAAACAAAGAGGCAAATGAAGCTTTAATTGTCCTCTCTCCCGTACTACTGGCGTTTGATGAAAAAGCTCTGGTTCTCTACTACTGGAGTTGTCTTCATGGATCATATCTGCAATGAATTGCCACCTATGAACAAGTTCTGTTGCCCCTTGTTCTAAAGTCTTAGCAATTGTGAAAACAGTCATTGTTGGAGGAACAAGAACCAATTTGATTTTCCAAGAAATTACAACTCCAAAGCTAGCTGCTCCTCCTCTGATGGCCCAAAAGAGATCTTCTCCCATGGATTCTCTGTCGAGGATTCTGCCATTAACATCAACTAAGTGAGCATCAATGATGTTATCGCCTGCGAGGCCATATTTTCTCAACATGTTACCATAACCGCCTCCGCTGAATAGGCCACCAACGCCAACAGTAGTGCAAATCGCTGATGGAAAGCCAAGGGTCATGCTTTTTTCTGCAATCCTATAATAAACTTCGCCAATAGTTGCACCGGCCTGAACCCATGCACTCTCATCTTGTGTGTCAACACGGATGAATCCAAGATTTACGAGGTCAACAATGGCGAATGGGACATCAGATACATATGAAAGGCCCTCATAGTCATGGCCTCCACTTCGGATTCTGATATGGATGCCATGTTTCCTAGAGCATATAACAATAGCTTGGATTTGAGATTCATGCGATGGTGTGAAGATAAGCATAGGTTGTGGGGCGGTAGACCGTGACAAGAATCTGAGGTTTCGTACCGATGGATAGATTCATATGAAGAATTATTGGGGGTGTAGATGACAGTGGAGATTGGTGCAGAGGGAGGAAAATGGAGGGAAAGGCAGGGGAGAAAGTTGTCATGAATTGAATTTGAAGTTGTCCATGAAACTGAGAAGAGAAGGATATAAATTATTGCATAGCTTGAAATCCTCATGATTTTCTAGTCACTCTTTGTGTCTAGGACAGGGTATGAGCTTATTGTTATATAACCCCTCGGATGATACTACTATCACTGTTCTCATAAATCTAACAAAAAGCCTTTGTTCTTTTGAAAAAAATGGAGAATAGCGTGAAATCAATATGCAACAATAGGTACGTTGATAATCACTGCGCGGAGAAAAGTATGCTTAGAAGAGATCAGATCACAGTCAATTGCGAGTTTAATAGCACCCATTGCTAAATTCAATCGCACCTGAAACCAAATCCTCTGTGTTGTTCCCTGTGGCCTCGGTGTTTAAAGGCTGAGATCACCTGTAAAGTGGTCTCTACAGCTGTTAAATCCGTACAAGGCAAATGATCTCAGCTTTCAAACACCCGAGGCACAGGAACAACACAGAGGCTATGGTCCTATTGATTAAGCTTTATTAACTCTTAAGAGCATTCCTAGCAGCCTCACCAAATTTGCCTCATCAAAATAGCCAAAACTCACAAAAAGTCCTGCTCGTGAGCCACTTTTTTAAAACACTCCTATTAGGCTCTCCAAAATAGTTAAAACTATCATTATTTTATTATTTGTGTCACTTCCACAATTACAAAAAACAAAAGGAGAGTGAAACCTTTTGTAGGGGGTATTTTGATCTTTGAAGAAATGGGGTTTACTGCAACCTCAATCTAGCCTAAATCTGATATCCAGACCGTTCTAAATTGAGTTATTTTTGGAAGAAATGATTCAAAGAACACAAGAAAGAAAAAGGAGAAAATAAGGAAATGATTCAGAGGGAGAGAAGAAAGAACGATGAAGAAAAGTAGTGACAGAATGTTTTTTCTTGATGAATCCTTTACTTTCTCTCTCTGTAAATTCTTTTAAAAAAATCTGGTTGTTCTTGGGAAATCTTCTGGGAACTCAAGGAAAGTCTCTCCTCATCAACAAGGAGGGGTCACCTCTATTTATAGGTGATTATCAAAATTGTAACCAACTTGTACAGCTGTCATAACCGTTTTTGTAACCGACTTTTAGAGAGAAAATATTGGATTCCATCAAGATAAAGGCGTTTTGTCACCATACCTCCTTTAAGCTTTTATGACCAAAGCTTTCAGATATTTTCTTCAAAGGTTAAAAGCGGTATTCATAATATCCATCTTTTAACAAATTCTATCTAAGCCCTCCAAACCACAACTCATCATCCTCCCCCAAAAGCAATTGGTAACTACACCGTGAAGGCGGGTCATACGCTTTCATGGTGTACTGTCCTGCTGAGGTAATATATTAGTGTTCAGACAGCAACACTCCTCTAGAGTAATAATCATGATAGTATTAATAATAACGATGATGATAATCATCTAATAATCATCTCAAGTCCAATAGGGAAATCATAGGTGTTGGACGAGGACACCCTTCCCGTAACTCAGGTCCAATAGGGAAATCATAGGTGTTGGACGAGGACACCCTTCCCGTAACTCAGGTCCAATAGGGAAATCATAGGTGTTGGACGAGGACACCCTTCCCGTAGCTCAGGTCCAATAGGGAAATCATAGGTGTTGGACGAGGACACCCTTCCCGTAACTCAGGTCCAATAGGGAAATCATAGGTGTTGGACGAGGACACCCTTCCCGTAGCTCAGGTCCAATAGGGAAATCATAGGTGTTGGACGAGGACACCCTTCCCGTAACTCAGGTCCAATAGGGAAATCATAGGTGTTGGACGAGGACACCCTTCCCGTAGCTCAGGTCCAATAGGGAAATCATAGGTGTTGGACGAGGACACCCTTCCCGTCAGGCCTTAAGAGAAACTGAGGAAAAATCCATCCTCAATGCTTTCTCCCTGACTGTCAGCCCAGGAAGTAATCCATGCTTCACTGGAATAGGTAATGAGGGGAAACAGCCACACTCATTCCCACGGGGAGGTACCAATCCATATCGTTCACCCCTGGCAAAACAAATCTCCTTTCTGGCAGAAGTCCTCAGAAAGGCATACAAGGAGGGTACAAATCTATACCACACCCATCATCATAAGAAAGGCGTTGTAAACCAGAGCGAGGCACTGAAGTCATATAGAATATCCGAAGGCGTTGAAGTCTGAATCAACATCAAAGGCGTTAAAGCTTGAAACAATATCCAAAGGCGTTAGAGCCTGAAACAATATCCAAAGGCGTTAGAGCCTGAAATGATATCCGAAGGCGTTAGAGCCTGAAATGATATCCGAAGGCGTTAGAGCCTGAAACAATATCCAAAAAGCGTTAGGACTTGAATCTGTGCCAATAGCGTGAAAGGCGCAATAGTTTCATCTTTCATTAGTGACATAAGGGTAAAATTGTCATAAATGAGCAGAAAATCCTTTGTATGAACTAAAAACATAAGAGCTTAAAATCATTGATCATTAATGACTAGAATCATTTTTATCAGATAAACATGGAATTCTGTTAACCAATTCCCGAAAGGATTTTAGTATGTGTAATATGCTAGAACGTCCTTTGAGCCACGTGTCATTATTTTATTGAATTATGAACAACGTTCTTAAATTCAAAATTTCACAAATCAAACTTTTCAATAACCATCATCAACATTTTAGCCCCCTGTCTGTGAAGGCGCTTTTAGGCCTAATCTTACTCTAAAAGCGTCTGAGCAGACAAACCATCATGACAAAAGGAGTTCATTAAATAATATACTATCATAAATTTGGCGTCTGAAAGAAACGTCTTTTCGGATCCTGCTTAAAATAGTTTTGCCACATTTATAGCCAATAAGATCATGTAGCCAGCCTGTCAAAGTCATTATGATCGTACCCCTTTTTTTTGAATTTTGAATCAAAACGTGCTCCTTGGAAACCGCATATCATAAATGTTTAATCATTATAAAAGCAAATAATCAGTTCTTTATTGTTTTACTGTTCATCTTCTTCTTCGTGCAAGCATACTTTGAGGTTTTTATCTTTCCTCTGTGCTCGTGTTTTCATTGATCTTATTGTGGTTTTCAAGGATCTTCAATCTTTATTTGGATTTCCAGGACATCTTCTTAGAATTCTGGTGAGTCTTTGCTTCCTTACTTTTTTGTTTATCATTTCTATTTGATTGCTCATACTTATGCTTGCTGTTTTTTTTTTATTATATTATTTTTCGTCATTGTAGAAATTTTGATCATCTGTAAATTATGTCATTTTATCTACTTTTTATTCTTTTATTGTTGTTATTATATGTATGTTACTGTTTTTTTTTTTTTTGTTTCATCATTCATTTTCATCACCATTTTTTTTTTAGAATACACTGTAATTTATTTATTTTTATTTCTGCAACTTTTACGCTTTCAGCTATGGCATCTTCTTCTCAAAAAAATATTTTAAGTAACGAATTTTGGGATTCAGCTATGCATCATTCCTGGGATACCGCTGTTCCTCCAGATGGATGGTCATTGCCCTATGGTGACATCGATGGAACTAAAGGATTTTGTCCACCTCCTTTTGCTACTACTATGTTCAGAATAGAAAGAAAAGATTTCACGCTTTCTCAGGTTAATTTTAGTTCTCACAGCGGTTGTACCAAGGAGTGGACAGCTTGGTGTGATTATATACTCACTCACCCAGAGTATGGGCCAAAACTTCATGCAGCTGAGATTTTTAAAGCTATAGAGCTTTCGAAGGATTTTGAGATTAGGAAAGATACAGATAGTTTATCTCAGTTAGTTACTAGGTGGAACAGTCAAACTCACACTTTTATTACTTCATGGGGAGAAATCACCCCTACTTTGGAAGATGTGATGGCGTTATGGAGATTACCCGTTTTCGGGAATAATGACATACAAGACATTGTTTTGAGTAGAGAAGAGATAAAAGCGTCAAGACTTTTGCATGCTCTGGTTTGGGAATCGAGAGTAAATCCAGTTTGGGGAGCTTCAAAGGAGTCTCATGCAAGGCGGCCAAATTTCTACGGCTGGGTACGCTATTTCTTCAGGGAGAAAGGTCCTGTGAACAAAGAGACAGGAGTCAGAGACTATCAATATGGAAAGGAGTACAAGTCTCCTTTAGAGTTGACAGCGTTCATCTGCATGTGGCTGTCTAGATATGTCTTTGAAGGCGCTCCTACTGACAAAGTTTTGGATAGATTATTTCCATTGGCTTTCCGCCTAGCTGACGGTCAGAGTTTCCCTCTTGGAATTTATTTTTTGGGAACTTTATACAAGAATTTAGATCAAATCCATAAGTGTCAGGCCTGGTCAGCAGGTTCTTTTCTCATAGAATCATTTGTTCATACCGCTTTTCTTCAAATGTGGTTATGGGAACGTTTTCCCGGTTATGCGCCTTCAGCTAGGCAGTTTTCTCCTTTGCAACCTGATGATACCGCTGTTGAAGATCTCCCAAGTCCAAGGGCATGGCGGTGGAGTAGTATTGCCAGAAAGAAAGATGCGTTGATCTTTGACTTTATTGACAAGGAGAAATGCTTCTGCTTCAGACCTTACATTGAGCTTTCAAGAGGTATTGAAAGATTCTTTTATCATTCTGAGGAGCCTTTATCTTTCATAGGCATGAGTACTGAGGAGAGAGCAGAAGTTTCTTTGAAGGATCTTCACTGTTTTGCCATTTTGTCCAAGTGTCATTTGGTCGGTTTATACAGCGTTGATGGCGGTAAAACCAACAGTTTCTGCCTTGAATCTTACAATCCTGATCGGTGTCTGAGGCAGTTTGGGCTTGATCAAGGCGTTCCGGATGGTACAGCTGAATCTTTTTCTCTAAAGAGAACCATGAAGGCTTTCATTCTGGAAAGTTGGTCCTTAAACTTAAGGCCATCTGTTGCTGGTTTTTACTTGGCTGGGGAGCATAGGACAGGTAGATGTACGAAGAACTACCAGCTTTTCTGGAAAGCTTGCATTGCTACCTTCAAAACCTTTGTTCAGGGTCCGCCAATGCTCAGTCAAACTGTTAACCTGGCTATGGACAAAGAGAAATGTCTGAAAGAGCCCCCTGGTGCAGGCAAGAAAAGGAAAGCGGTAGCTTCTCCTCACAAGAAATCTAAATCGAAACCCGCTGTTGGAGGTTCTTCAGAAATCCGAGAGGAAAACATTACTCCCCAACCTGTAATTATTACTGCTCCAAAGGCGGCTACTCCAAGAGCGCCTAGAATCAAAAAAATTGCAATAAAAAAGAAGGCACCTCCTTCTAAGAAACGAAAGAGCCAATCAGTAAGCAAACAATTTTATAATTAAAGCATTTTTCTTATTCATACGCTTTTCAATTTCTCATTTGCATAATTTTTGTTACTTATATATATTATTTTTTTTTATCTATCACAGGATCCTTCTTCTGATAGCGAAGATAACGAGCCTTTGATTGTGCGCAAGCAGAATCTTCAGACTTAACATGAGTTAGGAAGAACTGAGGCTTCTGTCACTCAGGAAAAAAGCACAGCACCGCTTTCGGATGTTGGTGCAGGGAGCTCTGGAACTCCAACTACTCCAGTGGGACTCAGCATCCCTGAAGATAATGTTGCCGATATTCCTTTCCCTCCATCGGCGGAAGCAAGAGTACAAGTTGAGAATTTGGCCAATGTTTGGCCTGAGAGTGAACCTAGTTCCTCTCCGCTTTCTAAAAAGAAAGATCAATCTGCTAAAGCTTCTGGTGTTCGGAAAACTGCAAATCCTGCCAGAACTATTGACATAGCCAGAGCGTTAACATCTCTGAAGAGAATGAGATCGCAAGCTATCAAGGCGAAGTCGCTTCTTCAGCAAAGGACAGCGCAATCTTCATCACCTCTTATGATTGACGCTATTGATGATTCTGAGAGCGTAGGTTAGTAGCAGTTTAAAAAGTATTTCATCAATATTCATGCTTATATGCTTATCATTACAATCATTATAGTGCTCTAACAGTATGTTTTATTTTGAAGGCCCTTCTGAAAGCGTTCAAGCTGAAATACCAGAAAACATTGCTCCTGCAACAGTTGAGGTCTTTTCTGATGATCTTCCCAGAGACAAAAACGCTGTTGAGGCTGAAGTGCATAATTTTTTTGATGAAAGAGCTTCTGGAGTTGAAACCTCAGAACAGCTTATGGATGTGGACCCTCCTTCAGCCAGTGAGATAGCCTTTTTCTCTTCTGTGGTTCAAAACTCTGAGCAGCAGCCTTCTGAAGATCTTCCTGTAATCATATCAGAAACTTCTACTCCTCTTGACAACACTTCTTCTGTTGGTAAAAGCGCTCACACACCGATATCTTCAACTGAGAACATCAATGTTCAAACGATTGCTTCTACTGAAAGCGTTATCATCGGCTTTCCAGAACAGTTTGTTGAGGAGGAGAATATTAATGCTGAAACTGAAGTTGCTCCAAGAAGTATTCATGAAGATACTTCAGTCATTGGTTCCAGTATGGAGACCGCTTCTTCAGAATTGTCCGCTTTTGTGGGAATTTTTGTGAGTGAGGATGCTATTACTCCTTCCACTTCAACTGCGCTGACACCAACTGATTCCTCGGATGAAATTTTAAGGCGTTATCCTGTATCTGAAAGCTCTCTTCCTTTATGGTCAGAAATAGTAAAGCGTTACAAGGATATAACTTCCTCTTGTTCTTTGAAGAACCCTATCATCAGGGCGGGCTGTATAGAAACAGTGTGCTCTATCATTCGGAACATCAGAGATATCAAGCCTCATCTTACGCCTTTGAGGATGAAGACCTTTGAGGATTGGGGGCAGGAGCTGAAGGAGTTAGAGGATATTAATGTTAATGTGAAATGGTTAACAGATTTTCTGAGTAGTCTATCTGTTACATTTTTTCAAGCCAAGAGCTTTGCCAGGCTGAATAGCTCCTACAAAAATAAAGTGGTCAAAGCGGAAGAAATCAAGAAAGCGATATCAAACGATCAAGATAATATTCATATGATTCGTCAAGAGATTGCCCGCCATCAAGCCATATTGGAAGAAAAAGAAAAAGGAATAAAAGCTGCTCAAGATAGTCTGTCAGTTCTACAAGAAGAGATCAAAGCAGATCATGAAGAATATATTCGTTTAAAAGCTTCTGCTGAAAGACTTGTATATCTGAATGAGAGAGGCTTTACTGCTGACATTTTGTAAAAGCTTTTTCTTTATTCTTTTGTAACTCTTGTGAAATTTCATATGAATACAAAAGGAAAATTTTGTTACTTTTCTTATTAAGCATAGTACTTTTTTAACCATTTTACATTGATAGGATCATGTAATACTTCACCAGATAGTGTAGACAAAAGACAATAACCGCTGTCATAACTTTGTCTTATCAAAAATGGCCCTTCCCAATTAGGAGTAAACTTTGCCACTTTTGTACCATTCCTGATATGAATAGCTGTTCGAAGGACCAGGTCACCCTCCTTTAGAATTCTATGTCGTACTGCTTTGTCATACGCTTTAGCAACTCTTTTTTGATACGCTTTTGTCTTTATAGCTATAGCTTCACGCTTTTCATCCATAACTTCTAGCTGAGCTAATCTAGTAGCTTGGAGGCATGCCTCTTCTCCATCAAATACTTCAATTCTTGTAGATGGTATCTTAACTTCCAGAGGTACAACGGCTTCTGTCCCATATACTAAAGAGAAAGGGGTAACACCTGTTGCAGTCCTTGCTGAAGTTCTGTAAGCCCAGAGTGCTGTTGGAAGTCTTTCACACCACTTTTTATGAGCTCCTTCTATCATTTTTCCAATTATCTTCAGGATAGTCTTGTTAGTAGCCTCTGCTTGCCCATTCCCTTTAGGATAATAGGGGGTTGACTTCTTGTGTTTGATATCATATTTCTCCAGTAATTCTCTCACATTAGAATTTATGAAAGGCGTTCCATTATCAGTGATGACTTCCTTTGGTATCCCAAAGCGGCAGATGATATTTTCTTTAATAAACTTAGCCACCATGATACCTGTAGCCTTTCTTAATGGTATAGCTTCTACCCACTTGGTGAAATATTCAGTAGCCACAAGTATCCAAACATATCCTTCAGCAGGGGGATTAACAGGTCCAATTAAATCTAGCCCCCAAGTATGGAAGGGCCAGGGCGTAGAAACATACCGTAAAGATTGTGCAGGTGCATGAATAACATTCCCTCTTATCTGACACTGATGACAGCTTTGAACATATAAGTGTGAATCTGCCTCCATGGTAGGCCAATAATATCCCAACCCCAAAATGTGTTGAAACAGCTTTCTTTTTCCTTGGTGAACGCCACAATCTCCACTATGAGCTTCATGCAATGCTATTTCGATCTCTTTTCCAGTCAAGCATTTGAGAGCAATACCATTGTATCCTTTTCTGAATAATTCTCCTTTGTCAAAATAGAATTTGGCAACTTTCTTCTTAAACTTGAAGGATTCCTTTTGATCAGTAGGCATTATTCCATCTGTGAAGTAGTCATTGTATGGTTTTCTCCAATCTTCCCAAGAATTTGTAAAGTGACATTCTTTTTTATCTGGCAATATTTGACAAGCAGAACATTCTTTCTGTAACATAGCAGCATCTTTTTCCATTGTTGGCCAGTATATTCCAAAACGCTGTAACCTCCTATACAGACTAACAGAAGGATTATACCCACATATTTTTGTGTGGATTTGCATCATTTGTTTCTTAGCTTCTTTTGCTCCAACACATCTCATCAAGACTCCTTCAGGCCCTTTGAAATATAGATCCCCATTTATCTGTAAGAAATTTTTTAAGACTTTCAGTGTTGTAGTAGGGACCACTGTTGAATCATGAAGGCAAAAGACATCCTTCAAAATTGGTTCTCTCCAATCTGTTTCTTCTGATTCTGTGTCGCATAATTCTTCTATCAGCGGTGTAGCTATTATACGCCTTTCAATTACCACCTGAGAAGATTCTCCTTCAAATATTAACTTTGATGCCAAAGTAGCAAGTGCATCAGCATGGCGGTTTCTTGTACGCTCTTGATATTTGAATTCTATTTTATCAAAATTAGTCATTATTTTTTGAACCGCTGTTCTGTAGGGAGCCAAACCAACATCTTTTACATTGAATGACCCTTCCATTTGACTAATTACCAAATTGGAATCTCCTATTACATTTATTCTTTTGGCCTTTAACTCTTTAGCAATTGACAAGCCTATGAGAAGAGCTTCATATTCTGCTATATTGTTAGAGCAAGGAAAATCCAATTTGAAAGAAAAAGACATTACCTCACCCCCAGGAGCTTTTAACACAATACCTGCCCCAGCTGAATCTGCAGTTTTAGATCCGTCAAAATACATGAACCATTCCTCTTCTGCTTCAATAGTCATTGCTTCAGGGAATTCTCCTGGTAATTCTTCTCTTAATATCAAATCATCATTTCCTGGGAAATTTGCCAATAGATCTGCTACTGCTTGTCCTTTGATGGCACGAGGGCAAAGGCATGTAATGTCAAATTCTGATAATGAAAGGAGCCACTTAGCTGCTCGTCCTGAAAGAACTGGTTTTGACATGAGATATTTGATTGGATCAGATTTTGTCATCAGAAAAATCTTATGAGATAGTAAATAATGACGGAATTTTTGTAAGGCATAGATCAAAGATAAACAACTTCTTTCAATCCGAGGGTATCTCAATTCTGCATCTCTGAGAATTCTGCTGAGATAGTATATTGGCCGCTCACAACCAGACAAATCTTCTTGGGCTAGAAGAGCTCCAACAGCGGTTTCTGTTGAAGCCAGATACAGGACCAAAGGCTTCTTGGGGATTGGTGCCATCATAGTTGTTGTTGAACTCATCATTTGTTGAAGTTGTTTGAAAGCTTTTTCATGTACTGATTCCATTTGAATACACAGTTCTTCCGTAGGAGCGGCATAAGGGGTACTGTGACAGCTGCTAGTCCTGGTATGAATCTTCTTATATAGGATACCTTCCCTAAGAAACTTTTCAACTCTTTGACTGTGCTTGGGGCTGTCATGGATGCAATTGCTTGAGCTTTTGTAGGATCAACATCTATACCTTGTCTATTCACAATGAACCCCAGGAATTTGCCTGCAGACACTTTGAAAGCGCATTTTAACGGATTCATTTTTAACTGATAATGGCGGCATCGTTGAAAAACTCTCTTAAATCCTCAACATGACTGCAACGCTTTCGTGATTTAATAACAATGTCATCCACATAATCTTCCACTGTATTATGGAACATATCATGAAAAATGGCTGTCATAGCTCTTTGGTAAGTAGCCCCGGCATTTCTCAACCCAAATGGCATAACTGTATAATAAAAATTTCCAATTGGTGTCCGAAAGGCGGTTTTTTTCTGCATCTTCTGCTGCCATCTTAATCTGATTATAACCACTGTAACCGTCCATGAATGAAAAAGCATCATGCCCTGCTGTTGCAATCAACTAATAGGTCCATATTGGGTAGAGGAAATTCATCTTTTGGGCATGCCTTGTTTAAATCCCGGAAATCAACACAGCAACGAATTTGCCCATTCTTCTTTTGACTGGTACAATATGGCTAACCAAGTTGGATGCTGAATTGGCTTGATAAAACCTGCTTTCAAAAGCTTTTCAACTTCTATTTTAATTTGATCTTCAATATCTGGTCTGAATTTTCTTGGCATTTGCTTCATTGGTACATATCCTGGCTCAATATCAATTTATGTGTGACCAATGTAGGATCCACCCCGGCATTTCTTCATAATTCCATGCAAAAATATCTCGGTACTCTTTGAGCAAATTTATCAATTCTTCTTTTTCTTTTGGGGTTAACTTGGAACTGATAAGTACCGGACGCTTTTCTGATAGACTTTCTACAATGTTTACTTCTTCAAGGCTTTCTTGTACCGCTTTTACACCATCCTGCATCTGTTCTGGCGCTTCCCCAATTTCGCTTGTTTCTTCTGTTTGAAATATTTGATCCATCACGGGAATCTGATTTTCTTTTGATGAATCAGTTTCCTTTGATTGTCATAAGATATATACAACCTTTCCATCTGGTTGTACTATCCTCTTACAGCCCCCAGTTCTTGATTCTTTGATAGCATTCCCCTTTAGAATTTCTGTTTTCACACTTTCGTCTCGGGGTCTTTTTGAGGCCTTTGAAATTTCTGATGGCGTTAGAATAGTGGATGATGGTAGCATAACTCCTTTGGTCTTTCAAAAGCGGTTTCACCTTCTTCAGCCAACTCATCATAAAACATGCTTCTGAAATATGAGCTTCGGCTTTATCAATGGTGTGGCAGTGGCTAGTATTCTGATGACTTTCCCCTTGTATGTTCCTTTAACACATTGATGAAATGTTGATGGTATTAGCTGGAACTTGTGAATCCAAGGGCGGCCAAGAAGAATATGATAGCTTACATTGGCTTCAATAACATGGACTCTTATTGTTGAATTTATTGGCCCCACTTGAAGATTAATAGTAGCATAGCCAATAGTGTTCTGGCACTGTCCTCCAAATCCTGAAATTTCTATTGGTTGCTTAGAAATTTTTGAAGGATCTAATCCCATTGCTATTGCTTTTTTGATAATTGTATGGATAATGTTCAAAGAAACACCAGGTTTCAAGCCTTTTTGCTTTAAAAAAAGAAAAAAAACAATCGAATTTATTAAATCTGTAACTTGATCTTTCCTGCAAGTTGCCACATCACATCAAGGGAGTTTAGGTGTATTAAGACGGGTGATGTCAAGAGTATGGTCATGAGGTCACACAACCAAGACATGAGAAAATGGGGTCTATCAGATTGAGATGGGTAGATGGTTGTTAGTAAGGTGGAGTTGGAAAGTTCCGGGGAATCTTTTTGTTGGGATTAAAAGAGGCAATCAAAGCCTTATTTCAGGTGAGTTGAGAGGGCATTGTATGAATTCAGGGGTAAGAACAGAGAGTAGCGTAAGAAGGGGAGAGAAAGAAGTTGGCAAAGGAGTTAACGAATCTAGCCATTGGTATTAACTAAGAGGGAAGTCAGCGGGTGATGGGAATGGAAGTTCAAGGAAGGTAAGGGGTGGTGTTCAAGGTCATCAATGACAATTGAAAAATCTTTTGTTGAATATCAGAGGTATAGGTAATAGAGATAAAAGAAGATTAAGCTAGTAAACCAGCCATTATGTGCTTGCAATAAACTGAAAATGGAAAAGATTTAAGGATTTTGTGTTATTGGAGATCTGGGGGTTAAATATGGTTGAGTGAGAGACTCCCCTCCACCAATGCCTCGATTGGGATTTTGAGCATTTGAGACCAGGATGAGGTCGAGGTGGTAGGCTCATAGGTAGGGCCATAGGGGTACATACTTTGTCCTTCTCACGTCAGAACGTCTGCACTATTTCAAAGGGGTTTTTCGGTGGGGGTATGAACCAAACGATGGTAATCAGTTTTCTATCATCTTGGCAAGAGTTGGAAGAAATGGGGGCCTTCCTTCTTCGTGCCTAGGTGGGGATTTCAATACGCTCATATTCACTTATAAGAAGAAAGAAGGGATGAGGAGAAATAATAAAATATTAGGTTTAGGAGGGATTGTGCATAGAAATAATCTAATCTATAGCCCATCGAATAGCGCCCAATTCATATGGTAGATATATCATGAAACGTCACAACATCCATTCTGAGTCGAGCATATCAATCAAACTCCAAGGAAATTGCTTGCTTAGTAACTTCGGAGGATATATACCATGAGAAATTATAACAAGAGAAACGAAAAAATTCTTACCTCATTAAAGTATCTTAAAAGAAGATTCTTAGTGACCCTCCCTATTCCAGAACCACAATCTGCAACAGTTTTGATTATTGATAAGAATTCATAATGCCATTATATCCACAAATAAAGTAGCTTGTTTGATAAATTATTAAACATGTTCTCCAACTATAATTTAAACTAAGAAAAAGTGGATATAATTTCTCCCACTTAGAGAATTATTATTCAAGATCAAAGTTCAGAATCTCCAACCAGGTTGCATTGGGATCATATATTACATTGTGACAGTGTCATTTACACAAAAAGTAAAAATGAAACACTTATTTTTTGGAAATGTTCTTCATAACTAGTCTCCAGAATGGCAGAATGATATAGACGGGTAAATATAGCCTGCTTGCCAACCAATTTGTTACAATGCAAGCAGTGTAATGCAATAAGCCACTAAAATACCGTTCGTGCATCTAAAATATAATCCAGCACCCAGTACATTCATGCTGCAATCCACTTATAGATAAATTCTATTATCAATCTTCTAAGTTGGAACCACATCATAATTCATAAATATATAATTAAACAAATTAGCTGTCTAGCTGAGTAATAAATTGTTATCTAAAAATATGTGCATCAAGACAGGGACTCATACTTTCAAAAGCCCATTACAAAATTTTGTATGCAGTACAACTTTTGACATTTCTACAGTACAACTTTTGACATTGTCAAAAATCCTTTCCTCGGAGAATGGGAGATCGGGTATGTCCTCTTATATGTATAGGTGACAATGTATAAGCAATGATTAGTAAATTAAGATGAGCAATTTCCTTGGTTTTTCCTCCTTTCATTATTATAACAGCAATTTCTTCTTTCTTTCTCCTAAGAGAGCTTTGTTATTTATCCATAGAAAAAGAAGCCATGTCCTAGTTATTGTGGTCAGCTACACGAATCCTATTCTGCCATTGCACTAAATCAAGGGCCATAACTTTTGATAAAACACTAGTCTTCAAATATTTTCATGGCCAACTCAATCCATATTATTTTGAATTTCCATGTGCCATTTAGAGCCTTCTTTTCTTTTAAATTTCCACGTGTCATTTAGAGCCTACTTTTACTTAATTTTTACATCTATTAGTGGGTTAGTAGTTAGTCGTAAGGGGACTTACAAGACTATCGCCTCACTGCATACGAACTCGAGCCCTGGCCTCCCAAAATAGGATTATGCTACTTGCCATCCGAACGGCATGGCACTCCTCACTACCTCCTTCATTAGTCTTTGTTGCCCTTGCACATGACCTAACCATCTTAGTCAACTCTCCTTTGTTTTACCACTTAATTGAGCTACTCCTAGGATATTCTGATGCTCTAATTTCCGAGTATCTTTCCAAAACTAGCAGCTCATTCGTTTCAAGTTTCAACATCCTTATCTCGGCTCCGCTTATTCTATGAGCATGTTTCTTGGATGTCCAAATTTCTGCTCCATAAATGTGGTGCAGTCTTATCAGAAATTCAGAATATAATGAGTTAAATGGTGATGCTCCTGCAATTTTGGATTTTCTTGCTAAAAACGTGACGAATGTCGTCATAAGACACTTGAAACATGATAAACAGGAATATGTTGCCCAAGACAGACATTCGATTTGTAACACCTAGATAGTCTGATATCTATTGAACACTTACTTATTCCACCATTAGTTTATAACCGCATTATTTTAAGAGACTGGAAATAACATGTAATCATCTATCTCTTTCTAGCTTCATCTAGCATCAATATGAAAAGAAATACTGATTAGCTGATACTGTAACTTCCAATAACGTAACTGCGGGAAAGAGAGAGAGAGATGTACCGAGAGCAACGAGATGACGATTTGAAGAAGCGTCAGGAAAGCGATCAGAGAGGAGGATTTTGAGAAAAGCTTCGCTGCCCTTCACGTCTGCGTCATTAACATGCCCATACCCACCCAATACCCCATCTAAGGACGCCTCAACACCCTTTTCGCAATCACACAAAGAACAGAGATGAATCAGCTTTATTTTTTCAAAATGAATCATCATTTTGTAAATTTGAGGCAAAAAGAGGAGCTCACTTCCCAGTATCCGACGCCATTCCGGTACCATTCTTTCTTCTTTTGATCGTCTCCGATCTGTTCCCTCCACATCTCCTCTGCGTTCTTGAATTCACGACCGTCGTTATCTGACCCACCGGCCTCCATCTCCACTCTTTTCTTAATTTTCACTCTTTGTTCAGCTTCAGATCGAATTGGAGGAGGAAAACTAGGGTTGTAAATGGGCCGGGTGCCCGGGCAGAAAGCCCTATTCTTTCTTTTGACTCTCGAACAAGGCAGTCAATTTGTCCAATTCCAGCTCTCACTTGTAAGGGTCTGACCCAAACCTTTCAAGAAAAAAACAATTATCCAATTGCTTTTGAACTTGGGAGAGTTCAATCACACTCATAAAGCCCGTTTAACTAGCCTTTTAACTCTAGTTAACAAGTGTAAATTCCTATTTTGTATTTTGCATTGGCGAATTCCGATGTCAAAGTTGTATCTAAGTGTGTCTAGAGTCTGTTGTCCACTCACGCATTTAGGACGGCTAGGTGACTATACAAGCTTTGTTGGGTTTTGGGAATTCAAAATTAAAATTCTGAATCTATGTTGAAAATCTGATCGAACGGTTTTCCAAACCGGTCGACCGACCTCAAAAAATCTTGATCGGCAATTTTCAAGTAGCCAATTTAGCCAAATCGGTCGAACGGTTTGCGTAATTTTAGTGGTTTATAAACAATGAACTTCTTTTCTTGGCTACACAGATATAATCAATTGATTTCCTAGAATTGAGGCTATCAAGATCAATCTAGGGCTTCTCAACTGTCTTTAGTTGATCCCCATTGAACCTCCTCTCAAGTTCTCATTAGAGATACAAAGTCAATTGATTCTATCCTAGACTTGCATGTGTGATTCTCATGTTCTAGAAATTCCTCTACTTTTAGTAAAATGATTTAAAATCCCTTATACTCAAGTGTAAAAAATTAGTTGGCGTGAGCCAAAGTCGTTGTGACGAAGATCGATCTTGCAAGATAGTGGTTAGCATTCCTTTGAGAAAGCCTTGGTCAATGAGGAGCCGAAGCCTCTGTGGTGGAGATCGAACTTGTAGGTTCGTGATGTTACAAGAGCAAGCAACTTGTTACTATGGAGCCCCGCGTTGGGTTGTCTTGTTGGGTAAAGTTTTGAGTCTTGTATTTGTGCTTTTCTCTTAGTAAAGTATTTGTGATGTACTATGTCCCGTAGTTTTTCTCATAAGGGTTTTTACGTATAAAACTATTTTTGTCCTTGTGGTTTGTTCATGTGTTTATCTATTCTAATTTAATTAACTAGTAATTCAAAGATAGGCAAAGAATTTAAAAAGGGAGCCTATTTTCACAATCCTCAAGGTCTTGAATCATAAGTAAATGAAAATTTCAATTGGTATTAGAGCAGGTTTACTAATAAGGGTAATTTTTTAAGTTCGATCTTGGTCAAATTCATGGACTATGATTTTAATGAAAAAGGTTGGAGTCATCGCTCGTCCCCCATTATTTGATGGGAGTAACTATACTTGTTAAAAAGCTCGAATGAGAGCCTTTCTAAGATCATTGGACGAGCGAGTGTGGATGACGGTTGACCCTAACCAACAGACTTTGTCCAACCACAGGAGAAACATGTGATGGGTCCATTTAGGGATAAGCTTTCGTAAGTGTGTGATGATGCATTTGAATGATTATAAGAATGTTGTGTTGGAGATTTTCATGGTGAAAATGCTTTTGTATTAGATATTATTAATTATATTTTTTTTTCATTCAATGATATCTCATGTGTATACATATGATCAAGAATTGTAGTCTTTTCGCATAGTCATATTTTATTTTTTTAAATAGAAAGACCTACAATGAGCAAAAATGTAGACCTACTATGTGGGCTCCATTTCTTCTAACCCTAAACTATTGATTGTCAATATTATCATGCAAGTTACAATATGGAAATAATCATATTGATGATGGTAGCATACACTAAGCAATCAAAAGTCGTTATTTGCAAGTACAAAACGCAAATTGTGACTTATGTGTTTTAAGAGGTTACTTCTCATGTGTGCAAACCAAACTTCGTTTTGTTGTTATAATGACTTCTACATATTTCTTTAATATTATATTTCTCAAAAGTTCTATTGAAGAAGTCTTTCTTTTCTTAGAAAAGTTTATCCAAATGCGACAGATAAGTTGAACAACGCTGATTGCTAGATGAAGTACCTATCTTCTTCTTTTTTGGCAAATTACACAGACCTCCTATGAGTTTTGCCAAAATTCCAGAAACCTCTCATTTTGCTTTTGAAATTACACAACCCAGGGCTACTTCTGCTCTTGGTAACGGATTTCTCATTTTGGTAGTACATTGAACTTCATATTATTTATCAAACAGACTATAATGTCCGATTGAACTGATTTTTTACCATGTGTCCCTTGAGACATCCATATTGACATCTAATGATTGGATTTTAGAATAACTCGTCATGAGTCACATTATTAGGGGGCACTCATTGAAGACTTTAATAAGCATGACTCACTTATAAATGTATGATCGAGCTAATATTTTGTCACGCATCTTTCGGGAGACCGGTCTTGACATCCAACGGTCGAATCCTGGTACTACTTTTCACGTGTCACGTTATTAGGGTTGAGTGCGGGTGATGGAGATATTATCCGTGATCGCATGGGAAATACGATTGTTGGATTCTATTCTTCCTATGGTTCTCGCTCTAATTATATCACTGAATCTCATGCCATGCTTAATGGCCTTTGTATTAGTCTTGGTGACCTTCTAGTGAATGTGGAATCTAACTCTAAAACTCTTGTTGATGCTTGGAATGGTAAGAGCACACACACTTGGGATGCTTGGTACTGGTACTGGAACAAATAAATTAGCGACCTGATGAATCTTTGCTCCTCTATTAGTCATGTTTTTAGATAAAACAAATGTGGTTACGGACTCCCTTGCTAATTATGATTGTGATATGCTCAACTAAAGAGTTTTTTATTCGAATCAAGAGTGTCTTTCTAAATCTATTATTTTCTTAGATAAGGTTGGGGTGGGTAATGTAAGAATGGTCCACAATTAAGTTTTGTATTTTGATTTCTTAGTGTCCATGCAGAAGTAAGGCTTTTATGTCTCCCCCATAGCTTTTATTATTAATAAATTTGTAAGGGTCTAACAAACCCCCACTCCCTCTGAGTGGCTTGTATTAAAATTCAACAAAAAAAAAAAAGATATACCCTCCCCTCTTTGTTCTACAACGGGATATACTCTCCATCTTTTTATAACTCTTTGATTTCTATTAGTAAAGAGGGATTGATAGAGTTGCCGAGTTAGAGATTATCAATCGAAACCCTACCTCTTCCCACCAGCAGAAGCCAAATTTCAACTTTGATCTCTCATTTAAATTTTACTATATGTTTTAAGATACACAATTACATTACAAATATGGATTTAAATATTGAATTGAGCATGGATTGGCCCCAACCCAACCCAAACTTACAATATCGTACTTGGACTGAATTTGGGCTTCATGTGTTGCAATGAGTTTGAGTTTGGACTGGGATAGACATTAAAATAAATAAGACGAACTTAGCCCAAATTGGCTCCAACCCAGCCAACTCGCCCATTATACACCCCTAGTCTGGACAGAGGTTTTGGACCTTCCAGGTTGGGGTTGGAGTCGGGTTTGGATTTAGAGTTTTGAACTTATCTATAATTGAGTAGGTTTCAGGTTGGGATCCTGGTTATAAACATATGACTTGTGATTCTCTCCCGTTGTAATTGGACTCGGGGAAGTTCGGTTACGCCACTTATGCTGCTTTGTGTCCCTTTTGATACCACCTATCCTTGTTTTTTAGAAATTTTTTTTAAAAAAAGAAATGTAACCCCAGTTTAAATTCACTAACTCTTAAGATTATTTTTCTTTTCAGATTTTTTTCTAAAAACCAAAGATGGGTGGGTGAAACTTAACCACAATTAATGAGTGTCAAAAGGGACATGTGGCAGTGTGATCAGTGGCGTAACCGGACTTCCCCGAGTCCTATTACACCTGAAGATGATTACGAGTCGAAACATATATAGTAGTACACCAGGAGATGATTACGAGTCGAAACATATATAGCAGTAAATGAATTAGTCTAGGGTTACTCCCAAAGTGTACTTCTATATATACTCCCAAATCCTAACGGTTTATCTCAACTATTACATAGTTAGGAATAGAGTTGATTTGACATTAGAAAAGACAAAATAAGTCAACTCAAATCTTACCCCTTAGTGTTGCTTATAAACGGTTGAGATTATAGAATATATTTGGGAGTATAATTAGTAGTACCCATCGACCGACTCACCGTAAATATAACATAATATACAATAAAAATGAATTCCCACTACTACTTGCAAAGTGTTTATAAGAAAAGTATGTTCGGATCGGAGGCATGGTCATTGCTCACCCAACCCGAAGTTGAGACGGCCGAACCCAGCCCAACTCGGTTGACAGCCACCGAAAGTCCGGATCCTGTCCACTATGCACAACGCAACACGTGCCCCTTTATCTATGATTAAGAAGCTTTAATCCTTAAAGGTTAATATTTCTAATCTTAGTTTTTAGAATAAATTTTTTTTAAAAATAAAAATAAACCTAAGTATTGAACATCTTAACCACAGTTAAAGCGAGACGCGTGGCGTTGTGCAGGTGCGCGAGTTGGATCAGACTTGAGTGTGATCCGAACTCAGCACACTGGTGGTCTATCGTCATGCTGATTCAAGCATTGACGGATGGTGGATGATGATATTTTATGTCATTTAATTACACGTAGGTTTGTGGCGTCTTTCGAAGATGGAAGTCCACAAAGGGACAAACACTTTTCCTTCAGTCATGCAAGGATTAGGAATGTGTGACAGCCACCCGCACCAACACCAAAATAGTGAATAGTGTATTAAGACCTTCCCACTTGAAAGGGACCATCGCCGATAACAAAGCCCACGCAATGCAATTTTTATTTTATTTTTGGGCGATATTAGCGGCCTGCAGTATCTTCATGGGATACTTTTTCTCCGCGCAGTGGTAGGGTAGGGTTGGGTTGGGTTGGGTTGCTCGCCAAAATCACGCCTTATGAAGTGGAGGTTTTTGGTCACCCTTGAGATTTATCCTGACTTTTTTTTGTGCTTACCAAAAAAAGTTCTATTGATTTCATTATGTTCTTTATTTTTTTCTTAATCAAATTCAGATCCAAAGGTAGCACTCAATTTCATATTCCTTGAATATTATTATTTGAAAAAGTGATTATTTAACCATTAATTTCTACACAATCAACTTATCACAATTGATTTTTGGCTAATAAAATCCAATCCAAAACCCGGAAAAGGCTTTTTGTTAGATTTGTAAGAACAATCTAATGAGTGCAAGCTTTGACCTTTGGTATATGGGGCCGCTCAAGGGATGGATGACAATGTTTGGACGGCTCAGGTCAAGAAGCAAGTGCTGCATCCATGGTATATATCCGCATTATGAAGCTTCAATTCAGAAGGTTCTTCTACATTAGTCAAATATATGCACCCCAAAATAGAAAGCAATCAAAATGTCAACTCCAAGAACCGGTCTTCGTTTTTGCACTCTGAGTTTTCAATGTATTCAATTCAGAAAATAGCAGTAAACTAGATGATAATACTATCATCCTGGCGGGGCTATATATAAATACAAGTAAGCGAAACCCTTTCATAGACACAAAAAAGATAGACTAGAAAAATGAGGACTTCAAGCTCTGCAATGATTTCCCTACTTTATATCCTTCTCTTCTCAGTTTCATTGGCAACTTCAAATACAGTTCATGAAAACTTTCTCCATTGCCTTTCCCTCCATTCTTCCCCCTCTGCACCGGTCTCCACCGTCATCTACACCCCCACTAATTCTTCATATGAATCTATCTTCGAATCTTCGGCACGAAACCTCCGATTCTTGTCGTCGTCTACCACCAAACAACCTAAGCTTATCTTTACACCGTCGCATGAATCCCAAATCCAAGCTATTGTTATATGTTCTAGGAAACATGACATCCATATCAGAATCCGAAGTGGAGGCCATGACTATGAGGGCCTTTCATATGTATCTGATGTCTCATTTGCCATTGTTGACCTCGTAAATATTCGATCCATCAGTGTCGACACACAAGATGAGAGTGCATGGGTTCAGGCGGGTGCAAGTATTGGCGAAGTTTATTATAGAATCGCAGAGAAGAGCATGACCCTTGGCTTTCCCGCAGGGATTTGCCCTACTGTCGGCGTTGGTGGCCTATTCAGCGGAGGCGGTTATGGTAACATGGTGAGAAAATACGGCCTCGCAGGCGATAACATCATTGATGCTCACTTGGTTGATGTTAATGGCAGAATTCTCAACAGAGAATCCATGGGAGAAGATCTCTTTTGGGCCATCACAGGAGGAGGAGCAGCCAGCTTCGGAGTCGTCGTTTCTTGGAAAATCAAGTTGGTTCATGTTCCATCAACTGTGACTGTTTTCACAATTGCCAAGACTTTAGAACAAGGGGCAACAGAACTTGTTCATAGGTGGCAATTCGTCGCAGATGAGATCCATGGAGACCTCTTCATCAGAGCTGTCCTAGAAGTTGCGAACGCCAGTAGTACGGGGGAGAAGACAGGTAGAGCTTCATTTATCTCTTTGTTTCTTGGGAATACTGACAAACTTCTCCCACTGATGGAAAAGAGCTTCCCCGAATTGGGTTTAGAGCGCACGGACTGTATAGAGATGAGTTGGATCGAATCGGTCCTTTATTTTGGTGGCTTCTCAAATGAAGAATCAATGGATGTTTTACTCAACAGAAGTTCTCCATCAAAGAACTTTTTCAAGGCAAAATCAGACTTTGTCAAAGAACCCATTTCTAAAATTGGTCTGGAGGGCATATGGAAAAGGTTTTTGGAAGAAGAGACACCTATAATGAGACTGAGTCCTTATGGTGGAAGGATGAATGAAATTTCAGAGTCAGAAACTCCTTTTCCACATAGATTGGGAAACAAATACATAATTCAATACATGTTGATATGGGAAGAAGAAGGAATTGAAGCATCTGAAAGGCATATAGGTTGGATGAGAAGGCTTTACAGTTACATGGCTCCTTACGTTTCCAAGTCCCCAAGGGCTGCATATCTCAACTATAGGGATCTTGACTTGGGTACCAAC
Organism: Tetracentron sinense; assembly: GCA_015143295.1. Classification (NCBI taxonomy): domain Eukaryota; kingdom Viridiplantae; phylum Streptophyta; class Magnoliopsida; order Trochodendrales; family Trochodendraceae; genus Tetracentron; species Tetracentron sinense. The sequence goes on from CM026551.1 coordinate 15,814,130, forward strand.
AATAATGGAAATACAAGCTACTTACAAGCTAGCATTTGGGGTACAAAGTATTTTAAGAACAACTTCAACAGGTTAGTACATGTGAAGACCAAAGTTGATCCAGGTAATTTCTTCAGAAATGAACAAAGCATCCCCTCTCTTCCATTGTGGAGGAAGAAAAAGAGGGAGTAAAGATAGCATGGTTGTTTGATTGTAGAAAAAAAAAAGTTATTCATGGACATTACTAAATATATTTCTTATTATAGTGTTGACATAATAGAGGATGGTTTGTTAAAGATCTGTGTAGTGGTTCCCACTCAGTATTTATTTTATTTTTCTCCTTTTTCTTACTAAATTAAAGCTTTTGTTTTGTTTATATTTCTTTCATTTTGTCTGTTTCTTAAATTCTTTTTAATCAGGTAAGAAAGAAAAGATTAATTGGGAGATCCAGAAAAAAACAAATTCTAGTAGAAGCCTTGCCTAGAAATCTTTAATTAGGCACTTAAAACTTAGGAAAACTACCTAAATGACCCTATGGTATATTCCAAGTACATAAGTGACCTATGAAAATTCAACTTAACTTTTATAACCCCGACATGTGAAAACAGTTACATGTGAGGAAATTTCATTTTCTTTGGACCATATACCCCTAATATGAGGTTAATAGGCAAAGGTAAAAGTGAATCAAATTGCAGAGATTCCCAAGCCACAATCATGATCAACAACATACCTAAGGTAGGTGCTTTGTTTCTCTCGTGCACTTTTTTTCCTTTGGAAGGAACAGACAGAGACAACTTTCCAGAAACATTAGCAAATCACGAAGATATCAATGACCACTCTTAAAGACCTCTATTTTTTTTTTAGATTTTCTCCAGATGTCCTAATCTTCAATACAACTAGATGAGAAAGGGATCCGGGCAAGCTTGTTGATTAAATCATCTACTAATTCAATAATTCAAAGAAGAAGGTACATACTCTGGATCTCCTGTTAATCTTTTCTTTCTTACCTAAGAAAGAAGGATTTAAGAAATAAACAAATTGAAAGAACTATAAACAAAACAAAAGCTTTAATTTAATAAGAAAAAGGAAAAAAAATAAAATAAATATCGAGTGGGAACCACTACACGGATCTTTAACCAACCATCATTTTATATTTCAACACGAAATATATTTAGTAATATCCATGAAGAACTTATTTTTGTTTCTACATTCAACCAACCATGCTACTCCCCTCTTTTCTTCCTCCACAACAAGAAAAACCAGAACTCGCAAATTTTCCGTCGGTAATAGGCACTTTTTTTTTCCCTAGTGACAATGGAAGAGGAGGGATGCTTTGTCCATTTGTGAAGAAATTACCTGGATCAACCTTGGTCTTCACATTTACTAATCTGTTAAAGTTGTTCTTAAAATACTTAGTACCCCAAATGCTAGCTTGTAAGTAGCTTGTATTTCCATTATTGTTGGTACCCCAGTCAAGATCCCTATAGTTGAGATATGCAGCCCTTGGAGACTTGGAAACATAAGGAGACATGTAACTGTAAATCCTTCTAATCCAACCAATATGCCTTTCAGATGCTTCAATTCCTTCTTCTCCACAGGCCACAATGTATTGAATTACGTATCTGTTCCCCCAATCTATGTGGAAAAGGAGTTTCTGACCCTGAAATTTCACTCATCCTTCCACCATAAGGACTCAGTCTAATTGCAGGTGTATTTTTTTCCAAAAGCCTTTTCCATATGCCTTCCAGACCAATTTTAGAAATAGGTTCTTTCACAAAGTCTGATTTTGCCTTGAAAAAGTAGCTTGATGGAGAACTTCTGTTTAGTAAAACATCCACTGATTCTTCACTTGAGAAGCCACCAAAATAAAGGACCGATTTTATCCAACTCATCTCTATACAGTCCTTGCGGTCTAAACCCAATTCAGCGAAGCTCTTTTCCATCAGTCGGAGAAGTTTGTCGGTATCCCCGATAAACAAAGAGGCAAATGAAGCTTTAATTGTCCTCTCTCCCGTACTACTGGCGTTTGATGAAGAAGCTCTGGTTCTCTACTACTGCAGTTGTCTTCATGGATCATATCTGCAATGAATTGCCACCTATGAACAAGCTCTGTTGCCCCTTGTTCTAAAGTCTTAGCAATTGTGAAAACAGTCATTGTTGGAGGAACAAGAACCAATTTGATTTTCCAATAAATTACAACTCCAAAGCTAGCTGCTCCTCCTCTGATGGCCCAAAAGAGATCTTCTCCCATGGATTCTCTGTCGAGGATTCTGCCATTAACATCAACTAAGTGAGCATCAATGATGTTATCGCCTGCGAGGCCATATTTTCTCAACATGTTACCATAACCGCCTCCGCTGAATAGGCCACCAACGCCAACAGTAGTGCAAATCGCTGATGGAAAGCCAAGGGTCATGCTTTTTTCTGCAATCCTATAATAAACTTCGCCAATAGTTGCACCAGCCTGAACCCATGCACTCTCATCTTGTGTGTCAACACGGATGAATCCAAGATTTACGAGGTCAACAATGGCGAATGGGACATCAGATACATATGAAAGGCCCTCATAGTCATGGCCTCCACTTCGGATTCTGATACGGATGCCATGTTTCCTAGAGCATATAACAATAGCTTGGATTTGAGATTCATGCGATGGTGTGAAGATAAGCATAGGTTGTGGGGCGGTAGACCGTGACAAGAATCTGAGGTTTCGTACCGATGGATAGATTCATATGAAGAATTATTGGGGGTGTAGATGACAGTGGAGATTGGTGCAGAGGGAGGAAAATGGAGGGAAAGGCAGGGGAGAAAGTTGTCATGAATTGAATTTGAAGTTGTCCATGAAACTGAGAAGAGAAGGATATAAATTATTGCATAGCTTGAAATCCTCATGATTTTCTAGTCACTCTGTGTGTCTAGGACAGGGTATGAGCTTATTGTTATATAACCCCTCGGATGATACTACTATCACTGTTCTCATAAATCTAACAAAAAGCCTTTGTTCTTTTGAAAAAAATGGAGAATAGCGTGAAATCAATATGCAACAATAGGTACGTTGATAATCACTGCGCGGAGAAAAGTATGCTTAGAAGAGATCAGATCACAGTCAATTGCGAGTTTAATAGCACCCATTGCTAAATTCAATCGCACCTTAAACCAAATCCTCTGTGTTGTTCCCTGTGGCCTCGGTGTTTAAAGGCTGAGATCACCTGTAAAGTGGTCTATACACTCTACAGCTGTTAAACCCGTACAAGGCAAATGATCTCAGCTTTCAAACACCCGAGGCACAGGAACAACACAGAGGCTATGGTCCTATTGATTAAGCTTTATTAACTCTTTAAGAGCATTCCTAGCAGCCTCACCAAATTTGCCTCATCAAAATAGCCAAAACTCACAAAAAGTCCTGCTGGTGAGCCACTTTTTTTAAAACACTCCTATCAGGTTCACCAAAATAGTTAAAACTATCATTATTTTATTATTTGTGTCACTTCCACAATTACAAAAAACAAAAGGAGAGTGAAACCTTTGTTTTTATTTTTTTGTGTGTGGGGCCATAAAGAAAGAGGAAAAGAGAGATATTTTGGTTTGGTGAATGTGCAATGACTCACCAGCATTGGTGAGTACTGTACACTCACCAAATCGAAATCTTCAAATTAGTGAGGCTGGTAGAGATGATATTTTACACTTTTTAGCCAATTAACTCACCAAAATAGCTAAAAAACTATTTCGGTAAAATTGCTAGGAATGCTCTATGGCAGACAAAAATATTAAAGGAAGTCACTCAGGACTCACTAGTAGATAGTACATACTATCCGGAGCTGAATCGTTGGATTCAAAATAAAAATAAAGGAAATTACATTGCATAAGCTTTGTTGTACGACGTCCCTTTCAAGTGGAAGGTCTTAACACACTTTCGGCATGGAATAATGGTATGTTTGGGTTTGGTGGGGGCTTAAAATATTTTTTTTAAAAAAACCAAGGTATTATTTAATCCTAGAGATAAGTGAATCTTAATTACAATTAATAGGTGTCAAAATGGTACACATGTGATTTGGGAGGTGTGCAAATACCGTATTGACAATGCATGCGGGTGCATGTTATCACCTTTTTAATTAAGTGCTTCCCACGACGTCATTTAAAGAAGTTAGAGTAATTTTCGGGCATTTGCCTGAGATAATCCATTACCCACCTAAGACGGTAGGGGTCTTTGAAGGAAAATCTATTACTCTGCCCAATCCTAATCTGTTTTTTTGGATGGTAACCAACTCACACACATTAACCTACACACAGCCAGTATACATAACTCACACACCTACACACACGATTCCATGGCACAATCCACAACACTAGGGCTATCAACAGGTCGGATTCGGATCGGATCTGCCGAGAGAATCCGATCCGATTAAGAAAGACAGATCCAAATCCGAGATCCGTCGGATCATGAATTAATCAATCTGAATCCGAATCCGCTTATATTTGTAAGATCCAAATCCGATCCAACCTAATTAAGGTTAATTAAATAAAAAAAATTATTTTAATAATATAAAAGTCTAATAGTACCTTAATTAACTCTAACTAATGTTAATTTTTTTAATTAATACTTGATGCGTAGAAAATCTATATAATATATTTAAAATGATTTTAAAAAGTTATTATAATCATATTGGATTTTAATCGGATTATAATCAGATTATAATCGGATTCCACCGATCTGATTTGAATCTGATGAGACGGATCACATATCGGTCCCAAGTCTGGCTAATCAGATCGGATCCGTCCTATTCCGATCACACACCCTCTCACCCAATCCTCATCCACCCAATCCTTATCCTTGCATATAAGAAGAAAACGTGGTGGTTGTACTTTTTTAAATAAAACATAAGTGACGATTGTTTCTTTTTTTTTATATATATATTTTTTATATGGCCTGGGATTGTCTTTAGCAAAGCCAGAAAAAGCTTGTCTCGGGCAACCATAGAATAAGGGACAAGTGGTGGAGAAGTCAAAATCATGGTCTCATGATTTTGACTTCTCCACACACTATATGACACATGGCGATAAGGTGTTGAGATAAAGGGAAAGAGATATCAAATGAGGAGAAGTCAAAATCATGAGGAGAAAATGAAATGACTTCTCCCTTCTTTAACACCACATGTCCCTTAATCTATGGTTGCCCGAGAGCCCTTTCTAGCTTCGCTAGAGACAATCCCAGGCCTTTTTATATAAGTGGTTGTACCTTTCTAGGCATCCATTAAGATACTTCATATGGGGTCTTAAGAATTGACATAAAAGATAATTACCTAACGTGATTAGATTGCACACACAAGTTAACACGTGTCTCTTTTAATTTTTATTAATTGTGGTCAAAATTTACTAACCCTTGATTTTACAATATATATAATTTTACTTTTTTATAAAAAAATATATAATTTTATTTAACTCTAGTTAAGAATTTTTAATCCAAGTTTAATATTTTTATAAAAACTAAGGTTATATTATTGAACTCTAAGAATTAGTAAATATTAACCATTGTTAATAAAGATTAAAAGCGACACTACCTATGGGTGCAATTGAACTTGGGTAGAGTTCCATCACAATTGACTATAAACAATCTCTTATCCAACATTTCAATGAGCAGTAGTTCGTTCCACGGAAAGGTGCGAACTATTGCTCTCACTCTCGCAAAGCCCCATCAAGGGGCCATTGGTTAATTTTATTTCTACAAATTGAGGGTAGATGGGTGAACCTTAGGGGTGAGTGAATCTTCACCACAGTTAAAATGGACTAATAGGGGACACATGGAAGAAAATGGGCCCCGAGATGCCGTCCTCGAGTCACCGGCTGAGGGGGTGATTATTTTTCCATTTCAGTACATGGATGAGCACCACGATATACGCAACATGTCCACCTCTAAGTGTGGTTAAGAAATTTTGACTTTAACGTATAATTTTTTGAATTTTTAGCCTAAAATTCAAAATTCAAAATTAAAAATAATAACCTTAAAGATTAAAGCTTCTTAATCATTATTAAAGGGGCGCATGCGTTTGTGCATAGTTGTGGCCACAAGGGCGAAGCTAGTGGGGGCTTGTGGGGTACGTGCCCCTACTCAACTTTTGAATTTTTTTTAAATTTTTTTATTTATAGTTTGTTGTGTTATGTTTAAACCTTATCAAGAAAATCTCTAAACTTTAGTCCCACCTTGACAGATTAGGTATCCTAGTGTACCCTTATAAAGCACCACCTCCCTCTCTTTTTAGAGAGGGTTGTGTGGGAGCAATACTAGCTTGTACTACCAGAATGTGTGTGTCCATATGATAGTGTGTGTTATGTTTAAACCTTATAAAAAAACCTCTAAACTTTAGTCCCACAATGGTAGATTAGGTATCCTTGTGTACCCTTAAAGCACCACCTCTCTCTCTAGAGGGTTGTGTGTCCACTATACATAACTCTGACCGTTTCCAATATAGAGGATAGATCAGAGGAAAATCCCTTGATAAAAGAACAATGAAACAATTAAGATTACAAAATTTAGCTAGAAATTCGGCTCCAGAAATGCTTTCCCGCCAGATGTGATGAATATAATAGGAAGTAAATTCGGATAGCTTTTGAATACCACCAGTAACTAAGTTACTAAGAAACCAAGGAAGGTCACTTGAGGCAGATAGAAATCTTGTAGCTTGTAATGAAACTGAATCAATGGAGATATGTTGGATGTTCTGTTGCTTTCTCAAGGCATCTGGCTATGGCTATGATTTCAAATTTTAACAAATATGGGTGCATGTGCGTTCCGAAAGTGACCAGCCGAGCTTCATTATGAAAGCTTTATTTACATCCTTTACTAAGTAAGCTAAGCAAAACGAGCAGAAGAATCCACCCCAGTCGTGTAGGCCACCAAAGGATATTCGTTGCAATCTCAAAGGATACCACCTAAACCCATTGCTCCACTCCTAACTAATTTGTCGCTATCACACCTAGTGTCTTGAGGCGGAGAGGACCAAGAACAACATAGTTGAGGTTTTGTAAAGAAACGGGCATTGATATGCCAATTGCGTAGGAATTCTCTATTAGAAACCGAGTCCTCCACTTGAATATCTAAAGCCTCAATCTTGAGCCTAGTGTTAGAAATAATGAGATTGATGATAAGTTCCAAAGGCTTGAAGGAACTAGAGAATATACGACTGTTCCTTTCACTCCATATGTGATGGAGCAAAGCATAGAAAGAAATTCTCTTGAACACCTAAGTAGCGTCCTCGATGAGAAAGTTACCAAAACCAAGGTCAATCTCAACGATCTCAATCACCAGATGATTCTACTACGTGGTCGGTGAAACAAGATTTTTCCGTTATTTAGAATCACCATAATTTCAACAATATTTGTACTATCCGATTCTTTTTCTTGCAAAATATTAAATTAAACACAATAGTAGGTCGGATGTCGATTCCGCACTCGGGTTAGCTAAGTTAGTGCAATAAATAAAATAAAAACATTAGAATGCTTCGAGAAAGATGAAGGGATGAGTCGATTTTTAAATCTTTTTTTTTTGTTTGAGAGATGATTAAGACCTACTAATATCCATAAAATAAAGAGCATGAAATAAACACAATAAAAGACATCAAACATCAAGAACCAACATGAAAATTTCTTAATTAAATTGAAAGTCACTTACAATGCTTTGAAATAAAAGTAATGCAAGAACATCAATAAATAAAGATATAAAAGAAACTAGATGAGAGAAGAGTTTAAAGATAACCCTAGGCATAGAGTTATTCTTCTAAGAGATGGTGAGAGCCTTAGGCGTAGGGCCGATAGTGTAGCTTCGAGAGAAGTAAGAAATAGAGATTTTCGAGAATCAAGGTCTGCACCAGCATGTACAGAGAGAGGGTGGGACGTCCGAATGGTATGAGATGGGGTGAGAAAAAGCGTGGGTGATAGAGATGGGGTGAGAAGTGTTCTTTCCCTAGGTGTAGGGATGAGAACATGAAAGGGAGGTGAGAAGAGAAGTTTGGGGGAGGGAGCCAATGACTTAGACTTTAGGGTTTGGATAAGTGATATATATAACCAGCTAGGATCTTGGGTAGGGATTAGAGTTTTACAAGGCTAAGATTAGGGTTTTGAACTAACTAAGGTTAGGGTTTTGAAAAGTAGGGATGGATGATCAAGATGATTAGGGTTGGACGATTAAGATTTGGAGAGAGAGAGATTAGGGTTTTGAGAAATAAAAGAGGAAAAAGAAGAGAAAATGATGACAGGGGATTTTGAACCTGATCTCTGGTATTATCTTTATACATTTCAACAATTGAGCTATCTGACAACTTGTATCTTCAACTGTGGTTTTTAATACTTTGGTCTCTATTTTCGGAGATTGACTCTTCTGCTCTCTTAGTCTTCGCCCTGACTCTGAGATCTTCTAGCTTAGCCCACACTTGACCTGCATCTAATTGGTATAGCCTGTTGGCTCTTTAATATTTGGTAATGGGCTTTGGTGCTTTACTACGACCTCTGATTCTTAAGAATCATTCAATCAGGTTCCTGAAACAGTTAAAAAAACACGTAATGAGAGTTCATCAAAACGACTTTATATTTAAACATTTAGAAATGTGTTTAATTCATGCTAATATACCATTTTGATCAGAAAAGTGTTTTATGTAATGGAGAAAACTCTTACGTAGAAAAATTTGTAAAAACGGAAGTATTACATATGAGAGTTCGATAATGCTACAAAGGATAATAGTATAAATAAGCACTTTTAAGCGATTATCACCCGACTGATAGATCTGGAGGCCACAATCATAGAGAAGTACAAGGAAAGAAATGGGTTATGAGAGAAGCAAAATTGATCGTAGAAGCTTCGGATGTTGAAGAATAGTGAACTGCTCTTAAATTCAAATCAGAGGAAGTTTTGAAGCTTTGGGCAGATTGTCAAGCTGCGCTTCCTACCAACCTTCATGACCACTCTCTTTGGCCAGTGGCCACCCCACTTTTGATAGTTGTATCAAGGGTTGTGGGATGAAACATCAATTTTCAGTGGCAAGACAGTATCATGTCCATTGTCAAAGCAAATGGGCTTGCTCTATCGCTTGTTCAGCATGACGTATGAGAAGCCCAGAGAATTCAGGGTAGGAGTTTGTGTCATGTCCTCGACTTATCTTCGATCGCTCTTCGAATCAAATCTTTTAAGATCTTGTTTGAGGATTCAGCCTAACCATTCACCTGAGCATAATAAGGCGTAGAGTTGAGTAATCTAATCCCAAAGTCTACTACAAATTGTTTCATTTCCTGGTTGGTGAACATTGTTACCATATCGTCTGTAATAATTCCAGGAAATCCATTCCGATATATAATATTTTCCATGATAAATATTATAATATCGGTTTGAGTGACTTCTTACATAGGCTCTCCTTCAGTCCATTTAGTAAAGTAGTAAATTGCTACTATTACGAATCCATGTGGTTTTGATGAACAATGTTTACATTTCCAATCATCTCTATTGCCCATCCTCTGAATGACTAGGAATTGATAATATGTTGAAGGTCAATAGCAGAGCTAGCCAGACATTGACCCATGTCTCTGCAAGATTTGCATTTTTTTATAGCATATTTAATACATTCAAACAAAATTGTTGGCTAGTAATAGTCATGCCTTCTCAAAAGCCATCTCTTCTTGATATCTGATTGATGTGAAAGTATGTCTCTTTTGGATATTTATGGATGATCTTAAATGGGCATACAACGATTCCAATAATAAACCATGTTCTAATTGAATTTCTGATTAGAAAGACTTTACCTAGATAGTCCTTCAAGTGTAGAACCTCATTATCGATTCACATGAACCTTCTATGAACTCAAAAGCTTTTCTCCAACTTCACATGAACCTTCTATGAACTCAAAATCTTTTCTCCAACAAAAGTTAATGGTTCTTCCGAATTTGATAATACTTGCTCTTTTGTTTTCTTTTCCTTCTTATTTTCTTCTATCAATGAACTCTTGATCAAAGGCTTGTAGTAGGATCACGATCAGTCAAAGGAGAGAGATCACATTACCAATGATTGTAGAAGAGTGGAGCCACACGGTTTCTAAGGAGGGGCAACATCCAAGACAAGGGGCATCCAATCACGAGAGTGCGAGAGGGAGGGGCGTCCACCACTTACGTAGATTAGGGTTTCTCTTTTGAGAAACCCTATTGTATATATATATATATATAGGTAGGACTCATTCCTTTGTGTTCTCCTACTTTAAATCCAACTCTCTTTTTAATCTAACTAGCAAACATCCCGTGCGATGCATGAGAGTACAAAGAAAACATAGCACATGATGAATAGCAAATCACCAAATCAAAAATAATTTGTTCAAAAATTACATGAAATTATATTTGTATTAGAATAATAATGAAAAACATAAATCCGCTTAACATTTATGTCTATGATTGTCACAAAATAATTTAAAAAATAAAACAATATATCCAAAAATAAATTGCAAGTCTCTAAGTGACTAAATAGTAATTTATAATATTTAAATTATAAGTAGACTTCAAGAGTTAATGTTGTTCATAGGACATCGATGAGTCCCCTAACCCAACCATTCAAGTTAGGTAGTCTGCACGTGGCAACATGCATGGGATGGAATGAGTTACTATGGTAGATTGTATGTAGGAGATCAGTGATTTCTTAGTCGTATGAATTGAGGGTTGTTACGTGAATAATAAATGTTAGTTACATAGGTAACTTGTGGGGATAAGAGAGAGAATAATGGATGTTAGTTACATACATAAGTTGTGGGATGAGAGAGAGAATATTGGTGTTAGTTAGGTACAAATGTACAATAGGTTGTGGGATAAGAGATTGTGGGATAAGAGAGAGAGAGTCTCTTTATGAAGCGTCGTTTTGACAACTCATAGAAGGATTTTGCTAGCCCAGTCACAAGTCTTCCACAAACGCAACTTGGTGGCCACAACTATCAAATTTATTATGTTTTTTAATTTATATTGTGTTAAAATATGAAACATCTCCACGTGATATGGCTAATCTTGCGTTTGTGGAAACTTTTGGAGTAAAAGTGATTGGGGATAGCACTCCTCACTCATAGAATGACATAATAGAACGGTGAGAATTAAAAAGAGAAGCCACGTGACATCTTCAGATAGAACTTATATGATTATTGAGATTGAAGATTGAATAACAAAGAAAGGGGGTTAGGTGACACTTATTTCTTTATATTATTGTATAGATTAGAAAGAATGTAATTCAACTTCAGGAGACTTTCCTAATCCAACTAGGATTTCTTCTTTCTCTATAATCTAATGTCTAATTAGATTATGATGCCTTTTAACTAACCAAATTAGTAAGCAACTAAAAGAATAAGAGGGAGAGTGGGAAATCCCACAGTCCCACTCTCACACACCTCAATGCCCTATATTATATCTCTAAGTAATAATATTTAATTTTATAATTAATTAGATTAATATAGGGAGAGAGAGAGAGAGAGTGGGAGATCCAACCCTAGGTGGGTCCCATTCTCATATATCCTATCCTCTATCCCTTTTCATATCTAATATGAATAAGAGCTTTGTTATACCATATAACAATTATCAATTAAGAAAAAATTAATTAATTTAATTATAAATTAAATTAAATACTTTAAAAATGTTATTGCGTGTGTGATCTAAAGAGATATCCTATTTCCGGTGATGGGGCCTAGTACATTACATTTTAGCATTGCACTTGAACTAGGAAACACCTTCTAACATCGGCAAATTACAATAATTTCCATTAACACGTTATGATTAAACTTCTGAAAATTGGAGAATTACATGTAAATAGTTCAAATTATAAATATTTGTAAATTGGTCCTTCCACCAAACAGTATTGCATATAAGCTTACGAGACAATATTTTATATTGTCAATTCCCTAGTTTATATTGAGAATTTATTCACCGGATACTTTTCGTCAAACTGGACTTTAAAAAACAATTTAAAATTCTTTACAAGAATAATAATATTTTATTTTCTATATTTAGAAAATAATCATTTCAATAAAAGCATCTCATCAATAAACATCAACTGGATTTCCAAGTCCGGTTTGACAAGTATTAACTTAATATCTTACTCTATTTAGAGTGGTGAAATCCCTGTCTAGTGGTCATACTCTTCTAAGTATTGTGTACATAACCCAAGGAGCCCGTGTTTAGTATGCTATTAGACATTGACGAATTTCGTACCACCTAATATTTCTCCGCAAAAAACATTAACAATTACTACTATTTTCAATCAACTATGTGTGTACCTTACTAGAAAATCCTGGCTCCGACCCTTTATGTGGGAACAACGACTATGTGGTGAAGGCTGTGTGAGGTATGAGGACGTCTTGAGAGTGAAGACGTTTTGAAGAACACGATCGACATTCTATTAAATGGGGCATTTACGATATTCGTACATATTTTAAGGACAAATGTATCGTAAAATTGACATAATTGAGATTTTTTTTAAAACCACACTCATCAAGAAAGACCAGAGGGGCAGGCTCAAACTCAAGACCTGTGGGATATTCCCACAGCCTTGGAACCCCCCAACCAACAAACACTCTTATTACATCAAAAACTCTTTATATTTGTAAAAAGGAGTCAAATCCTCTACCGTGATAACCGGATTTGCCCATAGAGGTCGCCATATGTCTCCTTTGACACCCCTTAACCGTGGGTAAGATTAACCCACCCCTTTTAATATCAAAATTAGTTTTTTTAATTTTCAAAAAAGAATTAATATTAAAAAAAAAAACCAAGGATGGGTGGGTAAACCCTAGGGGTAGGTGAACCTTACCCATGGTTAAGGGGTGTCAAAGGAAACACGTGGCGACCTCTAGGGGTGATAACCGGATTTGCCAAATCCGGTTATATATCACTGTAGATGATTTGACTCCTTGTCTTTACTATTATAATGCGAGAGGCACCTGAATTTTTTGAAATTCCCAAACTACCCTTAGATAAAACAAAATGTTGATTTAATGTTTTATTTTAATTCCCAAACTACCCCTTGCTCATTTATCTATTTAAATAATAGAATCACAGTCAATTGCGATTGAACTCGGGGAGAGTTCAATCGCACACACGGGTTAACACATGTCCCTTTTAACTCCTATTAACTGTGGTTAACTCCTTCCCCTCTCTCTCACCTGCATCGCACATGCCACCCGCTAGTAAAAAATAAGTAAATAAACTCCATTAAAAAATGATCAATTGGACCCCTAAGCCTAGGCCCAATGAAAACTTTTTAAAGTCCCGCCTAAAATGGGGGCTTTTCCCACAGCTAGGGGTGATACTTGAGCCAAGTAGGGGTGTAAACGAGCCGAGCTAGGCACTGCTCGAGCTCGGCTCGTTGGATTTTTATAGAAGCTCAGGCTCGGCTCGGCTCCGCCACAAATTGTTGAGCTCGGCTCGATAATTTTATATTTTTTTAAAAATACATTGATAAGCACTAAATTCAAAAAAAATAAATTAAAAGAGCATTTTTTTTTGGATGTCATGTGACTCACATGAAAGCTTGAGTTAAAACTTAAACGGAAATAATTATGTTAATGTATACTAAATATATTTTAACAAAAAAGGTATATTAAATATATAATATAAATTTAACTTTTAAAGGGTATTATTATAAAATAATCGAGCCGAGCCGAGCCGAGCCGAGTCACCTATTGTTCAGACTCGGCTTGTTTATTTTTCGAGCTCACTTTTAAGGCTCGGCTCAACGAGCCCAAAATAAAAGCTCAAGATCAGTTTGTTTCGAGTTGAGCCGAGCTGGCTCAACTCGTTGACACCCCTAGAGCCGAGTAGTGGGGTGTTTGAACTTGGCTTGCAAAATTTTTATAGTGTTCGAGCCAAGCCGAGCCGAGAAAAGGGGAGTTACTCTTTAGGCTAAAAAACTAGAACTTGGCTTGCTAGCTCCAAGATTTAGAGTAAATCCGATTCCTATTGGCTTGGCTGAGTTTAACTCTTATTAGGAGTCCCCCTTACCCTTTTATAGTCCATTTCTCTATAGAAATTTGGGTTCCTTACCGATGTGAGACTAAAATCAATTGGAAAACACACGTGAAAGTACACACAAGAATTAGAGGAAGTGTGGCTGTATGGGCTATAAAAAGAAGGGCCTTAGTGCCATAATCTATTAAACACAAATGGGCTAAGTGCCATTGGCCTACCGACCCACCTAAACACAATGAACCACCGACCCACTTAAAAACACCGACCTATCTAACCACTCACAAAGTCACACAATGTCTATCATTTGATTAAAAAAATATATTTTAAAAATAGCTCTATATACTTAACTAATAAAAAAAATATAAATATATTTATTTGTTTTTAATATTTAAATAAATTATATATATATAATCGAACTGAGTTTTTATCGAGCTGAATAGTGGTGTCTTCAAGTTCGGCTCGTTTACTAAATGAGCTAAAAAATGGTGTTCAAAATCGATTCATTTACTAAACAAGCTCGAAAATAATGTTCAAGCTCGACTCGTTTAAGTAAATAAGCGGACGAACTCAAGCTTTGAACGAACGCTTTTAACGAGCCTATTAGCTCGCGAACATTTTGTTCAATTACCACCAAACCACAGCCTAGGCCTTCGGCATCCTAACAAGGTAGAGGGGCGGTGTACGTCGTACTTCATACTTTATATTATATCTGTTTATACTTTAGACAGACGGCTACGAATCAGTACGTTTTGCCACAAAGTAAGGGAGACGAAGCAATTCAGACCAGACAGACGAGAGGGAAAAAGGTATTGCGAACAGAAATCAACCCTAACTGTTTCATCAATTTTCTTTTCTATGCTAATTACTTCTTCGGATTTGCAGAAAATGATAGCGTTTCATATTTCGATTTGCCCTAATTTTTTTAGCAGATTCTTTATCTTCCCTGTTGCAAATTTTTTTTTTCTTTCATGGGAAAAGTCGTTTATCCGATGTAAGATTAAATCTCCTCAATCGATGAGAATTTTCGATTTCATCGTATTCGTATTTGGGAATTGCTGTTTGTGAATCCTCATGGATTTGTTGTGTTTACTACTCGGTTAAAATTTGCATTTTTCATTGTTTTAGGGTTCTGATCATCTAATATTTCTATTCTCTCACTAGACCAGTTTTGAGATTGATTGCCGTAGCTCAGATCGCTATTAGTACTCTCTATTGCTCTCTGTTCATTTTTTTAAAAATCTTGATTTGGGGGTTTCAATCATAAGATTGGATTTGGATTATATTTCTGATATTTTTCGAAAATTTTATAGCTTTTGTTGAAATCCAATTTGCGGCAAGTGTCTACATCAGTACCGAATCAAAGGATTTGCTATAAGACATTGTTAATATTGCAGGATGGTTTGTGGAACTTGTAGGAGGATGTGCTCTTGAGTAATGGGTAGCAGTGATATGGATACGCCAGCAAAGGCGGCAAAGACGCCTGCAACCCAGGTCTACTTCTGTGTTTTCTCTTTTTTTCGTTTTACCTCTCTTACCGTTCATTTAGGGTATCCAAAGTACAGTCTCATGAGCAAATTTTCAAACTGCCTGTTATTTCTGTGTTGCTCAGGAGCAGCTTACGACCACGAGCACTGCCACAGTTTATCCAGATTGGACTGGGTTTCAGGTGGTTCTGGAAAAAAAAATGCTTTTTTGATTCTGCTATTTCCACATTTTTATGCTCTGGAATTGTTCTTCAACCATGCTTGTCTTTGTAACAGGCCTATTCTCCTATTCCTCCTCATGGCTTCTTTCATTCTTCAGTGGCATCGAGTCCCCAAGCACACCCTTACATGTGGGGAGCTCAGGTGCACATTCTTTCTTTTAGTTCCATTGTTTTGAGTGGGATTAATGCATCTAACCAGATTCCTATATCTGATGCATTTGATGTCTTAGAATTGGAGAAAGGTGTAAAAGTTTCAGTTACAGTTACAGGATAGCTAGATCTTGGGATTGCTAAAGATGGAAAGAAGTTAAGACCACTCAAACTAGATTAAATATGAACCAGTCTTAGCCTTCCACCAGTTCGTACCGGTTTATAAGAAATCTGTACGGTTGGTATTATGAACAACTCGAATGTTATTTTGAATTCTTTAATATGTGGCTTATGGTGCTTGAAAAAACAAATCTAAAGGTACCTATAGAGAGACTACACTTTCTCAGCAGACAAAAATCAAATCAAATGCTTAAAGAGGTTATACATTTAAGAACATCATTTGTTGTTCGACACTTTTAGATAAGGTACGAAACATCATTGTCATGACCAGTGCTTTACCCCAATGATTTATGGTCAGTAACCTGAATCTATCCCACTATTCCATTGTATTGAAATCCATAACTTCGGTCAAAGCATGTGTTATCAAATATTTTATCGCTATCTCAATCCTTGTTATTTTTTCCCTTCCTATTGTACTTTTAGTGTCCCATTTTTAATCGATCAATCAGGATATCAAATATATGTTTAATATTAAATAAAATATGGGTATACAGAACGATTCACGAAGTAGTGAACTTAAAAGAAAGCATCAAAGAAGTCCACTATTATCGCCACTACATAAAGGAAAGAAAAGTTGACAGCTGCAAGGACTCAAAATCCCCCCTAACAGAGCATTGGACAACAATGAGCTTGGTGATGTAGCTACACCCTTGGGCGGGAAAGGTTATCTAAACCCTCCTATTCCTAGGGGTGTCAATGGACCGACACAACCCAATTAAATAGTTAAGAGGGCTTGCGTTAGAGCCTTAGGCCTAGGGCCGGTTATACTGTACTTCTAACTGGGTTGCTTGGGTCTGATAAGGCCCGTAAATTAAAATAACACACTAAACAGCCCATTTTTGCCTTTGAATTGTTAGGCGGGCTTGGATTGAGCCCGTCCTGTCTTGGGGCGGATATTAATTAGGCCGACTCAGGCCCAAGCTTGGATCGGCCTGAAGGCCTTGAACCTGATCGGTTGACACCCCACCTAATTCTTTCCCCCAGATAGCACTGGAAAGTAGAGTAGTAGACGCCACACTAAGACTCTGGAAGCGGATCAACTCGCATCCACTCGCTTCTTCTCATTTATTTATTTTTGACCGGTAACTTGCTTCTTCTCATTGGTTTCATCATCCATGTCTGTTGACGTTCATGTACCATCATTGGTCGAAGCATGCAGTTTTTTTCTCAGGTCTAAGTACATGGTGTGAAGTGTCTCTTAAAAGCATCCTCTATGTTATCATACTTGCACACAATACTTGTTGATAATATTACCATGAAAATTTGTTCAAACATGTCTAGGAAAATGTTATATGATGTCCAAGTGTATTGGTACAAGGTAAACTGGTAAACACATAAGTAAAGCTGTCCAAGTAAGACTTAGGTTATGTTTGGATAGACTTCTAGAGCAAATTTTATCAACTTCTAGGTTGGTACTTAGTAGAAGTCAAAAGAGAATTGTTATTGTGTTTGGGTTACCATTGAAACATGACTTTGAGAGAAAGCAGGTTGTAGGTGACTTCCACGGGAAGTCGACACAGTCCTTCCGTCGAACGAACGTCGTTTTTATGGGAAATGGGTACTAAGGTCATATGTGTGAGTTGGTATTCGAAAATAACCATTTAGTAAACTGAAAAGTTTCTCATTGCCAGAGACATCCAAACACACATTTTGATTTCTTCTATTGGGAATTTACTTCTCGCATGTATAAACAAACGTCATTTTCCCTTTAAAATGACTTTTACCTACTTCCCTCGGAGAGCTACTTTTTAGGAAGTTCTGAAATTTGCAAATAAGTTTATCCAAACAAGGCAGAAAAAGTGAACATGGCCAGCAGAAGTAAAAAGTTAGCTACTTTAGTAATTTTACCATGTAGGAAAGTGAGATTCTCAAGTGGGAGCAGCGTCCTTAATTAAATTGGTTCAACAGTTCTATTGAATGTTTTCCAACGTTGTTTGCCCTATAGTCTTTTGTTTTGGGCATCAATGTGGTTTATGCTTGTATCTGGCTCTCCAGGGTTGGCAGAGAGAAAGGGGGGAGGGGGTGGGGGTTCTTAATGATGTAATGGATAGGCTGGAGATAATTCTATTTAATCTTCTTCATTTACTTAGTCTTATTCACTTTTTTTGGTATGTGATTTTATGCTTGTTTGCAGCACCTCATGCCTCCATATGGAACCCCACCACATCCATATGTTGCAATGTACCCCCATGGCGGGTTATATGCTCACCCATCTATGACTCCGGTAATATCTTGTCAATCATGTTTAGTGATGCAGTTCTCAAGTTTTATCACTGCACCCTCATAGTTTTGTATGTTACTAACACTTAGTGTGACATTGTAATCTTGCACAGGGATCTCATCCATTCAGTCCATATGCTATGCCTTCTCCAAATGGAAATGCTGAGGCTTCTGTGAGTTACCTAAACTACCATGTTATTTGGTGTGCTACTCACTTAAGAATGCATCATGGACTACAGAAAGCATAACACATCAATTCTCCTTTAGGGAAATGTGCCTGGTGGCATG
Source organism: Tetracentron sinense (assembly GCA_015143295.1). Classification (NCBI taxonomy): domain Eukaryota; kingdom Viridiplantae; phylum Streptophyta; class Magnoliopsida; order Trochodendrales; family Trochodendraceae; genus Tetracentron; species Tetracentron sinense. Next base: position 15,832,620 of record CM026551.1, read on the forward strand.
GAAGCAGATGGTAAGGAAAGAAGTTCCCTCAAGAGATCAAAAGAAAGTTTAGGCAGTTTGAATACGCTCACAGGAAAGAATAATGATCTGGGTAAGACATCTGGAGTATCTGCTAATGGGGTCTTTTCTCAAAGGTATGATAGACATATCTGGCAGATTAATTTGTAGTCATGAAAAAGCTTTACGTAGTGTAGTCTTCTCCTAGCACTCAGGCCCAGCAAAGCAGCTGAGAACCCTGGCCTGTGCATCTGGGTCTAGGCAATTTGCCCACTTATTAAATTCGTATTTTCTTTTGATAGATCTGTTATAACTTGAAGAGAATAGAGAAAAAGGTGTGTGTGTGTGGTGTGTGTGTAAAACCTCCATTAAAAAAGAAGGGAATGCATTTCATTTGTAAGGAATTAAAGGTTTCGGGAAAACTCTCCCTCTAGGGTTTCTTCACTTTCTCTCCTGGCTACCAAATCATGCTCATACTGACTACTGTTGAGATTGAAATAAAACCTGTGGTTTGCAGTGCTGAGAGTGCAAGTGAAGGTTCAAGTGAAGGAAGTGATGCCAATTCTCAGAATGTATGTACCATTGCAATTCAGTTCTTCCTATTCTGTAAATGTATTTTTTTCTTCGTTTGAAGGTTGGGGTATAGCTTGCTTTAACATAAATTATTTACTTCCATCCACTGCTGTAACTGGATTACTGCTTCATAAAATTCTGGCTTCAATCTTCATGCATCAACACCTACAATTTCACTTATTACTCGTAACATTTGTCCTGTGTACATCTCTGATTTATTTCATCAAATTAAATGTTTATATTTGTTTTCCTATACGGCTAGACATGTCTGCAAGCATGTTATTTCATTTTAAATTGGTTTATTCTGCGGCGGGTATGAAATTTTTGAGCTGTTTTTGATATGCCATACATTATCTATACCTATGCTACTTGAGTTCTGGTTCTGCATACTGCTATAGAGCACTTAAAGGTGAAAAGTAGTTGTATACTTGTATATATATGATAAGGATTGGGTATGGTGGTGATGACTCCCTCTTCTTCGACCAACTTTTTCTCTGTATGAAGTAAAGTGTTGTAAATAGGAGTTTTCTTGTTTTCTCAAAGCACTTGGTATTAGGAATTTTGGTTGTGATGATTTTCCTATTGAAAAGGCATAAGTTGTGATCATTTTGGCATGTTGATCCAAGCCAAAATTATCCAAACCTTTTCTATTTGATCACTAACGGGAAAATTATGTTAGAAGAAGACAAAATACAAGAAAAAAATGAAAGATTTTAAAAGAAGAAAATCCAAAATTACAAAGGAAGTTGCCATTATACATAACTTTCCTAACCATTTCTTTAGAGTCCACCTGTCATTAGCCGATCTTGGTGCACAAAAGAATGGGATATTCAAGTAGGCCACCATGTCATGGATTTCCTTCACAATATGGAAGATGATTGACCAGCTCTTGTTCATTTCGTTAGCCTAACTCGTCACCTTCAACTACAATATTATGAATGTTTAAATTTTCTGCAATTTCAAAAGATGGAGGAGGGACAAAGCTTTGGTTTTATTTGAGTCATGTTCGCGATCAACCCAAGTAGACATGGGTTACTTGCCCTCCATGATTCCGAAATAGGCCTCCTAATCTTGAAGGACGGAGGTTTCTGGAATGTATGGTTTAACCCCGTTAGGACTCTAAATCAGATGGTTGACTAGATCCAGTCCATAATTGATGTATTTTATTTTCTAAATATTTTTTGTATTGTTACAATTTACTAATAAAAAACTACCTATCAGACATGCTATTGAAGGATCCTTTTAAATCAGGCTGCTAAGAAAGATTTAAGCCACACTTAGAACATAATGAACATCTTATTTGGATCATCCAGGACGGGTCATGACTGAAAATCATATTTGTGGGTCTGTGCACTCCATCCAATCAAGATTAAAGATGAGTAAAAACTTGGATAGGTCGGAACCTTAGGATTGTCCTACTTGTACCACATTCTAGCTATTGCCCATCTAGCGGTAGCCCACTATTCTAGCGGCCCAGATCAATTTGTATGTGGACTGTGTGTATCATTTAGCATGATGGACAATGTTTTTTTTCCTTTCTATATATGTCATATACTGTAATTTCATTTATTTTGTGCAGGACTCCCAACCGAAGGCAAGTTGTGGGCAAGATTCCTTAGATGGTAGGGTTGCAAAAAATGTTCTTTCCCACTGCAGTTATTATTTTGTCGTTCATTCTTGAAATTAATGAGAAATGTATTATAATGTTTCAATTACAGCTGAAGCATCTCAAAATGGCAGTGCTGATCGTGGTCCTCAGAATGGAGTACCTCATACTCCACCACATGCATTGTTGAGTCAGACAATGGCCATCATGCCAATGGCGGCAGCTGGTGCTCCTGGAGGTGTTTCTGGTCCAACTACAAACTTGAATATTGGAATGGACTATTGGGGTGCTCCGACTGCATCAGCTGTTCCTTCACTCCGTGGAAAGGTCCGTACTGGTGTTGTTGGATCCCGTGAGGGTGTTCAACCAGAGCTCTGGATACAGGTTTTCTTTAAGTCCCTGATTAGTGAATTATGAAATTGAAATTGGCCTGCTTTGTTATCTTTGAGTAGTGTCCACAGGATTAGAGTTTAAATTGTAGCTTCTTAAGATTTTGTGTATATGATGTGAGGTTGAGTTCAGGTTCACATATTTTCCTTATTTTTTTTTCTGTTTAAGAAAGGAAGGGTCCATCACCCTTCAGATTCGAGGAAATGTGGTTAAGCCCTCGATTCTACAAAACATTTGAGAAGGTGTGGAAAGAAGCTAAGTCCTGGGGATCCCTGAGCACCATCTTTGGGTTGAAACACAAGGCTCAGAAAGTTGGGCTAAAAAAAATGGGACAATGAGGTGTGTATGGTAACCTCTCTATTAGGAAAGCCAAAATCCTAGAGGGAATCACCTCAATTGGTAAGATGGAAGAATCTCTTCCCTCTCTGGGCAAGAATAGGCAAAGGAGAATCCAATTAAAAGAGGAACTTCTAGATTTGGCGACTAGCGAAGGCCGAGGAGATTAGCTGCAGCTAAAAGTCTCGGGGAAGGAGATAGGAACTCAAATTTTTTCCACAAAATGGCCTCCACTAGAAGCAGAGCCAACCTAATGTCAAGGTTAAAAGTGGGATCTAAGGTGTTGGATAAAGAAGAGGATATCAGGAGGGAAATAGTAAAATATTAAGGGTTTATTTGAGGAGCACAATGCTTTTAGGCCAAAGTTAGATGGTTTGGAATTCAATCGCCTCTTTGACGATGAAGGGATTGGCTATAAAGGCCATTTCAAGAGGAGGAGATCTTTGGAGTTATCAAAGAGATGGTTGGGGATAAGGCTTCAGGGCTCGACGGTTTTACCATCGTCTTGTATCAAAAGATGTTGGTTCATCTTAAAGGAAAACTCAATGATAGGGGCTGATCAGTTCTTTAAGGACTGTTCCTTTGATCATATGTTGGTCAACACTTTCTTAGTTTTAATCCCAAAATTTAGGGGAGACGAGCTAAAAGACTTCTGCCCGATCAGCCTAATTAGTAGTGTGTACAAAATTCTGGCCAAGGTATTGTCGTGCAAGCTCAAGATGCTAATTGAATTCATTATTTCTCAATCCCAAGGAGCCTATGCTAGAGGTCCCTAGATTCTGGATGACATTTTGATTGCTAATGAGTTTATTGACTCAAGGGTGAGGAGTGACAGGCCAGGCATTGTATGCAAGTTGAATCTAGAGAAGGCATATGACCATGTCAATTGGGCGTTTCTTGCATATATGCTGTGGCGTATGGGTTTCGGGCTGAAGTGGAGAGGTTGGATGAAGGCGTGTGTGGAGTCAGTTTCTTTCTACATCTTGGTCATTGACTTCCTTGATGGGTATTTCAGTTCCTCCCGAGGTCTGAGGCAAATAGGCAATTAGACCCATGTCTTTATTTCTTTTCATTGTGGTGGTGTAAATCATTGAGCAAAATGTTCAGTAAAGCAGATAATGAGGTCACTGAGGGGTTCGGGGTTAGGTAGAGAGGAGTTAAAAATCCCTCACCTTCAATTCACGGGCGAGACCCTCTTTCATTGTGAGGCCACCGCCCAACAAGTCAGCTAAGGTGTTTGCTTAGATGTTTTGAAGCAGTTTCTGAGCTTAAGGTCAACCTCCTAAAGAGAGATGTTTGGTGTTGGGGAAGTTCTGAATCTAGCTAAATCGCGGCTGTGCTGGGTTGTAGGACCGGTCATTTTTTGACCAAATATCTAGTCATGCCCCTTGGTGGCAAATTCAAATCCAAATGTGTGTGGGATTTGGTCATCGACTTGGTTAGCAGAAGGTTGGCCTCCCTCCTGGAAATTTCCATCCCTTGTCCAAGGGAGACCGACTTACTTTCTTAAAAAGCTCATTAGTCAGTATTCCTTCCTATTATATGTTCCTTTTATCTATCCCGACTCCTGTCACTAAAGTTTTAGAGAGGTTGCAGAGGAACTTCCTTTAGAACAACATAGAAGAGAAAATATAGTATCACTTGGTCAAATGGAGAGAGGTGTGCCGCTTATTCAAGAGGGAGGCTTAAGCATCAGGTAGCTAGTTGTTGTGAACAAGGCGCTTTTTGGCAAATGCCTATGGAGATTTGGAGAAGAATGAGAGATCCTAGAAAGGAAAGTTATTTTTTTGATCAATAAAGGATTAAGTATATTAATATCAAAAGGAAATAGTACAATAAAAGGTTCACAAAGATAATGAACTGGATGTATGCAATTAAGTAGATGCTAACAAACTAAGGGATACAAACTAAGCATGGTATCTAAATAAATCAAAAACTAAAGAACTATTCCTCAAAATCCTTTCTGATGGCACACCAGAAGCACATAAGCTGCCGTGCGGCAGTGTAAACACTCTCCTTTGAAAGGGCTGATCCCTCAAAAAGCCTTTCTGTTGTGTTCTGTCCATATGGCCCGCCCGATAGCTCCGGATAGCATAGTCCACATAATTGAAGTAGGAGCCTCTATCGGAGTCGATAACCAACCCGATAAGGAATCCCGCAAGGACTAAGGAAAGATCAAAATAATCCCGTCGGAGGAACTTCCTCTAATAACAAATGCAAAGTGGCAATTTAACAGCAGGTGATTCGCCAAGTCCTCTCTTTGACACATAAAGCATCGATTAGCTAATTGCCACCCTCTGTTTTTCAAGTGATCGCATGTGAGTATCTTGTCTAATGTTGCCGACTAAAAGAAGAAGGCTACTTTTGACAGAATACCGGGATTCCACACAATCCGATTCGGAAAAGGCGAGTTAGAATTGACCTGTAAGGACTTGAAGAAGGATCTTATTGAAAATCGACACTCTCTACTATCTAGACCAAACCCGAACATCCTCCTGCTGAAGACAAGGGGTGACAAAAGCAAGACAACTCAACAATCGAAAAAGGTCATCTACCTCTCAATCGTTAAGGTTTTGCCTAAATCTAGGAGACCATACAAGGATGTGGCGACCTTGATGCAGGAAGCCACCGCTATACCCTTATCTGCAGATAACAACCACAGGTTCCCAAAGTCTATCCTGAGAGGGGTTTTCCCACACTAGACATCGTTCCAAAAGCTTACCCTTGATCAACACCCAATCCTAAATTTGACATTTTTAGACGACTCCGAACGAGTATTAATGATGGCTTTATACAGACTTACCCCATACTATCCTTTTTTCGGTTGACTCCCACTTATTTCTTTGCCAAATATAGCAACAATAACTTTCCTCCGTAGGCTCTCTTTTTTATCACAAACTGTAATACCATTTCCTTAGAAGGGCTTTGTTAAACTCCACAAGCGGGTGAATATTTATATAGATCCCCATCTAATCTTGGGCGAAGAGTAACCAATTTCCAAGTGACCAAATGATACATTTTTTTTTATCACCACCCACTCGTACCATAAGAACTTCCTTTGCATGCTTTCCAATTTGGTAGCAATGGAGGTTGGGATGGTAAGAAGAGACATAAAATAGGCCGGGTGACTACTTATTGTGCTCTTTAAAAGTGCGAGACAGCCACCTTTGGAAAGGTTTGAAGATTTCCACCCTTCTAACCTTTTCAAGAAACGTTTATACCAGGGTCCCAAGCCGATTTTGCTTTATAACATACTCCAAGGGGCAAACCCAAATAGGAGGTTGGCAAATAACCCACCCTACACCCAAGACATTCAACCAATTCCACCACATTTGGGACGTCTCCCACGCCTAAAATGACACTTTTCAAGATTGATCCTGAGACCTGAAACTGCTTTAAAGCATCTAAATAAGCATCTAAGGTACGCTAGTTGCCTACTTGATGCTGAGCACAAAACTAATGTATTATTTGCGAATTGAAGGTGGGAGATCACAATTCTCTGAGCCTCAATGGCAAATCTGTCCAACACTATTCCTTCCATCCTAGCTAACATTTTCTAAGTGCTTCTGTGACCAAAATGAATAGAAACGGGGAGTGGATCACCCTATCTCAGCCCCCTAGAACTTCCACAATATCCCATAGGCTCCCATTAATTAATATGGAGAACGAAGTTGTCGTAATACACAATCTCATCCAATTTCTTCCTTTTAAGATTAAATCTCTTTTTTTCCAATGATATGCTCAAAAAGTCTAAGTTCACATGATCTTAAGCCTTCTCTATATTGACCTTGCACAACAAACCAGGGGGACAGTTCCTAATCCTCGCATCTAGATTTTCGTTTGCAATTATGATGGAGAAACGAGATAAGAAAGAACAAGGAGAAGATAAAGCAAACTAACTTCGTTCCCATCTCCACTATGGAGTAACAAGGACACTGTCCCAAAGTTTAACAAAACAAGCTCTACTTTGGTATGAGGCATCCCCACCCTTATATAGATGATTTTCTCTTTTTTAGTTACAAGGAAGCATGTACCTAGGAAAAGAACAAACATAACTTCTCCCTTAATGAGAACAATTCTCATACAAAATATACTCCTTCCTAAGAGAGACTAGATAGTTCCAAAGCTAGCCTAGGAAATACAAGAAATAAATGTCTTAGGCTTTGACAAGACTAACTAAAAGCCCAAGATAGAAGTCCAAGAAAATTGGTCCAAACACATGGCCCAAACGTTTACTAAGCCTAAATAAGTCCCAAATGTGCTACATCAACCTCACTAGGTTGTTTCAAACTCGACCTTGAGTTTGCATCAATCTTCTTCTCTTGAAAAGAACTCGCCCTCAATTTCATTGTTGCAGCTTTAGTCAGAGCTTGATTTTTGGTCTTCGGCTTGCCCAATACTCTCAATTTAATCTTTTAAGTCACACTTTGAACCATAGTTACCAAAGCGAGAATCGGGAAACGAGGCTAAAAATATCCTTAGGAAATAGGAAGTAAGAATTGAGACATATGCGTCTTATCCCATTATATTATGACGAACCATACCTTTGAGATATTTTAATTATTCCTGTGTTCATCTTTCAAAAGTAAAAGGGATATAGATGATGGGAAATTTTTTCCAACCTAATTCTTCCTAAATTTTCTATTTCGATGGACCCGGCTACAGATGATAGGAAATTTTTTCCAACCTAATTCTTCCTAAATTTTCTATTTCGATGAACCAGCTCTTACCAGAATTATATGACCAACCATACCTTTGATTTATCTTATATAAGATATTTGTGAAGAATTAGGTACCTTAGGTTTCAATCCAACAATACTTGCTTAAGATCTACACCTTAGGCTTTAGACTCGGGTCCATCCAATCACTTCCTGCATAGCGCCCTTTATCATTAAATGAGACATGATAGAGGCAAGCATGAAGTGAGATTGGGTCTTCTCATCGTCTTTCCAAGACTTCTGATATTGTTGGCCCTCAGTCTTGCTGGAGGGCCTGATCGACATTATTTGGGCCTTCCTTCCAGGAGTGATTTCGTGGTCTCTGTGGAAGGAGCGGAATAGGAGGGTGTTCGAGAACTTTTTGTTGTCTATCGAGAGGGTGTGCTCCCGGACTCGTTCTTTGTTGCGAGATTGGGTCTCCTATAAAGCTAATGTGGTGGAGATAGGGTTTGATGAGTTTATCTCTTAGTTGTGCTGTTCTTTGTGTTGTGGTTTGTTGTGCTTTGGTTAGAAGCTAATTTCCTTTTGTTTGATATGGCTCCTTGTGATTCACTATTTGTGAATCTGTTCATTTTTCTTTATTAATGATATTTCTTTTACCGATCAAAAAAAAAAGAAACATGATAGAGGCAAGCATGAAGTGAGTCTGGGAAACGAGTTTCTCATCTTGTACATAGCTTCCTTGCAACTATGCTTTGAACGTTTGTAGCACTAGTTGGGTCCATGACGATTCAGTTGCATAATTTTCTCAACATGATTTTTTAGGTTGCCTTCCAATGTTGGTATATATATTCTTGAAAATAGCAACTTGCACCGTACATGTCATCTTTAGAGAAACCTCTAAAGATCTCCACAAGAATGGATCATCATAGGTAGACAATGAAATTAATATATACTTTTCCTCTTCAAAAATAGGAATTTGAAGAGTGACTAAATAACCATCTTCTTCTGAACACTCATCAAAGATTGGCGGTAACTCCCAATCTACAATTTTTTTCATGCGAAGAAGAAGAATTTGAGTTTGGTATTACACTTATTTGATTGCTTACTATTTTTGAGATTGAAAGTCGTGGATAGATCTTTTCTCTGAATAATTCCACGAACCTCCTAACAAGAGAATTTGCTTTGATACCAAATGATGGAGAAACGAGATAAGAAAGAACAAGGAGAAGAGAAAACAAACTTACTTCATTTCAATCTCCACTATAGAGTAACAAGGACAAGCTATACCTAGGTATGAGACATCCCCGCCCTTATATAGATGATTTTCTCTTCTTACAAGGAAACATGTACCTAGGAAATGAACAAACATAGCTTCACCCTTAATGAGAACAATTCTCATACAAAATATGCTCCATCCTAAGAGAGACTAGATAGTTCCAATGCTAGCCTAGGAAATACAAGAAATAAATATCTTGGACTTTGACCACAAGATTAACTAAAAGCCTCCAACAAAATTGGCCCCAATACATGGCCCAAACGTCTCCTAGGCCCAAATAAGTCCCAAATGTGCTACATCAAATTAGGATACCACCGAGAATCTGTCTACCTCTCACAAATTTTCCCTTGAGCGGAAGAGATTGACGAACTCATCACTAGGCTGAGACAGGATGCCGGAAGTTTAGAAGGGTTCTATAAACTGCCCACTAGATTGATAGGTTTGAAACTTTTCAAAGATTGGACACTTTCCATTTTGGGAACAAGAACAATGAATGTTGTGACGCCCCGAACCCGCGCCTAGGGAATCATGTTCCGAGACGCATGCCTGTTAGTCATAAATACACAAGCGGGAGACTTTACCCGCAAAAATGTGGGAAATTTAAACATTAATCAGATGCTTCCAAAAAGAAAATTACACCTATCATCACAATAGCCATCATACAAACCAAATACTTTTATTATTTACATTTCCATCTGTTTACAAAAGTAGGCGCCACTACCGTGCCGGGTAAAGTCTGTACAATATTCAAAAGTCTATAGATCCAATATCTACCGTTCAGCAGCTCCGAGATCTGCTGACATGAAACGTCAGTGAGCTATGAAGCTCAATAAAACCACTGTTTATCTAGACTATTTTTCACATAATAACACGCATCAATAATGATATAATAAACATTTCATTTTACATATTATAGTAGAATATAACAATATATAATAAACTGTGACCCAAGGTCATTTAGGGTTATGTCACCCTAACCAAGGTTCCCGACCTCACATTACTGTCCAATTATAGGGTTCGGTTATGAAATGTATTCATATTACCAAGTTATCATTTCAATCATTAATCATGTTTCATTTCGAGTCTTGAGACTCTATTAACTGGTCACAACCCACAAATGTTCAGCTTAAAGTCGCTAAACACCAACCATAAATGGAGCCATTTAGACTCACACACACTATTCCGACTTTTAACTGAACACGACCAAACCTTGGGTATACCAATCCAACGCACCTGGAATCTGACGATTCCATACTGAACCCTGAGTACACCAACTCAGACAATTACACCAACTCTGAGTATATCAACTCAGACAACTTCACATCCGAAGCTTACACACACAACATGGGCATTCACCCAATAGAGACATACTTCTTAATTCAACTGACTGATAACATCTATCGTGTATTCGCCGCCATCACCCTGTGTATCAGTCAAGAAGGAACCACGACCAACCTGCTTACCGTTATCTTCTAGCTAGTCTACGAAAGAACCCCGACATCTTTACCAATGTTGTCATCTCCTGGTGTTTCACCATGAAAGGATCCTGATAGACACGGTTCTGACCTCTTCTGACTACCTAGAGAGGAACCCCGGACTATACACTATCTGATTTTCAGCTACTTTAAACTCCCTTCGACTCCGACATCTCTTGACTATCAGTCACGGAGGAATCACGGGCCTTACAGGATAGCGCCACTCCTGACCTAGTCCAAGAGGAACCACGGACGACCTAGATAAACAAACCAACATCTCCCGACTATTAGTCACGGGGGAACCCCGGGCCTTACTGGACACCGTCTCTCCTGACCTAGTCAAAGAGGAACCATGGACTATACGTTTAACCCTGGTTAGGTTTTCTAACCACAGGTTAATCCCAGTTAGCCCGAGCCTCGCTTGATTAACTGAAATACTTGGGCCTCGTGCCCGTGAACCAAATCCGGTAACACACCGTCCGGTTAATAAATGTTTCCAGGCCAATGGATGTGTCCATCGCCTTACACGACTTGCATAACTTTTTATCACCTTAGAGTGGCGATACAATTTACCTGGAACCCGATCTGGGCTCCTCGAAGGTCCACATAAAATCACAACATCACCACAACCCAAACAGGGTTTTCTGGGCACTGGCGATCAATTGTCAGTGCTGGGCGATCGATCGCTCAGGCATTTGCATGTTGGGTGATCGATCGCCCCCACAGGGGGATCGATCGCCCACTGTCCAGTGAGCTAAATCTAGGGTGTTTAACACTGTAGACCGAGGCTACATCCCTCTATTTACTTTTTCATGCTCCAAAATCCTCCCATACACGATCTACGGGGTCTCCGACCATTTTTCATTCACTCCCAAAAGACATGCATCCATTCCACATAAAAGAATATATGAAAATATAAGGAAAAGAGAAGAAGAGAAAGGAGTTTTATCTCTCACGCTTTTCGAGCGTCTAGCACCGAAACAGGCACTGCCAACGCGTTTGAGAGGGCGATCAACCTCAGAGTGAAGTTCCTCACCTTCAAACCTTCACTTTCTCTCTCTACCTTTTTCTCTCTACATGCCAAATGAGACGCCGGGGAGAAAATCAGACGCGCCAATGCGTTGGGAGCGTCAAAAAATGCCAAGATGGACTCCCCCTTTCTTTCTCTCTCTAGAACTTTCTCTCTAAAAATCTGATTTGGGCAGAGCTCTCCACCGTGAGAAATGGGAGAGAACGGGTTGACCGGTTGACTAAAACTCTGACCTTTCTCGCGTGTATGGCCTTTGTAAACCTACCATATGACCTCCGATTTTGACAGAACTTTAGGTGACCGAACTTGGGGCAGTTTGACATCTGCTGTAAAAATTTCGGGGAAATATACTGTGTTTTGACCTTAAAAAATAAGTCCGAAAGAAAACTGCAAAACCCGCTAATTTCTTGATTTCGGCATAAAACATGCTGCCGTTTCTTCATATGAAATGATGAACTAACGAAACGACAGACGGTTGTCCTAACAGTCGACCGACACGTTGTGGTACCAGCCGCACAGATTTCTATTAGAATCCCTATCAAATATGGAGTCCTAACGGAACTCCGAAAATCTGTAATTTTCCTGTTTCCTCAATTTTCTCACATACAAGACCTCCGCGGTCTTGCGAATAGATACACGACGGAACCGAAATGACAGGTGTACGATTTTCGAGTAAAACACTGAAGTTTCCTTAGTACAATGCAATCCTGAGTAAAACCCACTTTTTAACAATTTAACAAACAATTAACTAATTAACCTCAATTAAGGACCCATAAACGCCTAATTTAATTATATTAAAATTCCGGGTCGTTACAAATGTGCTATTAATGTCTTTGTTAGACTTAAATTTCACTTGAAACTCTCTAATCACTTTGACAAAGTCTGACCCCACAATACCTCAACACACAGAATTGAATGGAAAAACCAGCTGGGCGCCCCATGCCTTGGCCCCATTCATGTTCTTAACAACCAAACGGATTTCCTCAATTTCGAACGGTTTATTTAAAAGATCTCTCTGTTCATCCGATAGCCTATCATACTCTAATCCTTCTACTTTCAGTCTTTTATTCATGCTTTTCCTCATATAAATCTGTGTAAAACAAGACCGCCACATCACTAATCTCCTATTAACTCTCCTTCCATTCTCCCCCACTTCCAACCTTGTTATTGCATTAGCTCTCTTATGGTGACTAGCCATCTTATGAAAGAATCTTGTATTTTGATCCCCACTCCTTCTGCCATTGGATTTGCGATTTTTGTTTCCAACTAATCTACTCAAGTCGCAATAGCTCCTGATATTCTAACTTTAATTGCGATCTCTCATTTTCCTCACCTTTTGACATCAACTCGAAGTCGAACTCTTCCTTCAAGTCAATCTTCTCAATTATCTCCCAATATTCTTTTGAGTTTCTTAGGCATAAATCCAATTACCTCATTATTCCATTGTTTTATTCTTGACTTCAACGCTTCCAATTTTAAGCCAAAAACAGTGCTTGCTGACCCCCAAAACTTTGACTCTATATCTTTGCCACCAATTCCTCAAAATCAGGGTGTTCCAACTACATATTTTCAAATTTAACGGTTTTTTGCCCACCTCGGTTCTTGACAGTTTCCAGATATACTGGGTGATGATCAGAAATTGGCCTAGGCAATGAAAGAGCCAAGGCTTCTGGGTACTTTGCTTCCCAGTCAGTCACCACCAATCAGAAACCTATTGAACTAACATAGTACTAGATTTTCTTGCATGTTGGACCACGCAAATTTGGTCTCTTTGAGCGGGCAGTCTTTCAAGTTTTCGCAAAAAATGAAGTCTTCAAATGTCCCCATCTTTGGTGCCATAGTACAACTCCTTTGTTTATACAATTGAAACTGCCTCCTAACTTCTAAGAACCAAGGGTGCTCTCATTTGATACTTACATCTTCCAACTCTTGCCAAAAGTACGAGAAATGAGAAATCGACACTCCTCCGTGGTCCATTAATTCCAATGAACACCCAAAGGAATCCATCCGCTTTTGAGTGATAGGGGATCAAAATCGAAAATGCTCCCACTTCGGAGCCCATCACATCTAACACCTTGTTGTCAATACAATGAGGATACCTCTCGAAGATCCTATGGCAGGTTTGAAATCCCATCTGAGCAATCTGACCCCCAAATCTCCTTCACTACCATATTTATCATTACCTCCATTTTTGTTTTTCGTAAGCACAAAATAGATGGCTTCTTGTAACTAACCATCTGAAAGACTCCCCGTTTTTTAGTTTTTTACTTATTTGACCTAGGCCTCTAATATTCCAAGAAATTAAACGAAGGGCCATTATTAAACACTGTGACCCCCTGGATCTTTCTTGGGCTCCTCTGCGAGGCTTGCCCATGTAATCCCCCATAGTTGACTCTCATAGCCAACTTCTCTAATTCTCTTAACATTCTTTTGGTACTCGTACCACCCTCTTCACTCACCTCTTAGGAAGCCTTTATAACAAGGATTAAAAATATGGTTTCGGGGGATGTAATAGTCTCAACTGAAACCTATACGTAGCGGTTTCATCCGATACATATAATTTTTCTGTTCTTTAAAAAAATCAAATTAAATTTTTTAAAAATCAAATGAGTTATAGGAACCAAATTTACCAAATAAAATATCATGGGAAGCAACTCAAATTTAAAGTAGCAAACATAATTACAATTACTCAATGAATTAAAACATAAATAACTAATAAATGATTCGTATCGCCCGTTTCGTATTATTATAAATATCGTACAGGAGGCTACCAGTACCTATACGTATCGCTCGTTTCGTATCGGTTTCGGTGATTTTCATTTCCATGCAATATAGGGCTCCACAAATTTTCCAGACTCTGAAATAGAGCTACTACATCTTCCTCATACAACCCTGATAACTTCCCAAAATTTTCAATCCTCCTAGGACCTAATCCGAGACTTGCCTTTGATCTATAAGGCAAACCTGGGCAAACAACAGACCTCTCAGGATCAATACAATTAAGATCTAAAGAACCTGATGATGGTCTAGACTCAGTGAGACCCCTTTCTAGACACATAGGAAACACATTCTTGCTTATCTTCAGTACTTGGACTCCTTTGTGAAAGCATATATGAACATTCAGATAAACCACATTTTGAGCAATTAAATCTTCCCTATCAATCCTATTGCTCACAAAGAGACCAATAGGACAAACATGAAAAGAAGAGGGTTTAGGCATACCAGAAACAGAGGTGAAGTTGATATCCACTGTGTTATCGTGCGTCTAACCATAGTAGATGGCTACTCAGTTATTGAAACCACGCTTCTCCACTCCGTGGAAATCGCATGTGTCTGATCACAAAAACCCAACTTCACTCCCTCAAAACAGGTATAGACTTGATTTGGTGTATGCTTCCACCCAACTGCTTGGAGACAAGGCCTTTATCTTTTTCTTTGTCCTCACTGTCTGATCTACTTCCCAACATATTTCATTTGAAGGGTTCTCTTTCGCCCTAAGTGGTGAAGACACTGACAAGACGCCATTGTGTCATCCCAAACTCTCTTAGCAACCTCTAAATGTGTTTCTTTATTTAAACCATGATTCAAAAACGTGAAAACTTGACTCAACTCAAAAGTTAGCCGGGTCGAGTAACCTCGGAAAACTCGAAAAAAACTCGACTCGGTCCAACTCGGAATATTTATGTAATAACTTGAAAAACCTGAGTAAAAAGAACTCAAAATACGCTAGTTTTACGACCTCAAACCTAAAAACTAAGTTTACCAGAACCCATAGTAGATTTTCTTTGTAGACCCCAAAAATATGATGCAAAAATAATGTACCGTTCAAGTTTAGGTTTAAAAAAATCATAAAAATACCCTTATGTTACTCGACTTAGTTTGGCGAGTCAAGAAACTAAGCTCAACTCGACCGAGTTACCCGAGTAACTCAGCAAATAGTGTCTCTTTCGAGTTTTGAGGCAACTCGACTCGAAATTCAGTCGAATTGAGTAACTTGGCCGAGTTACTCGGGTGACTTGCCAAGTGTTTGAACTATGGTTTAAACTCACATCCATTAACCAATATCCTCTGCATCCAAAGTATCTACATGCTCCCCACAAAGATTTTTTCCCTCACCTATCTCATTCCGGCAACATGCAAATTATTTCTCACTATTGAACTATCTCTCTTCAATAATTTCCCCATAGGGCCTTGAAACCAAACCAGAGTGCCCTTCAAACGATGGTGCCTTTGCCTGCTAATCCGAAGAGGGATTAGGAGAGTATGGATTAAACTCTCCACGAACAAAGGATCTATCCCATTCTAGAGTATCGACCTGTATCAAATTTTATCAAATTTTATTGTGCATATGGGTATCAATATGCATGATACACTATAACACAACACGATTCTAGTCAATAAACCCTTTGATACAGTACAATTCTTGAGTATCAATCGACACCCACCAATACGCCTTCTATACGTCACCGATACGCGCGATACACTAGGATACAACTCAATACTGGTTGATAAACACTTTGACATAATAAAATATTGAGTATCGAGTCTATCAACCGACACTCTGATACACCTTCAATACGAATTGATCCACCATCGATACCACCGAAACGCCTTTGTAACGCACCGATATGTCGTGGATATGCACAAATACTCTATGCCATACGCAATGGATATGGTGGAAAACAATTATTTAAAATTATACTTTCAAAAAAAGAATAATTTCTTCATCATTCATATTTTAATCATATACTAAATTCATCATCTTTTTTATTAATCATACAACATCTAATAAATATATGTGATTAATCTTTGTCTTAGAGTAATCATATATGTGTATATATATATATATATATGTGATTGGTTTTTATTATTTTGTATTCCAAATATCACATAAAATATGTGATCAATTTTTGCATGAAAACATTTTCTAGAATATAAGGAAATGAAAATTTTCCATTTGCGGGCGGGGTTTTTCTTTCAATTCGTTTTACCAAGAGAGCAAGGGTGCCCTTCTGGTGTTGGGAATACTCGCCGTTATATGACATATTGAGTTTTTATATACCATAGAAATAGTTGTAACGGTAATTGTAAGATTTTTTGGAGTAATTGTTTAGCTCATCTTTGAATTAAAAGAAGTTTTATGTGGAATATCTTAGTGTTTCCTGGTGTATCCATGAATTTCTTAGCGTATTTTAAAATTTTTCTAGTGTTTCCATGCGTATCCAAGCAGCATATCTATGATACGTCCCTATTTTGATTTTTTGATATGCCCTCCACCAATATATACCAATACTTTGAACCATGGAGAATATTTAACCTCGAGTTTTAAATTATCAAGGGATTGGCATAATACTTTGGGATGCATTGCAGTGCCTAGCTAGGAGGGTTTTGACACTATCAAAGCTATCTTCCTATGTTGCTCGAATTCTCTTAGGATCTTCATTCTTTTCCATGATCTGATTGACTGATTCACATACTGTTGCTTGGGAAAGTTATAATCGTGAATGCAGGATGTGTATTTCGCAATTGGTTGCCACCCCAACCTCGTCTTTCATAATATCTGAATACAAGTTGTTGTAATTGCATGGTTGGTAGCTTAAACAAGAATTTCAACGACTTAAAAAACCATCATCTCAGATAGATGTTGGCACGCCAAGCATGTAACAGTACCTACGTAAAGGTTTTGTTAATACAATACTTGCACCTATACAAGCCATGCTACGTTATGTAATATATATTCATGGGGTCTTAGAAACTCATTCTAACTCCCTTCTTATGAAATTCACTTTTCTCCTTCTTTACTTCCTGAGCTTCTTCGTAGTGGCTCTGTTCCATGCCTTATTTCATAGGGAATCTCAAAGTGGCTCTATTTCATTCTATTCTATTCTGTCCATACCCCAATTCTATTCATTTAGTACCCTCTGGTGTCATCGACATAAGAGATGTCATTTCTAGTCTATCTATTTCGTTTTCTATATACGAAAAGTTAAGAAATCATATAATAATTGAGAAATTGCAATAGAAAAAAGGGAGGTTTGTGATGGTTTTGAAATCTTTTCTAATAGGTAATCTATTATCCTTATGCATGAAGATAATCAATTCGGTCGTTGTGGTCGGACTCTATTATGGATTTCTAACCACATCATAGGGCCTCTTATCTCTTCCTTCTCTAGGCTCGGGTTATGGAAGAAGAAATTGAGAAGAAACAAACGACAATGACCACTTTTTTTTTTTGATAAAGAAAAACTAGACCTAAGCTATGACTCAGTGGATCAAAGCATGAACCCACTTTTGGGAAAAGAAATTAGCTTGAGGTTCTTTTATTGGGTATGATTTTTAACTTTTTTCAATTGATGTGCTTTTACTTAATGCATATTAGCCAATGTAGTCAAGGCGATGCTTAGGTGATTAGACCTGGCTAGGCGAGGCACTGCCTCGGCAATAAAAATAATTAAATTATATATATATATATATATATATACATACACACACACACACACATAGCAATTCAAACCTCCTAAGGTTGACAATAATCTAGGCAAATTAACATTTAATGTTGTAGTCATTGAATGTAAACATTTTTTTGCTAAACTATTAGTTGACTTTTTGGCCTTGTAGGTGAAAATATTTTTAAAGACTAAAATATGACTTTTTTTACCGGACTTTTGGGTTCTAGTAATATTTTGTTATAGTAGAATTTATGAAATTTGAAAATTTGAGAAACACCTTGGCATTTGCAAGTTGAAATTTTGACTAAGGCACTAAAAAGTGGATTTTGTTCTTGAAATGAAAAGTTGACTTTTTTTTCTTTAGGAATTTGGATCTAAGATAATTTTATTGAATTCAAATGGGGGGTATAAACTTATTTACCTATAAGTGTAAAACTATTTACTTAAATGATATTTATATATAATTAAGTTGTAAAATTATAAAACAGGCTAACTGTTAAAGACTTAAAGGGTCCAGGTGACTACTGCCCACCTAGAGAGGTGCCTAGCGGTGATAGTCCAAAACCGCCTAGGCGACCACCTAGGCAACACCCAGGCGATGCCTTGACGACACTAATATTAGCAAGTTCAGGAATAATTATTTGAGTTATGTATTTTCATTCTCATCTCATTATGTGTTTATTAAATTGGATACAAATTATCTTCATGCATTAGAGCCTATAATTTTGTCTGTTTATTTTAAATTTTTAACTAAAAGGCGATGTGTGCGTTTCACGTTTTGTCCATAAAGACAGTGACCATTACATAGAAGCGTTAGTAATTGTGTTACATAAAGGTTTTGGTCAAAACTGCACCGTAACAGTTATTTAAAACCTTGACACAAAGTTACTTTCCACAACTTGTGTATTGTTCTGATTTAATGTCAACACTAACTATTTCAGGACTGTTCGAAATTTCAGTTAGCACTCTAGGGTTCTCATGTCAAAAGTTGAGACACTAGAACCTTTGAAGCACCTAGATTCTCCTCGAATAGTGATTTAATGTTCACCAATATTTATTTATTTTGTATTTGGGGCTTCATTGTGCCGTGATTTGATTATGGTTTAGGCCTTTGTGAAACCAGAAAAAAATCTCGAGGCTTTTGGAGTACGCTGTACGCCATGAAAATTTCTCGTCTTTTCCGAAGGATAGAAGTCACTTCAATTAAAACTGCGGTAGGATGGAAGTGTAGATACTAAAGTTGTGATTGGACAGCGGGATTAGATAGTGGTTATAGAGGTGCTTTTGAAAGGATTATAATTTATAAGGCCAATTTTTTTTTAAGAACTGAAAATTAGTTTCCTACTAAATGTCAATAAAGCTGTGTACCATTAAGTCGCTTGGTTTGCATAAATGATGACCACACTAAACAATTAGAACTGGAACTATATGCTTACTTAAAATACTTCTTGATGGAAGTTATATTGTCAAAAGTGGAGGACTAGAAAATTTGGAGAAGGGGCTTTTCTCCAGTTCTCTTTCTGACTTGCAATACTCTTAAGACACGTGAGAAGGGATTTATCCACTTACTCCTATTCTAGGTGTTGGGTGCTGCATCATTGAGGGGAGCGCTCAACGGGTTTGACGGCACTGTCACACACTTGCGATCACTGTCCATGCTCACAGGTTTTGTGAACCTCCTCTCTATGAGGGTAATGAATTAGAAATTGAAGAATTGTGGTTTCCAAATTGTGAAGTTTATGATGTTGATGCCAGACCTGGATCAGAATCCGTCTCTACTCATCCCATTTTCCTACCAAAAGGGGGTGGAAAAAAAAAGTTGACTAGCTAGAGCACTCTCCTGTCTACGTCATCCGACTACTAAGTACTAAAAGTAAGGGCCTTCTCCTATTCCTCTGAACCCTAATATATCGGGAGAGTGTAAACAATGGTATGCATGTCTTTGATGGCCAGGGGTGACGTTTTGGCAGGAAGATAAGGTGCACGGATATGGAAACATTGATCAGTTCTGTTTTGCTTCTTTTTGTTATTTTTCTTCTATTCGTTACTTATTTTGGAACATCAATCAGTTCTGTTTTTCTTCTACCCATTACTTATTTTTCTTTTGCTACTTTATACTTATCTATTCTTTAACTTTTTGGCTGATTCATCTCGTTTCCTGGAATTCAGGACGAGAGAGAGCTTAAAAGGCAGAGAAGAAAGCAGTCAAACAGGGAGTCGGCCCGGCGATCCAGGTTACGTAAACAGGTAAGAAGTGTCACTTAGAAGATGTTATTCCTGTCAGGCTACCTGGCATTGCTTTAATTGATGTTGTTGACTGTCATGGTTCGTTTTCTGTTTCAGGCGGAATGCGAAGAGCTGTCCCAGCGCGTTGAAGTGCTAAATGAAGAAAATTCTACCCTTAGATCAGAAATGAGTCGTATCAGGAGCGAGTATGAGCAGCTTCTCTCTCAGAATGCCTCTCTCAAGGTGAGGTGATGCACACATCTCGTTTGATAAACCTTGCCTTTTTTTCCAAGTGTCAAGAAGGGTAAATATATAATACTGTACCACCAGTTCTAAAAAGAAGGTGAGAAAAAATGATAAAATTATAAGGTTTGGTGCCCATTATGCAAGGATTAAAAATACGGTTTCGGGGGATCTGTCTCAACTGAAACCAATACGTATCGGTTTTGGATGATACATATAATTTTTTCTTTTTTAAAAAAATTAAAATTTAAAAAAATCAAATGAGTTATTGGAACCAAATTTACCAAATATAAATTCATGAGAAGTGACTCAAAGACAAAGTAGCAAAACACAATTACAATTACACAATGAATTAGAACATAAGTAACTAATAAATGATACATATTGCCCATTTCGTATCAATATAAATATTGTACAAAGGGCTTCCGAAACCTATACGTATTGCCCGTTTCGTATCGGTTTTGGCGATATTTATATCCATACCACTATGTGATGGGTCCCCCCTAGGAGAGCTATGAAAAAGTTAACTCGATTGGATTATCGTACCCATCTGATCTTTCAATATATTTGGTCGGTCTAAATATCTGTTACGGATTCACTAAAAAGTCTATTACATTGGATGGGTGGAATCACATCTCGGTTTCCTAGGTGGGACTATCTGTTGGTTCTAAGTTCTAACTGCCTGCTTATATACAATTCATGAAATTACTTCTTTGGCATTACCAGCTAAAATACTCAAACTAAAAGATGTTATGCTCTTCAGAAATATGCTGCTGATAAAATTCACTAAATTTGATTTTTCAGGAGAGACTTGGGGAAATCCCCAGAGAACACGACGATCTAAGGTCTGGAAAGGAGGACCAACATTCCGGCAATGGAAATCAACTAGCTGCACAAACAGAGCTTGAACACAGTGGTCACTAGGATCCAGCTGGCCCGTTTTGTACCCCTTTCCAGGAGAATAACCTAACCCATTAGCAGCAGGAAGTCCTTATTTACATAGTATTTTTCTTTTAATCCACAAAGCGTGTCTTTCCAGTCTCAGGATCTGTTTATACCAAGTCATCGCTCATTGTTGTTTCGACTGAATCTCATTAGTAGTTGAAACCTTAGGACGTGTAGAGGGCGGGGACTCTGTCTTTCACTTATTCTCTTCTACAGGAAAGATAATATTGCAATTATATTATCCACCTTATTTGTATTTCTTATGGTTGATCCGATATTATAATTGAGAGAGTTGATAAACTTGAGTTTAAGTATGGTGTACTCTCTATGTAGCTTCATATGTTATATATAGGGATTTTATCTGTACCATCTATATACTGGATCAACAACAAAACTGTGATGACTTAATGGGAGGTCTTTATGGAAGGAGCTTCAGTGGACCTGTAGCTAGTAGAACTTTGTAGACCTTATGAATTTTCTCTAGAAATCTTAGAATTTGGACTACTAATTAAATGCTTTGTATGTACTTTGAAGAGTCAAATGGTTCTCTATAGAAGGCAAACAGGATTCAGAATCGTGTCTTTATTTTACAATGTATGCTTCTCCTGATTTTAAATCTAGGTTGCATCCAACTGCACAGAAGCACAGAGAATTAACATAAACAGATTACTTGAACTTTCTGGAGGATGTTTGACCATAACTATCAACAGGTACATGAACTGATCCTTTGGTCCATATAAATTCAATTTTCCCTGATACAGTGACTACAGGTAAGGCGTTCAATTTCCCCTCTACTATATCTAAAGTCCAACTAATGACAACATCATGCAGGTTGTTATGGAATAGAATAATCCTCCAAGTGTAAGCTGAGAAGATCCTGATTTCTGTGAACCAATGTCTAATTGAGCTGGTGGTGGCGTGACCATGGGGGTCAGATTCAGGGAACCCATCAGAGGTGGAGGCAATAATGGCCATGATGGAGTTGTAGGTGCAGCTGCAGTCTCAGGACTTGCGGCAGAGCAGGTAGGTGAAGGAAATGTTGAATTATGCTCAGGTCCAGTTGTCATCAAGACCCCATTTATGCCGTGGCATCTGATTGAAGACCCTGCTGTGCAGATATCTGGGCTAATGATCTGGACATTGTTGAGGTAAAAGCTTCTTCTGCCATTGTTTGAGACTCTGAGCATGAAGTCCTGCTTGGAGGTTGGAAGAATGGAGCCGGTTGGGAAATGTTTCAGGTTGTCGAATAGCAAGGGGAAAGGGATTGAATGCCTGAAGAGGAAATCCAAGACTGCATTCTCAGAGAGAGTGATCTTCGACAGCATCCTATCATTGGGCATCAGGAAGGTGATATTTCCTGGTATTCTATCTGGTGGGGACATATTAACCAGCATAACAAAGGTGAAGTAGTTGGCCCTCTGCATTTCTTCGATGGCCCCAAGGAGATCCTTGTTTCTGGATGGCATGTCTGCAGCTGTAGCCGATAAGATTAAATTCATGAGAAGGATTGACAAGGTAAGGTACGTTGCCATGTAGATCTGTGTGATGATGCCCTGGTTCTTGCTCTGGTTCATTGTTCTTGTGAACAATGTATATATGTTTGGTATTGGTGCATTTTAGGTTGGCTTGCACATGCATCTCTGCTGCTTCAACAACTAGGTTCACGCCTCCTGTATGATCAGGACTTTACGGGAAGGAATTAGACGTGAGCACCGGGTTCTATAGCTAAGTTACAGTATGATTTCTATAGTTTTATATAATACGGTTGGGAATCTATTTCTACTAATGATCTTTTCCTATTTTATCAATTAAGAAGTGAGATGTTTTCAATTTTCACCCTCTTTTTTTTCAGGTAAAGAGCTAATCGAGTTGGGTTCTCTCACAAGCACATGCTTGCGCAACACATGAATAGTGGAATGTTTTGCAGTTCATGTGCTCAAGTCCTCTCCTGCTGTTCTGTTTTTACAAGATTTTAGTAAAAAAAATTGGGGAAAACTGAAATCTTGTGGCCGTGATCATATGCAGATGCGGTTGGCATAGGATCAGTGTGAGATTGGTTACCCCCTTTCCCCTGGAAAAATATATTGCTAATCTGAGCTACACACCATGAAAACGAAATTACTTCTAGTAATTATTGATAATAAAAATCATAATAATTAAACGGTAGGCAATATGCTAAGCTGATGCATGATGATGAGGACCCATCAGCCTACTTTTTTTGATGCGGGTGGAGGCTCAGTTAACCTAAATATTCTGGGCCTTGGCTTGCCTCTGGCGAAGCCAGAAAGGGCTTATCTCGGGGTTCCATAGAATAGGTGACATGTGGTGGAGAAGTCAAAATCATGGGGCCCATGATTTTGACTTCTCCACACACAAATGGACATGTGGTGATAAGTGTGTGAGAATAAGGGAAAGAGATATCAAATGGGGAGAAGTCAAAAATCATGGGGAGAAAATAAATGACTTCTCCCCATTTTGCTGCCAGCTGCCGCACAATGTATGGAACCCCGAGAGCCCTTTCTGGCTTCGCCAGAGACAATCCGAGGCCAATATTCTGATGATGGAGCCGTGTATCAGAACTTTTGCACCCCGTAAAGGGTAAATGTACCTTATTACACCGAGAACTTTTTTTGTTTTTGGGTTCAAGACATAGGTTTAGTTTGTGCCAAGCTATTTCCAGCCATCGCATGCTTTAAAAGATTACTTAATGTCGATTTAATGAAGTGCCCACTGAGTGATGATGCCACCAAACCAATCGTTCTTCAAAAGCGTAGGAGCTTACATGAACATTTGCCATGGCTGCTGCCCAACCTGCATGAATCATTAGAGCAGCATCGAGCTTACATGATTTTGATTTCAGATTGATTTTATATACTAGTGGGTGGCACGTGCGATGCACGTGAGAGCGAAGGGAAGGAGTTAACCACAGTTAATAGGAGTTAAAAGGGACACGTGTTAACCCGCAAGTGTGATTGAACTCTCCTCGAGTTCAATCGCGATTGACTCTGACTCTATTCTGTAAATGGATAGAAGATGGTAGTTTAGGAATTAAAATGACATATTAAATTAAAATTTTGTTTTATATAATGGTAGTTTAGGAATTTTAGAAAAATCAGGCTACGCCTGCCTCTCCCATTATAATAGTAAAGATATAAATATAGGGAATATATACACTGCCACTGGCATAAGTCATCATTGTTTCCCTATCAAACGATAATATGGACAATAAAAAGAAAACAAGGTTATCGGGCTTCCAAGGGTGGTGGGACCTAATGGGACTATATATATATATATATATATATAACAGGCTTATGCCAATGGCAGTGTGTATATCCCCTATATGAGTTTTTGGAAGTTGATAGTTCTGCAATGTTTAGCCTTTTCCATAGTCAACCACTCTGCTCTCTAACTCACTAGCTACTGCTAACCAACCCTAACTAGGGTTATGGCCTTGTTGGGATTTGAACTTTGGGTTTAATCCCTAAATCCTTTGGATCTTGGAAACTATGAATCACAAAAATCACACACTAGAGAATAAAAATAGAGACAAAAGATATATTAGGTTCGGCAACGTGCCTACGTCCTCGGGAGCCACATCAATTCACTATATTGAAGATACAAAGTACAAAATTTTTCTTCTCTCAGAATTACGGTCATTTCTCACACTCGTTAATCTAAAAAATACGTAGACTGCTATATGTTTAAGGTTGCTATATGTTTAAGGTTAAAACTGTAAGACCAAAAATATACACACTTGTTAACCTTCGTGCGTCGTAGGGGGCCTACCCCCCTTGCCACCCTCCGGGCAATCTGTCGAACGTTGTCTACAGTCCCAACAGGCCTAACTGTATTTTTTACCAAAAGATATTATGTTTCTAGATTCGACAAAAAATTATTAAGTTGGTACAAGTATCTGGATTCTAGATTCTTCTTGGTTGCCGAGGAAGAGGAAGAAGATGGGGGCCCAAAGGCCAAGGCCCCAAACCCTCAACCCAAAGACATCCAACTATCTAATTTAGGCAAAGGCCATTGGTAACCTCGAGAACACTACAATTTTCACCATAATGATTTAATGCCTTTGCTAATATCATATAAATATTCACCTTTATGAAGTATCATATAAATATATGGGTTGAGGGTGTTTGTGGTCTGTGTGTGTGTGCGCGTGAGTCTGTGTGTGTGGTCTTCCTTCTATTGCCTGTAGCTTCGCCTAGTGGTGTTGTTACCTTCAACCAAAAAAAAAAAAAGGTAGATTTTCAATAATAATACCCTAGGGTGTCGTACATTAACAACAATGTAATTTTTTTTTTTTTTTTTGATAATCTCAACACCAATGCATTTCATTTGCTACAGTTTAAGATTTTACTTTTTGATGATCATATTGCATACGGGTTGTAGCCCCGAGGATGGAACCGGGCTTTAGAGAAGGATCCGGGTGGAGTAGAAGAGGACCAAAAGTGTGGTACCAGACCACATCTATTCAGATTTCAGAGCAACACATGGAACGCGGCACATTGCCACATGCAGTTACGGGTGTAAACGGCTCGTTCTGGCCTGGCCCGGCCCGATTTGAGCCCGTTCGAATGCATTTATCCGGCCCATTTAGTGATTGGGCCGGGCTGTTCCAATACTCAAAAAAAAAACTTGGGGACTACATCCCGAACCCCATGCCACATAATATTTCATACATGCCAAATCATTTTCTTTGCAAACCTTTTTAATTTTCTTGATACATGTAGTTCGACCCTCCTAACAAAAAATTCCAGGCTCCCCTCTTGTTAAAAGTCTCTAATGCTTTCGTCTTTTGTAGACCCTAACCCTTATTTTCATTGATTAAGAAATTTTCAATCGGATCATCTTCTACTCTTCTTTCGGCTTCTCTATATGTAGCTATGCAACCCATGCTTCGTTGTCTCTCGCTCTCTGTCTCTCACATGTCATTAGCTCTGATACGGTTCCAGATTTACAATACTGATTGACATATGAAAAGAAATAAAAAGATTGATCTCTTTCGTGAGACTTCTTCCACCAAAATCTTACGTTTATTTTTCCTTTCTAACCTTCTCATGCCCTACAACTTTTATAGCTTTACTCTCTCCTAATCAACTCTTAAAATCCCTCTGGCTAACCATTTAACACCGCAGTTCTTGCGTATACAATTGCCCAAAATATTGGTCCATTCAAGCCCGAATATTAAATTATTAGCTTTAAATTATCAAGGTCTGACTAAGCCCAAAAATGACTCCATTACAAAAAGGTTTCTAAGGCCCGGCCCGAGTGAGTCTGCCCAGCCTGATAATTAAAGGAACAAGCTCAGGCCAACCAATTAAGCATGTTTATTAATCGGGCCTTAACGGGCTGGGCCGAACCGGTTCGTTGACACCCCTTCATGCAGTGCGAGCTCCAATTGTATTTGCTTGGCCAGACCATCTTTTGTGGAGTGAACAACAATGCGATTATGTGAAGTTGGCTTTACTTGGGGAAGCTTCACGACCTCTTAGACGACTAGATGGTGCAAACAAGCCTACTTATTTTCTCGGTTGTCGAGATCAACATGATTCTATACAGGAACTCTGGAAAGTCCTAAACCTTCACTAGTAAAAGTTTTTTTAAAATTTTGTTTTTGGTAAACATCAGTATCCTGGGCCAGATTCAGACTAGTCTCACGTGATACATAGGTAAACCCCCAACTCATACAATCGATATTGAGGAGATATTTTAAAATTAGGATGGTGCTAGGCGCATCCAATATATATATGTAATTTAATTTTTTTATTATAGTCGCACCCAGCCTAATCCCTTCCCAGTTAGCCCCTAAAGTCCTTTCTTCTTTGTTCCCCTACTCCATCCATTCTCCAAATCCTTCCACCATTCTCCAGCTCCTTTTCCATTAATCAACGACATGTGATCTTCTCCGGTTGGTGTTGGCGAGGAGACCACCAACAACGACTCCAAATGCGCCACATCTCTTGTGCATACTAACGAAGACATTTGTTTACGTGCAACAGACTGCACAGAGATATGTGGAGCCATTGGAGTGATGCTGGTGGCGAGGAGAGAAGATCCTAAGTCTTCATCATCTTCCTAGAAACTCAAAGAAAAGAAGAGTAAAAAAAGTCATATTTATATATTGTTTCCATCATATCTGTATTTTAAAATTTTATAAATTATTTTTATTTTTGGTGTGTACAAATAATTTTCTGAATTTACTGGGGCGTCATTAATTACTTTTAATAATGGAGTGAAGTCATCAAATATTGGGGTACACATAATAGCACTCTAAAATTATTATGACTTTGGCTCACTTGCACTTGTGAGTCTCTACTTCTCAGTCTTGATGATTTTTTTATGCACATGAGCTAGGCACAATGGTCAGATGATTCATTTTTGGAGTACACCTATTCTTATAATTGTGTCTTGTATTCTGGTTGATCGTTAGTTTGAATTGTTATCACTCAGACTTTGTTATTCGCAGATCTAGTTGATATATAAATGATTATGATTAGGTTTTCATCACTATGCAAAAAATAGGACACAAGGAGAGCAGAGAGAATTGTAATCCATTTTTCAAAGGATACTATAGAAAGGATCCCTCTGCCATCATAGAGGCAAGCACTTTGTGAACTGCGTAAATATTTGTATCAAATATTTGCTAAATTTTTTGTTAATTTCCTAAACCTACACAGAGAGAGTCAGGATTTTCTCTTAAGGGAGAGGCGATTAATTACAAGTAAATGATGCTTTTGCAGAGAATGATTAAGCAGGTATTGTAGATGGACTAGATGTATTCCTTTTTGAAACTAATTCTTGGGCGAGATATATCTCTTAGAGATAAGGGATGAGACATTTGAAGTCCTTTTGGTGCCTCCTCCATCCATGTACAACATCTTTCGCTACTTTATTTTTTTTGAATTCTTACATTTTAATGATTCTGAATTGTCCTTTGGGACTGCTCCACTTAGGGTTGTAAACAAAGCGAATTCGAAGCAGATACCACAGTACTTATATCTCATTCGTTAACTAATATCTGCTATCTGAATCTACTCCATTATCCAATGGATAATAAATAACAAATTTTGTATCCGTATCCGTAATATCTTATCGAATTCGAATATTATTCTAATCCATCCGATTATACCAACCGAATTCAGTTATCATAAGAATTCGTTTGATTACAATAACCGATTCTTTCAATAATAGTATTCGAAATATCTGAATCTATTCATTCTATTACCAAATTTGTATTTTAATATCTTAAAAATCAAATTCTATTATTGTAAAGATATAATAATATTAATTATGTATTAATACTAATTGCTGTGATATTTAACGGAGTAAATGTGTCACTATCCGTATCCGCTCTAATTAGTAAACAAATAGTATTTTACTATCCAAATTTGATCCGACAGTATTTCTTCATTTCTTCATATACTTATCTTACTATTCGGATACGAATTCGAAACGGATATTATCCGACTCTGTTTACAGCCCGAGCTCCACTAAGGTATATGGAGGAATCGGGTTAGCGTCCTTGCACACGTGGATTGTTTTGTTCCGGAGCTTGCTGTAGTTACAATTCTTTTCTTTTCAGTTATAAATACGACTTTTTTTAGACATTAGTTTTTTTTTTAAAAAAAAAAAAGATGCAGGGTATCGAACCCAGACATTAATTTTTAAGGATTAATGAAATCAATGAACTTTCATCACATTTGTGCCTTTACCGGTGCAACTATCTCAGTCATTTCCTTGGTTCTCACAGGTATTTGGTAGTTTAAATTCAACCTTTGGGACCAGGCCAGATTTGGCCTGCTTCTATCCAAACTAGGCTTCGAATGGGTTCCTTCTCCGAGAGCAAGTCTTCAAATTTTGAAGACTTGTGATAGTCCTAAAAGGGCTTCTAATCTAAAAGCAATGGTGATTACTCAAAAGCTTTACAAGTGAATTGGCGAAAACTCCGCAAGGTCAAATTGAGAGTTTTAGACCGCTTCCATCTCCATAAAAAACATTTCGGGGTCCCCCTTTTCATTAAATTATTATTAATTATCACACTTACTTGTCTTTCCGAAAGAGACCCGTCATTAAGGTGGCGTTTGGTAACACTAGTCTAAAAAGAAGTGCTTATTAGAAAATTATGCTTAGTTGGACTTTAGATTGTTAAGTTACAAAGTTTATTGTATGTCTACATTTTATATATATTAGATTGTTAAGTGCTTATTTGGAAAGTAGCTATGGAGTTACTTTTTTAAAGTATAGATTTTTACCTCTAAAATCTTTAAAATGTAGAGATACAATTAATCTTCAACTTAACAATCTAAAGTCTAATTAAGCATAATTTTCAAATAAGCGCTTCTTTTTAGACTAGTGTTACCAAACACCACCTAAATACAAGAGAAAGAAGTACTTATTGGTGTAGTTTGTGAGTCCACCTCCTATGGGGGATACACTCCTACTACTCAAAATAACTAGGTATTTTTAATTTGATCTAAGGTGAATTTAGAAAATAAGTAACTACATTTAACAGATGTCTCGGGTAGGGATGGCAACCGGCCGGGCTAATCCGGTAACCCGCCCCACCTCTATTGGGACGGGTTTGGGGAGCATTTAAACGGGGAGCATTTAAACGCAGTAAGGGTGGATTTGGGGATTTGATGTTAAACCCGAGTCGGGTTCAGGCTGGGGATGGATTTAGGCCGCCTGTCCCGTTTATAATGCCAAATGACTATTTTACATTTAATACTAAAATTACCAATTTTTTCTGAAATTAGTATGAAATATAGCCCGACCCACCCCAGCTAGTGCTTAACGGGACAGGGCGGGGGCAAGGGCCGGGTTAAGACTGCTTTGAAAATTCTGAAGCGCCTCACCCCACCCCGCCCCTGGCCTGGCCCGGGTTTGGGGTAGATGTTTTCCATTAGGAGCAGGGTCGGGATGGAGTGCCCTGGCCCAACGCTATCCCGTTGCCATCCCTAGTCTCGGGTGCCTAATACTTTTTCTTACACAACTAAAATACTGACTTTCTAATAAGAGTCTTATTCTATCCTCAAATTAGAGTAAGTGGCAATTCCAACTTTAAAGATTTTCCATTACTCCGGCTTAAAAATTTTCATATATATATATATATATATATATATATCCATTGCTCACATCAGTCAAATGGTGTGGAGGGGATTGAAGGGTTTTTGAGTCACATATATAGTAATAGAGACTAGGTCACCACGTGTCTCTTTTGACACCCCTTAACTGTGTTTAAGTCTTTAAGATTCACCCACCGTTATTAGAAAAAAAATATTAATTCTTTTTTAAAAATATTTTAATATTACAAAAACCCTAAAAATAATTTTTTAATATTAAAAAAAATCAAATAATGTTTTTTCTAAAAACCAATGATGGGTGGGTGAACCCTAGGGGTAAGTGAATCTTAACCCCAATTAAGGGGTGTCAAAAGAGACAGTGGCAACATCAAGGGTGATAACCGGATTTGCCAAATCCGTATAGGATTTGGTTTCAGTGATAAAGAGAAGGAAATGAAGCTTCCAATAACAATGCAAAGTTTGGTACTGCAACTATTAACTATCAACAGCGGATTGAGATAGCTCCTTTTTTTTGAAAAAATACTCCTATAAACAGAGATTTTACAGGTCCATCCATCGAAAGCCAGTTAGATTGTCTTGCAAAAGGAAAAAAAAAAAACCAAACTTTCTATTGTTCCGACTGTAATCCTAGTGGCACACTTTAGAGCTTTCAATAAGAATTGGAATTGGTAATTAATTCTATTATACGCTGAAATTCTTTACATCTACCTGGAAGATTTTCCTCTGGATCGATCACCGTTCTGCCATCTGTCCCCAACTCCCAAAGAGCCTTTTTTTTTAATCCTAATAGGACAGATGGTTGACCACAATTGATCTGTTAGAGATCTTTATGAGTGAGAGCCGTGTGGGGTCCACTCACTAACCCCACGTCTCACAAAAATTTTCAAACTCCTATTTTTAAGAGTTATTCTTTTGAGTTTTCTTCTATCAAAAGAAAGTAAATCCCAAAAGGGAGTGCCTCTTGTTCTCTTTTTGCTGGGAGAGAAAGACGAGAAAAAAATTAGAGAATAAGGGATTTTGGGTGTATTTGTGGGACTAAGTACCAAGAGATAAGTGATCTTTAAAATATCCTTGTACTTCTTTTAAAATATTTGATAGTAGAAATTTTGCCAATTATTTGACCGTGAATGTTTTCCTTAAATTGGGGGTTTACCACGTTAAAAAAATCATGAGTCCTGATCTATCATTTTACTTATTTCAGTGATTTATTTTAATCCCTGCATAATCTGTTTATATTTGGGGATTGATTCGGAACCCGAAATAAATTCCAGAATTGATTTGTTGCCTGTACGGATCAACAATAACACAAAATTCCAAGGTGATATATTATTGCCAACTCAAGAGCCAGCAACGTTATAAACAAGGATGTAGAATCAGTGCTGAACTTCATAAGAGGGAAAAAAAAAGACCTGCCGGATATGCATTACTCCTTGAATTTCAGACATTTGTCCGGGAAGGAAACAATTGCCTCAACTCAAGCAGGGCTGTCAGGAAATTTACAACAATGCAGCAGCAATGGAACCTGAGAAAATTCAAGAGCAAGTAATATACTCCACGAGATAATGAAAGCCTCCTGGATGAGATAATATAGGATGAATTATAATCCCCCGGAGCAGTCAGCTTCAGTTTCAATTTCAATCTCTCAAATTACAAAAGAATGCATATAAAGTGTATGTTACTCTTACAACCCCTCTGTGCACTGATAATGTTCAACTCCATGTGCGAAATCAAAAAATTGACAAAGCTAACAAAATCTCAATGGGGAAAAGTGCTGAAACTTGAAACTCAGATGGACATAACTGGGGCACCTAGTATGTTCGCCAGCACAGAGAAGAATTTAATGAGATTTATCAGAAAACAGAATTACCTGACAAAAGAATAATCCATCATGGAAACTGGAATGATCCTCCAATCTGATCACTACCCGAGGGGGGGTTGATCGCTACCCAGAGGAGGGAGATTGTGATTGCGATAAGTCCAGACCACACAAATACAATAGTAGGTGTCCTTCCTCGTCGCCCCATCAGCCCTTTGGCAAACGGGTAGAGATGTGCCAGGACCCAGAAGCTGAAGAAAACTCCACCAATCAGACGGCTCCACTGCGGAATAACACTGTATATAGTTCGGCTAATCCCAACTGCTATTGCAATCAAGTTTGTCATCATGATTGTAATAGGTGGAATCATCAGTGAAGTCCACTTGACAACATATAGATCAGCAAACTCGTCATCCACATCGTCACCCCCAGATTTTGACGTCAGAGTAAAAGAGATCTCAATTCCTGCAATCACCTTCAGTAGTCCCTGGAGCACAGCAGCAAGGTGGGCACTTGTGCCACCAATTAACCAGAACTGTTCATTCCGCCACCATTCCTCCAACTCAATGCCAGACCACTTAATCTCAAGCACAGCAAGCATACAGAGAGTCACAGTGATGGTCAGGAGGTAGACAAGGAAGGTGACGTTGAGGGACTGGACAATGAACTGACCAGAGAAGAGTGAGAGTGCTGGGAGGAAGCAGTAGACAATGAGGAAGATGGAGGTGAAAGGGTAGATTCCAACATTGAGGTACGCAATTCTCTGTAAAAACTTCATCCTTGGGCTGGCCAGGAGGGCATTGTTGCGAGAAAAGAATATCTCAACAGAGCCAGTAGCCCACCGGAGGACCTGATGGAGCCTATCAGTGAGATTAATTGGTGCAGTACCACGGAAGGCATCACGTTTGGTCACACAGTAAACAGATTTCCATCCCCTGTTGTGCATCCTATATCCTGTGACCACATCTTCAGTCACGGACCCGTAGATCCATCCAACACGCTGGCCCCACTCAGTCTTATCCTCATACCAGCAGGAGATGACACTGATGGCCTCTGCTACTGTTGATGCATCAAGAAGATCCCGAGGAATGGTGAGAGCACCTGGTGGTCGGCCATTCTTCACTGCCGGGTGATCAGCAAGGGGCCGACCTTGGAATTCCGCCACTGGGATTGAATCAATGAGGAATGACGAGTTTCCAAACTTCTTAGGGACAAGGGAAAGGTTCATCTCTTCATCGTCAGAGTCACCCATTCTAAGGGCTCGGTTCTCTTCAGGGGTGGAAGCAACTGCAGTTGGCTTTTTGCGACGGGCAAAGCAGCAGCTGCAGCAACCAGGTTGATGTTCTTTTGATCGAGGTGGGTCGAATCCATACAGGGCAATCCTGCGAAAGAGACATCCGGTCCCGACATATACAGGGCCCTGGAGACCATCAAGGGCCCGCATGTTGACATCAAAGAAGACGGTGTTGTGGTTGGCATACCGATCAGAAGGGTCAATGCCCTCAAACCTCTGAGGAAACTGGACATAACATAGGCGGTCCCCACCACGGTCCATCATAAAGCACATGCCCTCCCTCATTGCCTGTGAGTTGTAGATGTAGTGGTCACAGTCGAGATTGAGAATGAAGGGGCCATTGGACATGATGGCAGAGGCTCGAACCAGGGCATTCATGGCTCCAGCCTTCTTGTTGTGATCGTAGCCAGGGCGCTTCTCACGAGAAACATAAACCAGCAAGGGGAGACGGATGTCAACATCAGTGAGGTCAATGAGCTTGGTATCATCTGCAGTGCCTTGTAGAGGTTCATCGCTGGGAGGCTTCAACATCACCTGCCAGTTGACAGAAGCATGATTAGTTTTTAAATTTTTATTTTCATTTTCCCCTTTTCATTTTTTCTTAATCATCTGCCTTTTTTTCTAATGAGACTTAACATCTTTTAGAAAGACGAGGGTCGAATCTAGGAACTCTAATACTATATATTTATCGGTGAGTCAAATAAAGGTACTGTTTATCAAACAATTACCTGTATTATTCCCGCATGATCACCCTTAGAGTGCTCGGGTGCAGGAGCCATCCAAGTGCCAGGCCAGTGGGTTCCATCAGCCATCCAAGTAGCTTTTGGGATCTTCACACTTTCCACAGGTTCGTCGTTTCTGTTCTGTCTCTGAAGCTTCATGGCCTTGATCTCCTCTCGAGCATGGTAGGCATCAGAACGACGTCGGATAGAATCAGGCAGGCCATTGATCCGGACCTTGAACTCATCATACTCACGCTTCAGCCGTCTACGGTCCTTGACAAAATCTGTGCGTACCTTGTTCTTGTAAGGATCCCTCTTCAAACTGAAATAAGATTCCGGGTTCCTGGGCTCAATATCATGTTTCCGGCAAAATGGGACCCACACATCAGCAAAACTTGCAGCTTCGGCCATGGCCTCGAAGGTTAGAAGGGCACCTCCATCATCAGAAACGTAGCAAGCAAGCTTTTCAACAGGGTAATCAGCAGCCAGAATAGACAGAATGGTATTTGCAGTGACAAGAGGTGGTTCTTTCTCTGGATCTGCGGTAGAGACGAAGATATCTATGCCTGGAAGATCAGATTTTCCAGTGGGGTTGTGAGGGCCAGGTGTTTCAAACTTCTCTTTCAAGACAGTTAGGTCAGTAGAACGGTTAACAGGGCAGAGCTTGGGGAGCTGGTCGAGCAGCCAGGAGAAGGCAAACCAGATCTCACAGACCACGGACATCCCCCATAACCAGATTGCATCGTTGTTTGGGTGGTTGACCCTCCATGCCAGGAACAAGGAGAGGACGACCATGCGAACAAGGATTAGGAGCCTGTAAGCATAAGCAAAGATGCAACAGAAGGCAGAAAGTATGTTTCAGCATGCATTTTTCTTCATATTATATTACAGAAACATGGCAATGGTGGAGAGTACTATTGTAGTTTGTTCAAATGGTATGGCTGAATGATATAGAATGACAGTTATGGTACAGACTTGATACCGGAACAGAAGTTCAGACAGATAGACTTAGAATATTGTGAAATTTTCCTGGGACTTGCAGAATCTGGTATGGAATGTGCTTCTTTGGAAGATTAAAAAAAAAAAGGTGGTCATAGTTTAAAATCTGAATAAATGAAAATTTTAATATGCTAGAATATTGCAATATATACATAATTAATTTAGCGATATGTAATTTTAGCATATCATTATCCATTAATTTATATAAAGAAACTCATATAGTATGGCTGAATGGTATCAAATGAAACAAAGGGGTTGACTCAAAATCAAAACAAAAC
The DNA here is from genome assembly GCA_015143295.1 of Tetracentron sinense. Lineage (NCBI taxonomy): Eukaryota > Viridiplantae > Streptophyta > Magnoliopsida > Trochodendrales > Trochodendraceae > Tetracentron > Tetracentron sinense. The sequence continues at coordinate 15,868,028 of CM026551.1, forward strand.
TGCAGATGACAATAATTTAAAATGTGGTGGAAAGATTTCGCTTACAGTATTTGGCATGGAAATGTGCTTTACTGGAGGAAAGGGGTGGGTCATAGTTGAATATATAACAAAGTTGTTTTGCTAATAATATTTAAATCTCTACAAATATAAGAGTTCACAAAAAATTATATGGGCTTTGGACGTATCATAATTAGGTTCAACCAAGCCTACCTACAGTGGAAACAAAGTAAAGAAAAAACCAAGGAAAAAAAGTTTTAGACATGGAAATGAATTTTAAGACAGAAAAACCAAATAAAACTTAGCATGCAGTTCTGTAGATGGTAAATGAGGTGCTAAAACATGTGCTTATCCTATCGTCTCTCTACCGATATGATGGAAAGAAAAAGGTGGCAATTTCAAAAACTTAAGATATCAATCCAAAACAAATTCTACAAGAGACATTTATTTGATCCAGACATCATTGAAGCTGTCTTTATTAATTCGTCCTTCATTTATTTATTTTTTCTTGTGTGCGTGTCCTACCCATCATCACCATCCAATCTGAAATACAATACGATGGAATGAAAATGCAGCGAAATGACAAAACTTGAAGATCTTAATCTAAACAATTTTTTAAAAAGACAAGAATTTGATCCACGCATCATCAAATCACTTTTATGTAGTTCGTGATTCAAAATATAATTAAATAAAATAAAATAAGAAAGAAAACATATAGTGATAACATGAAAAGAATACGGAAAAAAGATTGTACCTATATGGGCTGAGAATTGCAGCAGGTATCTTTAATTTGCGTGTAAGCGGCCTCCATGGTTTGTTAATCAGTTCAGATGGATCGCTAGCCCCATCATCTTTCTCATTCCCAAAACCCCCATCCTTTGGCCAAAAAGCATTCCCATACCCATAAGTCCCCTTTGTTTCAAACAGCCAACGGTTGTGATCAAAATCCCCCGTCTGGCTCCTCATCAGCACCGACTTTGTCGATTTCATTAAAGACAACCTCCTCTCCATCTTTGACATACCACCTGGTGGCGGCAATGGAAGATGCCGACCATTATCCATAGCCATCTCATCCAAATCAGTTGCCTTATAGGGATCCTTGCAACCTGGACAAATCCCATCACCCGTCTTAACAGCATCCAAATAACAATCCCTACAGATCTTGAAATCACATTCACAGGGCAGGATATCCACGCCGCGTTCATCACTCATGACCTTCCCATCACATCCATGTATCATGCAGGAAGATCCCTTCGCACCAGCCATCTGGGGATGGCTTGTTTCAGATTCAATCACCTTATCCATGAGATGAGCTCGTGTTACACTATTGAATCCGCCAGTAAAAAGAGAACTCGACACATATTGCTCCTCAACCTTCTGTGAGATTGAGGGATCCATGGAAATCTCCATGGGCTGGTTATCTGGGGTTGGTGGTATATGTACAGTGTAGTTCATGAATTCACCACTGCCAAGTTCACTATCAAGATCATCCCTTGAGTAGCTGACATAGCGCCCAGAGGAAGTTCTCCTGCCAAATGTCACGGTTGGAGGATACGGAGGCTTGCCCTGCTGTGATTCAGGCGCATCTGAGGCTACCGATAGAGATGATCTACTTGCCCTGAATGGTTTCGAGGCCATATTGAAATACTACCAGAGATATACCCAGATCCTGAAATTTTATAAAGGAAACAAAAGATGCCAACTCTATCAGCAGGGTTTTTGTTGCAGAAACATTTGAAAGAGTTCAAACTGATTCAAACTTTCTCTAGAAAAAATTGAAGATCCGACTTAAAAGACAACAAATCATCTTAAAACCACCGGTTTTGAGCTTTATAATGAGAATTTTAAAGGAAATACTTTTTTAAAAAAATTAAAGCAGAATCTGCACAAACTAGCAAAGATGCCAAGAAGATACTAAATCTTTACAGCGACTAGAACTAAAAGAAAATCTTTAAAAAACCCTATAATGCCTTCAGAGATCATCTTAGCAGAATGAGATTCAAAAATAACGCTAAAAAAAATAATTCAGAAATGAAATACTACGGACAGCCGATTTACCTAAATGGAAAAAATGGAGCTTCTTCCAAGGAAGAACATATCTGACCTAATCCCTACAAACTAGGGTTCTTCTGAAGCTTACCTCTTTATAATACTACCAGATCCCTTCGTTGGTTTCCTAATAAAGCTTTCAGAGATGGAGCGGCTGTGTGAATCTGAAACTTTCAAAATCCGTGAGAGGTAATCCAACTGCCTGAAGCTTTCATGGCGAGAGAAAGACCAAGTCCTCTGCAAAAGTCCAAGCTCAAAACTCCATCTTCAAATTCCTTTTTTTTAATCTCTTTGCCCTTTTAAATATTCAAACAGAGACTTGGTTTGAACCTATCTAATGAGCTAAATATCAGAAACCTTCAAACAAAAGCTCCTTCAAAGATCGCCGGCTCTCCAAAGCCTCTTCTTTCTTGCAGAAAAATTCAGAACTTCGACGCCATTTCCATGGCTTTTCTTCTCTTTGCTTTTTTGCTTTGCAGATATTTTCGGACAAGACGAAATATAAAGATTGAGAGAGATAGGGTTTTTTCTATTTCTTACAAAAGTGGAAATGAAGAGAGTATGAAAAGCCGGAATTGGTGGGGTTTAGTAAGGAACTTCAAAGACCTGAGACTTAAGAGGCCCAGCGACAGCGTGGCAACAGCAGTGCTACTAACACGCGCTCTTCCGATGCCGCTCAGGCACGTCCCTTACTCTTTGAATAAACCTAGCAAGAGTTTATTTACTATTGGATTTTTGAAGGGTGTTACAATGGGCTCACCGATATTTACTAAATTTAGTGACGGGATATTAAGAAACTTTACGAGCTTATTAAGAAGTAAAAAAATATTTATAAATTTTTAATTATACATCATTTTAAACTTAAAATCATAACACATGATAAATCATTACCCTTTCGTGGACCTAAACTCAATTGAAGGTCTAATAAAGATTGAAGAACTTATAATATTTAAGTTTATTAAGATGAGAAAAATTGAAGAACAATGAAAACCTTAATTAGGATTTTAGGTTATTAAGATGAGAAAAAAACCTATACTAGTTCGTGTTTCTATGTTTTGTCTACTCTTTGAAGGTAAAGTAATAGGAATTTTGTAGATATGTTCTTAGAAGAAGGAAAAATTTTTGAAGAGAACTCAAGAATTTAGGGTTGTGGGTGCACATAAACAAGACATTTATTTTTAATAAAAAAAGTGATTTTTAAAAATAGTGTTCGGCCGTAAATATTGGTGTGCTGGTAGCAGCACCTTTTTTAAATAAGAGAAAATGTGATGTGAACTCACGCGCGTTAAATGGGAATGAGATAGTTATTCTCCGTGTTGCCGCGTGGCAATACGTGGTTTAATGACATGGTATTGGTGTGCTGTCGTGTTGCTGTACCGTTGCTAAGTTCTTCGAACGTTCGACTTCGTTTCTCCAGAATGCCCCTGGTTTCCACTAAAATTGCATAAAGAGGGCAGTAGGTGAGAATTTCATCCGGAATTCCGCCAATTTGAAAGGTGAGGAACTCTTTTCAAATACCTCTTCGAGAAATGCTAACCCAACTCTCCAAATTTAACTAATTTTTAGAAAATAGTCACCTCCTCGGCCGAGGAGGTAACTTACTGTCTCGTCCCCATTTTTGGGGCCACGTGTTCCCTTTTTTCTCCCATTAACTGTGATTAAGATTCGGTCACCCATAAGGTTCACACATCTCTCCTTAGTTTTTAGAAAAAATTAACCACAAGAGGTGATTAATTTTTTAACCATAGTCTCATGTGTTTGTGAGAGCAAAGAGGAATAGTCCCCTCCTCGCCCGAGGGGGTGACTATTGCTCCTAATTTTTATACACTACCTTGAAAAAGTGACACATGTTATCACTAACAAGGGAGTATGAAATTTTTCTAGAGGAATGTTAGCACAAGATACAAAATTCAAAATTTTATCCAGCTGTAGGTGCAATTTGTTATCTCTTCATTCATTAGGTTAAGAAAACAAAATTTTTAAACAAGGAAGTCAGTTTATGTTGGTTCTCAAAATAAAAGAAAAAAGAATTGCTACCACGTGTTTTAGTAGTTAGACCGGATTCGTCGGTTCAACCAAAGAACCATAAAACCAGTGCTTAAAAAGTAAAAAAATATATTGGACAGTAAATTAAACTAATATTTTAAAAAATCAATTTTAATGTTAAATTTCACCATGATCCAATTGAATTGATCAAACTGGTTGAATTGGTCCAATCGAGAATCGGTCACCCAATCGATTCGATATCCGGTCCCGTTATAAGAACATTGGCTACCACAATGATAATTTGAAAGGTAGGACTTATCATTTCTATTTTGTTTTTGTGTTTTTTTAATATATAATTTGGAGTCTTGGGTTAACAGCGATGGGATGGGGGGGGGGGGGGGGGGGGGGGGGGGTTGTCAATGCAACTTGATGCACTCGTGAGAGAATTTTTCTTGGAAAAAAAAATGTAGTGACAATTGTAGCCTTCCTTAAGTATGCCATTTGTCTCTTTTAATAATTGTGATTAACTCTTTTTAATTGTAATTAATATTTTTACCTTAATTTTTTTAAAAATTGAGGTTAAAAATATTAATCTTACGAGTTTGTGAATTTTAATCACAATTAAAAAGAGTTAAAAAAAAAAAAATACATGGTTAGTTTTAATAGGGCGAGATGCCATCGGTTGCAATTATTTTCCTTCCATTTATCACATAAAATGCACGGGAGAATATTTAAATCCTATTTTTCATGAGTTCAATTTCAGCTGACTTGATTCTTCTCACAATAAATCATGTAATAATTTATTTTCCTATTTATTCTTTCATATCTTGTAGTTTTACTATTATTGCATACTTTTGGGAAATTTCATAGCCCTCACCTCTTAGTGTGACATTTCTAGCATGAGTTATGACTCTTTCCTCTAACACGTTTTCCTGAGATTTTCATCAAATTAGTCAGTTCAAAATAAACTTGGACTTATTAGATTTATTTTTCCATCAATTTTTTTTTTAATATTTCGTACTGGCAAAAAACTCGTTTAGCCTTGGCAAGGAATGAGAGAGAGACTTGAGAGAGAGGATAAAGATGACTCGTAATCATCTCAAGGTGTAACCGGAGTTGAGAGAGTCCGGTAACGCCACTAACGCTGCCTTGTGTCCCTTTTGATACCTTTTAACTATAGTTAAGATTCACCAAGCCCTAGGGTTCACCCACCTACCCTTAATTTTTTTTAAAAAATTAATCCTAGGAGTTAGTGAATTTAACCGGGGTTAAATTTCTTTTTTAATATTTTTTTTCTAAAAGCAAAGGATAGATTATAAACCCTAGCGGTAGATGAATCTTAACCATAGTTAAGGGGTGTCAAAAGGGACACATGGCAGCATTACTGGCGTAACCGGACTCCCCCGAGTCCCGTTACAACTTGAGAGAATCACGAGTTGATAAAGATATAGGGACAGAAAGGGAGACCGAGGAGGGTGATAGGGATGTGTCAACAGCCTGGCCAGCCCGCTTATTAATCGAGCTTAGTCGGGGTCGGCCTCGAACCAGTCTGTTAAGGAAGAAAAAAAATACACTCTTTTGAGGGGATAATAATCGGGCCTTATTAGGTCAAGCCAGCCAGACCAAACTTGGTTAGAAACCTGGTCTAATGGGCCATTGGGCTTAATCATCTAAGCCCAAGCCCGCCTAACTGTGTAAGAAGGCCACATGTTGGTTCAGTCCATTGACTTAACAGATATCGAGTAGGAGAGAGAACATGGACTAAACTTAAAAATATCTCCATGGCAATTGAGAGCGATGGATTTCAATCCCCATCCCTAATGGGAATGCTTCCTAATTTAGAGTAACTTCAAAAATCTAAAGGATTTGAATTCGCCACCTATTAAATTATGAGAGAAAAACAAAAGGTTCTACTCTAGGATAAAATTTTAAGCTTTAATAAGAATTGTCGCATCCTAATGGATGTGAACTTGTCTCTCCATCAGAGATCAAAGGTTGTCCCACCTTTCAAGGTGTTAGATTCCTACCCTAAGGGATAGGGCTGTTAATGAGCCGAGCCAGTTCGTGAGTCAGCTCAATTCATCTCGAAATGAGCTAAGCTTGAGTTGGGTATTTGAGCTCGCTGAGCCGAGCTAAATGTTTGAACTCGTTTGTTAATCAAGCAGAACACAAGCAACGAGTGACTCAACTCGGTTCAACTCGGTTAATATTATTGTACTACTTATAATGTCTTAATAATATTAATTTTCACATAAAAATTAAGAAACTTAAATATAATTTTTTGTTGAGGTAAAGCTTAAAAAGTAACTTCATCTTTTAGAAATTTCTAGGTTCTCTATATCATGTTTCTTTAATTAGATTCGCAAGAATAACTATATTTAGCTCTTATGAGTTTTTTAAAAGGAGAATCTAATGACCATGTTTAACTCTTAAGATTTTGATTTGAATTTTTTATATTGAAATTAGGATAAAAGAGTCTAAAATAATAGTGCAAGCTCGTGAGCCGGTTCGAGCTTAATTATATATAGATGAGTCGAGCTCAAGCTAGAATTCGAGGGCTCGAATTAAGCTCAAGATGAGCTTGAGCAACACTCGACTCGGTTCAACTCGGGTCGTTTACTCCCCTACTAAGGGATGTAGACTTCCCTCTCCACAAGAGACGTGTCAGGGTGTTAGCTAGCAATAACATTCCCTTCACTGGAGATGTATTGTATAGACCGTGTGGCTGGAAGGCCTATCTAATACATGTGTTTCTAGATTTTTTTTGTGGGCTTGAAATAAGATATAAGAAAGAAAATGTCACGATATTTAGCGATTTTTTTAAATTGCCATCAGCTATCAACCGTCTTCCTTTATCTAGACTTTGGATCGGTCGAGTTCAAAATTGGCCACCTAATTTTTAAACTATGGTTTCTATTGGTAAAGAAATATTTATTAGTCGTGTATTTTCTCTGCATTGGAATAAGTTGTCCAATAGTGAGGTGTGTTCGGTTATAAGGACAGTGGGAGGATTGATGGTGTTGAACATCTTATTGTCATAGGAAAGTTGACTTTTTTTTTTATATTTTTAAATGCATTTGAACATAAAATACACACTAAAAGATTTAAAGGATTAGTCCATCTCAAACAAAATAGCATATCCCTAATCTTTATAACTTAGTCCATACCAAGCAAAAAATTTAGTACGCTGAGCTCTTATATTATATACTAGAAGAGAGCAAGTCTTGTAGCCAAAAAACCACTATTGTAAAAGTAATTGAACATAACCTAAGGGAGTTGTACTACAATTATATTATATATATATATATATATATAGATTAATTAATATGCACTGTATGAGGGTCGGGTTGGGTCGTGGAGGGTGTTGTCTAAGCTCAACCCTCATGTCAACGGATCTAGATTTTTTGGGCTCAATCGAGCTTGTGAGCTTAATGAGTGAAAAAAAATCCTCCGTTTTTACAGGTTTTGGAGGGTTGGGCCGTAGAGGGTGTTGTCCAATCTCAACCTTCATGTCAGCAGACTTAGATTTCTTGGGCTCAAACGAGCCTGCGAGCTTAATGAGTGAAAAAAAAGTCCTCGGTTTTTACAAGTTTTGGAGGGTTGGGCCAAGTACCCTCATTGGAAGGCCATATTAATAGCTCTAATTACCCAACTTTGAGACATACCACCTTCTCTATCTTAACTAGAGGGATAGGACTGGGTTGTGTTTCTAGATTCTCCTCACTATAGCTTGGAAAAATAAATTTGTTTTTGAGATTTTATAAAGAGTTGAATTTTGAGGGGGAGCTCTCTAGTTCACAGCAAAAAAAGCAAAGCCCCTGATTTTGATATAAAGGTAATGACACATTTGTAATTATGGAAAAGATAGTTGTTATTTTGTAAGACACATTCTTTCTATAATTACGAGATTGTTACCTCTCTATGTTTTTCCACTGTGAAACAAAACTCTTCTTTGTATTTAAATTGTTTGATAAATGTGCGATCCCTTGAAAACATTTTGGAGAGAGGGCCCTAAATACAGTGGTAGTAGCTTTGTGATTAATAAGAGAAATCTAAGGCCTGTTTGATTGCATTTCCGTTTTCTATTTTTTGTTTATAAAAACAAAAACTTGAAAATTTTTACACAAAACATGTGTTTTTTTTGATAAACATGTTTCTGTTTTTTGTTTTTAAAAATTAGTGACAAAATTGTTGAAAATTAAGGAAACAAAAATTTTCTGCTACCTCTGTTTTTAAAAACAAAAAACAAAAATAGAAAACACAAACCCACTATCACCACCTCCCACCATCATTCACCACCACCATAATACTACCACCACCATCCACCACCACCACAACAATACAACCACCACCACCACCATCACCACCACAATCACCACCACCACCATCACCACCAATGCCACCATCACCATCACCACCACCGCCACCATCACCAACACTCACCACCACACTACACCCACCGCCATCACTCACCACTACCACCACCACCACCACCACCACTACCACACTACCACCACCACCACTACCGCCACTGCCACACACCACCACCACCGCCACCATCACCACCACCACCACCACCACCACCATCACCGCCACCATTACCACCACCGCCACCGCCACCACCACCACCATTACCAACACTCACTACCACACTACACCCACGGCCATCACTCACCACTACCACCATCATGAATTGAAATTATTTAATCATATTTACCAAACATGTTTTTTTGTTTTTCTTTTTTTAAAATAAGTAACAGTTACTAATCCCGAACGCGTTTCCTATTTAAAAAAATTGAAAACAAAAAATTGTTTCCAATTTTTAAAAACAAAAAATAAAAACTGAAAAACGGAAGCGTATCCAAACGGCCCCTGAGTTAAAACATCATTTCGTTTCATAATAGCTTCCTGCGTGTTTACATTGAAAGGGGAGTTTCGTAAACGGAGTCAAATCCTCTACGGTGATAACTGGATTTAGCAAATCCGGTTATCACCCTTTGAGGTGACCGGTCACGTGTCCCCCTTGACACCCCTGAATTGTGATTAGATTCACTCACCCTTAGGTTCACCTATCCATCCTTGGTTTTTTGAAAAAAAAATATTAATTTTATTTTTTTTAATATTTTTATATTAAAAAAAAATCCTAAAAATAGTTTTAAAATTTTAAAAAATAGAATTAATATTTTTTTTCTAAAAACCAAAGATTGATGGATGAATCTGAACCACAGTTAAGGGATGTCAAGGGGAACATGTGGCCACCTCAAAGGGTGAGCACCGGATTTGGCAAATCCGGTTATCACCATAGAGGATATGAATCCTTCGTAAACGCATCCAAGCTGTGCTCCGCATCCATCAAAACGCTACCGGTCTTATTCTGTGCTCCTTTTAATATTTAAACTCTTATTTTTCTTGCCCTCCTGTGAATTAGATCCCAGAACAACTCTCTAAGAGGCACAACTCGCCATATGAGATAGAGGGACAGGTGGCAGGTGTGTTAGGAGCAATTTAGGGGTGTACATTAAGATAAGGTTACAAAGGATACTATTGGTTTTTCGCGGGTCACTCAAGCACATAGGAAGTGCCTACGACGTGCACCTCGTGCGCGTCAACCTTGCATTCCACTCGGTAAAAACTAAAAAGCCTAACGCAGTCACGGTCACGACAACTGATGTTATTTCCGTCATTTTAAGCAAAGTCATGGGGCACTTCGTTTGACCTGCTTTTGGTTCATGCCCAAAACCGGCGGAGAAATGTCGCGTGTGGGGTATACGAACCGCGTGCCATGTGGCAAGATTTCGGGGGGGAGATTCAGTTCGTGCTCGCACGTTTGAAAAGCCAATGTGGGTCCGGGGGGACTACTATGACCGCCTTGGGCAAAATATCAAAATAGTCACCTCTTCGGGCCGAGGAGGTGAGTTCCGACACGTCCCCCCTTTTTGGGGCCACGTGTCCCCTCTTTACTCCCATTAACTGTGGTTAAGATTCAATCATCTCTAAGGTTTACACATGTTTTTAGAAAAAAATATTTTAAAAAAAATTAACTACTAGAGATGGTTAATTTTTTAACCATAGTTCAAAGGGTTTATGAGAGCGATGAGGAATAGTCCCCTCCCCTCGGCACGAGGTGATGACTATTGCTCATAGAAGGGTGCCCTATCCGAATATTCGAATATGTATTATTTATGTTATCTTCTTTTAAATGACACAAATGCCCTTATACTTTTCACTAATACCAACAAGGAAGAGTATTATTTTTTTTTTCGGTTAGATGAAGAATATTAGTTTGCTTACAAAAAAAAAACAAAAAATTACATACCATGGTGGAAAATTGGAAATGGAGTTCGGGTCACAATCAATTGCGATTCAACTCCGTCTAGTTCAATCACACCCACAATACATGTGCCCCTTTAATTGTGGTTAAAATGTTTTAATTCTTCGGATTGATATTTTTTTTATTCTAAAAATTAAGGTTGGAATTATTAACGCTAAGGATTAAATCATCTTAAGTTCAAAATCACAATTAAAGGGACACTTATTGGGTTTGCATCGTTGTTCGAATTTGGGTGAGTTCAATCGCAATTGGTTGTGATCTCAACTCCAAGAATTTAGAGCAAATCTTTTAAGGTGTGTTCGGTTGAAAGGATTGTGAGGGAAAGTAGAAGAAAGTGAGAGAAAACCTCACTTTCATCATGTTCGGTTTGATGGATTTTGAGGGAAAATGAAACCTCATTGTTTTCTACCATCAGTTTCACTCAAACTATATTCCATCCAAATGAAGAAATTGTAAAAGAAAGTAAACTAAAAACCTCACTATGTCAATTTTACATTTTTGTATGATTATATTCCTAAAGAGAACAATAGGTAATTTTGAAAAAATTTATACTTTGTCCTAATATTCTCCTCTCAAACCAAACACACAAGAGAAATTATACAATTCATTTAGTTTCTTTTCTTTTACTTTACTTTACTTCACTTTATTTTCTCTCACCCATTTACCTCTCAACCGAACACACCCTTAGGAACTTTGATTTAAAAATAAATAAATCATGGACACTAGCACTAATTACATATTGACGTGTAAATGTTTTTGCACTAACAAAGGATTTGTTGTAAAGGATTCATGGATAATGCTGCACCCGCCCAAAAAAAAAAAACTCCTACTTGTGTCTATACCCCGGTTTTGCTTGTTAGGGGAAAAATTGATAACTTTAGCATTTGTTGATAAGTTTATGGAGAATGATTAGACGGGTACAAATATTTGGGTCAGGGAGGTTTGGGGATATATCCTCCGTTGTTTTTTTAGGATCAAGTTCGTGGGCCTTGACCGTTTGTGTCGTTTATAAAGAACACTTTCTTTATAATTAGGTGCGCAATGCCCCCTTGTCCCATGGCTATGCCTATCAAATTTTTTTTAGAAAACTAAGTTTTATCTTTTCAAAAAGTTCAAGAGGGCAACTGTCCCCCTTGCCGGACTCTACCCCTACGCGTACCTTTGTCCCGAAACATTAGTATTAACCCTTAGGGTTAATGCATCCAACCCTAGGGTCTTAAAAATGCGGGCATGGCAAGCTTGTTAGGGTGAGGTCGGGTAGGAATTTTGGAGAGTAGTAGCAAAACCCCAAAATAAGTTATTATAATATTGTGAACGTATGCCTAAACTATGGATTTAGTCGTCATTATACTACTTTAATCTTGCCCATTAAGGTAATTAAAACTACTACCATGTTGGTAAGAAAAAGACACAAAGGGCATACGATGTTATAAAAGTGATTATTATTTAAGTTTTTACTTTTAGACTTTAGATTCGGTTGTCAAAAGAGAAGAGAGGGAAGAAAGTTTAGAAATCATAAACACCGACTAATAATATAAAGAAGGCGAAGGTTACCGTTGAAATGAGAATCCTAAATTCCTAATTGACAGACACTAGAAAGTGATTATCCCTTTTTCTAATGTTTTATAACTACTAGAAGATCTTCCTTTGCTTTTGTCTTTTAAATCATGACAAGCATTTTAATACCCATGGCACAACATGCAAGGAAGTGAGGCCCATCATCATCTAACCCGTATTACTCCCTACCCAATGTTCGGTTTCTAGTCTCCGTGTGGCGGTTGAGAGGCTTATCATCTGTAGTAACATAAATCCTAAATTACCTATTAATTTAGATAAATGATGGCTCCTATTATATGAAAAAAAAAAAATTTTGTAAAAAGAATAACCATCTTCTTGCATTGATTATTGAGATTAATATGAGGCAGAGCTCTGCTTCACCGCCTTAGACCAGAGCTCCCCTTTTAAATGTGTATGGTGGCAGTTTTGTAATTACTAAAAGAGATAGTGACAATTTTTCAAAATAAAATCTCCATAATTACAAAAATGCCACCAATTTTACACTATAAAGAGAGTTTCGCTCTAAAGCTGTGAAACAGGCTCTGTCTCAAAATTAAACTCTTGATTATTATGCCTTTTTAGTAGGTAAAAAGTTTAAACTCAGGTTGTGGATTTACCAACTTAGCAAGCTAACATCCTTGATTTTTTGCCCAGCACAAGGATGCTAACATGTTAAGTTGGCAAAATTGTTGGGTGTCAAAACCACGAGCTAGGCTCAAGAGTGATGGTTAGTGAGTTAGCTTATTTAATTAGAGGAATGCTAGTTCTATCCTCAGTCAATTCATACTCTCACCTTTTACCAACCACCTATCAAAATTTTTTTTTTGTAAGAGTGATTTATTAATCATTATGGAATTGACAAGTGATTGGTAGAGGGTGAGAGTAGAGGTTGATTGAGAGTAGGGTTAGCACTCCTCCTTTAATTAAGGTGGGTTTATTGGAAATTCTCTTGTGAGAATATGATGTAGGTGACATTTAGAAAGTTTGTTATTTGATAGTTGATACCACTAGGACATGTCAATCATAAAGCTTCCCATCGGTCATCGAAGTGGATGGTTAGAGGTCAGAGAAAATGGAAGTGGGGAGAGTTGAGAAAACACACTTAGGCGGGCGTTTGGATAGACTTTTCAATCGATTTGTAATGACTTTTGACACCGAAGGAGTCAAAAGTTGGTTACTAGAGGTTTAGTTTGCCACTTTCATTTTAACTTCTTGAGAAAGTCAAAAATCAATAAAAGTTAAAATGTTGACTTCTCTATAAAATGGGGTCAAGACAGCTTCCGTGAGAAGTCCATATTTGACTTCCTTGAGAAGTCGAGGGAACGGACGAAATTTTGATAAACAGACGATTTTGCAGGATGTCAAAAAAAGTTACTTCTTGAAAAGTTAATTTTTGCATGCAGAAACCAAATGTTATTTCCCCCGTCGAATGGCTTTTTCAGAGCAGAAATATTTTTCTTCTCAAAAAAGTCTATCCGATCAAGGCCAAAATTATCTATTTGAAAATTGTTTCACTTTTCAACTTTAAGTGCAAACAATTGTTCTTAATAGACGAGGTTCTGCATGTCATTCAATGTTATTGTAGCTTTTGCGTTTGCAATAGAAAAGTTGAGCAAATACATAATGAACCTAAACAAATGCATTAGAGTACTCAAAACAGAGTTTTAGACTACCAAATGGGTCCAGTCCGTGTAGAGATACACAGACTGAAGTGAACCATTGAAATTGGGTTAAATATAGAATTTATTGGGATTATGCAGACCTACCCTTATACCCAAACAAGTTGTATATAGGTCCAATTGAGTATTGTGGTGGACAAAGTTAAGTGGAGACCCTCATTTCATTCACATAAGGTTTAAATCAACACTGGAATCAAGGAGAATTAATTAATATAAAGACGATCAAACCAACATAAGCATAGTGCGACTAAGTTAAATGAACCATTTATTTAGGTCATCCTAGGAGTTTACGGTATGATGGCATGATTCCAGTCAAATAGTGTAAACTTATAGTGGAGCAGGGATTGAGGGAAGTTACAAGTAGTGTAAACTTATAGTGGAGCAGGGATTGAGGGAAGTTACACCTTGTGTCAGTGGCAGTGTGTATCTTCACATGGGGGTTATTCGGATCTTATTCCTTTCAGGTGCAACGGTTGAAATGCTCATTGTTTGACCCTGATTGCTTTCAATGCTAGACTTCCAACCATCTAACAACATAGCACATACTAACACCACTAACTAGGGTTTGTGGCCTAACTGCTACCAAAAAAACAAAATTATTAAATGAAGTTTTTGATTGAGCTTCTCTAATTGTTTTGAGTTTACTTTTAGAAAAACTTATCATATCTTTCTAAGATGCCAAAGGACTTCTCCAATGTCCTCACCCACCTTGTAATATGTACATTTTTTTTTAAAGTATAGTTGGTGGGTGTCTGCCTAAACCCATCTTTCGTCCTCCCCAGAGTTGGGATCATATTAGATTGCGATTTGACTCGCGAAAGTTCGAACTCTAGGGGTTAGAGAATTTAACCTAAATTTTTAGAAGAAAAAACCAAAACAAATAATTAAAAAACTTATTAACCAGAGTTAAAAGACAGTTAAAGGAGCTTTGTGAGTGCGGTTGAACGCTTGGGAGTTTAGTTGCGATTGGGCAGATCCGAATTCCCCTCCCCTTCCCAAAAGGATTGAGTTAAAGCTAGGTTGAATTTTGAATGTGCCATAAAAGCAAAGGAATCTAATACGTGAGGTCCATTCACTCACATTGCTGTAGACTTTGCTTATTCCCCATGATCGAGGTTGTCTTTGCCACCAATCAAACACCTGGGGATGCTTTAGTCATTAGAATTATTATAAAGTTCGGAAGCACATGAGAGTCCATGATCGATGCATGACTTCCCTAGTATACAACATCTACAACCTACAGCTAAGGTGGTTTAGCTGTATGGTAGTATTCAAATCTTCCAATCCCTTGCATTTCATCTCTCTCTCTCTCTCTGTATATATATATATATATATATGGGTGTGTGTTTGAGCAACGTGTGTCGCTCCTTCGGATCCACCCAAAAAAAAAAAATGTATGGGCTCCCTTTCCTAACACCAAACAAGAACTCAGTTAAATCAGAGATATTTAGACCGTCTGAAGTAACATTTGCCATTAACTGTAGTTTGATCGCCATTAACACCTAAAACATTACCAATGTTAATTAACATTCTGACAGTTCGATCACACAGCCTTAGACTTCTAGAACTAAGGGTATTTTTTGTCACTTGTTATCAGACCCATTTAGGCTTTTTTAGGCCTAAAAGAATGCCTTATTGTTATTAAATGCGTGACACAGACATGCGTATATATATATCATTATTTACTTATGAGAGAGAGAAGGTTGTTGAGCGGCCTATGCTTATTCTAACATTTTCTTAACCTACTGGAATGAGCGAGAATGTCGATTGCAAGGATAACCATGGAAAATAGTGCACCATGGTTGGTTTCTAGCACATCAATGGATGACTTTTTTTTTGTTTTTTTTTTTTTGGGGTAACGGAGGATGTCCCGAAGCTTTGAGCCAAGGACTAGTCTCTTTGGGTATCCGCACCGACCTACTCAAAATTTTTCCTTATAGATACAAGGTAAATTAAGGAGTGGGAGTTGAATACACAATCATAAGGAGCAAACCCGGGACTTTAGCCAATTGCACCAACCCCTGATGGGTTAAAAACAGCTTTGATGAAGAATTTTGGCAAAGCAAAGCCATATTCCCTTGTAAAACCAATAGCACATCGACAACAACAAATGATACTATCAAAATGATGACTTGTCTTTAATTTTCCAAGCCTTGATTGATTTGCCTTAGTAAAGAGATAATCTTCATTTGACGCCGAGGAGATTATATGGGTCAGCCTCCAAAACTCCGGTTTGGATTTGATGCGTAGAAATAGTGGAAGAAGTGGGACGGTGTAGTCTGAAGTCCGAAAACTGGGTTCTTGAAAATATTCTTTCAGTTTAAATACAAAGACGAGCTCTGCTTCACAACGTTGAGCGGAGCTTGCCTTTTTACACTATCACGGTGGCAATGTTGTAACTATAGTGTGTTGTAAAATTGCTCTCTTTTAGTAATTACAAATGTGCCAAGCTCCGCTTCAACGCGGTGAAGCACAGCTCTAGCTCAAAATTAATTTCATAATCTTTTGCCAAGAAAACAGAGCGAGAATGTGCATTTTCTTGAGAATGTGCAGTTTTTTGCATTTTTTTTTTTTTAATTTTTATAGAATGATTAAACACACACCCACATAGGTCAACACCCAAACACATACTCAGTCCACATGAGACTAAACCAAACCCATCTCACGAAACTCTTGGTGAGAGGAACAAACCTTATGCATTTCAGTTGAGTTGCATGAAAGATGTTGACAAGAAAATACAAGAAAGGAAAGGATAAATAAAACACTATAGAGCATTTTGAGTGTGTTTTGTCAAAAATGCTCTATTATTTCTTTTTTTCTTTTCATTTTGCTCTATTTAACTTTTATTACTCAGCATTCCTTATCAAGTTTTAAACCAAACGGAGAAAAAGAAATTTCTTTCTCGATAAACATATTAAAGCGCAATGTGTAATAAATTAGCATATACCCCACCGCTTGCTCCGGTGGTAGAGTATGTATGGCCTCTCTTATGAGAGAGGCCATGAGATCTATTTCCAATGAATGATGTCGTGCAAGAGTTTTACTCATTGCTCGAGTGGTATAGTGTGGCCTCTCTTATGAGAGAGACCATGAGATCTATTTCCAAAGGTGATGTCTTGTAAGAGTCACTTCTTAGGTGTTTAACTCAGTGACATCGCTACAATCAACCACTAAGAACACGTCGTTTTGTTAGATCTAGCCTCACCGGCAGGAAGATGTAGGTAGAATAGCGTATTAATATAAAAAGATCTCTCAAAGATAATCTTAATCTAATCATCTCTAATCTAATCCTAAATTCAAACTTACTTGATAATATCTAATTGTGAAAAGATACACTGATAATGATACATTGTATCTCATTCACTTTATTACAATAAGATATTCTCTAATATAGGGAGATGTTTCACACAATTGCATGAAAGAACACTTAAGTTCAGTGACAACGCCTTCCAGCGGTAGTCCTCGGATGAACAAACAATCATTCGAGGGAGTGTTAATTGTTTTCAAGTCAGGCAGATACGTGCTCCATTAAGACCATTGAGTGTCGCTCTTTGAACAGGCAGAGACGAACACACAATTCCAACAGCAGCAAGAGCAGGAGGAAGAGATACTTTCGCACCCAACACATCCCCCTATAGTTGGAAGTTGATCGTTCCGGTATTGGTATAGCTAGGAAAAAAAAGTAATGAATTGGCACGGGACCAAGATAAGAATGACTATCTTGTTCGATGAAGTTATTTATGTGACCATGTTGTGCGTTTGGGTTGGTAGTTGCGCCGGGCAGGGATACCCTAAGCTCAAGCAAAGTTTTTTTTTTAAAAAAAAAACTCTCTCGATAGTATGTACTATTCAGCGCTGGGCTGCCCAATTGAAATTCTAATGACGTCTAGGCTCATATGCATTTAATGGTGGTGACTTTATGTTTGGTGCCCTGGATTTTTAATCGAAGGATCCGACTCAAGATAGTACATACTATGAAAGTTTTTAATCACTTCCCAAAGTTTAAAATCCCAGCCCAAGCTCGGCTCACAACATAATATCGGGTTGTGGGTCTAGTTTAGGCTTTCCTGAGTTTAACAACGTGTGGGTTGAATTCGAGCTGGGTTTGGGTTTGGGTTTGGGTTTGGGTTAGCTCGTGGACAGAGTTCGGCTGAGTTTGGGTTGACTTCAAGCTAGCCCAATTTGAACAGCAAGTGGCTGTAATTGGGCTAAATAATACGGTACTATATATGAACAATAAGACAATGAGAAAAATATCTCATTTGATCCCCAGTCATGAGAGCCCTATAAAATTGTAAAATTTTCAAAAGAAAACCCTCTAAAACCTCTCATTCATTAATGATTATTAACCTGTAAAAATTTTGATTGAGATGTATTAAATAAATAGAATACCTCACTCCAGACCAGGATGAGTTAGGGTTAGTCCAAGTTCAACTCAAAATTTACATCAGGCCCAAATTTCAGCCCAAGCTTAGCCTAGCCCAAGTAAGGCAGGCTCAGCCTGCCCAAATTTCGGGCCAAACAATTGGGCTTTGTGCTAGTCCAGCCCAATTGCTACCCCTAGTTGCATCCATATAGTGGTGATTGATGTAATTTCTCCCCAAAAAAATAAAAGAAATCTGCTGCTTTCTTTTCAACAAAATTCACAAACCAAACAGGTAGGAGGACACCTATCTTATCACTCCTCTCGTTATTTTTGAGATATTTTTCTTGACAATAGAACACTAGCCCCATTAGAGTATTTACGTTCAAAAGAACCAACTGAAATGCTTTTTGCAGCCTTGTATTGTCGGAGATGTGTTTTTAAGGTTAGTTATTTGTGTAGATGAGTAATAATACGACTTGAGAGGAGAGATCTCCTGAAATGCCTCATTTGTGGAAAGAGGATAGAGGACTTTGAGCGCACTGTGGAGAAGAAGCATTTCCCAGTGTCAGCCAAATGTCCCAGAGAGATATCTTGAAAGACTGCAGATCGTTAGTCTTGCCCTTCTGTGATTTGAGCAATGCTATGTCTACTTTCTGGTTGTCCACTCTCGCTATTTTTGTACAAGACAACAAAATAGTACGAATTTTTTGTGGGACTCAACACAATTTTCTTTTGTCATTTTGTTTAAAAATAGGAAAAACTACCAGAGAGTGAATGCTCGAGTGGACAACCAGAGAGTGGATGCTCGAGTGATTTTTGAATAGGCCTGTCCCAAGCCCCAATTTGACCTGTTGACATCCCTAAATAAAGTCATTTGGTAGCCACAATACCATTTTTTCAGCCTCTCCCCAGCCATGTAGACCCAACTAAGTTTCATGGTACACAGAAGTTTTAGTCATGAAATCACAATGGTACCATAAAATCCACCAATTTTTGCTGGGCTTGGGGATTAATCCAATGCATTGAGGGACGCCACGACAGACTTGAAAAGGCAATGCCTTGGTGGGCTTGCCATGAAGCACTTCTATTTAGTGAGTCCTACCCTTTCTGGGGTTTTATCTCCAATCAGAGTTCAGCATTTTCTACCCTTAACCAGTTTAAATTGGGTGCAACAATCTGGCACATGCCTAACATTTCTAAAAGAATAATGCTAATTAGCACAGAAACCCTAGCTCTCACTAGGTGCAAATCGCAACCACAAAAAGGCAACTTGTCCCATTTACCCTAATTGGGTTAGTATTAACCCCTCAATTCTGACTCAAGCAGGGTAAGGGGTAGGGGCTAATGTTAGTAAATTGGTGAGCATATCAAAGGGACTCGAAACCTGGTCCACTCCTATGGGGGATACATTCTTATCACTGCAGCAACCAGGAGCTGTCAGGGAGGAGTATTAGTACAACTACATTTTTTTAACAATCACCTAATATGGATTGGATATGTTATGCAATCCATAATCAACAACAAATTCCCCTTTCTTTACCAATAAATGAGAGAAGTTCTAAACGAGTTACTTATATTCTCCAAAATGAAAAAAAAAAGTGCTGAGATAGCACCTACATGCAAACATAACATAGCCAAGTAAACAGCTCTAAGCCATCAATCACAATGAAGTACCTGTGATATTAGCACGCCTACACTCGCATGTGCACAGGCTTCTAGATTCCTTTACCACACGCTGTGTTCGGCGTATATGCAGCTTGATGTTCAACAACTTACCAGCAATCTGTTACATCACACAAGGAAAAAAGGAAGGAAATAAAGATTCAAACTTAGGTTTCTTCCTCAGGTCACTGTTATCACTTATTCTGAAACAGATACTAATGTCGTTTTCGTACAAAAATATGAAAATCATATTGTTAAGACGGACGGATGCTACCGCATTTAAAAGTCTCATATTACTGTTAATTGTGGCATCTCTCTCCCGATAGCTTGGTTAAAAACACAGCTTCAGGCTACATGTCTTAGAGCGAGGAAATGCAGCATGGTATTACTTCAACAATATGAAATCCTATTATAAATATGGTTTCCTAATTTAAACTATAATTAGTATTGAACCAGTGCAGTTGTAGTGAGCTTGCCAATTGAATAGAACACAACAGAAATCATGGCAGACATGAAAATTGGGAAGCAGCAAGAGAAATAATCTGGTGCTGTACCAAGGTAACAGAGAATGGGGCCAACCCCATTGGACTTGCACCCACTCACAGTCAGATGGTAAAATTAGGGGTCAGGTCCCCTCCTGTCAGCCATCACCTTACAGACGGATTGCAATAATCAATCATGTTACTAGATACTACAGGGCACCACTATGATCACTAGGACAGTCCATGAACATACTTTCATTCATAATAAAAAAAAGCAAGTCAATATCACACACAAAATCCATATTTTCAGTGGAGGAAGAGAGAATAACAAACCATTTTCCAAATCAAGTCCTCTGCACCGAAAGGTTGAGCTGGACTGGAGTACATGAAATGTTTGGAGTACTGAAAGGAAATAAGAATAAAATTAATCCATGGAAAGTAGTTAAGTTTAGTCCAAAACGAAAGCTCTCGAACTTCGACAGAAACTTACAAAAAAGCTACCATCAAAATATCAATGAAATACATGACAGAAACAGAAGACTAGGATTTAATAAGTAGGGGGTTCAAGCACTGAGCATAAACAGTGCAGCGGCACTCCATCATCATTACTTGGTCGGAAGCATGAAAATGAATGCAGCGTGTTTTGAACCAATTATAGTGATCTACAAAATGCAAAGATGTGCAGGACCGTAACGAGCATTTCTCCTTGGCAGTCACAAACCTTAGCAAGGTTGGCACGCATTTCTTTGATTTGCCCAGGACCAAGACTCTTAAGGAATGCTATAAGCCAGCCCGGTTGTATGGCATCACTGGAAGAAATGAATAGAACTATCTGCATGCAAATAAAAAGTGAATCTCAGCAATTATCGATTAAAATAGAGAAAATTAAACAAGTTTTATTTTTGAATGTTCGCCTAATCATGTGGATTTGTACGTCATTGATGCAAGAGCAGCCTGAAATGTATCCCAATGATTACATCTTTCCAGACAGGATATAATGGTTCTCAACACAATAAGTGAATCAGACTTGGAATCTACTGTCCCCTAATATCTGCAAGTTCTCTGGTTCCAATTAAAGCATGGTCTAGCTTATTTGGTATATTCCAGAAAACTCCACTCGAATTTGACTTCTCAGAACCTTAGAACGAATATACAAATGGAATAATGTTTAAAAGGTGTTAGACTAAACTATAAATGGGCATTTTATGCGTCTTTTATAATAGCTTGTAGAAAATTGGGATTTTGAGATTTCTCTAAAACCTATGAGGCCATCTAGGCCCCACAAGAGTGCAAAAATTGGATGCTTATTTTCTTCATGAAAAATAGCCATGAAATACCAATTCCAGTGTTCTAAAATTTGTAATAGCACTCCGAATACAAGTTGGTCATGCATTGCTTCTTCATTATACAAAGGCAACAAAAAATTTCCCAATCATGGTCCTTGCGGGATCATCCCTAGAAAGTCCAGATATTTAATATCTTTCTCTTTGAATGAGATCTCAATTCCAGCTCCAAATTTCATTAGGGGATCGCTTCACCGATTTATCTAGTAAGAGAAAGCACTATTTGCCCCCAGATCCGTCAATCAATTAGCATAGTAAAGTCGGGGTTCGGGAATAATTCGGGAAGGGTCAAGTTCGGAAAAATTCAGAAAAATCCGAAAAATATTCAGGAACAATTCGGGAAACAAATAATACAATTTGATTCGATAATATACAAAATAAGCAGCTTACTTTAGCGAACTAAAAGAAATATTGCAAAATTCGTGAATAAATCGAGAATAATTCATGAAATTCAGGAATAATTCGCAAAATCTGCAAATGATTTGGGAATAATTTGGCAAACCTAAAATTCGTGAATACTTCAGAGAATAATTCGGCACACTTAAAATTTGCGAATAATTCGGGAATTTTTCAAAAATTAATAGAATTTTGTTACTATGTCAATTAGAATAGAAAAAGTGATAACCCGGCTAAGGACCACCTCAAGCTTTTCATGACAGTACCAAGAAGCTCTGCATTTGTGAACCTTCCCCTGCCTAGGATCGCTGACCCATGATTGAATGAAGCACAGGTCATCTAACAAGTCATGTGACCCTAAATCAATGTCTGCTGTGCAAAAATTTCCTTCATGCACCTGCATGCATGCTTCTCCAGAAGATGTCACGTCGTAAAATTCTCCATCATAGCTGACTTCGACTCCACACTACCACAGTAACTTACTCCTTGGGCAATTACATTGGGTTGATTCTTTTAACCCATGGGGTTATTCTCCTTTCTATAATGGTTTGCATGTCAGCAACAGCAACATCTGAATCACGAGGGGTAGTAACCAATAACCATAGTTACCAAACCCCCGTATTATACTTATATAATACCCGTATAATACTTTTAAGGGGATTGCAGTTTTAAATGGTGTACTTTTCAGTTTTCCCGTGTTACATATTATACCTGTATCGTCGTACAATACACGTTTAATACACGAATTATGTATTAAACACGTATATACATGTATTTTTACTGCATTAAATGCATATTCTGTATTAAATGATTGTTATTAGTTGATATCATGCTTTTTATTTATTTATTTACCAGTCGCCCACATCGCCTTTTCGTTTTTTCTTCCTCCAAGAGATGCATCGAGGGAAAAATTATTAAAGTACAAGCTATTCGAACATATTTATACCTTCCGATAATCAAGTATTCCTTCAAAAGGAAGCTCCAATTCATCACTAACTATAACAGGGATGCACCCGCTGACAATGGCATCGAACAATCTAGCAGACGATGGAGTGTCTCCAGCCGGACTTAGGCAAAAGATAGACCTGATGACCAAGAAATCGATGCAACCATATCAATAAAGTACTGCAACAAATTTGATCAAGAATAGTCACAAAGGATCCAACTCATATTTTACTTGCGCATGCCATTTTGAGCTGCCTCTTTCCCTGCCTCTCCAGCCGTTCCTTCCTCTATTAAAACACCCTCAGCACCATTTAGCTCTGCCATAAGTTTAGCTCGTATCTTTCCTCCCTGAGAGTAAAACACCTCACGCTTAGATGCTGCACCTTAGAACATATAGAATAAACACAAGCCAGTTAGGATGTGAAGAACAGGAGTACTCGTCAGAATGGGACAGGAAATAACCATTCTCCATGCCCTTTTGGCATACATTGGGCATGCATGCAAGGATTCTGGACCCAAGAGTCAACGTGTCCCACTAGAGGGATCTCTTCGTCCAGAAATTAAATTGACCAAATGATTAAAACAATCTCATCAACAGACATCTTCCTAGATTTGTCCATAGTGTATGTGACTTTAAAAAAAATTGAACTTTCATTCTGGAGTATTGTTTTCCTTTCTTATTCTTTTTTTTTTCTTTTATTCTGGGCAATCCATAGGTATGCGATAGATCAACTAGATAAGAATCATTTCATTGAATAAAATTCTGGCATAAGGGAGATGTCATAGACCCACTGAATAGTGGACCCTGACACCCCTGCACGCATTCAACGTGTACACCATAGGGAAGGGAAGGGTTTCTTCCAATTCTGCCATAAGTAATTCCCAGAGAAACATTAATCAATGAATTCTCAAAATTAAAAATCAACCTAGGAAAATATGAGTAATCTGGATTTGTCGAATATGGTGAATTTGAAACAATAAAAATTGTGTGCAACCAAGTATAAAACGACTCAAGAATGTAAATCGGAAGAACTGGCATATAGCCCTACCATCTAAAGCGACTCCTTTATGCTATCGCTATAGCTCATAGTATTAAAACTCGGCGAGTCGACTCGACTCAACTAGGTTTCGAGTCGAGTTTGAGGTAAAAGTTAGTTTTGATACTGAAAATCGAGTAACTCGCCCGAGTTTTGTACTTTTTTTGTTAAAACAAAAAATCGAGTAAACCGCCTACCTGAGTGACTAAATTATGTTTTTTTTCTTTTTTTTTTAAAACACTCCACCCACTTTTAAGTCTTTAAGTATAAATATGAAACAAAAGTGGGGTGTTTAGTATATATTGAATTATATATCTCATTTTCAGCATGGTTTATCATTAATTTTGAATTTATACCATATATATAGTATTAGAAAAATATTATATATGTCCGAGTTTTAGGTGTCATTACTCGGACGAATTTTGCCCGAGTTTCCGAGTTGACTCTACTCGGCAAGTTTCCGAGTTGAATCGAATTTTCGGGTTTTAAAACACTTCAGTATAGCTAATCAAATAACCTTTTTCCTTAAAGAATAATGAAATAAACAAATAGTGTTGGTTGCAGTTGTAATCAAATACCCAAAATACAGTGAGCACCTAGGTGCCCAGGTACTCAGCCAAGTCCAACACCTAGGCTCATTTAGATGTCTTGACAACCATGTTGGAGAGGAGAATTTCAAAATGTTCTTCCAATAGATTTGACATATAACAAAAGATGAACCAAAATAGTCTCAATAAAATCATCAGTGAGATTTGGGCCTTTTGGCCAAAACTCTTACAGCATTTCTTTTGAGCCTCCCACGGAAGAAAAGCAGTATGCTTCTCTTTGATTCACTTTTCGATAAGCATTTGGCATCGCATAATTCGACATTAGGGACATAAGGGAGAATAAGATCTTTCTCCAGTGAAACTTCCCCAGGCTTGTACCTACATGTTCACAAATAACTACTTTCAGAAGCTACAAGGAGCAACAGGGTTTTCAAACAGATGATAGATCATATTTAACATCTACAAATTAAGTCAGATCCTGACCAGTTCCCTGTGGAGTCCATATCCGGTAGCAACCAAATCGCCTTCTTCATAAATCTACGAACAGACTTAAAAGACCAAGGATGATGAACTGGAAGTATATGGTCCCTTCCCTCAGACCGCTTCCAGGCAGGCTGGTCTGTCACCCACTTCAAAGCTTCCTAAATCCACAAATAACTGTAGATTAGATCTTTAATTTATAAAGACACAAATTAAAAAAATTAGAATCTCATATCACACCCATCTGATACAAAAGCTAGGGAAGGTGTTCGGTGATTAAGCTCCAAATGAATAACTGAGAAAGCAATCCTCATATCAAGGGAGGAAAGAAGTCTTAAAGGCCATTAACTTACAATGGTCAAAAGTTAAGATGCTCAAAATTGGACAAGGACACAACACATGGATAAGCTTGGAAATACTACTCTTAGTTTCCCGAAATCCAGGCCACTAATATTGTTAATGTATCTCATACAATGAGTTAAAAAATTTAGTCTCTAAAGCTCAATCTCATTTATCAGTCCATACAACATACCAAATTGAATGCAACATCTGTAGAGTAATATTATTTACAATACATATTATTTTGCACATGCATGTTGACAAAACATGTGATTTTTTTTTATATCGGTAAAGATGGAAAATATATCAAAAGAAGAAAATACAATACTAAGAGAACAAGAGGTTCACAAAGAGTAGGAAATAAAAGTATTAGAACAAAAACTAATAAAATCAACTACAAGAGGAATAAGAAAGACTATCCAATTGCCAAGGGTCAAAACCCAGCAAGCCACTTCTCCCCAAAATCCTTCCTTGTGGTACACTAGGACTGGAAAAACGATCGAGCAAGATTGTAAACACTCTCCTCAGAAGAGGTTAAACCATTAAAACTCTTCTATTTCACTCATTCCAAATAGCCCACCCAATAGCACCTAGCAGCATAGCCCAAACCAAAGAAGTATGAGCCTCCAACGGGATCAATAAAGGCATCGCCAAGGTGACCAGGCATACAACTGGGCTTGGGCGGCCCAATAACAAAAAAAAAAAAGGCGTTAAAAACCCCAATTTCCCTCTAGGGCACCAAAGCTCTCGCAAATCCATATTTAAGGGGGTTTTTTATAATTTCAATAAGTTCAGTCCCCATAATTATATATATTACTTATTATATAATTTTTTATTACCTTTCTTGAGCATAATCAAGAAGAATAAAGAAAGGAGAGTACGAGGTACGACCTCTTCCTCTCTCCCCCCTCTCCTCTTTCTCTCTCCATTATTCGGCAGTCGCATTGAGTATTGGTAGGGTTGTCAAAGGGCAGGGCAGGGCCAGGGCTGGGCTGGGATCAACCCTAACCCTACCATTCCCTATAAGAGTAGGGCCCTAGCCTAGCCCTAGCCCTTCAATGGCCGGGATTAATTGGGCCCTAGCCCTGCCCTCAAGGGCCAAGGCAGGGCCAAAGGGCCGGAAGAAATAGTGGAATTTTTTTTGTGATTTGAGATGACGAGATTTTTTTTCTACACCAACTGTCAACCTGACATGGAAATGGATATCCTCCTCTTTTATCCGAGCTTGGGACTGACATTGCAACAAAAAAAGCAATGACAAAGTTAATTTTTTTTCTTGTCAGTGACAAGCATACATGATAGAATAAAATAAAGCAAAACTATATAGAACAAAATTTATATATCAAAATACTCTAAGCATGAGGAGGTGAGGGGGTGATTTCGCATACGAGATTAGGGTTAGGGTTCGTAACAAGTGTCGAGGCCTCGAGGGGTTTTATAACGTTGGTCATGTGAAATTACTCATTTAACTCTACTATTAAACCGTTTGAAATGGTGAAATGAGTAATTTCATAAATATAATATGTATATATATATACTTTTATGGTTTATAGACCTTAGCTACCGTGTAGCAACTAAGGAGAAGGGTAGGGCTTTAAAGGGCAGGGCCGGGGTGAGCCCTTGCCCAGCCCTATAGATGCAGGGCTTCCGGATTTTGAACCCTTCCCGGCCCAAGGGCTGGGAAGGGCAGGGCTTCAAAGGGCTTTTGAGGGCAGGGCGGGGCCGGGTACCCTTCTACATGGGGCTTTTTTGACATCCCTAAGTATTGGCCTATTTTTCTGTTTTTAATTCAATCCTACATCCCCCTCTCCTCTCTCTCTCTCTCTCTCTCTCTCTCTCTCTCTCTCTCTCTCTCTCTCATCTTCGGCTATCACTTTAGACTTTTTTTCTCCTGTTTTTTATCCCCTATAGTCCCTCTCTTTTCAATTTCCCCCCCTTTCGACAATTATTGCAGACTTTTTTTTTCGTTTTTTATTCCCAACACTTGAAACCCCTTTTATTATTCCTAGATCTATCTCCAATGATGGTTTTATCAAAATGCATCTTGAAAATGGAAATTTTCAATTTATATAAGTGGCAGCCTGCAAGGTCCTTTATTCAAAGATATGTAACATACATAGATCTCATATAAGGGGAATTTCTGTTGCAAAGAGTTCATTAGGTGACGCCTTGGGCGCCTCAGGCGTCCATGGGATCTATCGCCTCAAGTCGCCTTGACAACCATGCTCGCCTCAATCTAGGACACCAGACTACTCCTCTCTCTCACCTCAAACAACTCCACTATTGAGGCCTCCCTATCCGTTATCCCTACTCCCTAGCAATCGAATAGATATTCCCAAAGCCTTCCTTTAATTTTACTAACCTGCTCCACTTGTCCTTGTCCTGCAAGAAACTAACCTCAAAACCATCACCCACCTCAAATCTAATGAAGGATGACAACAAGCTAGCCATCTTCATTATCCCTTTCCAAAGCCTCACCCTATGAGAGCCCACCTCACCCCATGAGAGCCCCTTATCCACCTAGATGATTCTCGTATTTAGCCACAATTACCATACATCACAAGTCACCACTTTCCTCTCCAAACCGCCACACTCATTTACCCAATAGAGTTTTATTCACCTCTACCTAATCCCAAAACTCATGCAACCCAACACATACTCCAGAAAATCTCAATTAGCGTGGTCATACGCCTTCTACAGATCAACTTTACATAGAATATCGGGGTCTTCGATCTAATGCACTCCTCAACACACTCATTGGTTATCCAGGATATGTCTGCCCTCAACAAAGGCTCCTTGTTGAGGATAGATTATGGATCATAGAACACCTTTCCAATGATGCTAGAACCTTAGAGATTATCTTGTAGGTGTTGCTACATACAAGGCTAAATTGGCAGAACTCCTTCAGATCTTGAGCACCTACATTCTTCAAGATTAACCCCTTTTCTTTCATTCAAGAATCGAACACAATTGAAGTCCACCCTAAACATCAAGGTTCGTCTCATCTCGCTCTACCATCGCATAATTCCCGCCAAAAATTCACGTCCTCTAACCCTCCCATCGGCCCATAGACCTCTGAGAGGACCCAAATGAATCATTCGCTTTTTGATATGCATAGAATGGTTATCAAGTATGCACCAAACTGTGAGTCCAATACTTCAATCCTCTCTATGTCCCGAATCATGAGTAATTCACCTGACACTCCGATTGATGGGGCAGATAGCCAATCCGAAACCAGATGTCCCATTATTTTCCCAATATAGAAGTCCTAAATATGTTCCATTTTGGTTTCTTGGATACATAGGATATGCTGTCCTTTTGCTTTGACTAATTGTTTTATTGCCACTCGTTTCTCTAAATGGCCTTAGCCCAATTGGTCATGATCTAAGTTTACAGGGGTCTCAAGCACCTTTGTCACTGGCACTCTAGCGTCTGGCATAGTGACAAAGTTCAGCAACTTTTTCAAAACGTCGCAAATAATTCACGGTTTTTTTTCATCTTTAGGACTTTCTGGGAAAAAATGCTATTTTTTAAAAAAGTCATGAACTGTAAATTGAACTCGAATTATTCACACTTTTTGGAAAGATAGCATATAAGTATTTAATATATGAAATATAATTTCTTATAGTTTTCCACATGGATTTAAAAATCGCCGAATCCGATACGAAACGGACGATACGTATAGGTATCGGTAGCCCCCTGTATGATATTTATACCGATACGAAACGTATCGTTTATTTGTTATTTCTGTTTTAATTCATTATAGAATTGTAGTTGTGTTTGTTACTTTGTCTTTGAGTCTCTTCCCATGACTTTATGTTTGGTAAATTTGGTTCCTGTAATTCATTGGAGTTTTGAAAATTTTAATTTGCTTTTTTTAAGAAAAAGAAAAAACTAAACATATCATCCGAAACATATACGTATAGGTTTCAGCTGGGACCGATATTTTTAATCCTTGGTTTTCCATAATCAGTAATCTTATTTTTATATTTTTTCCGACCTTTTCCCAAATATTTTCAATTTTGCCTTTTTCTATATTTCTCCATAACTGAATAATTCCCCAACTTCGATCGGTGATTACGGTGCTAGAGAGAAGAGGCCTAGTCATCACTAGGCGACCTCTGCTTAGTGTGTGCCCACCTAGACCTTGATTAGGTGATAGGGGTCCTGGATATGCGAGGTGGCAGCCTAGCCTATGTTTTGACTACACTGAGTTAGATTTCAGTTGAATTTTATTCAGCAACTCGGGATCTCTGCGAATATGGGCATTCTAGAATGCAAGTGTGAAGTGAGAAATGTCTATGTAAGATCTTAAGGAGTCTAAAGTTTAGGCTTTAATTGTCTTCCAGGAAAAAGAATACTCTTGCTTGCTCTATCTATCACATCTATACCAATCATCTCCCCTCACTCACATCTATACCGATCATCTCCACTCACTTTACATGCTGCCCCCATGGTTATCCACTTAGGCGCTGACTATTCTACCAACTAGAGTTAATTCAATTCCTCGATTCCAAGACACAAACTGTCAAGTCAGAACTTTGAGATAGCAATCAGCTAAGCGCATTGCTGTGCAAATCGAATTATATCGCAATTTTTATCTAAAATAGTAAATGAAAAAGTTCTTGCATTTTTCAAGGAATTCGCAATTTTTATCTAATAAAAATTGAAAAATGTCTTGCATTTTTCAAATTCCATTTTCTCTTTTCATCTCATAAAACTATTTCCCATATGACACCATCTCATAAAACTATTTCCCATATGACACCATTTCATGCATACATGAAACCAATACATATTAACATTCTGGTGCAAAAGTAAGTATAACTTGGTAGTTGGAAACCTGGGATCAAGCCCATGAATGTAACCAATTTATCCTTGATCAAAAGCTCTAGTGCACAAGGCTCCACACCATATAAAACACTTTTTTTCAATGGCAAGTACAAAATTTGACTCATCATGATAAAACATTCTATTCCAATAACAGAAAACATAAGCATGTATAACAAAATATTAATTTGATAAACGAGACAATATGAACAAAAGAGCCTAAAATCATAGCCCAAACATAAACCTTAAAAATGCGCCCACACCCTGTAAAGTGCCTTGCATTGCTGTTTCTCAAGCAAGAAGAAGCTTATTGTAGTGAAGAAAGGGATGTAAAATATGTCTGCATCCTCTGGCCGATGAACTCTCATAACATTTTTCAAGAGCCTCTCTGATTCCGGAGCTATCAAATCCGCCCAAATCCAGTAATCAATTGAATGCTGCAGGAACATAAATAATAACCTCTCTTAATGTAGAGAAAAAAAACAAACTACAGAGAGTTTCGGTTTAAAATCTGACTTTTGTAATCCCAATTATCTCTTAGCAGGAAATACTTCAAAATCCAAATAGACTTCTTCGAGAAATATAAAAGTTCGACGTTTGTAAATATTAGAAAATTTCATTAATCATTACAAATCCAAAAAATGAAACAAGAAAAACAACAATGAACAGTGCCTACACATATTGTAGAAATTTTATTAAAAATTAGGAACAATCAGTCATAGAAATCACAAGAGTCCTTAACGAAAGAAATCATTAACAAAATGCAGTGAATATAAAATCAGACGAAACATGTAAAAATCTCAAAACAAAATTGGAAAAAAAGAATACCTGTTCGATCAAACGATGCACTGGGCTGCCATTAGATGTCACATTCGAGGTCTCTCTATACGTATTCCTAAACAACCGCAGTAGATCAAAAGTAAATTTATCCGGCATTTCATAAACATAAACCCTAAGACCAGACGATGATGAAGAACCAGAATAGAAGGGATCCATGTAAATCCTTTCCATCTCTCTCTTCCAGATCAAATCATCCAGATCCTTCACAGCTTGAACTGTATCATCAGAAACCGACTGAGATTTCGGAAAATGAGTGTTGGATGCGAGGAATTTCTCGAGAGAGGCAACGAAGGAGAATTCGGGTTTGAGATTAGGGTTAGGGTTTGGGAAGAGTGGAATAGAAGAATGAGGGGTTCCGAAGTCGGAGGAGGAGGAGACGAAGAAGACGAAGGCAAGGGCGAGGAGAGAGAAAGCGAATAAAATGATTAGAGACGTGGCAGCTGGAGGAAAGGAGAGAGAGGGAGATCTCTCTCTAGAGTTTCCAAAGAAGGAGTGATGTTTTCCGGCCATCGATCGTCAAGGGGACGAATAATTCTTGTTTCTCCAGGACCTCTGTCTCAAATCAATAGAGAGAGTTCGATTGCACTCACAAAGCACCCCCCCAAGGTTAGATTGTTTAAAAGAATTTTAACCATAGTTAAAAAAAGGAGTACTTATCAAGCCCCATGATCATAAAAATTTAACCCTAGGAGGTAATGAATTTTAACCATGGTTAATGAATTATTTTATTATTTTTTAAAAAAACCAATGATAGATTAGTGAAACCTATGGGTGAGTGAATCTTAACCACGGTTAAGATGTGTCAAAAGGAACATGTGGCCACCTCAAGGGTGTAACCGGTTTTGGCAAAACTGGTTACAACCGGAGAAGATTACGTCCCATTATTTTACAACATCTCCGGTGTCAAATCCATTGGTACTGTTACAACAGTGACAAAATATTATAATTTAGCACCCAAGCTCTACTCTAATGGTTAAAAACCATTTTTTTGACAATGCTACATTCAATAATAAACCATATTTTGGGGATAATGATAACAGCGTAAAAAATAAATAATCAATTGATCAAATATCACAATGATATTAAATGACTTTTGTTATTTCTCACGCGATATTTGGTATGAGAAATGACAAAAGTCATTTAATGCCACCGAGTTTAACTATGAACAAGAGTGTGTTACTTTTGGCTCAAAACTTTTTCTTTTACATTTAGCACAGCGATTTAATTATGCGTTGGAGATGCTCTTAGGGTAACAGGAACACGAGGTATTTCTTCAAATAGGTCATCAAGCTCCGGTGGCCTTTCTTTTGCCGTCTTGTTCTTCATTCCAAACTTCTTTTTAATGCAGTTGTTGGTTTAGCTTACCTCTGATTTCTTTTTAGTCTATTAAATTAAGGTGTTGAAAAAATGTGGCTTGCATTGTTTTCGACAAGTAACAAGGGTCAACTATCATCGGCAGAATCTGCATTCTCGAATGAGTCTATGCTCCCAATTTGAGTAGTCAATCTGATAGAAGGTTTTGGACAATTCAAATCCAGTCGCACATTCTTTATTATAATTGGGTTCAATGACCCAAACTTGAGAGTATATAGTGGAGGATGCAACAAGGCCTAAGGAAGAGTGCCACGAGCCTTTAGTTGAGTTGTAAGAACTATAGAGCCAAAAAAGCCAAATGTAATGGCAGCTAGATTTGAAGTCGCAATATCGGATTCTCCACCGAGGAGGATCCTCCTTATTCATCGTGCTAGTTCCATAATCTTCTCTTTCAAAATAAATATTTTTCAACTGGGTGGCTAACTACCTGATGATGATATATACCTGCACTATTTTGGATCATCTACCTTGGTCGGCCTCCCCATTGCATTTTGATATGGTCATTCAATCATTTTACTTATGAGAAGCTGATTAAGCATCTCAAGACATTAGAATAAGGGAATGGATACTCCTTTTCATGCATTTCTTTTAAGGCGTACCTCTTCCTTCCTCGGTCTTCAAAAGACTCATTTTTTACTTTCTTAATTTTTTTTATTTCCCTATAATTTTTACAAGTGTGTTATTAGAAGTCATAAACTCTTTAGCACTAGATTTATAAGAGGGCTTGTTCCCTTTTCGATTGTCTAGTTTATCTTTATTATGTCAGAATCTTGGGCAGGTAGATCTGAATTTCTATTAGCCGCCATGCTCAACTCCATGTTATGAACATGCGTGGCCAATTCTTCAAAAGTCTTGGGTTTTATCTCTCATAGGAGATACTAGAGTCCTCAGTGCCTCAGTGCATACATTGGTTGCTCATTCCGATGGCAGAAGTTTCACAAAGTTTATCTTTGCGAGTGAGACTTAAATTTCTCCGTTAGTTGATGTAGTCAATAACATGTTCTTCTTTCCATTGATGGGTATTAGTCAACTCGATCATGTTGATTGTGTGCCTTATGTTGTAGAAGTAACTAAGGAATTCTTGTTCCATTTTGTCCTAGTTGTCAAGGGAACCAAGCTCAAGGTTAGTACA
This sequence comes from Tetracentron sinense, assembly GCA_015143295.1. Classification (NCBI taxonomy): domain Eukaryota; kingdom Viridiplantae; phylum Streptophyta; class Magnoliopsida; order Trochodendrales; family Trochodendraceae; genus Tetracentron; species Tetracentron sinense. The sequence continues at coordinate 15,901,401 of CM026551.1, forward strand.
TCAGTCGAACCAATTTGCTTTATGAGAGCGAACGAACTACTTGACCAAGATATCGCCATGAGTACCAGCATTGTTACACATCTGCACTAAGTGGGTCACATGTTATTTTGCGTAACATTTTGCAACAAATTGTTGGAACTTTGGTAAATGATAACAGACATGCATCTTCATTAGGTCTATCCTACAAGTGTAAGGCTCGGCATATGTGAGGGAGGATTGCGAGCGATCCTCATACTTGTCCCAGATAGCCAACAAGATAAAATCATTGAGTTGATCTATAGGGTATGGACCCATTAGAAGAGACCTGAATGTTTTGATTCACACTTGGGGCTCTAATTGAAATTTCATAAACATCTTGCGGAGTGGATTGTGGTGTGAATCCTGGCAGGTGTATGACCCTGGCTTGATTCTCAAGCGTTCTCACTTATTCATGAACATGGCGATTTGTTTGTCTTTTTTCATGAAGTGCATTTGCGAGCCCTTCAATGGCTTTAGACATATTGGTGATTTGTTCTTCAACGAAGAGGCCTTGCACCATCATTACGGATCAATGGAATGCTCAATATTGGTAGAGTTCAAGGGTCCTGAAGACATCAATCCCGAGCTTCTGCGAGTAGATCCGAGCGTAGGGCCTATGCTTGAGCCATCATCATAAGCAAACAATATTTTATGCACAGAGCTCGAATCATGATAGAAACCGACAATGGCTTTGGCCAGATCTTGTTTGATTGGGTCGATGAGAGCAGACAAGCAGTTAGCATCTTGCTTCAGGTCTTATATCCCATATTATAATAGTCAAGACTTGATCCAGCATTACTGGCGGTCATATGGTTAGAACCCGTGGGCTTAGTGCTTGGAATGGTGGATGTGTTGTTTTTTGGACCCATTAACATGACTGAATCTTTAAGAATTATAATGAGAGTCAAAGAGTCCCATTGAACATGCCAGAAATTTGCTGACACAAATTTTGAGTAATAATCAAGAACAAGAGAAGTATGACAAATTATCAATTTTGTTGATATTGGTGAGTACAAAATCTCTGAAATTTAATCTATACAAATGAGATTAATCTCTTATTATTTTTTGTACAAATCTTTAGTCTAGGGCTAAAAACAACATATTTTCATATATAAACCTCAAGATTGAAGTTAAAAATATTGCTCGAGTATTTGGGCTTTAGAGCTTCTTTAGGGACTCTAACTAATAGCTTCTAGCTTTAATGGAAATCTTCTTGCTTCAGAGCTTTAATGGAGGTCTTTTTCAAAGCTTCGCTTGAGATCTTCAAAGCTTCAAGGCTTCGAGATTGTATTCTTTTTCTCCTCGGGTTTTCTCTTATTTTTTACTTCCCTTGGATGGAGAATAAATTACCCCTTTTATAGATTTTGAGTGATGGAGTCCTCCTTTAATACATTTTTAAAGAGACTTATAGCTTTTGGGCTTTTGATAAGTCTTTAGAGACTTATGGATCCCATTGAGTGATCTATCCATTTTGTGGGTCTCATTTAGTGAAAGTTACACGATTTTCTTTAAAGAGTTTAAATTTTATATAAATTTAACTCTTAAGTATGACCCAACTTTTAATATTTTGTCATGTGACAATTTTGATTTTATCAAAATTCACTTGCCTACATGTTACTATATCACTTGCCTACTCGTCTACTCAATCTATGGACGAACGAATACCCAATGACAGCTCCATATAATTCATGACAACACTACCTCCCTCTTGATGCCCAAAAATTGTTCTCAAGTGCTCATTCACCAACTGCTCAGTTTTTACTTAGCATCAGAGATTATTTTTTTTCAAGTCATGTCATATCGAGTTGTAACATTTCGTTGTATTGATATCAGTTTCTCGTTCATGATCTTTGACACAACCATACATCCAATCCAATCCAAACCAAATAAAAAGTTATTTACCAAAAAAACAAACAAGATTTTAGCACATTAACACCAATATTGGGACTCGACATTTGTGTTAACCAAATCAGGATATAAAATTACTACAACTACATTGTCGCCATCAATGCGTATTTTATCCCTAATACTCTGGAACTACAAAGAAAAAAATGTTCTAAAACCGAAACTAGATGTACCCCCCTATCAGGATGGCCGAACACTAAATCCGGTTGAACCAGCAGGTTAAATGGCTCAATAAAACCCGATCATTGAGTCACCTGTTTTAACTGATTCTTGATCATTTCCGCATTGGAGTGGAACTGAACTGTTGCGGGTCCTGGTTCATAGGTCCCCTGGTTCAACCTGCCAGTATGGTACCAGTTTTAATATCGGGAACTAATGACCTTTCTTTAAAAGTGGCCCATTTAACTGATACCTCCTTTAAGTTTGTACTGAACATCTCTACCAGCAGTACTGAACATCTCTACCAACATACTGCCAAGACGCCACTGATTTGGACTGCTGATCAGTGGGCCACCTCTTGGAAAGACCATGTACTCTAAATTCACAGACCATCCCTCACCAAACACCTGCTTTTGTTAATCAGATGTTTAGAAACATTACGATTCAAGCTCATCTTAGAGGCCACCAATCCATTAGATGGTTCAGATCAACTAGCAAGTGCACCAACCAGACAGGTGACTAAGTTCATACAACTCTTCTATACATGTGTAGTCAAGCAATTACGTAAGCATGTCGAACAAACATGAATTAAATACACAAAATGTGCAGAAACAATCAAACAAATAGTACTAAAAAAAGGTGTCACTATTGTTTATGATAAATTTACCCTTTCCCCTTTATGATTCCAAAACATGGAATCTGTCATGGGGAGAAGACTCAAAAGCTGATGAGATCATCTTTTGGTGACTTTGGTTTCTTTGGATCGTGCCCCTCTTCAGACGTGCCCCCTGCTTTCTTGCCAAAGATCATCTCATCAAGATCATCCAAGATGTCATCATCACTCCCTCCTCGGGTTCCACCTCGAGAACCAGACGATTTCCTAATCAGGGCATCTTCTTTCCCCACACGGGGGGATTCGTCAGGTTCAACTGCCACAGTTATCATGGCAGGTTCAAGCTCATGTGAGACAACTGAAGGCTTTTCCAACTCTTCATACTTGGAGAGAACCTTCTGGATTTCATCATTCGCATTCAAGGCTTCAAAGAGCAAGGCCTCATTGTCCCCAGATGTCTCAATGATTCTCTGGACAGTAAATTGGGATTGACGACACTGTTGTACCAGAGTGATCGTCAAGTCATCCTGCCCATAAAATTCAAAGGTAAATCACAAGACAATTTAAGGTAGGCAGCACATATGCTTTTAAGAATCATTACAGGTATGCCGATATGTGTGTATCATGCACTCAGTAATTTTGATACATTCATTCATAGTCACCAAAGCGAGAAGCGAAAACAAAAGTGCTGGGAAAGCAAGATGCAGGAAGTGAGGCTCAAAAAATCATTAAGAAATGGGAAGTGACAAATGAGATATATGTGCCTCATTCGCATTATATTATGATGGCTAGCCACACTTTTGATTTTATATTACATGTGATATTTGTAGAGCACTAAGTGCCTTAGGTTTCAATCCACCAATACTTGTTAATGATTTACACCATAGTCTTTAGACTCAGGTCTATGCAATCACTTCTTACATACCTCCTTTATCACTAAATGAGACATGACGGAAGTGAGCTTCCTGGGAAGCGAGTCTGGGAAACAAGCTTCTGACAAAATCAGCTTCCGAGGAAGCGAGCTTCCCGCTTTGTTCATAGCTTCCTTGAGACTATGCATTGATTATATTCATCCTACATAATTAAGAAAGAACAATAGTCCCCTTCTCGGGCCAAGGCTCACTCTCACAAAGCCACTTTGAACTATGGTTAACAAGTTTTAACCCTTGTGGTTATTTTTTTCCTACAAATCAAGGTTAGATGCTTCAACCCTAAGGGTTAGTGAATCTTAATCACAGTTAAAGGGAGTAAAAAGGGGACGTGTGGCACGAAAAAGGGGACAAGAGGGTAAATCCCCTCCTCAGCCTGAGGAGGGAATTATTTTCCATCAAGAAAAAGGCTTCAACAAATGGTGATAGCATCACCTAAAAATGGTGGTCTTTGCACAGAGATCAGAGGGTGTGTATCCAGTAAGGCAATAGAACTGATAGAATATAGTGTAGTCCACACACACAGGTCTGTGTTGCAGTCCACACACAGGTCTGTGTTGCATGGTAAACGGAATTGTGTGCCCACACGCGTAATAGCATGGGGCCTCATCTCTGTATGCACCATTTAGGTGTATCTTCCCATTGATCATTCTTTCAATTGGTGAACTCCCTGTGTCCTGGAAAATATAATTGATCAGATAATCATTATCATTCAATTAATAAGCATTCGGTGGGTTGCTTCTCCCACTCTTCTTTATCCCACCCCCAAGGTCCAAAAGAAAAAATGAAGTGTGTGACAGGGAGTAGCCACATTCTCACAATTACATAAAACTTACCATACAAGGATGTAAAAGGGTGTGTACTGTATAACAATCAGATCATCATCATTGTTTGGACCTTTGGAATTGTCAGTCATTAAATGAACTAGAAGAAACTCAACTCATCAGTCCTGCTAACAACCATAACAGATAGAACGTCTGAAGATTAGGAAGGTAAGATGAGAAGAAAAGACAAGCTCTCCCGAAATCTCACCAGATAAACTAGTCAGGCATACTGCTAAATTGGTCTGGAATTTGGAAAGGATGTGCTGAGAAGCAAATGTTGACCAAGAACGCTGCAATTGCAGCTAAAGAAGATTAAAAGCCCAAGACATGCGTCAGAGAAGTTCAAAAGCAGGGGTTGCTGATAACCATAATGGCCCTATGGCCTACACTGCTGGGGTTATTAGTGCTACCTAAATATTCTTCATTCAGTTCTTTAAGACTTGCAGGAGGAAGCATACAAGGTTTTAAAGGGCTTCTTGCTGTAAGACAACTTATTAAGATTGAGCTTATTCTTGTAATCTACATATGGAGCCTAAGAGGTCCACTCCCATAAAAGATAAACTTACAAAATGCACAAGAAAAAAAAGTAAACCCAAAAGAGCATTTAAAGAATAAAGAGTTAAGTTACTACCCAGAAGAGAAGTTTAAGGAGAAGCTACATGCCTGCACATTTGAAATTTCTTGAGTCCTCTAATTAAGGTGCTCGTTGACTGAAATCTTCCAAATTAAGAAATTAAATCAGATGATATTAAATAAACAAAAAAGGCTAGACATCCCACAAAGAAAAGTGTGCCAACTCATTTTTCAGTGGACAAGAATTCTTCTCAATGGTGTTTGAATGGTGTTCGATTTGGCGGGTTGGGGCCATCATAGAGGAGATTTTGAGCGTATTGGAGTGATAGTCCAGCCCTATTATTTTCTCTCTGCTGGGGAGATTATTTGCTCGATTTCTATCTTTGCTTTCGTGTTTGATTATCGAGTTTACACACTTGTGAACTCTTCTTGATGTACTGTTTAGCCTTGCTCTTTGATTTATATATACACTTTGATTATCGATCTAAAAAACCAAATCTTCTCAACTTAAACTATATAACTCGGGTCATTCAAAGGCATCACCTTTGCTGCTCAAAGCAGACCAGTAAGAGGAGCAGCTGACAATGTGGAAGTCTGGTAGATATTCATTATTTTCTGAAGGTTTATTTGAACTATTTGTAGATAAAGTGGTTGAGCTGGATTACCTTGTGTGCCAATTTATTCCAAAAGGCATAAGAGAGGACAGGGCTCAAAGTTGTCTAGTCTTTTGGCGGTTTTTGTTCAGAAAACTCGTATTTGATTGGTCGATTTAGGATCAAAGCATTTCTTCACTATTTTCCAAAGTACGCTCATTTAATTTTTATTTTTTTGATTGTTGAAATTATTATTAATCACTTCAATTGCCATGTAATACTGTAGATCTATGAACTTCGTGTGAAATTCATGGATTTACAACAGTTTTTTGGTGGAGATAATTCAAGCATTTTGGGGAAAGCCCAAATAAACCCTAATTTGATTTTTTTAAGTAACTATCATTTTAAGCCTAATTAAAATATATGTGGTTAGTCTATGGATAACAAACCCTAATTTTTTAGTAGTAAAATAAAAAAAAATGAATTTTTTAAAAAAATTGAAAAGAACTAATCTTAATTGTTTGAATATTATAATGTTTAAAAATTCTAAATTTAAAAAGTAGTTTCATAAAATAATCACTAATAGGGATGGTATAAGATCTGGAAATATATATGATTAGTCTATAGATTACCTACCAGTATAAAGTAATCTTAATTAAGGTCTTCTATCTGTAATTCTAAATTAAAGAAACTATGGTTGTGTTTAATAGGTTGCTATATTTAGTGCATTTCGATTAAAACTTTTTTGCATGCAACAAATTTGATATGCCACTATGATAGACAAAAGAATGAGTCTAAGATGTGTGATGGCCATATGGGCACCCATAGATGGGAACAAACTATGGACAAGCAGTAAGTTTTGTGGGTCCAAATTGATAGGTGGAGGGATAACCCAACACAAGCAACAACAGAAAGAGAAACCCTAGATGAAAAGAGGAAGAAGAAAAGAATAGGAGTCCTCTTTCTTATTATTTATACTAATAAAAGAAGATGACAATAACACGACATGGTGTATCTCTCATATTAATAATAGATCTCAACACTCACCCTCAAGTTGTACATATATATTTATCATGCCTAGGACTGTCAACGGATTCAGATATTATCTGAATCCGATCAAAAGCCATATCAGTTATTCGATTAGCTATCCGGCAGAGCGAATCTGAATACTGTTTTAGATATCCAATTAGGATCGGAGCGGATACAAATCATAGTATATCTGCTTCGATAAATGTCCGATCATTATTTATATATATAATACTTTAAATGATTGACATGCCTTTATACATGGTTTACTACTATGCTAATTACTAATGTAATATTAAAAGTAGAGGACACAATGGTAATTTCAAATGAACTTCAAAGTATTAGAAACCTCAAACCCTAATCAATCATCTTTTCTTTTCCAAGTACGGTTGTTAATGAGCCGAGCCAGCTCGTGAGCTGGCTCAATTCGTCTCAAAATGAGCCGAGCTTGAGTTGGGTATTTGAGCTCATTGAGGTGAGCCCAACTGAGCCGAGCTAAATGATTGAGCTCGTTTGTTAATCAAGCCGAACAAAAGCAGCTCGGCTCGGCTCGATTAATTTTACTGTGCTACTTATATTACCCTAAAAATACTAGTTTTCACGTAAAAGTTAAGAAACTTAAATATTTTTTTTTTTTATGTAAAACTTAAAAATTAATTTCATATTTTCTAAATTTATAAATTCTCTATATCATGCTCTTCAATTAGACTCGCGAGAATAACTATGTTAAGTTCTTAAGTTTTTTTTTTTTTTTGGAGATATAATTTGATGAGCATGTTTAACTCTTAGGATTTTGATTTGAATTCTTTTTGTTAAAATTAGGGTAAAGGAGCCTAAAATAATTGTGCAAGCTCGCGAACTGGTTAGAGCTCAATTTTCTATAGACGAGCCGAGCTCAAGCTAGCATTTGAGGGCTCGAACTGAGCTCAAGACGAGCTTTTGAGCCAGCATATATATGTCACGAACCAAGCTTGAGCAGCACCCAGCTCAGCCTGACTCAGCTCGTTGACACCCCTAATTCCAAGCAATCAAAAAATCCTCAAACCTCTCCTCCCCTCTCTTCCAGGCCGTCAACAACGTCCTCAAACATCCTCCCTTCCAGGTATAGAAGGTATGAAGTATGCAACCTACTTGGGTACCCATTTCTTTCCACCATTAGAGTTTTTTAAGTCGGAAGAAAGGAAGTTCTTCGACAAGCATTGAGCATGCAGCCCTACTAAGAGCCTCATTTCTTTCCACAATCAGGCCTTTTGAAGTGGGAAGAAAGGGAGGTCTTCGACAATCTCAATGCCTAGCTTAACGATCTGGGGAAAGTTTCAAAGGAGGAATATGATTTGGTAATGTCTAGTGACTATCGAAAATGGAGGAATGTGATTGTCGATCTAAATTGGTTGTCAGATTCCTTGCGGTTTGGGGAAAGTTTATAAACCTCATATCAACGCCTAAAACCCTAAGCGGCTATTGAGATGAGCTTTTCATCTCTAAGGTACTTTTTTATGGGTAAACCAATAACTTCATTAAAATAGAACAAGAAGTAAATAGATTGACAAAGATTGAACCGACCAGAAGACGCTAAAACCTGGCAAGATAAACTATAAGAAATTACAACAATCCCAACGAGAGACCCCCAATTAGGTGGGGAAATATAAAACCACCCACCCATCTGCGTCACCCCTCTGCGTTAACCAGTGTACCAACAGATTACAGACCCTCTAAATAACCTGTATCGCTGTCAAAGATGTACAATAAAAAATGCGCCTATTGCGCTCTTTCCAGATAGACCATGTGAAGCCCTGGAAGGAATAGGGAAAAACCCAAGTAACTCCAAGATGAGCTAGAGAATAATTCTAGAGGATAATCGCAAAAGGGCAGTATAAGAACAAATGATCAACTGATTCATCTGCTACAATGCACAACATGCATCTATTTGGAAGATTTCACCCTCTACTTTGAAGATGACCAATTGGCAAGATTTTATCCAGGACAGCAATCCAAAGAAAAAAGGACACCTTAGAGGGCACACCAGGATGTCACACCACTTTAAAAGGGAAAGGTAAACAGGAGGTAGAGCTCCGAGCCCGCAAGAAGGATCTAACAGTAAACCGACCTTTGTTGTCCCTAGACTACATTTAGGTATCCCTAGTATTAGTATCAGGCTTAGGCATGACTGACTCAAGATGAACCAATAGGCCAATAAACAAACTCACTTCCCAATCTTGCAAAGGCCTCTCAAAGCTGGGGATTCAAACTACTGATCCACCCCCACCTCGAATGAGGATGACATCGGCACGAGGCGATCAGAAGATATCAAATACAGAGGATTGAAATTCTGCTTGAGTGTGACAGGGCACACCACAAATCAGACCACAACTTAACTTCCTCCCCATCCTTAATGACAAATCTAGTATGACTATCAAAAATTGACCTAATCTTGAGAATAGCTCCCCAAAGCCCTACCCTGGGCCAACTTGATCCTCTTCCCCAGGGATCCAGATGAGGGAACCCTAGGAGAGCCGCCGACTCCAACTACTGTCCTTGTACGATCCATACTAGATATGACCAATGGCCAGATAGGCAAAGCGGGTCTTGCGTCCAAAGCGCTTTGGTTCACCACTCTGGCTTCCAAATTTCATTGTTAGTAGAATTTCAATATGGAGCGGCACGTAGACTTGCTCGTCTTGAGGTCGAGGCGGATCTCTGTTAGTAAACTTCTCCACTTTTCATTACTTTCGTTGAAAATTGAGTCGGAAGGGGTCATGCAAGAGCCAATGACGACCACTCGGTCAGTGTCGTGTGGCTTACGCGACACTTTAGGAGTCCATCTATTGCACTCCCCATGACGCGCCACAATGACCTTTCTCCAAAGGCTGTTAGGCTCCTCCCCGAATCTCTATGGCCATTTACCTAACAAAGCTTTATTCATGAACTTAATCAGCACCATGCTCCTTCAAACGGCAGACCCAACCTCACTTCACTTCACTAAATAAAAATTTCTTAGTGTAGACCTCATTCCACAAGAAATCCCGTTGTAACCTTTCTAATTTGGCTGCCACTGAAGATGGAATAAAGAGAAATGAGAGATAATACGTTGGAAGACTACATAGGGTGCTTTTTAGAAGTGTCAACCTTCCCCTTTGGAGAGAAAAATGGATTTCCAACCCTTAAGCCTCTTGGTGAATCTCTCGACCACAAGGTCCCAAACTGATAAATTGATGTCGCCTTGAAGCGAGCACCTAAAGGGAGAACCAGATATTTCACCGGGAGGGACCTACTCTTACAACCAAGACACAAAGCCAACCCGTCTAAGTTTGGGACCCCACCCACCACAAAAATCTCTTGAGAAAATTAATTTTTAACCCAGACATCGCCTCGAAACATCTAAACAGACACCTAATAAGTAGCAAATGATGAACAGAGGCGCCGCAAAACAAGAGGGTGTCATCAGCAAATTGGAAATAGGACAAGGGGATTGCCTCATTCTTAGTGTCATACTCATTTCTTACATTTTCTTTCACTACATCTCCTACAAGAGTGAATAAGATCGCTTATTATCTTGTTAAAATTAAAGGACCCTTGGCCTTTATGTTCCTTGGTAATTGGGTACTTGTAAAGTTCTTTAATTGTCTTAAATTTACTGTGAAAAGATTGTTTGTTTAAGAAATCTTCTGAGTTTCCAATGCTAGGAATTCTTAAAGACTTTGGAAAAGAGTGGTCATATTTTCAAAATGTCTAGAATAGTCCATGGGTTGTTTGAGTTATAATTGTCGAGATTCAATGTAATCTCTATATAACGCCAAGTGGGCGGAATTGTAAGGACAACTTTTGGAATCAATCTTAAGGAAATTGTATGAGTAGGTTAAGCCAAGCTCTTTAGTTCCAACATGGATTACCGTTGCTTGAGGATTCAAAGAGTGGTCGACTGCGTTAGTACCTCATTTTGTCTTCTCATAAAATTAATTTTTATTACTCCTTTACATGGGTCTTGTTTTATTACTCTTATTTGTTTAGGACCTTTAGTGGGAAACTCATATGCACAGTGCCCCTGTTTCCTACAAGCAAAGCATGCACCTTGGATCTTAGTCTTCCTTTTTCGAAAAAACTTGTAAGGCTGAAACCTTCTTCTTTGATGAGTTTTTCAAAAATTAGAATTTTCTCGGACTTTGGCAACTCTAGGCTCCGGGAATATTATCACAAATTATTTGACAAACTTGGGCAACTCCTACTTAGTCGGGGCATGTTATAGCACAATTTCTCGATATCTTTGCGAACAAATTCTATAACATCTGCAAAAACAAGAGTATCCACAAAAATATTCTTTGAAAAAAAAACGTTTCTATAACCAAATTGTTAATTCCATCTAGCAACGAGGCTATAAACGTCCCGTTGATTGTTGGCATCTGATGTAGACCCAAATAATATACTTCTTTTGAGTAACATGTCGTCTAATGACTCTAATCTCCAAAAAAATTCAAGGTTAGTTAATCACCTTTTATATATAACTAAGGTAAATTGGTTGGGGTGCTGATAAGTTTTTAACGCCGCAAAATCTCAGAGAAGCTCTGCTAGACCAACTTCCACAATTGCTCCTACAATTTATCTGTTTAGCACATCCACCAACAAGAGCAGAGCCAGGAGCTAGGGGGGCGCGTGCCCTCCATGAACTTTTTGAAAAACAAGAATTTTTTAGGGCATAGCCATGGGGAATGGGGGCAGCTGCCTCCTACACTTTGGAAAAAAAAATATATCATTTATACTAAGTTGTTTAATTTTTTTAATTGAGTATGATCATGGGACAAGGGGCAATTGCCTCCTAAGAACATTATATTATATTATTTAATTATTTGATACGACGGAGCCCCTGAACTTTTAAAAAAATATATCTTTTATACCATGTTATTTAATTATTTAATAGCGCATAGTCATGGGGAAAGGGCAACAAGGACAAACAGTACCTGTAAGATATGGATGACATGGCTCACGAACTTAGTCGTCAATCTTTTTTCCTGGGGCATAGCCCCCCGAATGCCCATCCCCATACACCCAAAATATTTCATACCTGCATAATCAGTCTCCACAAATCCATGAACAATTTCTACCATTTTCAATCAACCATCGCGTGCCCCCTACTAGAAAATCCTGGTTCCGATCCTATCCACCAGTAAGATACCTAACTTTGCTAACCACCTATTTGTTCATCTATTTAAGTTCATCCACTAGTACCTAATTTTGCAAACCATCCAGACAAGCATATGTTCAAAGAAGTCTGCATTACTCGCCTGCTTCATGACTTGGAGCATGTATAGTGCTTTTATCCATCCGACTATAATGCCTTTGACATCTTGGAGAGCAATGTCATCAAAGATTAATTGTTGGGATGCCTGATCCTATTGAGATTATTTTAAATTTGATAGATTCGGCCTTTGCCATTGAACATATCATTTGAATCTAGGAGGATGAATTGTATTCCACGTCGTTAATGACCGATATTTCTTATTTCTTATTTGAAGATACAATAAGAGATATGACATGTTCCATCTTTTTTCTATTGAACTTTTCTCTATTTTCATATAAGAATAAAATATTTATTGTGAACCTCGACAGCTTCTTTTTCATGTTGTATTGTCCCTTCTTTTTGCTTTCTTTCATCTCTATAAGTCTTTTAAGGCTTTATTGCATCTGCCTTAGTTTCTTTTCTATGATTGAGATGTACTTTTTGCAAAATTAGTCCAGTGAATAATGTAATTCCGTTGTCCTACCCCATCTTTCTTTTGTACTGAGACTTGGCATCATGAACTAGTAAATAGCTCACATCTGCCTTATTGTATGGAATTTCTGAATGGGTCACCCGCTATTCTAGCTCTTTTGTGTTGTATGTTGCTTTAAGGAATCAATCTCCATTTATAACATGGAAAATAATCACCTCCTCGTTGGGGGGAGCGAAGGAGGTATCTCGTCCCCCCTTTTTATCGCCATGTGTCCCTTTTTAATTCCCTTTGACTGTGGTTAAAAATTCACCCACCCTTAAGGTTAAAGCATTTAATATTGGTTTTAGAAAAAAAATTAACCACAGGGGTTAAAACTTCTTAACCAGTGTTCACGGGGGCTTTGTGAGGGGCGAGGAGCAATAGTCCACTCCTCACACGAGGAGCAGACTATTGCTCTTATAACATAAGTTTTTCCCTCAGAAGTACATATCATTTGAATTTGAGTGAAAACTCTAGTTGGAGAATCTGAGATTTGGGGCAAATGAGGATTTAATTAAGGACTGATTGAATCAGAGGAATTTTATATAATTCTAAAGTGGAAAAATCTAATTCCTCTATTTCTAAGGAATTTTGGAAAAAAATATTTCTTGTCTTTTTTCCTTATAAACTCTTTTGCTCTAAAAATCCTAATATAGCAGGAGAATCAATAATAAAACATTCAATATTTACAGTAGGACCACACTCAAAATATGAATACTGCCGTTAGGGAAATGAACACCACAATCTAACCTAGAATTTATTAAAACAACTTCTGCAAAACTAAAAATACACCTAGATGCTACAGTAGTATGATGTTCTTGATAGCTTATTTATACCTTTAATTTCTATACATATTGTTTTAGAAATTTATCTATAAAATATAACGAGAAATTTGGGTGTACAAAACACATTATCTAGTTTTCCTCTAAATTGACAAATCAATGCTCTTTCCATTTTGTATGCCTTACATCTAGTAAAGATACCAGGCATTCAGCATTCGGCTTGTATTTAAAATGAGGATGAAGATGTACATCAAATTGTCTAATATGAACATATTGATATCCTTTTGTTTCCCATCTTTCTTAATCATGTTTTGCAAAATAAAGCAGAAAACTGGCCTTATTCATTTCCCTTTTACATGCAGATTAATTTTGAGCTATTTTTATAGATTTCATTAATCTTGCTATGGTGTATTTCATTATCTTAACTACGGGAAAAGAAATATTACCTTCACTCTCTAGGATGGACTGATAAATCAAAGATAACAAACTAGCAGGCAGTCTTATTGTCTCAGTTAGGGTTTTGTTTTAGCATGTTATATGTTTTTCTTATTCCCTTGCTTCTAGGTCTCTGGTTCATATTCTGTGTGAACCTTTTATTTGCTTTTGTTAGTTGTACTATTTTCATGCTTCTATTTATATCATGTCTCGTTTACCTATCAAAAAAAAAAAGTCTTACTTCATCAGGTTCTGTAAAATAAGGCAGAAATACTGGGCTTATTCATGTCCTTTTACATGCAGATTAATTTTGATCAGTTTCATAGATTTCATTAATCTTGCTTGTATCGAGGATGAAGTACAGTATATTTCATCTTTTCTTAACTATGAGAAAATAAACATTACCTTCTTTTAAGTTTTATCTACTAGCTTCACTTTCTAGGATTGACTGATGAATCAAAGATAATGAACTAGAAGAAGGAGAAGAAGATGATTCAGATGCAGGAGAATGCCTTGCAAAAGCAAGCATTTTATTTGACAATTCTGCTAAAATTCTTCTGATATACTTACTTCAGGAATTATTCCATTATAATTTGAAGATGATGGCCAAAGATCTTCACAGTAACTAGGGGTGTCAATGGATACGGTTATTATCCGTATTCGAATTCGTTTAATCGGACAATTATCCTAAAGGTATCCGGCGGAACAAATAACAATAGTGATTTTACCATCTGTTAATACGGATATTGGTATATCCGATTGATAAACATCCGACCAATTATATAATATATTATTATATATATAATTAATATATTATAAGTTAACAAAACTAAAATAACCTTATAAATATATACTTTTTATATAATTCAAGACATTAAATTATTTTTTTTATCATAAATGAATATAAAATATTAATTTGTTAATTTTAAAAAATAAAATTTATAATTTTAATATTTTTAGCATTTTTTCTTTCTTCTAAATTTTTTTAAAATAGGATAATTCGGAGATTATCCGACTTCGAATATTTTAAACAGTGTCGGATACAATACCATATTCCACTATCCGTCGGATATTTATTCGAATTCAGATAGTCGGATAAGAATTCTTTTAAACAGTGTCGGATACAATACCATATTCCACTATCCGTCGGATATTTATTCGAATTCAGATAGTCGGATAAGAATTCGGATATACCTCAATCCGCTCCAAATTCACTCCCCGTTGACAGCCTTACCAGTTACCAGTAACACCAATTGTTTTGCGCATACTATTCTTCATCGCTCATATATGGATATTGGTCTTCTTGATCGAACCTTGAGGTGAAGACCAATCTACTTGGGTGGATACCAAGATGGTTCAGAATTCCATCCATATTCTTCCCTAATCTTTTTCTTTCTATCCTTAAATTGATCGCATGAACCAATTGGATTATGTTATGGACACTGTTTTCTTGGAAGCCAGGGAATAGTCTCTGGACAAGATGATATTTCTTGTGTAATGACTAAAGACATGAAGATATATGTTTTATTCATTAGGGCCAAGAATTCCAATTTTTTGTTGATCTTTTGAACATTGGGATAAAGCAGTTGTTGATATTCAATATGAGAGACAAAAGAATTCATCTCCTTCTTTACTTACGAGTAACGAAGAAACAACTACATAGGACAATCTCTTCAATTGGGATTTGTGAAAGCTCATTCCTCGTATTCTTTTTTGGATGAAAACTGAGGAACTTCTCTAGGAAATGGAATTGCATTGATATATTCTATCTCAAAAGGACCACCTACTTTTAGAGGGATATTGTTGTCATCATCGGCATAGTTTCCAAAATGATCCTCAACTTTCAAGAATCTACCACAAAGCACATAACCTTCTTTTAACAAAGCGCCTCTAGACTTAAAACTACCTATGGATCCAGTCCCAACTCTTTTGAAAATGGTAGAAACTGATTTCGACTTTAAATGGAATAATGAAATTGGATCACATGAACAAGTCGGCATCATATCTTCGAAAGCCTTTTTGGAGCACCATTGACATCGATTTTATTTTCCAAACATTTTTTCTTCAAAGGACTCTTGACTGGAGGACTTGAGGACTAACTCAAAGAGTACAAACAGATTTTATATTTTTGGGTACTCTGACTCTATTGAAGACTAAAATAAATACTTTTTGATTTTTGAATTTTTGGAAACTTGACAACCCGAACAAACAGATATGATAACAGAAATATTAGAGAGAAATAGAGAGATAAAAAAAATATATATGAGATAATAGCATAACAAAGATAAAGACTCGACTCAAACTAAATAGATGGAATTACTGGAGTAGAAAAAAAGGATATGAAATAAAGAAGATCACTGAAAAAAAGATTATGGGTAAAGGACATGCCATGGGATTGCTCCTATTGAATAGAAGTGCATGAAATCCTAAGAGAATCTTATGTAGAAGCCGCTCTCCACTTGGGTAATGGACTCATACAACAATGAACAGTGATTAGAACAGTATACAAACCCAGTTTTCTCCAAGTGACTTTTTTCCTCCCATGTATTAAATGCCTAATTCTCTTTAATGCATGGATATTTTGAATATTTCACAAAGGGGAGAGAAAAGAGTAAAAGTAATCAATAAATCGTAGTATACCTCATTATTTTCTCACATGCTTATTTAATTTTTTAAATGACCAAACTATCCTATTGAATTTATTTGACAATTTAATAAACAGGAACAAAAATATTCATGCATCACCATATTCAGTAACACCAATAGCATGAATGCTATATATGTGTGTGTGTGTGTGTATGATTTTCTCAAATGACACAAGGGATACACACCATAAAATGTCAACTTCATATCAGCATGTGTATGATCAATTAAAAGTACAAGAATGCTACAACATTGGTTCATAATTTTCACAATCATGACAACTTGTATTGGAATATAAAATCAAGACATGCACCCGAATGGACTAGTCCTTGCATCGAAGGGTTTCGGACACCCTCCATTACCAAAAAAAATCAAGACATGACTATTTTTATATCACATAGGTTCTCATAGTTTTTGGTTGTCAGGAAATAAAACACATAAATTAAAGTC
Organism: Tetracentron sinense; assembly: GCA_015143295.1. NCBI lineage: Eukaryota > Viridiplantae > Streptophyta > Magnoliopsida > Trochodendrales > Trochodendraceae > Tetracentron > Tetracentron sinense. The sequence goes on from CM026551.1 coordinate 15,918,095, forward strand.
AACAAGAAACTCCTATGTAGCCAGATTGCACACTGGCTAAGTTTTTATGTTCATATAATAGGCAGCTGTACCACACATGCCATGAAGCAAGATTACCAATCCAAATTATCCAATCAATTATTCAATTGTCCTACTTAGGGGATCTATTGGACCAACACATCAGCAGAACTAAAAACTCAAACCATTTGATCAACTGGGGATGAATATACAATAAAAAGTCAGTATAGCAAATGGTTAGGACTACTGATCAGGTCAATTTTGGAATATGAGACCTTTGATGCAAGGGCGGTCAATTGGGTGATCTATAAATACCTAAGTTCACCTCATATGTAGACACCATAAAATTATAGCTTCTAATAGAACTAGTATTGGATCATTTCCGCATAATACATACAGAAAAATTAAAACTCGTGCAAAAGAAACTTACCTTTAAAGCGTCTTGTTGTGGAGAGGAGGACAAAACTGTCGACAGAAGCTCAATACTGTTGTGTGCCACAGCAAACACTTCCTTTGTTTGTTCTTCTGAAAAGGTTTGGGTGGGAATATCACGGTGTATCTGTTGGGCTAGACTAGTATTCGATTCTGAATCCGGAACTGAACGGGCAGGGGTAAATATAGGAGCCAAACTCTCGTTATCACGCCCAGGGAACCGAACACCTCTGGATTTTAAACTCTACAAAAAGAGGTAAGAAAAGAGGGGGGGGATATTAGACAAACATAGGATCCAGAAACTCGTGCCAAAGAAAGATAAAACTTCTTTGGATACTTAATGTTATGCCTTGTATGTGGCTTGCCCAAAGGATTAAAACCTTCTCATGAAGAATAAGATTTTTATTTTTCATAATGCTCAAATCTCCATATAATCTCTTCTTCTTTTTTTAAAAAGAACTTCAAAGGACTATGATACTTGTATTTTTTTTTATTTTCAAAACGGAATTTTTTCAAAATCTTCATACACAAATGCTTAGGATTAACTTTAAATGATAAAAATCTTTATTCATTTTGTGTTTCCTCCACAAGAACACAACACTTTGCATATAGAAAACAATTAAAAATGCAAATATATATAACACAAATGAGCTGTAGTAATACCTTGTATGTTTCCTCGTAAACAGGCAAATACCGGAGTTCACTGGCCGACTCCCCCCACGCTTCAATCAGAATGAGAGCCTTGTTGCGATTATTCACGACAGTCTGAGGATCGTCTATCAGCTTCACCATCTCATCAAGGACCCTCTCCGCGGCAACCTCTGAGAATGCCTTCTCACAGTTCTTCACACAGGTCTCGAGTAAGACCAGAGACAAGTACTGGACCCTAGGGTTCTTCAGTATGATCCGCTTCTTGATGCCACGGATCAACTCAACACTGTTTAACTTTTCGTTGTTGATCATGTCACAGATATCAAGATTGGTAGCCCAATCCGGTTCGTCCAAATTCTCTGAAGTTGCCTCCTCGACGACCTTCTCGGCCTGGTTTGGACCCTGGAAAAGTTCTTTCAGCTTGAAGCTCATCGAGCTCATGCCAGCAGTCATCTTCCTACCAACCTCAACCCCTTCGATCTTCAGGCGTTCGCCGAACGCACTGACTTTCTCCATCAAATTGTCACTCATCTTCAAAACCCTAGACCCAAAACCAAAACCTTCCCCCCAACAAATCGAAACCCCAACCAAATCCCACCTGAAAACCCAAAACTCTAGGGCTTCAGAATATCAAAAATCCGAACTCAATTGCTCAAATTGGCGTGATGCCTGGTGAAATTTCAAAAAATCTAAACTATATTAAACTCATCAAGAAAAAAGATCAAAAATTTCTAACAACTTCTAAAAAATTAAAAAAAAAAAAAAAACATCAGAAAATCACATAAATTTCAGAGATTAAAAAAAAAAAGCAGATCTCCAGACAAATCCAACAGCATTGATTGATACGTAAAAGGAATCATAACAAGATCACAATACATAGGAACCTGTAAAATTATTAAATTTCAGATAAATTACCTCGATCTTGCGAGCTGCGACGAGGACGACTTCGAGAGGCTCTGTTTCTTCCGCGGAGTTGCAGGCCTGTTCGTAAACGTTACTTCCCCCACTTTCTTGTTTATATAAATAAATTATATTTGAATACTTTGAAAATTTAGAGTCGTTGGATCAATGCTCCTTTAATTATAACCGTCATTCCTGTCTCCTGACCCCACACGGTTAGGAGTCGTTTCAACGTCATTGGTCTAATGCCCAAAATACCCTTGCAGGTATGAGACTTCCGCTTCCCAAGCTAATTGTGTCGTCATCGAGGGTAGTAATGGTAAATCACGTTATTTCTTGAATTTTGACTTGAATAGCATTGCCCCTTGACCAAGCTGACATACTCGGAAGAAGTGGATTAGTTAGTGACTTAGTGGGAACAAGCTCCAAATAGATGATGACACACATTCCTACATCATAACCATGATCATATGACCAATTAAACACTTTAATAACAACTCCGAAATTGCTCACCAAATAGGTTTGTGAGCTAACTGATGTGCATGATATAATATTTTTAATTAAGTTTATAGTTTGGATAATGCTCATAGTCAAAAACCTGAATAAAATCAACTCCAGTAAAGGATTTAAGAAATTTAGTCTTTAAGTCTTAACCAAATAGTGATATATTGAGCATTAATTAAGTAATTATGATTATAAAGTGATCTATAGTTTCATTGATAAATTAGGACTCTAATGACTAATACCTATATAAAGTAATATTATGGTAAAAGAATGGAATTCCTTATAATAAGTTTTAGGGTTTGAATGAGAAAAAAGAATAAGAAGAAAATTAGAAAAAGAATAAAGAACTTATCTTTCTCTCTCTATCATATTCTATTAATAGGGGTTAAGTAGGGTTTCCCCTAATTACAAGAATTCCCCTAATTACAAGAAAGCTTAGTATTCTACACTCCCCCTCAAGCTAGTATATAGATATTACAAATAACGAACTTGCCAATAATCTTAGTAAATTGTGTATGACCAAGCTCTTTCAGCAAGTTGGTCACCGGTTTTCACAAATGGAGTGCAGATGAGACATATCTTCAACTGTTCCTTGATGAAGTATCTGTCCACCTCAATGTATTTGGTTTTGTCATGTTGAACTGGATTGTGAACAATGCCGATTGCCGCCTTGTTGTCACAATACAACTTCATAGGACCCTGAATGGAAAGCTTCAGGCCCGTCAAGAGAATGCGAAGCCACAAAATCTCAAATAATCCATGAGTCATCGACCGGAATTTTGCCACTGCATTAGATCTAGCCACTATAGACTGTTTCTTACTTCTTCATGTGACTAGATTACCACCAACAAATGTACAGTAACCATAAGTAGAACGCCTATCTGAAACAGATCCAGTCCAGTCTACATCAGTGAAAACCTCAATCTGAAGATTACCATAATGAGCATACAACAGTCCTTGTCCTGGAGTAGACTTGAGAAACCTTAGAATCCTATACACCGCATCCAAGTGGGTTGAGGTAGGAGCATGCATGAACTGGCTCACCACACTGACGACATAAGCAATATCATGACGAGTGAGTGAGAGATATATCAATCTCCCTACAAGTCTCTGGTATCTCCCTACTTCAATAATCTTCTTACCAATGGCTTCACCAAGCTTATGGTTTGGGTCAATGGGAGTGTCACAAGGCTTACAGCCCATCATACCAGTCTCATGTAGTATGTCAATGACATATTTGCATTACAATATAAAGATACCTTTTATGGACCTAACAATCTCAATACCCAAGAAATATCTCAACCTAGATCCTTGATTTAAAATTCTTTGGCAAGTAAGCCCTTCAACTCATGCATTTTCCCCTGATCATCTCCAATCAGCACAATCTACATAAACAATGAGTGTAGTCACCTTCTTGCCGTTGTACTTGATAAAGACAGCTTGGCTTTGTTTGTAACCATTTGTAATCATGGCTAGGCGAAACCTTTCAAACCAAGCCCTGGGGGACTGCTTAAGTTCATACAAGGCCTTATTTAGTCTAAACACCTTCCCTTCAGCTACAGGACACTTGAGTCCAGGAGGGGGTTTCGTGTATACTTCTTATTCCAAGTCACCATGGAGAAATGCATTCTTCACATCGAATTACATAAGAGGTCAATCCAAGTTAGATGCAAAAGATAAGAGAACTATTATTGAGTTAATATTTGCTACAGGAGAAAACATCTCCTGGTAGTCTACGCCATGTGTTTGTGTATACCCTCTTGCAACAAGTCTGACTTTGTATCTTTCCACTGATCCATCAGACTTATGCTTCACAGTGAACACTCATTTGCATCCCACTGGAACTTTGCCTCTTGGTAAATCAATCATCTCTCATATCTTATTTTTTCCCGAGTCTGCATCTCTACTTCCATTGCTTCTTTCCATTCTGACTTAGAAAAAGCATCTGCAACACTGCAAGGAATAGAGACATAAGACAAAGCACTGTCAAAGGTACGATACGAGAGAGATAGAGAACCATACGACACAAAGTTAGAAATATGGTGTTGTGTGCAATAGCGAACATCTTTCCTATAAGCAATAAGAATGTTAGAATCAATAAGGGAGGTATGGATATTAGCTGGATCTGAGGAGGATTCATGGCAGGGCATATGAGGGTCTTCTTTGTGAGGATCTTATTTGTTAGTATCCGACATCCAAACCCCACGATTTAGATTCCTATAGAAAACCTGCACCTCACTTTGTTTTCTTCCATTTATGTTTACATAATTTTTTCCATGACCAGTCACCGGAAAATCCCCTGAATCAATGGAAATAGGTAAAGGAGAATGAGACATCTCTTCAACACCAATGGTCTCCTCCTGAAGAGAAGTCTCATTCGCATAATAAAATGGGGTGGATTCAAAAAAGGTAATATACATTGAAACAAAGCACCGGCCGAAAGGGGGATGAAAACACTTATACCCTTTTTGGCCCGGAGCATACCCCAAAAATAAACACTTGAGTGCCTTAGGATCAAGTTTGGTACGCGTCGATTTGTCAATATGCACAAAACACGAACACCCAAAGATTTTTAGTGGAAGAGGAAACAAGGAGGGAGATGGAGACAGAACATCAATAGGACTTTTGAAACCCAAAATTCTAGTGGGTATGCGATTCATAAGATAGGATGCAGTCTGCAGGGCATCAGACAAAAAACGTTCATGCAAAACAAAAGAGCACGAGTGATTTTCAAAATGTGACGGTTCTTCATTTCAGCGACACCATTTTGCTGGGGAGTACTGATCGGTGCCTAATATTACACATTTAGGCACCCGAAGTACACTTGTTAGCTCTTTAGAACTTAATTCTTGTAATTTTTAATTATAATTTATTGTTTTCATTGTTTTCAGGACCAAGAGGAGAAAATACGATAATTATCAAATGATGAGAGCTTTTAAGAACTTAGAAGAGCTCAGGCGATGAAAGAACTGAAATAGACAGGAAAATAAAAAAATAAAAAGTGTACTGCTTAAAACCGCCCGAGCGCAACTCACCATCGCCCGAGCAGTAGCCTAAACCACCCAAGCGGAGGGTAGGTCTGCCCGAGCGGAGAACCACAGTTTTATTTCCGAATTTTTCCTTTTGGAAACCCTATTTGCTACCTTATAAAAAGAAACGTGTTCAGAAGTTCCAAGGGTGATTTTTATCAGGAAAAGAGTCTGGAGAAGATTTTAGGAAGGTCTTGGAGCATGGAATCTTCACCATCAATGGCGGCTACTCCTTTCCCCATGAGCAACTAAGCTCCAATCTAAGGTTTTGATGAAACCCTAGCCGAGTAACGTTGTATTTTCTGTATTTCTTTCCAGGGTTCCATTACTTGTAATAGAGATTGCATGACTCGAGGTGTAGAGCCCCAGACTTTTCCATGCTTAATACATGACACTTTCGTTGTCATCTTGCCTTTTAAGAGGTGTGATTAATAAATGAGGAAGAATTTGGAAATTTTGAAATGTCAGAATTGTTCCTCTTCGAAGTACGAACACAACGCAAGTTGAATCGTCAAAATCGGACGAACGAGTCAAAAGATATGGCCAAAATAGTCTGAACCTGTAGGCAAAACGTAGCTCGGAAGGCACTAAGGACGTAACTCAGTTAGGCGCTAAGGACGTAGCGCGGAAGGCACTAAGGTCGTGCTCTGACATCGTACTCTGATAACGTATACGTTGTGCATCCATTGTACAGCTCACAACGGGTACGTTGTACAGCTCACAACGGGTACGATGTACAGCACAACGAGTGGCACTATTCATAGTACAACGAGTTGGCACTATTCACAGCACAACGAGTTGGTACTATTCACAGCACAACGAGTTGGCACTATTCATAGTACAACGAGTTGGCACTATTCATAGTACAACGAGTTGGCACTATTCACAGCACAACGAGTTGGTACTATTCACAGCACAACGAGTTGGCACTATTCACAGCACAACGAGTTGGCACTATTCACAGCACAACGAGTTGGCACTATTCATAGTACAACGAGTTGGCACTATTCACAGCACAACGAGTTGGCACTATTCATAGTACAACGAGTTGGCACTATTCACAGTACAACGAGTTGGCACTATTCACAGCACAACGAGTTGGCACTATTCACAGCACAACGAGTTGGCACTATTCACAGAAATCCCAATAAGGGTATTTCGGTCTTTTGGTCAGTTCACTCTTACCTTAAGAGTTTAATCTGAGCCTTTAGGGCATCATTCGACACTTAGAGAGTTTGAGAGAATAGAAGAAAGAGGAGAAGGCGATTCCAACCTAGGGTTTCCATTTGGGAGAGAAATCAAAGGGTTTGAAACCCTAGATCAACCTCCAGCCCGTTTTTCTTCAAGATCAAGGCACAAACTCGTGAGGAGCATCTCCTCAAACTAGGGCAGCAGCTACACAGTCGTTTTGGAAAGGGGTTTCTTCCTCATTTCTTCAAGGTCGGTGCATCTTACTACCCTCCTAGTTATAGTTCCTCTTTCCCCTTCTTTTCTCTTCATTTTCTTTCATTTACACATGTGCTATGAGATGGATAAATGGTAAATGGTAAATGGTGAATGGTGAATGATGAATGGAGATGGGATGGGCGATTGGATGCCAATGGTTGTGTGTGATGAACAAATGGGGAAGGGCATTGTTCCAATAATGAACGTACATGTATGATATGAATAAAACCCATCTAGAAAAGCATGTTGTAGGGTAAATCCATAATGAACACACCATGTTTGATGAAATGCCAAGGTGAACACAGTGAGCTGAAAATCTGGAAATGCATGCCTAATAAATTATGAATAAAACCCATCTAGAAAAGCATGTTGTAGGGTAAATCCATAATGAACACACCATGTTTGATGAAATGCCAAGGTGAACACAGTGAGCTGAAAATCTGGAAATGCATGCCTAATAAATTATGAATATTGCTAGGGACTATGATAGTGTGTTTCCTGCTTTCCCATAATGCTATGAATATTACATTACTAAATCTTTGATACTATATGTGTTGTGAAATTACCCAAATGTCATCTTTAAATTTGAATGCAAGTATGTACACGGTTTCCACGAGCACGGCATGCATGGCACGATTTATCGAGGTTTTCAAGAACATGGTTAGAGGTGGGACATATCCTACGATATGTTTTACCTCGCTTTTCACAAGAAGACACGAACCAACATTCCACGAGGGGTCTCCCCTCACTCACAAGTGCATATCATGAAGAAGGGTCTCCCTTCCCTCGCAAGTACATACATATCATGAAGAAGGGTCTCCCTTCCCTCGCAAGTGCATTGCATAAAGAAGGGTCTCCCTTCCCTCTCAAGGCATCTCACAAGGACACCTCACAAGGATATCTCACAAGTTACATGATCACAAGCAAGCACGCATGACATGCATGACATGACACGACATACAAGAATCAAGCAAGATAGACATGACAAGCTTTCAAGTACAAAAAGATATTTCAAGTCAAGTCAAGTGCACGATGTTTCAAGAGGATTTATCGGTTTTCTACGAATTACAAGCATGATTATAAACTGCTTTACTTCCTTGTATGATGTGAATTGTTTCCGTTTGACATATATGAATTGCTCCTGATTATGTATTGCTATTTCTACGCTATAATTGTTGGTTAGTATTTAGTACCCGCTGAGTATTCCATGCTCAGCCGTACTTCTTATGTCGGCAGGTTCTGAGGGATCTGCTGCCCCATTTGATGTTTGTGCTCCTGATCCATGGGTGGAAGAGGAGTACGCCGAGGAGCCTTTGGAGGAACCTCCCGTAGAGGGTTATCAGTAGGTGGTGATTAGATTCTGAGTGGATTAGCTGTGGGTGAGATGAGAGTTAGATTTATGTATTTTGGCGGGCATGTCCACTCTTTCGTATGGATTACTTTTTGTATAAACTTGGATTTGTGTATGTATATACATAGAGGTTTGGTAGTCTTCCGCTGTGCTATGTTAGAGTATGTTTCCACTGTTTATATCCTCTATTGTATATGCTCTGTGGGTTTTGCAGGTTAGTTGTCAAGCAAGTCATGATTTGTCGTCCAAAGTTCACTCTAACTCCTAGGGTGGGTTTTGGGTCGCGACAGAAGTGGTATCAGAGCTTAGGCTTTAGGTCTCTAGGGTCACTTAGAATCTTATACCACGGCTTGACAAGAGCATATGTCAGGAAACAAGTTAGGAAGAAAGTAAGTCGGAAGAGAGTCTTGATCCAAGTGTAAGACTAAACTTTAGTCTTAGTCAAAATGGTTTTTTCAACCAAGTACGAGCCTTAGGAACGCTAGAACACCAAAGTATAACATTATAAATACTCTGATGACTTAATGCGATGTATATTAGTATTATACAACTAATACAAATTGGATTATTGTGAAATGGCATTGAAGTAAACTGTGGTTTCAAGTTAGACTCATGTGGTGTTATTATTCTCAGGACTTGAGTCATGAGACGGAACACACGGGGTCGTGGACCACATACCAGAGCTTCCTCTTCTTCACGGGATGAGGATGAGCAGCCGGACCTCTCTCGAGTCTTAGGCTCTATTGCTGAGACACTCGCCATACTGGCGGCTCGGCAGGCTATACCATCATCGGCGGCACCTACTCCACTGCCCGTAGCTCCAGTACATCGTACCGCTGGAGTTGAGGCATTCAGGAGATTGAGGCCTCCATCCTTCCATGGGAGTGTGGACCCTCTTACTGCGGAGGCATGGATCCTCCAGATGGAGAAGATCTTTACGGTCCTCTCACCTTCAGAGGAGGAGAGAGTAGCATGGGCAGCTTTCATGCTAGAAGGCGAAGCCCATCATTGGTGGTTGTCCGCACTGAGGACGAGAGATTTGACCATGCAGGGTCTACCTTGGACTTGGGAGGAGTTCAAGGATACTTTTTACAAAAAGTATTTTCCGATTGGAGCACGGGAAAAGAAAGAGAGAGAATTCATCAACCTTGAGCAAGGTTTGATGTCGGTGGCACAATACGAGGCCAAGTTCTCGGAGTTGTCGAGATTTGCGCCTCATATGGTTGCTACTGAGGCAATGAAGGCGAGGAGATTTGAGCAAGGGCTCAAGGATGTGATTATGGAGAAGGTGTCCGTTTTCAGGCATACTGCCTACCCTGAGGTAGTAGACAAGGCCTTATTGGTCGAGGCCAATTCGGAGACAGTGTCCAAGAAGAGGGAGTTGGCGAGAGGCCAAGCTAGTAGTTCAGCACCTCCAGAGAGGCGGACTCGTTATCAGTATGCGTGGCCAGCACCATCGATGAGGCCTTCTTATGCGCCTCCAGCTCCACGGCAGTATGTGCCTCAGGCACCGAGACCGCAGGCTCTTCCAGCCCCACGGCCTGTTGCACCTCAGACGATGAGGTATGCTCCACTTCCGGCCCCTCCGACTTATGCACACGAGGTCTGCACTTCATGCGGCCGAAGGCACCCGGCAGGGGATTGCCGAAGGGCATCGGGTGGATGTTTTCATTGTGGTCGCCAGGGCCATATGATCAGGGATTGCCCCAGTCGGCATTTACCAGGCCAGTCTCAGGGGATTAGTCCACCAGCACGCCCAGCAGGATCATATCAGGCGTCATCTCAGACTACCCGGTCTACACCTCAGTCTCGCCAGGCGAATCAGGGGCGTGTATTTGCTTTGACAGAGGGTGATGCACTTGCATCTGATGATGTGGTGCAAGGTACGCGTTTGGAATTATTTTCGTTATTTGTGATTGATATGTTGTGTTTTATTCCTTGTGTACATACTTGGTATGATATATATATATACCTATGTGTATACTCTGTTGATGCATGGATTGACTTAGTTAGTTAAAATTTCAGGAACCCTACTAGTCAATGAGTATTTGGCTAGAGTATTGATTGATACCGGGTCTACTCATTCGTTTGTCTCGCCGAGTTTTTCAGAAGGTTTTTCTGCAGGGCCAAGTCAGCTAGAACCGGAGTTAGCCATTTCGACTCCTCTCGGCAAAACAGTATTGGCAGATAAAGTGTATAGAAATAGTGTGGTCCAAGTTGGAAGCCACGAATTGGCGGTTGATCTCATCGTCCTTGGGTTCCAAGACTTTGATGTTATATTGGGAATGGATTGGTTAGCAGCACATCATGGGCATGTAGCTTGCTTTGAGAAAATGGTACTCTTCAAGCCAGTAGAAGGAAAACCATTCCACTTTCGCGGGTTGAGAAGTAGATCTATTGCTAGTTTTGCGGCGTTGGGCTTAGCTAATCTCGAGGCAAAGGACTCATCGACTATTCCGGTTGTGAGTGAGTTCCTGGATGTATTTCCAGAGGAGTTGCCAGGATTGCCTCCAGATAGGGAGATTGAGTTTATGATCGAGCTTGCACCAGGCACAACTCCTGTTTTCAGAGCTCCATATAGGATGGCCCCTATTGAACTCAAGGAGTTGAAGACTCAGTTGGAAGAATTGCAAGGCCTTGGCTTCATTCGACCAAGTGTCTCACCGTGGGGTGCCCCGGTGTTGTTTGTTAAGAAGAAAGATGGCTCGATGCGGATGTGTGTCGATTACCGGCAATTGAACAAAGTCACCATAAAGAATAGGTATCCCTTGCCTAGGATTGATGACTTGTTCGATCAGTTGAAGGGAGCGAGATTTTTCTCGAAGATAGATCTTCGATCGGGTTATCACCAGTTGAAGATTAAGGCGGAAGATGTTCCCAAAACTGCTTTCAGGACTCGATATGGGCACTACGAGTTCTTGGTAATGCCTTTTGGACTCACGAACGCGCCGGCAGCCTTTATGGATTTGATGAACCGGGTGTTCCGGCCACACCTTGATAGGTGCGTGATTGTATTTGTGGATGACATCTTGGTCTATTCCCAGACACGGGAAGATCACACACGCGACCTATGCCTTGCCTTGGAAATGCTAAGAGAGCACAAGCTATACGCCAAACTTAGCAAGTGTGAGTTTTGGTTAGAAGAGGTGGCATTCCTAGGCCACGTTGTTTCTGCAGAAGGTATATCGGTAGATCCAAAGAAGATCGAAGCAGTTATGAGTTGGGCGAGGCCCAAGAGTGTTACCGAGATACGCAGCTTTCTTGGGTTGGCAGGCTACTATAGGAGATTCGTAGAGGGTTTCTCTAGCCTTGCAGCACCACTCACTTACCTGACAAGGAAGAGCGCCAAGTTTGTATGGAGTGATAAGTGCGAGATCAGTTTCTTGGAACTGAAGAAGAGGCTTACTACAGCCCCTGTCCTTACTGTGCCATCTGGACCTTATGGGTATGAGGTGTATAGTGATGCCTCACACGTTGGACTTGGGTGTGTACTCATGCAGCATAAGAATGTCATTGCCTATGCATCAAGGCAATTGAAGGAGCATGAGAAGAATTATCCCACGCACGACTTGGAGCTTGCGGCGGTCGTGTTTGCACTTAAGATTTGGCGTCATTACCTTTATGGGGTGGAGTTCTATGTGTTCACTGATCACAAGAGTCTCAAGTATCTCTTTTCCCAAAAGGAGCTGAATCTAAGGCAACGGCGTTGGATGGAATTTTTGAAAGACTATGATTGTACCATTCAATACCACCCGGGTAAAGCAAATGTAGTGGCAGATGCTTTGAGTAGAAGACCTCAAGGGTTGTTAGCACATATGTTGGTTCAAGAATGGAAGCTACTAGAAGATTTGGCAAATCTGGACATCAGTGTGAATGACTCTGTCCGTGGTCCTACCTTGGCAAATGTTACGGTTCGGCCGTACATTATAGATTTGATCCAAGAATATCAAGCCATGGATGCTGAATTGTTGGCTTATCGGGACAAGGAAGTTGCTAAGGGTAGTGAGGACTTCTCTCTCACTAGTCGGGGTGCTATCACATTCAAGGGAAGACTGTGCGTCTCAGCCAATGCAGATCTTCGAAGAGAAATTTTGGATGAAGCACACCGTTCGAAATACACAGTGCACCCAGGGGGTACAAAGATGTACCGGAACCTCAAGAGTCACTTTTGGTGGCGGAATATGAAGAGGGAGGTTGCGGAATATGTGGCACGGTGCTTAGTGTGCCAACAGGTGAAAGCAGAACACATGCGACCCGCCGGTCTATTGCATTCCCTTCCTATTCCCGAGTGGAAATGGGAGAACATATCCATGGATTTCATAGTTGGCTTGCCAAAGACGGCAAGGGGCTCAGATGCGATATGGGTAGTAGTGGATCGTCTGACAAAGTCCGCTCATTTCTTACCCTACCGTACTACCTTCAACTCTAGTCAGTTGGCTGCACTATACATCAAGGAAGTAGTTAGACTACATGGGGTGCCAGTCAGTATTGTGTCAGATCGGGATCCAAGATTCACGTCAAGATTTTGGAAAAGTTTCCAAGAGGCTATGGGTTCCCAACTTGATTTCAGCACCGCCTTTCATCCACAAACGGATGGACAAACCGAGAGAGTGAACCAAGTCATTGAAGACATGCTTCGAGCTTGTATGTTAGATTTCAGAGGCAGTTGGGAAGAGCACTTGCCTTTGGTTGAATTCGCTTATAATAACAGCTATCAGGCAAGTATTCAAATGGCACCATTTGAGGCCTTGTATGGGCGAAGTTGTAGGTCTCCTCTCTATTGGGATGAGGTAGGAGAAAGGAAAGTGCTTGGTCCGGAGTTGATTGAGCAAACTGCAAACACAGTTAAGATCATCCGGGATCGATTGAAAGCCGCTCAAGATCGCCAGAAAAGTTATGCGGACACACGCCGTAGGGACTTGGAATTTCAAGTAGGGGATCAAGTTTTTGTGAAAGTATCGCCTAGCAAAGGGATCATGAGATTTGGGAAGCGAGGCAAGCTCAGTCCTCGGTATGTTGGGCCTTTTGAGATTATCACGCGGGTTGGTGAAGTTGCTTATCGAGTAGCTCTTCCACCTCACATGGCTGCAGTTCATAACGTCTTCCATGTGTCCATGCTTCGGAAGTATCTTGCGGATCCTTCGCATGTCATAGACTTGGAACAGTTGGAGATTCGAGAGGACCTCACCTTGATTGAAAAGCCAGTCCAGATTTTAGATCGAAGGAATCAAGTGCTTCGCAACAAGACAATCCCTTTGGTTCTTGTGCAATGGCAACACCATGCTCGGGAAGAAGCTACATGGGAGCGTGAAGCCGAAGTCAAAGCAAAGTACCCAGAATTACTTGAATGAGTTTCTGTGTGAAGTCTGTATATGACTTGTAATGTCCTTTTTGATTTGTAATGCAAGTAGTGTCTGAATTTCGAGGACGAAATTTTTGTAAGGGGGGGAGGATGTAGAGCCCCAGACTTTTCCATGCTTAATACATGACACTTTCGTTGTCATCTTGCCTTTTAAGAGGTGTGATTAATAAATGAGGAAGAATTTGGAAATTTTGAAATGTCAGAATTGTTCCTCTTCGAAGTACGAACACAACGCAAGTTGAATCGTCAAAATCGGACGAACGAGTCAAAAGATATGGCCAAAATAGTCTGAACCTGTAGGCAAAACGTAGCTCGGAAGGCACTAAGGACGTAACTCAGTTAGGCGCTAAGGACGTAGCGCGGAAGGCACTAAGGTCGTGCTCTGACATCGTACTCTGATAACGTATACGTTGTGCATCCATTGTACAGCTCACAACGGGTACGTTGTACAGCTCACAACGGGTACGATGTACAGCACAACGAGTGGCACTATTCATAGTACAACGAGTTGGCACTATTCACAGCACAACGAGTTGGTACTATTCACAGCACAACGAGTTGGCACTATTCATAGTACAACGAGTTGGCACTATTCATAGTACAACGAGTTGGCACTATTCACAGCACAACGAGTTGGTACTATTCACAGCACAACGAGTTGGCACTATTCACAGCACAACGAGTTGGCACTATTCACAGCACAACGAGTTGGCACTATTCATAGTACAACGAGTTGGCACTATTCACAGCACAACGAGTTGGCACTATTCATAGTACAACGAGTTGGCACTATTCACAGTACAACGAGTTGGCACTATTCACAGCACAACGAGTTGGCACTATTCACAGCACAACGAGTTGGCACTATTCACAGAAATCCCAATAAGGGTATTTCGGTCTTTTGGTCAGTTCACTCTTACCTTAAGAGTTTAATCTGAGCCTTTAGGGCATCATTCGACACTTAGAGAGTTTGAGAGAATAGAAGAAAGAGGAGAAGGCGATTCCAACCTAGGGTTTCCATTTGGGAGAGAAATCAAAGGGTTTGAAACCCTAGATCAACCTCCAGCCCGTTTTTCTTCAAGATCAAGGCACAAACTCGTGAGGAGCATCTCCTCAAACTAGGGCAGCAGCTACACAGTCGTTTTGGAAAGGGGTTTCTTCCTCATTTCTTCAAGGTCGGTGCATCTTACTACCCTCCTAGTTATAGTTCCTCTTTCCCCTTCTTTTCTCTTCATTTTCTTTCATTTACACATGTGCTATGAGATGGATAAATGGTAAATGGTAAATGGTGAATGGTGAATGATGAATGGAGATGGGATGGGCGATTGGATGCCAATGGTTGTGTGTGATGAACAAATGGGGAAGGGCATTGTTCCAATAATGAACGTACATGTATGATATGAATAAAACCCATCTAGAAAAGCATGTTGTAGGGTAAATCCATAATGAACACACCATGTTTGATGAAATGCCAAGGTGAACACAGTGAGCTGAAAATCTGGAAATGCATGCCTAATAAATTATGAATAAAACCCATCTAGAAAAGCATGTTGTAGGGTAAATCCATAATGAACACACCATGTTTGATGAAATGCCAAGGTGAACACAGTGAGCTGAAAATCTGGAAATGCATGCCTAATAAATTATGAATATTGCTAGGGACTATGATAGTGTGTTTCCTGCTTTCCCATAATGCTATGAATATTACATTACTAAATCTTTGATACTATATGTGTTGTGAAATTACCCAAATGTCATCTTTAAATTTGAATGCAAGTATGTACACGGTTTCCACGAGCACGGCATGCATGGCACGATTTATCGAGGTTTTCAAGAACATGGTTAGAGGTGGGACATATCCTACGATATGTTTTACCTCGCTTTTCACAAGAAGACACGAACCAACATTCCACGAGGGGTCTCCCCTCACTCACAAGTGCATATCATGAAGAAGGGTCTCCCTTCCCTCGCAAGTACATACATATCATGAAGAAGGGTCTCCCTTCCCTCGCAAGTGCATTGCATAAAGAAGGGTCTCCCTTCCCTCTCAAGGCATCTCACAAGGACACCTCACAAGGATATCTCACAAGTTACATGATCACAAGCAAGCACGCATGACATGCATGACATGACACGACATACAAGAATCAAGCAAGATAGACATGACAAGCTTTCAAGTACAAAAAGATATTTCAAGTCAAGTCAAGTGCACGATGTTTCAAGAGGATTTATCGGTTTTCTACGAATTACAAGCATGATTATAAACTGCTTTACTTCCTTGTATGATGTGAATTGTTTCCGTTTGACATATATGAATTGCTCCTGATTATGTATTGCTATTTCTACGCTATAATTGTTGGTTAGTATTTAGTACCCGCTGAGTATTCCATGCTCAGCCGTACTTCTTATGTCGGCAGGTTCTGAGGGATCTGCTGCCCCATTTGATGTTTGTGCTCCTGATCCATGGGTGGAAGAGGAGTACGCCGAGGAGCCTTTGGAGGAACCTCCCGTAGAGGGTTATCAGTAGGTGGTGATTAGATTCTGAGTGGATTAGCTGTGGGTGAGATGAGAGTTAGATTTATGTATTTTGGCGGGCATGTCCACTCTTTCGTATGGATTACTTTTTGTATAAACTTGGATTTGTGTATGTATATACATAGAGGTTTGGTAGTCTTCCGCTGTGCTATGTTAGAGTATGTTTCCACTGTTTATATCCTCTATTGTATATGCTCTGTGGGTTTTGCAGGTTAGTTGTCAAGCAAGTCATGATTTGTCGTCCAAAGTTCACTCTAACTCCTAGGGTGGGTTTTGGGTCGCGACACGAGGATTGCTTTGGCAATCGATTTCATTGTTCAATTTCCAATCTTAATAAAGTTTTCCTTGTCTTAGGAATTAACTTTGATTTGATTGAGATTCAATCCATAATTAATTTATGTGATTTTATTTATGGATGTCATGTAATGGTGCTTCTTATACAAGTATGAGAATTCTAAGATGAACTATACCTACGGAAAGACGGATCGTGGCCATAACCCTAGGTTAGTTAATATAATGTGGATGATCCGTGCCAACCAAAGATAGATCATATCTAGGATTCTTATACTTGATCTTTTGAAATAATTTAATTGAGACTTGTAGTCCAATTATTCAAAATCAATTACAAATAATAATCCCCGAATTGAATATAGTTAATCAAGGTTAGGAGGCTAGCGGTGGATTCAATACTCTAGACTTCTTTCTCTAGATTCCTAATCACTTTTATTTGATTTAATATTTAGAATATTTCTAGAACTTTTAATCAACAACCCAAATCCAATTGTTCACCTTTAAATAAAAAATCTATTTTTATTAGTAAGCAATATAACTAGCGCAATCTTCGTGGTTCGACACCCTCAACACTCCGAAATTAATGGTTTTACGAGGTAATGATCGAAGACGATCAATTTTTGGTGCCGTTGTCGGAGATCGAACTCGGGTCACCCGTGTGATAGGGGCAATACTTACAAGTAGTCTGGCGGATAATCCCGTGATCTCGGAAGTAGGAGATGAGAGTAGTGGACAAATACTCTCCACCATTGTCAGAACGAAAGAACTTTAACTTAACATCAAACTGGGTTTCGAGCATTTTATGAAAATATTGAAAAATAGAGCAAACATCACTCTTCTGTTTCAACAAGTAAACCCACGTCACTCTAGAAAAATCATCAACAAATGTAACAAAGTAACGAAATCCACAAGATGAAGGAATAGGAGCAGGACCCCACACAATCAAAATGAACAATGAAAAAAAAGTGAATTACTTCTATTACCATGAGCAAGATGCGAAGATAGACATTTTTTTTGCAAATTCACAAGTTGCACATTGAAGTTCGGACATAGAAATAGAAACAAAATATTGTGAAAACATTTTCTTTGGCATAAAAAATGATGGGTGGCCCAAACGTCTATGCCACTGCAACAACTGTAAAATGTTGCTGTCACGACCACTACTACTGCTCGGCCCATCGTGAACTTGCTGAACAGGAGAAGCCACCAGTGAAGAACTATCCAACAAGTACAATCCCCTCTCCTCATAGCCTGTACCAATCGTCTGCCTCGTCTCCAAGTCCTGAAAGACACTGTGAGAGGGAAAAAATATGATACTACAATTCAAGGACTTGGTTAAGTGACTCACAGACAAAAGGTTTAACGCAACATTAGGAACATGAAGAATAGATGATAAAGGCATAGATGGGGTAGCAGAGATGCTACCCTTACCAGCAATAGAAGAGTAAGACCCTTCAACGATTCTAACTTTATCCCTACCAAAGCAAATATGATAGGAGGCAAAAAAAGATGACATACCAGTCATGTGATCCGAGGTCCCTAAATCAATAATCCAGAGGTGAGTAGATGTGGAGACAGATGTACTGAAAGCCGAAGCTAATGTACCTGAGTGAGCAAACGAGGATGTGAAAGATGTACCCGACTACTCCAACTGATCAATAAAACGCTGGAATGCTTCTATCTCAGCACGGGAAAGGCTAAGGCTGTTAGAAGATGACGATACACCAGATGTAAGAACGGAAGCTAGATCAGAGGCAACTGAGTGAGCACTATAGCCTCTACCACGACCACTGTGACTACCACCTCTCTGTTGTGGGCGATCATGGAGGTCCCAACAAGTATCGTAGGTGTGTCGAGTGCGACCACAGTGATCACACTTCAGTCGATCTCTCTCAGCACCAATGTTTCCTGACCGACCGCCTCCCTTGCTTCTATAAAAGCTATCACGGCAGTCGCGCTGTGACCATGAAGAAAGAGCAAACTGCTCTAGAGAAGAAGGTTGCATGTTATTTCGACGACGCTCCTCTCTGTGGAGAACGAAATATGCCTCAGTGATGGACAGAAGGGGGTCCTTCCCCAAAATCTGAACACGAATTTGCTCATACTCATGATTAAGGCCAGCCAACAACTCATAGACTCTGTGTTCATCAACATACTTCTTATATCCTACGGCATCTTCAATGCACTGTGTCATATACATATGAAACATATCAAATTCTTCCCACAGGCGGTAAAGAGTGTAGTAGTAAGTGGCCAGAGAAGTATCCTCTCGTCTCAGTTGTCCAATACATTGGTGTAATTCATAAGCTCTAGGATGTGTGCCCTCCTCAGAGTAAGTCTGCTTCACAGCCTCGCATATCTCCTGGGCTGTGGATAGAAGGATATACCCATTGCTAAGATTCAGAATCATAGAGTGGAGAAGCCATGACATGACTGTGACGTTCTCAGCTTGCTATTTCTTGAAAGTAGGATCAGTAGCCGAAGGCTTCTTACTCTTGCCAGTTAGGTATTCCGTCTTACCCTTCCCTGTTATGAATAACATGACCGACTGAGACCATGCAAAATATTTGTTGTCATTCAACTTTACGGTAGTGATTTGAAGGGTAGGGAAGTCACCATGTCCTAAATGCAAGTAACTATCATCAGAAGGCGGTGCCTGTGAAGACTGACTAACCTCAGAATCACCCATCTTTGGTCACTTAAGGTCTGATTTGCACAAATCCAGCCTCTGAACACACTTCTAGCACGTACCGCATGGTTCTACAACAAAAAAAAAAAAAACCAATACTAATGATCAACGACCAAAAAATACCTCAAAAGTAAACGAACACCGCCTTAAACACCTTGAGGGCACCTAGACTTCATCATATAGCATCCATAATCCATCCACACATCATCCATGAAGGTTAGAATGCGAAAAAATAGAGAAAAAACCCAAAAAACTTGATATGCCGAAAAATATAGAGGAGAAAAATGCTCGTCGGAGCTTCGAAGAGATTCTGATCATCGAGAAACAGGTATCAAAAGGTCTGAAATTTTGAGGAGGATCTTTCACTACCAATATCCCCAAGTTTAATCCCCCCTACAATGAGTATTTTCAATTGGTATGCAAGGCTGTTTTTTGAAAAAAAATTCACAAAAAATTCTTAAAAAATCACTTAAAATCTCTAATAAATTTCAAAAAAATCACCATAATTCATCTTAATAGTAAATCTACCAGATCCAAAGAAAAAAAATCACAAAAGTTACCTTGGATGACGTCATACTGACGGCATCATGACGTCAGCAGTCTCCGACAGGTTTGTTATTCTTCTTTCAGCAGCCTCTGGTAGGTTTGTTATTCTTCTTACTCTTCCTTTGTGCTTTAGGATGCTCTGATACCTAGTGGAATTCCTTAGGATAAGTTTTAGGGTATGAATGAGGAAGAAAAAGAAGAGAAGGAGAAAAAGAGTAGATAACTTATATTTATCTCTTTATCATATTCTATTAATAAGGGTTAAGTAGGGTTTCCCTTAATTACAAGAATACCCCTAATTACAAGAAAACATTCTATAAAAAGTCTTAGTTTCATTTCCATAAAAAAAATTGTAAAAATATCTTATCTGTCAAGAACTTTAATGAAAAACACAAACCCTTAATTTAGTAGATATAACGTGAAAAAAAAAGTTATTATGTGAGATTTTATGTAAGAAATTCGGTTGAGTCAATGAAAGGTATTAGAACTTAGAGACTCTTAAACTCCTGCCTAAGCAAGTTACCTATTCCTTAGTTCTATATTAGACTACTGAAAATCTTACTATAAATTATTACTTAAAATCACATACTAATAAAGATCAAACAAATAATCCAATAAATCATGATTGTCTGAACCAAATAATTAATGATTTATGAAAGTAAGTTGTTGATACATGGATAAAATATTTTTACAATTTTTTTTTTTAATGGAAATGAAACTAAAGCTTTTTGTAAAATACCTTCCAAAAAAAAAATGTTGATACATGAAAATGGACGTGGCCACATGTTATCATACAATTGCTTTTGATCAGAATACTTTTGCCACCTGTGTTGACAGACTTGTTATGCCATAGTAATCCTATCTCCTACTACCAAAATAATAATAAAAAAAATACTATCTCCAAGGCGTCGTCTCTTTCCTTGGCATGCTGGTGTTGGCTCTAAAGCGACGTTCACGATTTTCCTTACAATTTGGTGGCTCTAAAGCAGGAGCAAAAATCTTCATATATTTTTTTTCTTAAAATTGATAGGTTAGTAGTCAAAATCCTCGTATGTGCTTCCTAAGGCATGTCTCTTAGAAGTTAGTATTAGCTCTAAGTGTAGAAACCTGATGATTCAGTTGACTAAAAAGTAGCAATTTTGTTGTTTTAACGGTGGATTTGGTTTGAAAGAAATCTAATTAGTTTGAACAAAAATGGTTGGTTTGAATGAAAATTCAATTGGTTCAAACGTTTATAGTCGAGACACTAACACAAGCTCCAGTGTGTAAATTGGTCAAATGAAACTAATATTTGTTTGAACAAAACCTAATTCGTTTGAACAATCATTAAAGACGTTCGAATGAAACATAATTAGTTTGAACAATCATTAAAGTCATTTGAATGAAATAATGCATAAACTTGCTAAAATGCGTAGAATCGTGGAAAATCGAAATTTCACGTTAAACCCTATAAATAAGTTATAATTCATAAGTTTAAGATTTTCTAATGACATTAAATCTAATTTTGAGATAAATAAGATAAATAAGAGAGAATAGATAAAGACTTTGATTCTTGTTGAATTTCAATGTAACAAGGGTCTTCGATTCTCAAATTCATGATCGAGGATAAAGGTTCAATATAATTTATCGGTAAAGATGTGCCGCTTGAAAGATGTGCCGCTTGCTAAGAGAAGGTATTGGATTCGTTCCTAAAAAGAGAAAGGAAAATGTTTAATGGATCGTACATTTCTTACCCCTTTTTAACAGTCACTTACTGTGGTTAATACTTACTCACCTTAACCCTATATTTGGTTGTCGAGAAAACAAGTGAAAACATGAAAAAGAGAAGAAAATTAGATAAAACATCATTAAGAATTGTATTAGAAATCTGAAATTTTTTTTCATTTCCATATTTTCTCAGCAACCAAACATAGCATAAATGTTCACCCATCCAATATTGGGTTTTAGAAGAAAAAAATTAAAAAATATGAATCACAATTTAGTTAAAGCTTAACCATAGTTAAAGGGATACGGGGACACGCAATCAAAGGCCAAAGAGAAACTCCCAATTGATGAACAGTCCTTCCCCTTCCATCTTAAGAGGTTGAAAAAAATGTTCCTCTTTCTTTTGGGCGTAAAAACGTAGTGGGACTTTGATAATCCCCTCAAGAATACCTCATAGACTGAGATTGGAGGCGTCAGATCTCGGTAGGGCGTGATCAAGATCCTCCATTGATGGATCTGTCATGGTTGAGCGCCCTTGTGCTTGGGGCTGGCTGCCTCTGTTTGGGATACCTGGTCGGAAGTCGCCACGGTGCTCGCTTCTTCGCTTCACGGCCAGCAGCAGCAGCAGCAGCAGCAGCTACCGTTGTCGATGGGAACAAGAAGAAGAATCGGAACCACCAATCCCTCGAGATCGAAAAGCTTGCAGACATTCTTGAGGACTTCAAAATGGTTTCTCTCTCTTTCTCTTTCTATTTCTCTTTCTCTTTCTTAGAAGCAAAAGAAAATGGAAAAGCTCATTGCTTTCTTTTTACTGTAGGTGTTGGTTGTGAGGAACGACTTGAAGATGGGTAAAGGAAAGATTGCCGCCCAATGCAGGTACCCACTACGATTTTTTTCATTTTCTTCAACCTCTGGGTGTTTATGTGATTGTTTACCTAATTGATTTCGTCATTGAATGATTAATATAAGTGCTTGATTAAGTTCTTGAGAGAATTATGAACTAAATAAACCAGAAAATCATTGTTCTGAAATCTGTTTTACTTGCGGACCTCTATAAGATCATAATATAAAATCCAGTGGCAGTAATGATGTGAAACCCGTATTTACCAATAGAAGACTGATATTCTGAAATAATTGAAATCAGAAAAACTTAACACTGCCCTTAAATCCGAATTCGCCCATCTCAGATGAAGCTCTGATTCAGTAGAGTTTTTATGGCATTGGACTCCAGGGTACAACTGCGGTCCGATACGTACTCAAATAGTGGGTGGGTTAGTGGTTAGTTATGTAGGGAGTAAGTGTAGTTAATTTGTTACTGAGAGATAGTGGGTGGTTTGTAATTGGTAGTGATCAATATAAAATGGTAATGGTTTAGTTTTAAAGAAGAAGATTGATGAATGAGAGTTCTTGAAGAAGGTTTTACCTCCTCAAAGTGGGATCAATGGAGGTTACGGCCCCTTGAAGTGGTCATATCATTTAATTTTATTTGTTTTCTTTTATCATAAGAAAAAGGTACGTAGGTGCACACGCTACTGAAGGCTCAACTTGAATTCGCCCAGGCAAATAGAAGATTAAAAACAATTAGAACAAAGAGCAGTAGGATATTTAGGAGATATTGTTACTGTTTTCTGCATTTTTTGAAGAAGAGGAGAGGACGATAAATAGTCCTGGGTCTCTACAACGTTAGAGACCCGTTAAGGTACCCATAGGGGTGCATAAAAAAGTAGTTAATGCACTGATAACACGCACAGTGGTTTGGAACAGTTAGGATTTTGAAAATAATTACTCAAAGAATTAAACACTAGTAAAGAAGAGGAATGGGCCCAACCAAAAGCTAATCAAAGACCCATGCGTGCGTCCTGAACAGGCTGCGTGTGTGTTATACTTATATTGCGTAGGTGGTGATGCGCAATGCGCACACATGAAGGGTTTTCGGACCGGCTCGACAATTTCCTATTGGAAACCTTTGGGCCACCCTGTTTAAGGGCTAAACCCATTCATTTCTATCACAACCACTAAAGGAGTGTAAAGCTTTATATGCCGACACACTCCTCACTAATTTTTCGATGTGGGAATAAAGGAAACACATGAAAACATTTGTTTTGCAACTTGAAAACACAATATTCCCACACATAAACCAAAAATGATAATACAAGTAATTAAATAAAGAACAAAATGGAGTGCATTAGTATTGATGTCTTAAGACTTGAATCAATACTCAGTGTAAGCAAACCAGGATGTACAGGTAAGTGGTGATATTATATTTATTGAACCAAACACTTTGTTGTAAGTCAACCAAATTTGCCCACACACTCCATCTAAAGAACTGGGTGAGTTCTAACGTTTGACACGTTTCGGCCACAAGTCCTACCGGATATTCACGAGTGCTCTAGAAAATTTGTCTATGCTCTCATAAGAAGCGGCCCTACTTTTACACTCACATAGGTAAATCCATGAAGTGCGTATTGTAACTAGAACACCACCTATAAACGATATGAACTCATTAAAAGTTATAAATCATCCTCACACTGTTACAGTTAGCACTATTTACACCATAAGGAGGAGCTATCAAAATGATAGTGTTCTCAGTGAATGGTCCAGTGATTTATTTTTACTCATTGAACCTACTACCTAGGATCTCTATTCACATAAGTTGGGTTACCGTCACTTTCATTTATGTAATAGGCTTAAGCCCCACCCCTTCGATATTTCATCCACTAACTTCTTGCTAACCTTTTGTTATTGGGTCTATCAAGTTCTTTTCTGATCTTATGAATTTTAAAGCAATGACTCCATTTTCAATCAACTTCTTCATTGTGTTGTGTTAGGCGTATTTGCTTGCCTTTTCCATTGTGTGTTTTGCATGATTCAAAATATCCGTACATACTGGTTGATATATATCGGGTTTGGGGCTACACGATATGTGAATATGCTAGAATAAAAAAACATCCATCGTATTGACCCCATATTGGTTGTATCGGTTGTATCAGTACTGATACGCTACCAATACGAACAATACGCACCAATTTCTCTTTGCATTTACACTAAAAGCCACAACATAGACCCAATACGCACAACTTATTTAAATCAAATATCATTTAAGTAAATGAAAATAAAATTTACTTTGCTTTACTTAAGATATTTATATGTAAATAAGGTATATCTCTCATTTTAATTCAATAAAAATTATCCTAGATCTAAATTCTTAAAAATAAAAAGTTAATTTTATAGTTCAAGAACAAAATCTGCATTTTTGAGATTATGTTAAAATTTCAACATTCAAATTGTAAGGTATTTTTCAAATATTAAAATTTCATAAATTCTACTATATCAAAACATTACTAAAACCCCGAAGTCTGGCAAAAAAAGTCTAATATTTTAGTTTTCAAAAGTATTTTCATCTACAAGGTCAAAAAGTCAATAACTAACATTGTATCTGTTCAACATAAAAAGACTTACATTCAAGCTTATAATTTATGATTGTAATTCAATACCTTATTATTTAACTCATTGAATATAAGGTTTTAATATCTAAATTGTATTTTCTATACTTTGGCTAAGTGACTTTGGTTTGTATTTTCATACATGTTTTTCAGTATGCATGCCTTTTTTAAATTATAAAAATCTTAACTCACATATGTAAAATTATAAATGTAGTTGGGGGCTTTCATTTAGTTTATTTTTAGCTTATATTTGCATTAAAATAAGTTTTATGCAAAGTATCAAAGTTTTTCCTTTTGTATCCAAGTGTTTCTTAGCGTATTCTGATTTTGTCTACCGTATCCATCCGTTACAATCCGATACATATCCTATATTCGACTTATCGATACAGCACCCTTTATCGATATTTTGTTATTTGTATGATGTTTTGTTTTCAACTCGAGCTATAACAACTTGGTAGTCACAATGCATTGAAATGCTAGGGACCGATTTGGTCCATAAAGATATATTTGTCAATAGATTCTTTAACCATTCGGCTTTCGCACTTGCCTTTTCTAAGGCAATAAATTCAGATTCATAGTGGACCGAGCAATGCATGCCTACTTGGAGATTACGAAGAGATTGTTGCACCTCCAAGAGTGAGCACATATCCACTTGTTGATTTGGTTTCATCTGAATTTGAAATTCAGCTAGCACCCTTCAAGTACAGCTAGATTTCCTACATAATGTAGGCCCAAATGAATGGTACCCTTATGGTATTTAAATACCCTAATCAATGCGGTCCAATGATCGCAACTAGGATCATGAGTATGTCTACGTAGTTTACCTACTGCATATGCAATATCTGGTCGGGTGCAGTTCACTAAGAATTTTAGACTTCCTATGACTCTAGAGTACTTTAATTGTGATACACTATCACCCCAGTTCTTCTTCAAATGCATATTAGAGTCATAAGGTGTTCTCACTGGAACACACTCAAATTATTGATATTTCTTAAGAATTTTCTCTACAAAATAAGATTAAGATAACACGAGTCCCTCGGATGTCTTGGAAATTTTAATTCCTAAAATTACATTTGCTTCTCCCAAATCTTTCATGTTGAATTGAGAGGATAGGAAACTTTTAGTAGAATTAATTACTTTCAAACTGGATCCCAAAATTAACATGTCATCTACCTATAGATATAACACCAGTGTTATCTGTAAATTTATGATACACATCTATCAGAATCATTTACGGAATATACATTACTTAAGGAACTTTATCAAATATTTCATGCCATTGTTTAGGCACTGTTTTAGTCCATATAAGGATTTTAGTAGTTTGCAAACTTTATGATCCTTACTAAAAAATTTATATCACTCTAGTTGATCCTTATATATATATATATATATATATATATATATATATATATATATATATATATATACCATTTAGAAAGGTTGTTTTCAGTTATATATGGATGCCATAACTATTAGAACTCTTGATAGTTGAAATTCTAGTTAGAGGAGAGCAATCATAAACAATGTCCTCCCCCTCCTTTTGTCTGTAACCCTTGGCTACTAATCTAGTCTTAAACTTCTACGGACCCATCACATTTTAATTTCTTTTTAAAGATCTATTTACATCCAATAGTTTTAAAACCTGTTGGAAGATTTACTAATTCCAATGTCTGATTTGATTAGAAATTAATGATTCTAATTCATCATTTGTAGTCTCTTTCCGAAAAGCCACATCTGAAGAAGATAAAGCCTCATTGAATGTCAATGGGTCATCTTCAACAAGAAAGGATGTTACAAAATCAGGTCCAAAGCTAGACTCAATTCTAGCTCTTTTACTACAGCTATGTTCTAGAGGTTATACAATTTCTTCTTTTGGTCATTTATTAGAAGACTAAGATCAATACTAGATTGTTCCACCTTTAGATCATTATTATTTTTGTTTTAAAAGGAAAGACATGCTCTAAAAACTCAGCATCCTTAACTTCAATTATCGTATGGAGTTCCAGTTCATTATTTTGTGATTTAGTTATTAAGAACCTGCTAGGCTTCTGAGTCGGATGTTGTCTAGAGCAAATGGGGTGGCAGTTGAAAGCTTCTCCATATGCCAAGAGCAACTAAGCATATCACATCTACAATTTGCTGATGACTCTCTAGTATTATGTGGAGCCTCTCGTAGACAGCTTATTAGTCTTAGGTGTATTCTGTGATGTTTTGAAGCTGTGTCGTAGGAAGTTTGATGTTCTTAATGAATTGTAACTGACTGGATGTTGCTTATACAATATGAAGACTGAGTAGATATACTCATAATCCTGGTCATGACCATTGGACTACCTTGATTAGAATACTTAAATATCTTCAAAATACTATTAATATTGGAATTCATTGTATAAGATATCCAACTATACTAGAAGGGTACACCGATACAAACTGGATCTTAGATTCAGTACAAGTGGATATGTGTTCACTCTTGGAGGTGCAACGTTTTCTTAAAAATCATCTAAGCAGACATGCATAGCACGGTCTATTATGGAATCCGAGTTTATTGCCTTAAAAAGGCAGGTGCTGGAGCCAAATGACGTAGAAATCTCTTATTTGAGATCCCATTCTAGACTAAACCAGTCCATAACATTTCATTGCATTGTGACTATCAAGCTGCTATAGCTCGAGTTAAAACAAATTTTATAATTGAAAAAATAGGCATATACGCGTAAGACACAATATTGTAAAGCAACTTATTTGTGACAGAGTCATATCTTTAGATTTCGTAAGATTTAAAAGAATTTGGTAGATCCTCTAACTAAAAGGCTAGTAAGTAGTGTAGTTAAGCCGTCGCCTAGGCAGTTGCCTAGTCGTTTTTGGGGCTCAACTGCCTAGGCGCCCCTCTAGGCAGGCGAAAGTCACTGGTGCCTAAGCGATGCCAAGGCATCTAGGCGCTAGGCACTGGGCGATCGCCTAGGTGGTCCTTACAAAACCTATTCTAAAATCTTATTTTTAAACCCTCTTTTAAAACTCTATTTAAAAAAATCTCATTTTAAACATTTTTAAACGTTATTTTAAGAGGGCAATGATTAGCCTACCACACATTTGACTATATAGTCAAATATCGTGTCCACGTCTCCCTTTTAATGCCCCTTTAACTATGGTGAAGCTTAAGAAAATTAAGGTTAATATATTTTTTCTTTTTAAAAGCTAAGGTTAGATTGCTTAACCCTAGGGGTGAGTGAATCTTAACCACAGTTGATGGGTGTTAAAAAGGGGGAGATGGACCAATGAGGACTGCACATTCCACTACATAGTGGAATGCGGCGGTAAGTTAAACATTTCCCATTAAAAAACCCTCTTTTAAAGGCAAAACACTATCTTAGGATATGGGCTTATAGGTGGTGCATTTAAACCTTAAAAGCAACATCCAAAGTCAAGACTCAAAACTACCTTAAAAGTTAGAAAATTTCAAACTAATTATATGTCTATTATTTAGGTAATATATGTATATATTATTATTATTTTTATATTATATATATATATATATATATATATATATATATATGTGTATATATATATATAAATATAATTTAATTATTTTTATCACCTGGGCATCGCCTAGGAAATGCCTCACCTAGCCAGGCCTAATCGTCTAGGTATCGCTTGAACGCGTTGACTACATTACTAGCAAGAAAGTTAGTAATAGAAACATCGAGGGGATGAAGTTTAATCTTATTTTATGAATGGAATGTGATGGTAACCCAACCTATATGAATGGAGATCCTAGGAAGTAGGTTAAATGGGTAAGAACAAGTTGTAGGATCATTTTAGGAGAGCACTGTCAATTTTGATAGCTCATCCATATGGTTGTAGATAGTGTTTACTGTGACAATGAGGTTGATTTTATCTCTTAATTGGGTTCATATCCTTTATATGCAGTGTGTTTAGTTGCAGTAAACACTTCATGGATTCACCTATATAAGTGTAGAAGTGAGACCGCTTCTTATGAGAACATATGCAAGTTCTAGATACCACTTATGGAAATCCATGTAGGGCAGAAGGCTGAAATGTGCCAACCCGTTAGAACTCGCCCAGTTCTTTTGATTGGTGTGTGTGTAATTGATTCAACCAATTTACAACAAGATATTTGGTTCAAGAAATATAATTTTACCACTGACCTGTAGGTGATTTGCATACACAAAGTATTGATTCAAGTCTTAAATATCAATGCTATTGCTGCACTTCATTCTATTCTTTTTTATTTCTAATTCTAATTTTTTTTCTATTTTTTGTTTTATGTGGGGGATTGTTGTATTTTGTAACTTGTAA
Source organism: Tetracentron sinense (assembly GCA_015143295.1). Classification (NCBI taxonomy): domain Eukaryota; kingdom Viridiplantae; phylum Streptophyta; class Magnoliopsida; order Trochodendrales; family Trochodendraceae; genus Tetracentron; species Tetracentron sinense. The sequence continues at coordinate 15,947,286 of CM026551.1, forward strand.
AACAAAATAACCTTTCTTCTCTTCTATTCTTTTAGTCCCATATCTGAAACTTAAAGTGGGCTGTGTGGGCATATATAGTATTCCACTCTTTTAGTGATTGTAATAGAAAGGAATGAGCTTAGCCCTCGTGCACACAAGGGGCCCATCAGGTGTCCCAAAGTCTCCCAATAGGAATTTATCGACCTGTTCTAAAAACCTTTCAAGTGCGCACATTGCACGATGTGTCTTGCGTGATAACACGCACGCGCGGCCAGACGTGCCGAGCCTGGCCGTGTTGCGCGTGTGGGTCTATCGGCTAATTTTTACTTGGTCCCTTTTTTCTATCCTCTCAAGTGTTTAAGCATTCTTTGACTCTTTCTCCATTCCTCTTATCTCTTTTAACTGTTTTAAGTCGTGTTAAAGCACATTTAATACGTGGCTAGTGTTTTCCTTGAATTCTCTACCGGGTCTTTAACTTGCAAGAGACCTTGCTCTATTTATTCTTCTTCTCATTCTGGAAATGCAAATAGAAAACAGTAACAGTGCTTGATATCTCTACTGCTCCCTTTTTTATTTTATTGCTTCAATTTTTACTCTGGCTGGACGAGTTCGTTGTGCCTTCAGTGTTAGCGTGTGCACGCTTACTGGAGAAGATTGCAGTTGTACCATGGAGTCGAGCGCCATTAGTCTCTACTGCATCAGAGCTTAGACTGGGGCCAATTCGGATTTAAGGGCAGTGTTACAAACACGCTTCGGCAATTCCGATAAGTTATTCTGGTCTAAATTTTTGAGTCAGTTGACTGATATATAGGTTGCTTCAACTACAGAGACTGCATAATGTTACCTGTTCAAATTTACTGAGGTCTGTCATTAATTACTGGGGTACATCTCTGCTGTTCAATTGTTCTATTACTGCCGATTTTATTATACAGTTCCAACGAAGTAAAGGCAATAACTTTATAAGCAAGTTGGAGTTACATTCCATGGATTTCTGATTACTAGGCATTGAGAGATACGACATTACAGCATCAGTTGAGAAATTTTACATGATTTACAAAGGGGTTGAAGATATTGGCAGTTAGAGCAAAAAACCCAAAAATTTAAACTATATGTTGGGTTCAAAAGCATGCGAAGAAAATCATATAGTAGTTTACATAAACAAAGGCTGACAAGCCTCATTAATAAATAAAAAAAGAAAAAGAAAAAAGAAAAAATGTAGGCTTCCCAGATTCTTGCTTCAGGTATGAATCAAGCATTGTAGACGTTGAGAGTGTATTAGATTTGGATTTGCTTTTACAGCATAAGCTGACCCTAGATGAATCCTGTAGCGGTATATCTTCCCTAATAACTGTAATGTGTCTTCTAGTCCTGCTCCTATATTCTGCTCTGCAAATGGGCGAAGACAATTTTGAGTTGGTTATGTAATAATTAGAGTGAAAATGGAAAGTGAAGCCTTGTAGGAAGTTCCGGTCTAAACTAGCCTCTTATAAGAACATAGCAAGTGATAGTACCTAATAGCTAGCTATTATGCACACAAAAAGTCTTCCCTTTCGAAGCTTGGAATAGCCCCATAAGCTGCAAAGATAGTAAGATACACATAGTTGACTTGCTCCATAGTGTAATAATCAGGATTCTTGTCATAGGATATAGCGGGATTTTCTACACTGGCTTCCAACCTAACATGCAACCCCCCTTTATATGGGCTTGGGAATGCAATGCAGTGCAAAGAGTTAAGAGTAGCACGGCGGAGTTTTGCTCCATAAGGTAGTGGTTCAACTTAATTGTACTCCAGGGTCGTCAAAATGTTTGCGTTGGCAAAGCCTAGGGGACTGTTTACCTAGATAGGATCCTTAGCTGCTGCATTGGGTTTAGGTGGGCACTTGTTAAAATGTGTTGCCTAGTATATCTGCATTGTCGCCTAGGCGCTAAAGTGCTTGTGACAAAGGAGGTCACTCTAGACCTCATAAAGTTAGATGTTATTTAAAAAATAAATCAATAAAAAACAAAACAGGTTTTTTCTTCATGCCAGTGTGTAGAAAGGTTCGTTAAAAAATGAAAATAAAAAAATTCCAATTTGCTACGGAACTTTTGGTAGCCACATGTGGTTCTTTATCTGACAAAGTAGGTAGAATTCTCTCTTACCCTCTCTCTGCCGCTCTTTATTTTTTCCTTTCATTGGTACTAGGCCGTTAAACAATTTTGCTTTGTCATGTTGATATGGCAATTGTTACTTCACTACCAGGTGGTAAACTGTACTCTTTGTTTTCTGTAGCGATATTGTGTTCTATTATTTTTCTTTATAAATTAATAAATAGACCAAAATTTTGGTTGCTAGCCATTGCCCAAGCAAAACCTAGGTGATGCCTCCTCACATAGGGAACCGCTACTACCCAGGCGCTGCCTGGATGCTTTGGTCATTAGAAGCGTGCGTTTGGACTGGGTTCATTTTCTCATCTCATTTTGTTTGGACTATCAAATCCTAATTATGAAAATGACGAAGTTAGTGATTGGGTTTGCTCATTCTTCTTTTATCAACTTGGGAAGTTTACACTTACCATGACAAGCTAAAATAACATGTTAATCTATTACATAAATTGGTAGCGTGAACTTTGTCTTCTTGCTCAAATTGTCTACCTAGAATGCCACTCGATCACTTTGGAATCCCACAGATGCTAGATGATTTTGATCTAGTGGTAGCTCATTTGATCTAGAGGTAGCTCATTTTCTATTTTCTATTTATGGATTTCATTAGCATGCTACCCTAAGAGACTTCAATTACCAAGTTATTATATTTACTCACTCTCTGATTCGGAATTTTATGTGGAATTCTCCTTGCATTCTCTCTCTCTCTCTCTCATCCCGAACTGTATTCTTACCAAATGTGTGGCCTGCCACCTAATAAATATGGACGGTGCTCATCGGTGGATCATCTCATCTCTTGGATGGGGATTAAAATTTAGAACGACTTTGCACTATTTGCCTGGTGTTCTAACTTCTTTCTCTGCCATTAACCGTAGGGGACCAAGTTTAAGATCTAATATCAGAAGGTAAGATCTTCCGGTGAGCCTGATTTTGAGAAATGCCCTATGCATGAGGCGGCCTTCTAATAGTAGAATTAATTAAGGATGATGGTTTCTTGCCTGTCGTATGTCTTCTATTACATTCTGTTTAGTATTAAATTGGTACCTTTTTTTTTTGTTTCTGTGATAACCTTTTGTTTTGTTTGTTAGTCATGCAACTTTGGGTCTTTATAAGAAGCTCCTTCATAAAGCGACAAAAGCTTTGAACAGGTAAAATCTTTTTTTTTTGAACAGCTAAACTCTCACTCTACTCATTATAAATTTAGTTTAGTTATAATCGGGCAGTTCCATTGTATCCTGTGCTCTATCTATCCCCTGCAATTAAGTTGTGACGAAATGCAGGTGGGAGATGTGTGGGCAAGTTAAGGTGGTTTTGAAAATCGAAAGCGAGGAAGATTTGCTAGTTCTACAAGTCAGTATAATTTTGAATCTTTTGTGGTATTACAGAAGCTAAATGATCCTTAGAAATCTCTTCTTCAATGATATAGTAGCATCTAAACTGCTAATTTCACAATTATATATGAATAGAAGCGAATGCTGTAGTTTCTTATAAAAGTTATAATCTGTGTAATACTCAAGTAAGGATGGGAGGCATTTCTTAGACAGTTTATAATATATCAGTAATACCCAAGTAAGGATGGGAGAACAGGAAAAAGTCATCCTCCTTATGTACATATAGCCTGCTTCCATCCGTTTTTAGTCATTCTGTCGGTCTTGTTAGAAGATAGCCTCATGGTCTAAAATATCGATATGTATCGGGTCGACCCGATACGATGATACACGATCTCACATGAATTCCAGGGTATCAAACCTTATCGGTTCAAATTTCAATACACATGATACGAACTAATACAGTTCAATACTATTTTTTTTGCTTTTTTTTTTCGGTGTTTCAGTTGATACTATACAATATCAATACCTTATTGGTCGATACGACTGATACTGTACTGATATTGTACAGTATCGGTTGAGACACCCTTAAATCCGAGAATACCTTCATTTGAGGTGTTCCAAAACACCTCTAAATGCTTTTTTCTCCACAATTACTCTCCTAACTAAGTTCCAGGCCTAAAACAACAACTCCGTTATTGATTTTAGGTTCAAAAATAAAGATCTCGGCGTTTGATTTTGGATTGGAAGAGTTTCCCCAAATTTTCATAAGTATGCAAAGTTTCATTGTTTTTTCCCATTTTAATTATGTAAATTCATAAAAATAGGTTGTAATCAACCCAAAATGAGTAGTAGGTCTATTGATTTCATGCAAAATCCATAGATCAAAACTCTTTTTTTTTAGAAATCGATGATTTTTCAACATTTGTTTCTTGAAAAATCCAAAAATGCAAAAATTTTAATATTTTGAAAAATACATTCAATTTAGGGTTCAAAAAATGAAAAGGGTTAATTCCATGGATGATCTATAAGATCTATGTACTAACCCTGATTTTGAATTTTATTATTTTTAATTAAAAATAATTATCTACTTAATTAATTAAAAATTTTCATGTGTATTGCATTAAAACAAGTATACATAGCTAAAATTTTCAACTCTAAAATAGTATATATTAATGATAGTGAATAGAAAATCTAAAGATTAAGGCAAAATGCGTGTCAGAGATATAGGCTGGTAATATGGGGAGTCAGTAGATGGGTCGAGGTATCTAATAAGATGTAATTGTTGTGGATATGTGTCTAATGTGGGGGGATCACTTGACTAAAAGAACAATTGGCTGGTGTAAAGTCAAATATCCACCATTTTCCCAAGTGCCCTCGAGAGGTTTGCATAGCAATGATAACACATTTGAGGGACATGGCTAAGAAGGAGCGAGTAGAGGCGGCGAAGGCAAGACTCAGGGCTATTCTGATGGGCGGGTCTTGTGGGCATGGTGGTGATCAAGTATGGGCAGGCGCATCATGCACCTGCAACATGGATGATGAGATTTCACTACCCACAATGGTCACAATGATGATGATGATGATCATGATGTGACCCCGTTAGAGTAAGACATAATTAGGTTGTGCATAGTGGCGTCGTTGGTATTAGTCGGGCTTGGTTGAGTGAGCCTAGGCGACAGCGATGATGGGATGTTGGGGGACATCACATGGGCGGGGGGGGGGGGGGGGGGGGGGGACGTCACATGGGCAGTTTACATACATAACCAAAGGAGATTCATGAGCAAGGGAGGCATGGTATTATATTTACCGTTGAACAATACTTCAACCATGCCACCAGGACACTAGTAATGGTGCACGTATGCCGTCTCGTGGTCATGAGAGCCAAACATACACTTGACGATGTCATGGTAAAAGGGCGACAAGATGGACGAGGCATGGATGACATGATTCATGAGATGTATAGAGTGTTGACAATCATAGTCATCCATTTGGAACATGCCCCAGCCCAACCCTACTTATTGGGAGCTTATGGTCACGATGCGTAGTCCCGGGCATTGAGTGATATTTATGGACAGCTCTTGGGTCTCCAACTGCCGTACATACATATGTACCAGGCCACGTACTGCATTTTAATGAGTTGACCATGATATAGTGAGCATGTGTCGCTCACTTATATGTCATTCTATTAAGTTCCTAAGTCCACAAAGTATGAGCCGACACGAAGGCTCAATGTGGGCTTGTAATATATTTTTTCTGATTGTCCAAAAAGAATACTGTAGATTGAGTTACGATAGTTGGAGACCTAAGTGGGATTGACTTAATGGTGGTCCTGAGTCTTCTGACTGTGCTTCATGTGTATTGTTTACCTTGTTTATGGAAGACTGGGAATGGATGGCTCTCCTCTCTCAATTCAGACATAGTAATCCTAGTAAGCAATATAATTGAATATATTGCATGTTTCTATCCCTTTCCTGCTTTCTTTTTAAAACAACAATATTGAGGACCACTTGCAAATTGGGCTGTCAATGGAGCGGATTCAAAACGGATAGTGCTATATCCATATCTGATTAGTTTATTATTACCGAGTATCTGAATTCTCTCCGATATTCGATGGATACTAAAGTAAGGAATTCGAATTCTTCGCAGACGATAACATTTTCTTTACTAAGGCATCGCTTCACCAAGCTGGAGTCCTCAAAGATCTCTTGGAATCATACGACAGAAGCACTGGGCAAATGAGAAACTTTTCCAAATCTGGCATGTTCTCAAATAACACCTCCTGTCGCTTTCAGAGTATAATTAGTCGTGTTCTACATTTTCGGGTCTTCCCTTTAGTTAATAAATATTTAGGATGATATTCTTGAATACTGCTCGGACAACACCCCTGCCCCTCTGAAACTATCTTTGCATCTTGGATGACAGGGCCTCAATTATATACTTGAATTCGTCCGATTACCTAATCAAATATGGATACTCCTATTCAAATAATCCGAATGATTGAATACCAATCATTTTCAACATCTCGTACAAAATAAAATTAAAAATAAACCAGTATGTAAAAGAGAGAAGAGACAAAGATGGGTAGGTTGGTAGCGCTACCAATATAGAATTACCATTGAAAGCTCCAAAAGAGGCAGCAAGGATATCGACCCTTGCCATGCATTCACATTCTCCACTGCCGTTGCAGTAGATTGGCGAAGCAGCCCCCCCACCTCTACTCCTGAAAAAGGTATTGGGCGCAACCATGACGTGAACCCAGAAATTGAAGTTGAATAGTTAAGAGATATATGATACATACTGTACTATGGTTAGGGTCAAGGGTGGAGCTTTGAAGTTGACTATAGGGGATTACGGTTTGTGTTTTCTTTTTATAATGTAAGGCTTGGTTTAATGCAGATGGGTTTCTAAGAATCTACCCTCCTTCTGTCTCCCTTAGGACCATTACTATTGAAGCTTGTAGGCAAATGTCTCCCTGACCTCTACTCTCGCAATAAACAAATTTTATCTGAAGTTTCCTGTAATGAAAGATTCAGATTTCCATCCACGGGTGTTGGATCTATTTATCTGCAATCTTTGTAGTCGATGAATCCTTCGACGATGTCTCCTAGTAGTGGAACATCAACTGAAGAAACAGGGGAGAGGAGAGGAGAGGAGAGGAGAGGTTGAATGGCGCTGAAGAAGAATTGTTTAGTTTTTTTGGTAACTTACATGTCTATTTATTAGCTACTAAATTTACATTAATAGCCTCGTTTGGGTAAAAAAGTTATAGTATTACCTAACATTTTTTATAGAGGTTTATAATTGTACAAGGGGTATTTTTATCATATAATATGTAATACTAATCGGTTTCGATTGAGGTGTACATGTAATTGGGTATCCGAATCCGATCCACCAGATAGATAGCGCCATAATTATCCGCCTAATCGGATACGGATATGAATCGGATTCGGATACAATCCGACTCCGTTGACAGGTCTACTTGTTTTTGGCAATTTTGGTTGTTGTACCTCATATCCCTTCTTTCGGTTTCTGTTACATTCAGGTCATATGCCATTTTCCTTCTTCATTTCAAGTTTTCAACATGGTTTCCCTTATGTCGAAATTGCCATTTTCGGGAAACAAAACCTTTTAACTTCAAATGCTTGAAATAAATTTGGAAACTATTAAACAGACTTTGTGAATATTGAATATGCCTTCGCAATTGGAGTAATTTCATTCATACTACTATACATCATAGCAACAAAGTTCGGGTTTGGGAATTATTCGGCAGGGGATAAGTTTAAAAAAATTTCAAATTCGAAATAAGCTCGAGAAAATTAAAAATAAATATAAAAAATAGGAACATGATACCATCTAATTCATCTACCAATTTGGAATAAATCGGGATATGTTTGGGAATAATTCGGCAGTTCGTTAATTATTCACGAACAATTCGGTAGTTCAGGAAATGCTCGCAGTTTAATACTCTTACCCCTAAAAAATGAATAAACTGCGAATTTTATTACCATGCTTGGCATCATAGTGACATAGTCGGGGTTCCGGAATAATTCGACAGGGGTCAAGTTTGAAAAAATTTGGGAAAAAAAAATTATAAAAATATCTCGAACAATTTGATTAAACAATATAGAAAATAAGTAGTTTACTTGTTGAACTAAACGAATTATTTGAGAAATTAGCTAATAATCCAGGAATCCAATAATTGGCGAATAATTTTGCACACCTAAAATTCGTGAATATTGTTGAGTGGCTTGGCATCTCATATTAATTGTACCCCTTAAATAGTTGAAATAATTCACATTGAGAAATAATGAAAAAATCATTACCTGATGAACATTATTTTTTCATTGATAAAAAAAAAATGAACATTACATTTTCAATTTTGTTTTCTATTAAGCCCCCCCAACCATGTGTTGAAGGTTAGTGCCTTTCAGATAGCACGGATGGATATGATTGACGGATTTTTGGCTGAACACTTTTTTTTCTTTTTACAATTCATTAGCTGTGATAATTTCCCTTTCTTGATTCCATAGTTTTGCTTTTTCATTCTGCTCTTCAGGTCTTCTTCGGTCTGTTATATTAGATAATTCAATGGGATTATGCCACTTCTCTCCTTTTCCCATTTTCACTTCTTATTTTACTGTTCTTTACATTATGTTATATTTTTTTTCTCACCTTTATTCATTCTCAATCGTCATGAATTCCTTCTTTACTGTGACAGGAAAGGGCAAAGTCGCTGAATTTACCTACCCATATTACAGTTGATGCTGGGAGAACTCAGATTGCACCAAGTGAGTTGCATAATTCTTTCCCTTTGCTGTATCCTGTAGGTTGATTACCGTGTTGACAATTTGATTAAAATTTTATGGCCGTGTGGGAAATTGGGAATTCGGGTTTGGCTGCAAAATCTGCAAAAGGTTTTATGCGCCTAGAGCCGTTGAAGTATTTAGGAACCAAAATGGGCTCCATTTTGAGTAGTATTGAGTGGTAAAAGTTGGAGGAAGCAAAAAATCAATTCCCAAAATGTGGATGCAGTAGGATTAACAAATGCCTTACGTCAATGGCCAAATATTGCCCAAGTTTTCTGCTGAACCGTGCACTCAAACAGCCATTAAGTTTATGGGTTTCTTGTCTCTTTCTATCAAGAGAAACCTTAGGTATATTGTAATACACGATACACACCTCACTTTTAATTTTTTAAAAATTTATTTTATAGCTTTCCCCTTTTTCATGTCACCAGACACATAAGCCTTGGTGTAAAAAGTCCATTTTACCCCTGGACCAACGAAGAAAGAGACTAAGAGAGGGAGAAGGAAGCCATGTGAGAGAGAACAGAGAGGGCAGAAGCCATGATGGAGAGCATTGTTATCTTCACTTGAAATCACCCTCTTGCAAGTTGCGATTTCAAGTGACAATTGCAAGCGGTGATTTCAACGAATAGGCCACTGTCTCGCCTAGCCAGGACCTCTATCACCTAATTAGAGTCTAGGCTAGCACTTGATAAGATGAGCTCATCTAATTAGATTCTAGCCAAGCACTTAACAAGATGAGTCATCCTAGGCGGTGCCTAATCCTCATATCCCAGGCATTAAAGCGCTAGTGACAAAAGTTCCGACGACCATATAAGCTGGATGTTGTCTATAAAACATAAAAGAGTAATATATATATATGTGTGTGTGTGTGTGTGGATAAAATAACACTTTTTTTTTATAAATAGTTTTTCAGTAATATTTGAATATCTTAAATTTTTATAATTCTTACTAATAAAAAAATTTGGTCGTTTAGGCCTCATCCAAGTCACGACTAGGGAATCCCTATTGCTCGGACACTTTGACTACACTGGCTGTAAATTGTGATTCAATGCTCTCTCTAGCTTCTGTCCCTCTCTCTCTTCATCCCTGCCATAGGGATAAATTGGACTTTTACCTCAAGGCTTATGCACTTGTAGACATGGAAAGATGGGGGGGTGGGTGGGGAGGGGAGTCTATTAGTATACAATTGAAAAAAGTGAGGCCAATATTGTGTAGTGAGGAATACCTCAGGTCGATTATGATTAAAAAAAACTCTAATTTCATACCGCTCATAGAACATACATACAATTTACCTTGTCATTTAATTCATTATATATCTTTTTTTACCAGATTCGCGGACGGTGATGGCCATTCTAGGTAAGTGATCTTCTCTCACCATGTTATAAAAGCTTTTTTTTAAATTGTTGTTGGGGTACCATTCCATTATTCCAATATGAAGTTCTCAGATTAATATGTCCATTGATTTCTTTGGTTGTTACCCTTTGTAATTTTTAAGGTGGAAATTAAACTAAGCTAGCTTCAAAATTATTTCCTTCGATTTCTATTCATGTGCACTCTTACCCTTGTGTAGGACCTGCGGATCTGGTCGATGACGTAACAGGTGGGCTGAAGCTTTTGTAGTGGTAAGTCCATTCAAGTGGGTGTTATCTCGTGGTTTTTAATGATAAAAAGGATTAAGAGGAGTATTTAAGGTACCTCATTTGGATAACAGTTACAACTGCAGAATCTACAATCTTAAAGAAAAATGTCTGTCTGGAAGTCCTCCAGACAGATCCATGGCCGTGCAAGGTATATCACATGAGTCAGAAGGGAGTAACATTGTTCCTATTGTTCTTTTCTCACTCTATGGGGTCTGTGATCTTCAGAAGGCAGCATTGGCTTATTTATAACTATAATTATGGACTATTTTTGTAAACATATGACTACTACAACTTTTTTCTCTCTTTCTTATTAGACTTTTAATTAAATGTAGACTAGTATTCTTTGAAGGGGATTGAAGGTTGTATGATCTTGTAGCTCATTGACTCTTCTGTCTTCATCCAATTGTTTCTTAAGGGTAGGTATGGCTGTAAACATATCGAAAAGCGGATAATAGATTATTCAAATCCGATTCGATTGCACTATGCGAGTTCAATTAATATCCGGCTTGGAAGCTCTTGATTTCGACATGCTTAGGGCCCATTTGGTTCGGATTATTTCAATTATAAGCGATTATATTGATAAGCACTATCATGAATAAGCGTTGTCAATAAGCGCTGATGCTGTAATCCTGTTTGGTTGGCATTGGCACTCTGATGATAAGTAATTATCCTGTCAGTTTTATTAAAGTTATTTTGATTATTTAGAAAGAAAAAATATATATATTTTGAGGAATCTCTCTCAAGCTTAATGGATTTTTAAGGCCTTATTGGGTATAAATTTTGGTGCTTATAATAATGTTGTCATAAATGTGCATAAACGGTTATGCTCCACAATGATTATCCCATGATGATATAATGAACTCATTGGCTATTTTCATAATTGGTGTTTACATAAGACTTCCAACAGCAGTTCACTGTGTTATGAAAATATCGGTTCTCAACCAATTATCTTCATTGGACAAGCGGTTGGATGGGCTTTTTAATCGTATGACCATCTCCTTCATATTCATATTGAAGTTAGTTACTTAGAGAAACTTTATGTCCCATATCTATTTGAATTCTCAATGAGTCGAAATGCAAAAAAAAATGCCTCCCTATTTTCTACAAAATATGGTAACCCAATTACTAATTCTTTTTGGATCCTGAATTCTAAAGCAAGAGGAAGTTCTTAGTACTAATTTCATTTATCAATAGGATTAAGGTTCCTAAGACTGGGTTATAGAAAATAAAAAATAAAAAAATAGGAAGAACGCCTTGATCTGGACTGTTTATCTTTGTACCTAGACAAGATAGTCTAACATCTCCTAAGAAGAGGGTACCTTTTGATTTATAACTAATAATCCCCCTAAAATTATAAGAGTTAATAAGCAATGAGAGGTATCAATAGAAATATTTATGTCTGTTCAGATCTTATTAACAAAGAATAAAGTTCAATATGTAACGGATGTATTTTTTTTTTTTCTATTGTCCATCTAGTTCTAATGAATAATTCCGGGGGGGGGGGGGGGGGGTGTTGTGGGGTGTTCCCTTCTCCATAGGCTTCTTTTTTGGCCCACGCTCATCCAAACCGGCCTTGAAAAAGCGGTCAGAAAGCGAAGCCCCCTGGGGAAGCAGAATGGAAGATTGATTTGATTTCCGAACTAAACAATATTATCACAACATAATTTGGATATAGGCTATTAGTCTAAAATGAGCGTTTATGATAATCTGAATACCAGCCCTTAATGTTTGCAATCTTTCCCTCTCATGTGTCAGTCCAATGATCCATTGCCACATGGAAAATGAGCCATCTTTTGTTAAAAAAATTTCAGTTAAATAACTCCCACAAGAGTAAGGAAACCTGGGTGCGAACATAAATTTAGTGCCAAGTTTGTGGGTCATCTCGTCTCTTTGTACGTTGGTAAAGAATATAGTTTTGAGTAGTGATGATTAGCAAACCCACTGCTTAACTTACCGTCGTGTCCTCGTGTCCCTTTTAACACTCCTTTAACCCTGGTTAAGCTTATCAAAATTAAATTTAAGATTTTTATTATTTTTTTTTCTAAAAAACTAGGTTGGATTGCTTAACTCTATGAGTGAGTGAATCTTAATTACAATTGGTGAGGGTTAAAGAAGGGCATGGACCAATGAGGACCGGCCATTTCATTCAATGATGAAAAACACCGGTAATTTAAGCATTTTCATATGCCTACGCCATCTTAAATTAAATAATATAAATATAAAAAAAAAAAAATTCTTCTCAAAATTTTCAGGGGGGGCTTAGATCCCCCACCACCACCCGGCTTTGCCCTTGCTCCTAGGCCACACCCACATTACACTATGCAAAAAAAAAAATTCCCAAAAGTTGAGGGGGGGCTTCAGCCCCCCCCGGGCCCCATGTGGCTCCGCCCCTGGGTGTGTGTGTTTGCATATTACCAAAAAAAAAAAAAACGAGAAAACAGAAGCAAAAACTTATACCCCGTGTATAGGTATTTAAGAAAATTACAAAAAAACAGAAAAAGAAAAGGGATAAGTAACCATTTAGTCATCCTAAATAAAACATATCCCTTCAAATGGCATGGTTTAAAATTTTTTACCAAATAGGGTATGTATTTCAATATTACCTTTATTAGTTTTATATGAATAGCTAAGGGGTAAATATGTCAAAAGTATACCATTTTCGGTAATTAAAATGCAAAACATGCATTTTTTTGATAAATAAGTCGAAAGCATGCCCTTTTAGGCAATAAAAATACAAAGCATGCCCTTTTTAAGTGAATCGTCCGAAAGAAAAAGAAAAAGCGGCAAAAAGACCCCTTTTTGGTGTTTTTCGAAAGCACTCTGGCACATGCGTTTGGCACTAAGGGCAGGGCTGCAGCCCGAGACCCGCCGGACCCAATCCGTGTTGGACTGAACTAAGCTTGGTATTTACTTTTGGGCCCAAACTTGAGTTTGAATTGGGTTCAGGTTAACCCTAGCACAGCTCGTGGCCTGGCCAGACCCGAACTGATTACATATACTTATTTAAATTGCTCAATTTTGAAACAGTTATTTAGAAATCCAATGCTCCATCAACTTCTAAAACCCTAATGTCTTTATTTCTCTCCTTTCATCTTTTGTAAACAACTTTCCTCTTTTGCATTAAAAAAAAGAAAAGAAAGAAAAAGAACTTTGTTTCCTATTTTCTTCAATCTTACCTTTTCCAAGTCTTCAAGAGTACTCTTTTCCGAACCAACTAGGGGTTGGTGTGCTGGCCAGGGACAGGAAGGGGAAGCGGAGGTTCTGAGTTCGATTCCTCTCCCTTTATTGGCCACTCTCAGGGATGTATCTCTACTTGTCCAATGCGTGTGAATTGAGGGGTCTGCACTTCAAGGAATAATCGGGGTGCTCTAAGAGGTCCCGGACACCTTCGTTACCAAAACAGAGAAAAAATGCCGAGTTACAGTGTAGTGGGTGTCACTCACTATTATAAGATATAAAGAGTGGCCTAAAAAGAGGACACGTGGCAGATTATTTTTGAACACACAATTGGATGTCAAGGAAGACTCGGGAGAAGTGGCAAAAACTCAAGCCCATTGAATGTTTCTATACCATCCATTTAAGGTTAGAAAATCAAGGATTTCTATAACCTATACAAGGTCTATTGAACTATTGAAACTAAGGTCAAATTGAACGGTCTAGAATTGTTAGATCAATTTTTTTTTTGGTCACGAATCTCCATAAGAACCATCACTCAGTATAACTAATAGTTTAAAGTGAGAACGGCTAATGGAACCTATAATATATATGCTAAATCTATATTAAACTTAAGAAACTACTTTAAGAGATAAGATAAAAAATAGATTTTTGATATACACGCAACTTATAAACCCAGCTAGATGTATACTTAATACTATTTTAAAAGAGTGAAATCACAAAAGGACAAACTTTAACCAAGATTTTATACCTAAAATACCTGTTTTTTTTTTATCCCCAACATGTCCCTCAACTTTTATTTCCCTTAAATGTCACTTTTTCCTTTATTTGAGGAAATGCCCTAAAGTTTCTATACCTCAAATATCCCTCGAGTATTTTTGTTTTTCAAAATGCCCCTAAGTCAAGTTTCTATACCCAAAATGTCCCTTAAGATTTTTCCCTTTTTTTATTCCCAACAATCCCCTAGTTTTATTTTCCAAAATAGCTGTAAATTTTTTTTTTTTTTTTAACTTTATTTCTGAAATGCCCTAAAGTTTCTATACCCAAAAATACCCTCAAGTTTCTTCTATACCCAAAATACCTGTCAAGTTTTTTTAGTTTCCAATTTGCCCCTAAGTCAATTTTCAATCCCAAAATGCCCCTCAAGATTTTTTTTGTTCCCAAAACTGCCCCTCAAGTTTCTATACCCAAAATGTGTCTCAAATTTTAATAAAATAGAGGATCTATGCACGTGCCTTGCTCGTGCACACACAACTAGTAATACATAATATAAGTTTGGGCTGGGTCTGCTCTGATTCAGGCTCAGCTGGAACTTGAATTGTAACTTGGCTTCGTTCGGGCCCAATTTTTTGGGCTTAGTTTCAGCTCAGGCTGGATTTGGACCCATGATAAACAGAGTGGGCTTAACCCAAACTAGACTTCACACAGCCCACCTTCCTCGGATGTGTAGCACTAGCTGGGGGCCTACGCAGTAAATATTCCTGCAGGGTCCCTCCAAAGATTTGCTCTCCAAAAAAGTTTCAGTCCTCCATGTAGCTAGAAAATGGGGCCCGCCAGTGAAGCTTTGGACGGGCCATACTATAAACTTATTCTCTTACAACTTTTGATATATTTTTGGGTTTCTTTAGGATTAAATATGGAGAAAGAAGTTCAACAGTAGATTGGGTATAACTTGTAGAGTTTGTGTAATTTTCTAACCCCACCTGGAGTCACGGGCGGAGCCAGGAACTTTTCATTGGGGCCGAAATATATGTATAAAAAAACTAATAGATTTGAGGGTATTGAACTTGGGGGTTCCTGGGCATAGCCCTTGAGAAATTTTTTTTTGGGACAACGTTTTATTTTGAGAATTTTTTTCCAGTAATATCCTTGAGGTCACCATGTGTCCCTATTGATACCCCTTAACCGTGGTTAAGATTCACCCATCTATCTTTATTTTTTTTTAACCCTAGTTAAAATTCACTAACTCCTAAGTTTAAAAAAATTTAATATTTTTTTTCTAAAAACCAAGGATAAGTAAGTGAACTGTAAGAGTGAGTGAATTTTAACCATAGTTAAGGAGTATCAATAGGGACATGTGGTGACCTAAAGGGCATAACCGGACGGCACCTATTCCTCTCCAGTTGTAACCGGTTTTGCCAAAACCGGTTACACTCCTGAGGTGGCCACATGTCCCTTTTGAGACCTCTTAACTATGGTTAAGATTCACTCACTCCTAAGGTTCACCCACTTATCCTTGTTTTTTTTTTTAAAAATATTTAAAAAATTTGTTAACCGTGGTTAAAATTTACCAACTCCTAGGGTTAATTTATTTTAAATATTTTTTCTAAAAACCAAAGAGAGGTGGGTGAACCCTAGGGGTAGGTGAATCTTAACCACAGTTAAGAGGGGTAAAAAGGGTCATTTGGTGACCACAGGGGAGTAACCGGTTTTGTCAAAAACCGGTTACAACGGGAGAAGATCACCAGTCTAACCGGACTCCATTGGGGGCCCACTATAAAAATTTAAAGGGCTACTATATATTATAAGGCAAAAAATTTTGGGGGGGGGGCGGGGGCGGGGGAGTGTACTAAAAACATTAAAAAAAATTGAGGGGCCAGTTTTACATACCACAGCATAAAGGTATTACAAAAATTTGGGGGGCATGGCCCCTCCCCGCCCCTGGCTCTGCCCCTGAATGGAGTGAAATTTGGTAATAATGGTCTTTGTAGCAAGAACAACAAATGATTAATGAGACGCTAACAGATAATATATATAAATTTGTTAATTTAGGGTATTCCAATTCTTTGGATGAGAACTATGTCCCCCCAAGGGTGCGGCATGAGCCCGCAACCCACCACACCAAGTAAGTCAGCGCCCCGGGGGGTTGGAACCTAAGATCACTGTAATGTGTCACGACTTGAGAACCAACCTGCCACACACCGCGTGGGCATAATATAATATTTTCAATAATAAAAAATTAAATGAAACTTTTGGAAAGTATGTACACACTTTGATATTGTCTCAGCGTCTTATTGGTCTTTGTAATATAGGCTACAAAGACCATTGTCCCAGAGTTTCACTCCACCACCCATGCGAAAATGGGGAATTTTGGTTTATGACCGAGCTGAACAAAACATTTCTTTGGAGTTGTCACATCATGAGTCATGAACAGCCTTTAATGGTATGGCTGAATCATTTAATATATAAGTTCTAAAAATTATATATTCAATTTTTTTTTATATATTCTAAAAGATTTGAACTGCTACGTAGATGGTAGGATTATGGGCAAGCCTGTTTGTGTGAAACTTTTGATAAGTGTTTAGCCCTATATATAAATATATATTTTTATTGAAAAACTAGCGGGTGGCTCGTGAGATGCATGTGAAAGCGAGGAGAAGGACTTAACCATAGTTAATAGGAGTTAAAAGGGACACGTGTTAACTTGTAGGTGCGATTGAACTCTCCCCGAGTTCAATCACGATTGGTTGTGATTCTATTATTTAAATAAATAGATGAGTAAGGGGAAGTTTGGAAATTAAAGTAAAATATTAAATCAAAGTTTTGTTTTATATAAGGATAGTTTGAGAATTTTGGAAAAATCAGGCTAAGGCTATGCCTACCTCTCGCATTATAATAGTAGATGTTAGGGAGCATGCAAAATCCCAATTCACTACATGAGTAATAATTTACAGACTTACGAATTTCTCGGGTTGGTTCTGACGAGGGGATTGTCATCATTTAATTAGAAGGCGACACATGACACACATTATCAAGCAATGCACACAAATCAATACTTCCTTTTTTATGAGAGTAAGCTAGGATTAGGTAGCCCCTACCAGATGCATAAAAGAGGAAAAGGACCCCAGCTTACCCTAATTAAGATACGCCAGTATCCAATTGAAAAACAAAATTTTTGTGGAAGTTCGTATTTTTTTGCTTTTCTTGTAAAATTACCATCTTTACGTGATGAAAGATGTGATTGGAAGTCACAAGAAAATTAACAATACTTCAAAAGTATTTTTCCCACAAACTCAAACCTTTTTGTGAAGTCCATGAAAATCAATAATACTACAAAAGTATTTTTACCACAAAATCAAATTTTTTGTAAATGGAATGCATGAAAAATTATTATTTTTTCTTGGGCGATTCACCTAAAAGGTCATGCTTTAAATTTTTATTACATAAAAGGACTTGCTTTTATACATTTTCTCACCTTTCTCACCAATGAATGGACCCTCTCCAAATTGTCGATGAAGCTTAGAATGTACATTATACAATGAAACAGAATCCACTTTTTTTAAAAAAAAATCTTAAATACTATTAGGCACAACCCTAATTAGTTGCACTAGTATCAATTCCACTATGTGGAAAAGGCAAAGTAAACCGCGGTCTAAGACCGTGTAGGGGTGTCAATGGGCCGCCTCAGCCCAACCTGCAAGCCTGCCTTGCCGCTCGCTCTAGGCCCGGCTCAGCTCGGCCCAATTATTAGTTGGGTTGGGCTTGGAGTTTAAAGCTCGTGGCCCATTTTGGTAACCTTTTAACCGGGCTTAGCCCAACTAACCCGCCCGAGTAGGCCTCTTTAGTTTATGGACAAAAAATTGTACATGATTTTTTAAATGGTTAAATGGGACGGCCGGAACCCCAGCCCATTGACACCCTTAACTAAAAGCATGGTCTATATATAACCGTTGTAAAATCTTTAACGATGATCCATAGCCATCGCGTTTGTTTGTTCCTAATCCTAATTAAATCGAGATCCTCTCCTATTTTTTTTAAGTTGTACGCTTAGCTCTCTAATCAACTATAGCTCTCTAACCAACTAACCAACCCCAATTAACCATATTTGACTAGAGCAATAGTTCACTCCATTGGCGAGGAGCGAACTATTGCTCCTCGCTCTTACAAAGCCAACTCAACTGCATGAATTCTATTTAATTTTTTTTTTAACTCTTGTGGTTAGAAAAAAATTATTTTAATTTTTTTTAAATCAAAGGTTGATGGGTGAACCCTAGGGGTTAGTGAATCTTAACCACAGCTAAATGGAGCCAAAAGAGGGACATGTGGCATTAAAATGGGACTTGAGACGCACCTCCTCGTGTCACGTCACCGACCGAGGAGTGATTATTTTCCATTTGACTAACCCTCAAAATAGGAAAATAATCACCTCGTCGGCTCCAATTTTCTTGCCGCGTGTCCCCTTTCTAACCCCATTTAACTGTTGTTAAGATTCATACACTCTTTGGGATCACCCATCTACCTTTGGTTTTTAGAAAAATAAAATAAAAGAAATCAACTAAAGGGTTAAAAAAAACTAACCGGAGTTAGTGGGAGTTCAAGGGTCGGCTATGTGAGATCGAGGAGCAATAGTTCGCTCCTCGTCAGTGGAGCAAACTATTGCCCTCCTCAAAATAAGATACTGCCATTGTTAGCATTCACAGCACTTGGCATTGAGCGGCAATAATGCAGAGCGCTGTAGCGACAATGCAGCAAAGTTAAATAAGTAATAAATACAGTAGTAGGAAAAAAAAGCAGGGAGAGAGCGCGGATTGAATGCCGGACAGACAGCTACAGGCCTACCGAGAGTATGGTCTGCGTCACCAGTCTTAGCCTGCCCGTCAATGCGAAAGGACAGGATGGCTGACCATCCGGTTTGCGAGGCATCAATCATAAAGCAATGGAGTGCAAAATCATTACTCGATCCACTCGCTTGCAGTCCACTGCCATTGGCTGCAGCCCCTGCCCCCACTGCCATTTGCTGCAGCTGCCACTGTTTGTTTGAACTGGGTTACAGTGTAGCGACACGTGATGAGAAGAAGGACGGGGATTATCTAATCTCATACATGGTAATGCATGCTCTTTGTTCTTTCAAATCTAATCTGCATACCGTTGCTCCTGCGTGATTCTCGCACTATTATCCGTTGTAACACAACAGAGCAGTACTCCTTCTTGGGATACACACCGTCCGATGGTCTTGGGATGTGTTTCACACACGATGGCTATCTATGAGGACATTTACTCAGGATGCGAGTGATCTTTGGTTTTCTCTCGAACATTAGTGTTACTCTATCTATTAAACTATTAAATTGTTTATCATTTTATTAAGAAATTAAAAAAAATCTAAAACTTCTCACGATGATGGCTAATGAAAAATGTCCAGTGGTCAATGTGTAATGCGAGGAGCGGCCCTCACAAAGCTCCCTTTAACTGCCATGGAGACAAGTTAACAAGTTTTAACTCTTGTTGCACCAGTCTATGAGTAATGTGAGGGACACATGGTCTTATTAAAAGTGCTATTGTTACACCACCCTTAATAGATAGTATCTAGTAATGACGCTGCCTTCTCATTTGATATACTTTTATTATACTAAAAATTAATTAAGTAGTCTAAATAATCACTGATGAGATCAAGGTGGAGCCAGGATTTTCTTATAGAAAACACGCAATGATTGATTGAAATTGTTAATAGTTGTTGATGAATTTACGAAGAACAATTAAGCGAGTGAGTATAAACTATTTTGGATTTAGGGGGATGAGGGGTTCGAGGGTGTAGACCCCTTTTTTACGACTTAGTTCCTGGTCATTTAGTACATATGTTTCGTACATATCTTATGAGTATTGTTTTACGGGGGCAATTATCCTTTTGCCCTATTGCTATGCCCGGTTAAATAATTAAATATTATAATATCTTTTTTCAAAGGTTCAACGACTATGCCCCGTTAAATATTTAAATTACTATTAAATGTAATATAATATCAATTATTAATATAAAGAGAATGGAGAGTTAAAAATGTAGGTTGAATTTTAGTTAATAACAAAATTACCCTTACTCATATAAGGCTCAAAACGTCGATTGAATTTAGTTAATTCTAAAATTGTCCTTAAATTTTAACTAATTACAAAACCGCCATTTACTCACATGGATTTACTAATGTTGAATGAATTTTATTTAATTCAGAAATTTTTCTTCAATCATATAGGTTTAAACGTTGATAAAATTTTAGGTAATTCCAAAACTGACCTTTACACATATTGAATGGATTTTAATTAATTCCAAAATTTCCTTTTATTCATATAGGTTCAAATGTTGATTGAATTTTTGTTAATTTTAAAAATACCCTTTACTCATATATAAAGACAGTGAAACTTTAAAATGTTAATTGAATTTTAGCTTAATTCCAAAACTACCATTATGTTAATTTGTAAAGAGAATGATAATTTAAAAAGTTAATTGAATTTTAACTTAATTTTAAAATTGTCATTTATTAATTTTAGATTTTAATTATATAGGGGACTTTTTCACCAAAAATATAGTGGACTTAAAAAGTTAATTAAAATTTAATTTAATTCTAAAATAATTCTTTAATAATATATAAAGCAATATTTTTATAATCGAACTGGTCGTCAAATTGGTCAGGTGATCGATTCCCGATTCGACAGGTATGGTTGGGTAATGTCCTTTTATTATTAAAAATATTTTTTTTAATTCTTGCCCATAATGCCACTAAAGTTTTTTATTCTCAAACTGTCCTTAAGTTAAGTTTTTATTCCCAAAATGACATCAAATTTTTAGTTAGAATGTCCCCAATATTTTTTAGTTCCTAAATTGTCCCTAAGTCAAATTTCTATAGTCAAATGCATCTCACAAATTTTTAAAGCCAAAATACTCCTCAAGTTTGCCCATATTGTATTTTCTTTATTTCTAAAATGTTCCTCAAGTTTATATACTCAAAATATCCTAAATTCTTTCTATACTCAAAATGCTCCTAAAGCTTTTTGGTCCTCAAAATGTCCCTACGTCATGTTTCTATACCTAACATGTCTCTCACAATTTTTTTACCCAAAATGTCTCTTAAGTTTCTATATCCAAAATATTCTTTACTTTTTTCCCAAAATGTCCTTTACTAGGATCCTTATTTCCATTCTCTCTCCCTCTCCCTTCTCTTAGGTGCATCGCATGTGTGGCCTTACTAACTAGTTTTGGGGCGACTCTACTCAAGTGCTAGGCCCTTGCTATACAAGTATGATATCTTTTATACAGTAGTTAATGGTATAGTATATCAGGGCAGGGCAGGGCAGGGCTCTATAGAGTGCTTCTCAGGGCCAGCCCTAATGTCATCGGGCCTATTTATTTTGGACCCTAATTGAGCCTTGGTCCTTGGGAGTGAAAAATGTCTCAATTTTGAGGGCCAAAGAGTGCCTGATCGGCCGGATACCCTCATCGAAGGGCGGGATTTATAATTAAGCGCCAATCCATACATTAATGTCCCTGCCAAATAGGCAAAACCCAACGCCATGAATTGCTTGAATTGTTATTGAAAGAGTTCTGATCAGAGGAACAAGGTCCTCTTGCAAACTGACCACTCCAATCAAATTTCAACCCATTGGAAAGAGAGAATGACAAAACATAAAAGAGTCTGAGCAGAGGACCGCAGTCTAAGTTGACCGCAGTGTCCTGTGCTCTTTTAACACGTCTTTAACTATGAAGATTAACTAAATTAAAATTTATAATTTTGTTTTTTTAAAAATCATGGTTAGATTGATTAACCCTAGGAGGTGAGTTTTGATGGGTACTAAAAAGGGGAAGTGGACCAATGAGATCACGGGTCAGCTTAATTGATGGGTGCTAAAAAGAGGGAGTGGACCAATGAGATCACGGGTCAGCTTCTAAGCTGACCTTGGTCCGTTTTCCATTTCGCAGAATAAAATTTTATTAGGTGGTCCGTTTGGAAGAGGACTCTCCTTCCTTGGCCAACGAAGGGTGTTCTAACAAGTCCTTTGACATATGAAGAGGACAGCAAAGAAAGCACGGTCTTGATTCAGTTTTTGACCAAGGATGAAGAGTTGGGGTTTTAATTTATAGTTTGAAGGGGTGGGATTTTGAAGAAGAACAGCATTTCATCATGGAAAGTGATTGGGCGTGTGTATGTTGAGTAGTGTTTGCTTATTGTGTTAAGCAAAAAAACTGAATGGATTTGTTCCACATCGCGCGCGGGGAGGGGGGGGGGGGGGGGCCTCTCAAAACTCAAAAGTCCCACGTCCCTCTCTGTTTTTGAGGTGGTATGTAGGTGCAACGGCCTTGTGTCATGGGCGTTTGTTTCTTGTGTTAACCAAAAAAATGGAATGAATTTTTCCCACATGGGTGGAGTACCTCTAAGCTTGTGAGCCCTTAAAGCCCCACATCCCTCTCTTTTTTAAGAGGGTTGCACTGGCCTCGTGGTCCAGGCACGCGTGTGTGTATATTGTATTAACCAAAAAAAACTTGGAAAATGATTAAAAACTTTGCTTGACCATTGGATTAAACATCCGATGGTGCCATGTGTGCACGTGCTTTCAATGATGGGCCACTTAATGCTTAACACCATTGAATTTTTAATCTAAGTGACTAGCTCTCGATAGTTCACTTCCCTTTCATCAATTTCGATTACACGAGTCCCATTCAAAGTACTCACCGATTGATGTTGCTTTCTTACCAATGCATAAATAAAATGGTTTTTTTTCTAGTCGGTTTGGTGTGAATCTAATAGTGATGTAGATTTCCTTGCTCGTCTTTGTAGCCCAAATATTTTTCTGCGGCTCCCTCTCTCAGATAATCAATCAAGATCCTTTCTATTTTGAGTGAAGAAAAATCTGGTAAATTATATATATATATATGAGTTTGTAATTGTCTTTAGGGTCTTTTTTTATTGGGAAATAGTTAACGTACCATGAATTCCATTTCCTAACCTAAGACACCACCTCGTTGGTGGATGCCCCCCTCTTAAATACTCACCAAATATGGTGAGTATTTAAGAGGGGGGCATCCACCAATGAGGTGGTGCCTTAGATTTGGAAATGGAATTCATGGATACGCCTATCGCTACTCTTTTTTATATATCAATATGATTAGTATTTAAGAGGGGGACATCCACCAATGAGATGGTGCCTTAGGTTTGGAAATTGATTTTATGAGTACCCCTATCACTACTCTTTTTTATATATCTGGTTAGTATCTGCATAACCCCAGCTTACCTTTCCGGGAAAAAAAATATAGCACGCAAATACTGTTAGAGTTTGTTTTTACAAATATACCCATAATTTTTATAGTGGCACTCAAATCAATGGTTCAGTTTGTTTTTACCAATATACCCATGATGTTAATAGTCAGGGGCGGAGCCAAGAATTTTTCATTGGGGGGGCCAAAATACATGTACAAAAAAAAATTTGATTTGAGGGTATGGAATTTGGGGGTTCGGGGAGTAGGCCCCGAGAAAAAAAAATTTTGGGATAGTTTTTTTATTTTGAAAATTTATTTTTCCCGGTAATGTCTTTGAGGTCGCAATGTGTCCTTATTAATACCCCTTAATTGTGGTTAAGATTCACCCACGTACCTATACTTGGTTTTAAAAAAATATATCAAATTTCTTTTTCCCTAGTTAAAATTCACTAACTCCTAAGGTTAAAATAATTTAAATATTTTTTTCTAAAAACCAAGGATAAGTAGGTGAACCCTTAGATTGGGTGAATTTTAACCATAGTTAAGGGGTGTCCATAGGAACGTGTGGCAACCTCAATGACATAAGGGGACTCCATCGAGGGGCTCACTATATATATGACAAAAAAAATTGGGGGGGCTACTATATTATGTAAGACAAAAAAAATTGGAGGGTCAAGTATACTAAATAAAATTTTCTTAATTGAGGGGCCCTCTATTCATACCAGTGCAAGTAGGATTTACAAAAAGTGGCACCCGAATCAATGGAGGCACACAAGATATGTGTGTCATCTTGCACACGCCAAATGGACTCGTTTTTTTTTTAAGGAAGAGAATCTACTCCTTGTGGGGTGCTGTGAGGAGGGCATCTCGTCCCCCCTTTTCTTGCCATGTGTCATGTTTTAAATTCCTTTTAACTATAATTAAGATTCACTAGCTCTTAGAGTTCATATTTTTAACCTTGGTTTTTTTTAAAAAAATTATGATTCAAAATATTAATCACAATTTAAAAGGACACTTGGTGAAAAAAATAGGAGGGACGAGACGCTACTCCTCACGAGGAGCTAACTACGACTCCTTTTTTCAAATATGTAAACTAGTTTTGTAAGATAGTCCAAGAGAAATGATAGCCTTGGACACGCAAACTTCCAAATCTCTCAATGCGGCAATGAAATGTGCCCTTGTTTTTCTCAGTTACTTTTGGAATTGGTAATTGGGGGAATCATAACTTTTTTTTCTCAATTACTTTTGGAATTGGTGATTGGTCGAAATCATAACTTACTCATTTAAAAAAAAAAAATGTTATCTCACTGGTGTTGTACCCACTGTGAGAGCTCAGAATTTTTTTTTTTTGAAATATGCATATGGGGATATCACTCCCCCCACAGGACAATTACTAATGAGCTAGATAAACCCAACAATCGAATAGCTAAAATCTTTCACAAAAGAAGAAAAAAATAACAAAAATGAGTTATACTTGCTTATACAATTTAGGAATAATTTAGAGAAAATAAGGCATTAAAACTTTTCTTGTAAGGAGAAGTGATGTTTGATTGATAATGTTAGTAACTATTGATGGGTTTTGGAAAGAATGTTTTTGGGAATATAAAATTTGATGGGTTTAGGAATATGTAGAGTTGAAGAGCATTAGCTTTCAAAGAAAACTTTTGAAGATCAAATTCGTGAGTCATCTCATAAGTTTATTTTTAGAAGTATTTTTTTTTTTTTTTTTAATATAGGGTGAACTCATATATAATATATATTATAAAATATATTTTTTCAAAATTTAGGAGACAGGTATCTCCTTGACCTATAAATAAAGCTATATTAAATAATATACTATAATTATTTTTAAAAAGTTTATAGACAACAACTATTCGAACTCGATTTGCCAATATTCCATGTCTATTATATGTTAAATTATTAAATAATATATTATAATTTTTTTCTCAAAAGTGTAGGGCAGCTAACCCTGGCTCGAGTCTATCATCGAATCGTGAGGGAGAGTTCAATGGCCATTGTGAAAAGAGCAAAACAGTTGACGAGTGGTTTGGGAAACAAAAGTTTGCGCAAACTGACAGGTGCAGGCGCGCCAAAACCAAAGTGACACGACGATCCGCAGTTGAGGACCCAGAATAAATGATAGAGTGATCATTATTAAATAGGATAATATGACCCACTGCTTAATGCAGCTGGAATGCAGATGCCGCACAGTACGGCCTCTCTTCCCTATACTGAGGTTCGTAGCTGAAGGCTTGGGAACCTACCCGTCTGTTTACACGCTGCTATTCCCTGTCTCATAATTGTAAAACACATCTAGAACCTTCATAATTATAAAACACATCTAGACCCTTTTCTTACACCATTCAAACCAAGCTTAAGTTTTTTTTTTTTTTTTTTTAACTTTTTAAGGCTCAAATCATTTATCTAACTAGGTAAGAGGATAGGAGGGTTAGCACTCATAGTATCTGTTCAACGGCCATACCAAGACTCGAACTTTAATCACAGCTCCCCAAAGGTAGACACACAACCACCAAGACAAACCCCACAAGGCCACACCCCATTATTAGCCCGGCCGCTACAAGAAAATCTTGGCTCCGCCCCTATATATATGTGTGTGTAAGAAGTACCTTTAAGTTACACATCATGGGTTTGTCCTAGTGGTTGTGTGTCTCCCTTTGAGGGTCAAGTTCGTGGGTCATCTTGTAATTAGTTTGTTATTTGTAAGGAATATATATTTCTTAAGGTTAGGAGCTGCTACCTTTACCCATGGTTATGCCATGTTCAATTAAATGATATAAGTATCAAACTTAGTTTTAAAAAATGTTGAATGTGTGTAAAAATGCACATGCTTTGCACGTAAAATTATTCAAATATTAACAAATTTATTAGATCAAAATTTGAATGCATTAGTCATTTTAGTCTGGTGTAAAAAATAAGTTTCTAAACTTAAAAGACTTTTTCCACTAATTATTATCTATGCAATTGTTGAAATTAAAATATGTCAAATTTAAGAAGTTTTATGAAAATACAAACTAAAGAATAAATAATGAAACTTATCTAAAACAGAAATTAAACTAATTATATAATCCCCTCTTATAAATCAACTCAATCATGGTCTCATATTTGGTATGGCATGAGAAAAGAAAATACATAGGAATTAACTACAAAATTCAAATATCCTTAACCCAATAACATTGTATGTGTCATACAATCTATTAAAAATGGAACATAAATCATAGAAATGAAGCTGTACAAATAGTTGATTAAGCGTTAAAACAAAACATCCACTCTTACCATTCTAACAAGGTCAAACGGTTCTCCTCAAAGAATAATGTGCGTGAAATGAGAGAAAAAACCAGTAGAATGTCTTTCATTTGATAAACTGAAAACTCATAAGCAATTAAAATTCATCTTAATACTTTTATATGAAAACTTGGACGTAATTCTTTTCGTGTAGAATTTTAGTGTCGATGATGAACGTTTGCTATGCATGAATTATATTTGAATTGTTATTCAATAGTATCAAAATTTTATATTAACATTGTCAACACCTATTTTATTTTTTATTTTTAGATTTTGTTGGTGAATTGGAGATTAAAGTTTTCTTTTTTGCTTTTCGATCTTATTATTTTTTCTCTGTGGCCAAGAATACTCATAGTGGGCTTTTAAGCTAAGTAACCAGAGCGTAGAGCGGGAGCGAGAGTGGGTGCAGGAGCAAGAGTGTCAAATTTCAAATTTAAGATAAGGTCGGGAGCGCCTCCGGAGAGCCAATATATATACATAAAATATATATTAATGTTCCTGAAAATTACTTGTGGATGTAAATATATCTTTTTTTAGTTTTTTAAACTCTAAAAGAAAATTGATAAAATCATTCATAATTCAAATTTTTCATCACAACAAACAAGATGACTATTGAATTATTAAATGTGTCATTTAAATTCAATTACAAGATCACTAATAATTAACAAATCTTATATTAATCTTGGACCCTACAAAGAAAAATGACAAAATACACTTCATTTCACATGAAAAATTAGGATAAAAATAAAACTTTACACAAAAACCGCACCTTTAGGTGAGAGCGAGGTTTACAAAAATTGAAATCGAGCTCCTATGGTGAAAGCGAGGTTTGAGAGTGAGAGTGGGTAGCAGGTTAGGAGGTTTGGGTTACTAAGGGTCACTTTTAAGCATGGGATTGTTTATAGTCAATCCCATCCCATTCTTACCAATAATCAATGGTAGTAAAGCCTATGATCGGATTGTATTATATATTCCGAACATACCATGCATACTAGATTTCTGTAAACCGAAAACTCTAACATTGGGTTCGACCGTATGCACTGGAGATGTGGAGGTAGGGCCAAGGAGATAAATAAAGACGGATGGTAGCAATGGCAAAAAACTATGCACAAACATGATGTTTATCAAACAGAAACATAAAATTTCCATGCATATGTACTCTGTTTCTATTAAGAGTTCGATTACAAATTATTCATATATAAACCTACATATATGCATATAAATATTCGCAATTAAATGCCCAGTAACATTACTGCTAGATTTACACTATTTGAGGGTGAAACCGTGTAAGAATGAAAAGCTTTGATGCTAGGATGATGGCCATTTTATACAAGAAAGAAAATCAGGGTTTAAGACATATTAATATAGTTGTAATCAGTTAAAGGTGGCGTTTGGATTGGATTTTATTAGCCAAAAATCAATTGCGATAAAATTTATTGTGTAGAAATTAATTGTCAATTAATCACTTTTTCAAATAATAGTGTTTGGGGAATAGACTCAACTTCCTATTCCCTGAACACTATTATTTGTAAAAGTGATTGCTTAACAATTAATTTCTACACAATCAATTTTTGGCTAATAAAATCCAATCCAAACGCCCCATAATTTTCATGCATGGAATTCATTTTACTCAAAAAACTTTATTTCATGAATGGTGGCCTGATGGTTTGCCAATCTAGGATAGCTCCAGAAGGTCCAATATATATATATATATATATATAACATTCGTGTATGGTTGTAGCTAGTAAAGTAGGATAAACCCAGCAGCTGATATGCTAAAGTCCAGTTTTTTGAATGCGATATACTCCAGTTCCTGTAAGATGCGCAGACGCAGACGCAGACGCAGACGCAGAAGAATCTAGTTAGAATTTGTGTACGTAATTGTCATCTTCTGTGGTTGGTTGACTCAACTGGTTGCAGTTATCCGGTTACAGTGGTTACTGTTTGTAGATTCCGAATTACTTTCATCTTCGGATAGTAGATTTGGGTTAAATTAATTTCCTGTTTAATG
Source organism: Tetracentron sinense (assembly GCA_015143295.1). Classification (NCBI taxonomy): domain Eukaryota; kingdom Viridiplantae; phylum Streptophyta; class Magnoliopsida; order Trochodendrales; family Trochodendraceae; genus Tetracentron; species Tetracentron sinense. The sequence goes on from CM026551.1 coordinate 15,976,130, forward strand.
AGTGGTCCCTCTAATGCAGTGTGGTGCCACACAAGTTGCTAATCTGTACCATATCCTTATATGGTCTGTCTTTTACATATAAGTTTCTGTATGATGCTGTTGCTCTTCCAATGCGATGAGACTCGACAACCATTATTAGCAGCATTGTGGTGAAAGGGATAGTTCAGTTCTAGCGGTTGCCCAAGACAAATAGTCCGATAGAGATCCCTCATGCTTGGCTAATGTTCCTGATCAAGACAAATAGTCTGATAGATCTAGATCCCTCATGCTTGGCTCATTTGCGTTGAAACACTCATCGTAAGAAATGGGCAAAAGTTATCTATATGTAATATACCCTAATCGGTGCGGATACCCGAAGAGGCTAGTCCTTGGCTCGAAGGCTTTGGGACACCCTCCCTTAACCGAAAAAAAAAAATACCCTAATGATTCTTAATGACATGGTCTTTTCTATAGATGTAGCTCGCTTTGGGCTGCACATGAAATTTTGTACCAGATAAAAGAAACATCTGACTAGAAAATAAGATTTTTGTAGGAATCTCACTCTTCAAGGGGCTTCAGTGCTTTTCTTCCCTATCATCACTAGAACTACTGTGTTTAATTTCCTTTCATGAATCATTTTCATTGGGATCTTTCCTCTCATATATACTACTACAATTTCTTAAGTCTCAAAAGGATAAAATGGTTCTCCTTCTTCAAGTGGGGCTTTAGTGATCAGTCACCCTCCTTATCGAAACATATTTATGACAAGTAAGGAACAATATTAATGGGAGGAATCATTAATTTAAAGATAACTTCTGCAGATCCTTTTTTTTGTAATACAGCTGATTCTTGTTGGATAATTCCTTAATTTGTTGAAATCTGACTTTCAAATTCTATAGTCTACCTTTTTGAGAGTAAATTAAATAGGGAATAGCACCAAGAAATATAGAGTTAACATTAATGACCATGTCTTCACTACTAGTGAATGCAATGTACAGGCCAGATGGACTGATAATCAAGAGGTACGCCTTATGTAGATGTAGGATTTCCGTTTCGACGCTGAGAAAGTGAAATATGTATGACATTATCTTACAACCAGTCTACCCGACATTGAATTGAGATTCATATTTGACAAAGTAAAAAGAGAAGACAAATTCCATTGAACATCTTATTTTTTTGTGTGTTCACTTGCCAAAAAATGGCTTACTAGGCATTGAAAACCTCCTGTTCCCAAGCACTTCAAATTCCACAACGAGTCTCGTGGGACTCTTATCATTCCCCATTTCAACAGAAAATTAAACCACCCAGTGCCTAAATATTTCACTCATGCTTGGGACATTAAGACGAGAGCAGAAAATTTCCATGTCATCCAAGGGGTGGAGGCTATGATTATTCAAGTTATGAGCTAGCTAGTCCGAGTTAATGTCAATACGAGTTCATTCAGCTGTTTACCTAGAAAAATTGCTAGAAGTATCTCAAGATTACTTGAAAATAACCTTTTTTCTGCGAGCTTCGATAGAGATACAATGTGTCCTAGTGTCCATATGCAGGCTGGTAAGAACTGGTGTCCATTCTCTTCTGCATTGCTTTCTTTTTGGCCTGATCTTTTTGCGACCTTTGCAAGACATGTACATGTCATCATCGAAATAGCGCAAAATCGGTTCATGTGTCTAAGCACTAGTTTCATCGCCCAAAAGATTAGACTACCCTTGTTTGTCTTTGATCACCAACAATAACTACTGAATTTATTTAGCTGAAAAAGGAGTGTTCACAAATTATGAACTTCAAGAGTCCCTTATAAGTAGTGGCATGATCTAGGTAAAATTCCAAACGGCATTCTCTTCTTCTTCGTGGTAGGTTAATTAGCTTAGTTGAACTCATAAATTTCTGGTAGCGCCATCTCAAAGTCTTCTCAACAGACTTGTGTGGACTATATCCTCCTTTTAAGGGAGCATTTTTTTCGCAATTCAAATAGAAAGTCATATTCACATTTCAAATGGGTTTAAACTTACTATGCAATAAGCCTATTCAATTAGTCACTGGTGCACCCAAGCACCCCTTAGAGATTGTTAGGATGAACATTTTTCAATTTGAGTTACAATCCAGAGATATAGGCTTGATTGGTATTTGGAAATTCATAAGAAACCTTTTCTTCTATACTTCAACATATTATTACCTATGTAATTCTCTTTGTAAGGGGAGATTTATCAATGAGTAAGGGAATTAGAATTTTTGTGAACATGTAGAAGAGGGTGTAGCATAGATATAATGACAAAGGTTTTCGCTTCAACGTCGTCATTTATAGAATAGCCATATAAGGATGAGAATGTCAATTGTGTCGAACGAGAAATGAGCTGAAGCATCATCGCTTGTTTCCGTGAGAAAAAGGAATACCATGAAGCGAATTTAATCTACATACACGCATAGCTACAAACTAGAGATTACGGCGACTTTCGATACAGAAAGAGATAGATAGGGACACAGACAGATACCAGCATTAAAACGTAAAATTTCATGGACTTGGTTTTCTGATGATTACTATTACCAACTAATCTAATAAATGACGAAAACTCTCTTAATCAGTAACTTGAAAGTGGGCGTGGCTATGTTATTTCTCTTTATTTTTTCATGTGAAACTATTTTCTTGTACATTTCTAACTCCTTTTCATACTTTATTTTCCTTGGTGGAAAAGTGTAAAAGAAATTTCTTTCCTGTGAAACCATTTTCTTGTTCATTCCCAGCTCCTTTTTCTCCTTTATTTTCCTTGGTGGAAAAGTGAAAAGTAAATCACGTGACAATGCCCATGAATGAAGAGGAGGCCAACTCCTATGGTAAAACTCAAATTGCTTTATGTAAAGGGACCCCATTACAATTACCAAGGATCATTTCCTACTTCAAAATACTTAAAGACATATCTCTCTCTCTCTCTCTCTCTAAACCACAAAGTGCTAAACATATAAAATCAATTAGATTTCATATTTACGTAGGAATATAATATGTTGCTTTGGGTCTCACACCTTGATAAGAAGGACATGCTTTTCCACACTTCTCCTTTTTTTTGCTTTCTGTCTTTTTTTTTTGTCTCATTGTCTTTTCTTGGGCTCTCTTTTTCTTTCTTTTTCTTTCTTCTTTCTTTCCTTCTTTTCTCTGATTTGCAAGTGGGTACCTGATTCTCATTACCAGCTCTCAGAGATGTCATGATTTCAAAATGAGTACTCTAGCAGAAGATATCAATATGGTCTGCCCAATGTAAACTCCAGATTGGGCTTCTTGGGGCTTGGCCCTGCAAGGCTTGATGAATTCAAATCTGATATTCTCTCATAGTCCATGTCCTTCTGCAAAAAGAAAATAAGAAACAGTAAGAAAGTGGAACATCTCTCTCACTCCTAGTAGTAGTAGTCTAGGAAAAGTGGTGAGAATATGAGAATCAAGGCACATTGGGCAGGCAAATTGAGGATAATCTGCATCAGGTCTAAAGACTAAACTCTTCTAAATTTGAGATGGAGGTTGCAAAAGTTCTCTATACCCCCATTAAACTATTTCTCCTTGGACTCAGGAAAATGACAGAATTGCCTATTGACTTTATAAAAGACCAAATTACCTTTTGAAAGGCCTTTGTATTTTCTCCTTCTCTTGCTTGGGGAAGAAAGAAGAGAGTGAGACATTATTTATTATTTTATCCTTTCTTTCCTTCATTCCCATGGAAAGATCTCAATTTCAAGTTATTTAACAGATGATTTTTAAGTGGGTACCTCAAAAAGAAGTGAGCTTCCTCCAGAATCCCTTGGTTTGTCATGCAACCAAGCTTCCCTGTTGTTAACCAGCACATAAAGAGAATATTTTCTATCAGTGGAAGCCATGCATGAAAAAAGCAAACTGAGAAAAGAAAGCCATCTTTTACTATTAACTTGCTTACATACTCCATAGCTTTATTATTTGTGTTGATTGAAATAAAGTTGGAACACACCCCCTCTTCCCCCCATGTGCATGATTGCCCATTATCCATTACAAGAAACAACAAGGAAGCTTCACAGGACTTGGCTTTGGCACCAAGGTTTCTACTTTGCTTTCTCTCTGTGTCCCACAAAATCCCAAGGATAAAGAGATCATGACCATTTCAGATGGATTTGTCAAATGGAATTTATGTCTTGAAATGGTAGAAGAGCTTTGTTCCCTTACATTCTTTTCAACTACTTGAGAAGATCATTATCACATCTTGGAGTTCAGTGTTCACCTGATCTTCGACAGATAGAACAAAGCAATTATATCCTTTCGGTTCTTTTCGTGATCTCTCTCTCTCTCTCTCTCTCTCTAGCCCTAGAGAGAGAGAGAACAGCTGCATACTACTATTTTGCTAATCTTTTGATATCTTTGACTATCCATTATTGAATTGGAAACTATGCTCCTATCTATAGCTAGACATGTAACCTGTGAGCTTAAAGTAGGTATGATGGATACCAATGCAGTTCAAGTGATGTTTCTCCATGATTTAGTCGGAAATCTCAAGCTTACATGCTACTATGTTGACTTATATTGACCTATATGTATTATGAGGATCTGTTAAGTTTCTAGATGCATACAGGAAGCAACTTAACCAGAAAATGAGCATTTCAAATATCAATTACTCTTCTGTTGTATTAGAAGTATACACAAAAACTTAGTAAATCAATCTCATTCTCGATATAATTTTGTTGAATATTTGGAATTCCTCCTTTTTTAGATTTTTTAGAAGATTGATATTTTCACCTCCTCAGCTACAGCCAGTGAACTAAGATGAATGCTTGTATGATCTAATATATTTAATAACCGTAAGTATAACAAGAATATATAGTTAGTATATTCATTTTCACCTAATCAAACTCATATGGATCATTTGCATTACCTAAGGAATAGAAATTCCAAAAATAATCAGTTTATCATAATAAGCACAAATTGTAAATTAAAGTGAAAAGTAGCATTATTGCACCTCGAAGAGTTGCTCCAGAGGCTGCAGTAGTCCTGATCTTGATGCTTGTTTGGCCTTCCCTGTCGTATCGAAAACTCAGACATTTGTGGATTCTGAATGTCTAGCATGATATCCTCAGAAATTTCTCCAGCTGACCCATTTTCAAATCCATCCGACTGGCCTGAAAGAATACAAACACAGATTATAATACAAATTGATAGTTCAAAATAACAAAAAATCATATATATATATATATATATATAAAAGAATACATGAATTACCCGATGAAGCTACAGGCCTGTCAGTGGTCTTTATGGTCCTATACATCTGCAATGAAATGTATCACAATAATCCCATATTAGAATGGTGCATTACATTTACATCACTTATTTGATACAGATAACAAAACATGGAGTCTAAGAGAGAGAGAGAGAAAAAAAATTAGAGTCTATGTATGTGGCCTACTGACACAGTGCAAGTACATACACTGTATAAAAGTATCCTATACATGATCTGAGTCTATGTATGTAAATTTGTATGTGTGTATGTATGCATGAGTGGATGTATGTAGGCATATGAGGTTAACCATGGTTATGGGTGCCTAGTTAGGAAAACCCAGGTGAAGAAGAAATCATTGAGAAATGATAAGAGTATAGTACTTGTTTTTTTCTGGAAATGGAAGAAAATCATCTCTTTCTTCTCACAACCGAAATTATTTTTAAAAAAATGGCTATGACTCGTTTTGAAATCTTTGTGCTGTCTTACTCTTATTCTAATTTTGAGAATACTGTATTTTGCTCCCCTCCCTCCCTTTTTTTTCTTTTGTTAGGATAGTTGCTTCTTCCAAGCAAAAAAGCTGGTTATTAACTGGCAGAAGAACCAGATCTACTATAAAAAAGAGAATTGATGAGGGTTTGAGAAACCCTTTACAGAGAAACATTGGAATTTGCAATGTATGTGATAGCTCGCTACAGTAATTTAGTCCACGAAAATGCAAGTTCAGTTTACAAACACCATTAAAATTGCATCAGAGAATACAGCTTAAAGGAGTAAAACAAGAAGAGAGAAAAGCAAAAGAAAAATGGAAATTTGAGACATTATTTGAAATTTCTTTAATTCAAGAAAACCATTTGCTTCTGTAGAGTAAGATCGGAAAATCCATTTAAAATTACTAACAAATGAGAGGTCCATGTACCTGTAAATGGGATTTGACATGGGCTAAAGTGAGATCCTTCACATCCATGAGCTCAAGAACTGACTTGGGTGTAGCTCCTAAACCCCACAAAAAAAAATACAGATCAATCACCTACAATTTTTTTTTTTAATGAAGTCTATTGATGAAACAATGGGTGTAAGAGAAAACTTCAAAAAAATAAAAATAATAATAATTAAATGAAGCCTACTTTCATGGCCACCCAATAGCTCAACGGCGTGAACAAATCGGGCATGTAAGGTTGTAGTCCATCGCATTCGAGGCGCTCTCATGCTTCTCTTGGTGGGAAATCTGGATAGGAATCTCGATCTCATTAGACCTTGAGGCTGGAAGGAAGTAGAAGTATTTGTAGAAGTAATGGAAGATGCAGAAGAATCCAGTGACTGTTGAACAAAAGGGAAGGAAGGAGGGTTATGATAGACAGGAATTCCTCTAATGGGTCTCAAATAACCAAGTTCTTGGTGATGCCCTTGTTTTTGATGTTGTTGCTGTGGAAGATGGTGGAATTGGTATTGTTGGAGAGGATGAACAAGATTGCCATTACGATGATGAAGAAGATTGTTGGAGTTAGAGTGAGAAACCATTGGATTTGCCAAGGAAAGCTCGAAACTTGTCTCTGGTTTGTCTCTTGAAGTAATGGTACTGTTGCTGGAGTCCAAAGCTCTACCCCAGAAACCCAAATCCATGGCTTCATCTGTTCTCCTCCAGCCTGATGTGGGTTTGCTGTTTGGTGGGCTAATTTGAAGAGATAAATCTGGTTGGGCTGGAAAAAGTTCCATCTCCACCAAGGAAACCACCCCTTTAAATCTCTAAATCTCTCTCCTTCCTTAGCTTCTTCTTCTTCTTCTCCAAGCTTCCTCTATATCAATGATCAGAGATACTTGTTGAGCACTTTTGGTGATGAATTTTCAGGTAAGTTTTGTGGCCTGTTCAGATAGCTAGCTAGGGTTGATCAATTGAGGGAGTAGTTGCAGAGATTTGAGAGTTTGAGACAGAGAGAAAGAGAGGAAATGACAAGTTGTGAAGTGAAATAGTTGTTTCTTGCTTGTTTGTGTGAAGTATATGTGAGAAAATGACACTTAGGGGGTAAGAGAGAGAGAGAGAGAGAGAGAGAGAGTGTGTGTGTGTGGTAAGAAAGGAAGAAAAGGTGAGAGGGTGTTTCTTTTGTGGACGTGGGGGTAGAGTGGTGAAAAGGAGAAAAAAAAGGAAGAAATGAGTTTGAGACTTTGATTCCTTTCTAGTCCTTTTTCTTGTTTCTCGGAGAGGAAAGGAAATTTTAGTGTAAGCTGTAACGTGTGTTTGTCTCTCAACCACTAAGATTACCTTCCTTCCCCTTCGTCTTCAGTGAATTGAAAGTTTGTTTACAACTTTTATGATTTCACATCATGAAACCCTAATTTCTACATCTTGCATGGGTTCCTTTATTCCTGTTTATATGATCATACATAATGACCATGATCATGAAACCCCAAATTCTTAGGAGTGAAACTTAGCAATAATGGTCATTCGGAGCACAATTAATCCATCTAGACACATCAAAAAATTATCAGTTTAAAGCTTTTAATAGTTTAAAAAAGAGATTAATTTTCATGCAGAGCTCCGCACATGCAGAGCTCCCAATGATATTTAAACTATAAAAAAAATTAGATAAAAAAGTGCAATACATTGCAAATCTTGACACATTTTCCAAGTCATCCAAAGAGCATTGATTAGTTCTAGTCCTAGACTACAATGACCATTGTTGCTAAGTTTCACTCAATTCCCACAGTCCAAATCATTTTCTTTTTGAAAGTCATGCCCACATCACTTTTAATCCACATTCTCTTCCAAACGCGTTCCTACTTGTGACAATATCTCTTTTCTATTCATTTCCGCAAGAAATTAAAAATATCTTTTAATAAAATTGAATGGCAGATCAAGATTCTTGTTGTGAAACCTAAAATATTTAGGATAAGACATTAATGTGATGATGAATATGAACTTGATTAATTAAGATGGGACTAAACAGATTTCTTGATCCAGGATAAGGTTGTCCTAGATAAACTAATCCATGGTAAGCTAGCTGCTTCGCTTGGCAGGGATTATGGTGGTGTGAAATGCCTAATCCTCTGAATGATACATTTTTTTTCTTCCTTATCCTGTGTGTCTGTGTTATAGAACCTTAATTTGAAATGGCATGAAGGCTTATTCATAGCATGAAAATCCTAGTTCCAAACATGCCCTAAAATTTTACCTCCACATATAATGGCTGCATTGCCCTATCAATCTAGATGCTCTAATTGTTACCATTACTAGAGTCCGTTTTGTGTGTGCAAGTCGGCACATGGATTTCGTGTGCACCCAAAATTACATCAAGTATGTTAGTAAAAGTACAAATTATTAAGGGTCAATTTTTTCTCATTTTATTACGAGTGTTTTCCCGATATACCCATAATTGGTGTACTGCACTATCCGTGGGTACACACAAGATCCGTGTCCCGACTTGCACACACAAAATGGACTCCCATTACTAGCGAACACATCAACTTGAGGGATTAAACCATCTGACTAACCCCTGCTTTTGGATGGTCGATAGAATTGTTGTAGCTAGTCTTTAAAATGTCCTAGGAACGTATACGATTATTATTTTCTCATAGTGGATGGCCACGTGATCAGTTAAGGACAAGGATTATAGATTGTAAATGGGAACTTATTTCTTTCCAAATTGTAATTTTTAGGAAGGTATTATTACAATTAGATTAGTGATGGTTGGAGTCAATTAGGTGGATCCATTTGGAGATACATGACAAAAAATAGTCTTTTTGGACATTTTTAAATCGGCTGGCTAGACTTTAGTTGGTCAGCATTAAGGATTTTTAGGCACAGGATTCTCTCGAGTTCAACTCGAGAGGATCTCTCCGGTTTGAACCCCTAGAGGTCGCCACGTGTCTCCTTTGATACCCCTTATCCATGGGTAAGGTTCACCCACCCCTATAGTTCACCCACCCATCCTTGGTTTTGTTTTTATATATTAATTATTATTTTTTAAATAAAAAAAAACTGTTTTTAGAGTTTTTTAATATTAAAAAAAGTTTTTAATTTTAAAAAAAGAATTAAAATTTTTAGAAAAAAATCAAGGATGGATGGGTGAACCCTAGGGGTGGGTGAACCTTACCCATGGTTAAGGGGTGTCAAAGGAGACACGTGGCGACCTCTAGGGGTTCAAACCGGAGAGATTCTCTCGAGTTGAACTCGAGAGGATCCTGAGCCGGATTTTTATCCTTATTACCCTTTTAAGTTTGGGGTTGTTCCCCAAATACCCAGATTTTGAGAAACATTCTCTACAGAGGTTTATGAGCATTTTCTCACAATTCAACATTTATGAAAAGTCTTAAATATCCATCCGCTACAACCAAAACTTAAAAATAATTTTTTTTAGACTTTAAAAAAAGAAATGGTGGGAAAGAGGGTTTACATACATGAATGAGAGGAAGAACCTTCGACATGCATGGTTCTGGATAAGTTTTCAACGAAACTCCTCACTCACTTCATCTTTCTTGTTCACGAAGCTCGTCACTCCTTTCATCTTTTTGCAATAGAATATGCATGTTGGCTTGTTCATGATTTACATTTACCCTAACGTACATGATCCAAATAAGGTATGTTTGATTTTTCTTCACCTCTATTATGGGAAGTTTGGCCCCCTCAACTTTTTTAATTTTATATATGTATAATATAAAATATTAAAGAGGAAAGATTGTTTATGCGTGCACGTTTCACCTGTGAATGCCTTCCCAACTCGCCACGTGTCCCTTTTGACTTCTTTTAATTGTGGTTATGATTCAATAATTCTTAGGGTTATATTACAAATCCAACTTTGGTTTTTAGAAGAGAAAAATAACTTTTGGATTAGTGAATCTTAACCACAGTTAAAGGAATAAGAAAGGACATGTGATAGGCTAGGGAGGCGTGCTCATTTTGCCTAGTGGAACATGCATGCGTAAAGAATCATGCCCCAAAATAATAATAAAGTTAATTTTGTTTATATAATGGCTCTCCCAAAAGGGAGGGCCCTTGCTTTTCTTGAATACTAGACCTTTATTGGAATACAACATTAACAAATTTTATGACCATGATAGACCCATTATTCAAAGTCTCAGGAGTACATCCCCAAATCTCAGGCCCTATAATATATTGGGTTTTTTTTTTTCTGGATTGTCCCTAAAGTTTGGGAATGTTTCCCAACTACCTATGTTTTAAAAACTCCTCTTTAAGTATTGACGGTATACTATAAATTATAAAAATGAAAACAAAACACTTATAAAACCATCTAACATGAGATGTAAGGTTTAGAATCGTAAATGCAATGGGGTTATAAGCTTTTTTCTTTAGGTTAATTATATATGTAAACTAATTCATTTTTAAAAAAGCACAAGAAATCTGTGAATGAATGTCTTTCTTCGATAAATGGCATTCTCTCTCAATCATGCTTACAATTTTATCGAACGAAACTCTCTTGTCAAAAACCCAGTCACAGCTCTTCTTGATCAATGAAGGGGAATCCATTGTTGATAAGGAAAACATGGGATACAAATATTGGTTTGGGTAAAATAGTCCAAAAAGAAAAAAGCATGTGTGGGGGCATTAAAAAAAAGGTTTTTAAAACTTGGGTATTTGGAGAACAACCCCAAACTTAAGGAGTAATCAAGGAAAAACCCACAATATTTCATGCATGCCTAATATTCTCTACAAAATCCATTTATTTGTTTGATACATGTACTTCACCCCCTAAGGAAAAATTCCTGGCTCCACCCCTGGTTCTAGTGAGCATGACCACTAGAACGTTACCCAATATATCGGATGGGTCTTGTTGGACAACCAAGTCCAAGTCCAAGTCCAAGAGTAACCATGTTTCAAGTCTCGTCGTGTTCATAAGATGAGGTGACTCGTTGATTGATAAGTATATATACTATGTACATGCTTTGATACCTAAATTGTATACACGTGGAATTTATTTATTTTTTTGTGGGGAGAGGGAGGGTAGATTCATATTTTATTTTATTTTTAATTTCTAATAAAGACTGCAATATATCAAATGCTTGAGGATGGTTTCTTTTTCCCTGAAAAATTTGAGGTGAGACCTTGTTATTGCAACATTGCAAGTGTTTCTAATTCAAAAATATGAAGAAGAAAAAAAAATTGTAGGCTAGAGAAGCGCTGAGAGTCACTGTGTCCGTTTGGATGCACTTTAAAGTGACTTACTAGACAACATCAACTGCTTTAGGGGACGTTTGACATCAATTCTGATGGTTCGTTTATTCTATAAAAGAATTAATTCTCATACGTTTTGATTCTAATATTAAATTATATATGTGTAGAGAACGCATTTGACAACTAATAGGAAAAGAAATAACAAATTTGAGTGAATTTTTTAATATTATCGGTAAATATGGTTATATTTATCAACACATTTATAATTATCATAAAATATTCAAAATTTTATTATGTCCCCTCTATTTTGTACTCATTTTTACGCCTATGCGCATTTTTCATATTTAATTCTGAAATTTTTTTTTTATTCTGTTAAAATTGTGTTAAAAATGAAATGATTGTTAAAATTGCTCCTTAAAAAAGAATTGCCAAAGGCATTTACGCCATTTCTATTCCCGAGATAAGGAAAATTGGTATGAGAAACAATGCCAAACGGTCCCCTAGATGAGTAACCAAGAGGACTGGGGCCACCCATGCATTCAATGTATTCCTAACTCTCAAGAATAGAATAGAATGAGATGTATCAGACACTTAGAATCAGCCAGTTAGTCAATTTTCATTTAATTTTATAAAATGTGTTTAATGATGCTCTAACTGGGACTATACTCATCAAAACATGGGTCATAATCTTTGCGATGACAAGGTGAGAGCATAGTTAGTAAATTCGCGTATTATACACAAATAATATTTTTAACGAATCATATGTATAATTCATCCATATTAATCAAAGCCAAGTAAACATTTACGAATTTTTTAAGTAATACGAATTATACGCGAATTATTCGCTAATATATATATACACACAAACCCGTAAGATAAATCTCAAATCCTCTTTCTTCTTTCTTGCATGCGCACGTAACTCTCTTTCTTTTAATTTATTTCTTTTTCTCAATCTCTAACCTTAGTCCCTATCTCATTGGTCACAACGTCACTAATAGTCGTCAGTCACCAATCATGAAGCACTCATTGGCCATTACTTAGTCTCCTCATTTTCTCTCGATCTCTCTCTCTAAATCTCATAACTATTTCACAATCGTCACTTATCACAATAGCACAGCCAACCGCCAGCAGTTGAGGGCCGAGAGTATCCGACTTTATAGTATTGTCAACACCACCAACTACCACTCTCCCTTCCAAGAGACACTCTCTCTCTCTCTCTCTCAATCTCTAGTCTCTCCTCCACATTCAACTCTCTCTCTCTCTAATTTTCCAATTGCACTTTTTTTTTTTTCCTGTAAGATAAACTAAAGATTTAATGCATTCTCTTAGAAGTTTTATATATGTAATTGTATATATTTAAACGAATTTTTCAACAAATTATTGAGTATTGACCCGAATTATACTCGAATTAATTATGTATCGTACTTTTAACGTTCTGTGTTTTTTTCGTCGAATTTTTAATTAAATTATTGAATGTAAATTCTGAATTATACTCGAAAAATTTACATACCGAATTATTACCGTACGCCGAATTGCTAACTATGGGTGAGAGAGTATACCAATCAAATGATCCTAACCGTAGGATCTAGTGTATTCCCTTTGGGATTAATAATGCGATTATGTGGATTGACCGATCCAAACACGCAAGAACATTTTATTTTGGTAGGTCGTGATGTACCAAAGGACAAGTCCTTTTCCTTTTTCTATTAAAGAAAGTATGTAACTAACATGTATTATGGTGGTGGTGGGTCTTCGAAAGAAGACACAAAGCATTTAATGCCTTTGCCGTGTCTATAGGCATTGGTAAGCGTTATTGGCCTACTTTACTTTTAGTTGAGTCTTAATCCTCTGTATTTATAACCCGACTCGAGTGAATCTAGTTACGCCACTAAGGTTGCCCTGTGTCCCTTTTGACACCCCCTTAATTGTGGTTAAGATTCACCTATTCCTAGGGTTCACTCACCTATCCTTTGTTTAGAAAAAAATATTAATTTTTTTAACCCTAGTTAAAATTCACTAACTCTTACAGTTTAATTTTTCTAAAAACTAAAAATATGTGGGTGAACCCTAGGATAGTGAATCTTAACCACAGTTAAGTGGTGTCAAAAAATACACATGCATGGCGACATCAGGGGTGCAACCGGTTTTCATAGATTGCAAGTTCTTTTAGTAACCCTTAATGTGTCGCCCCATCCCTGGCTCTATTAGGCATGGCAACATTCCAGGGTCAGATAATTGTTTCCCAGACCTTCAAGCTATCACATACAGGTCGTCACTAATCTAGGATGTCTTTTGGTTTATAGAATTGGAGGATGGTATTGTCAATTCTATTATTGAGGAGTGCTAGCCCCATACTTCAAAAAAATTCCAAATTCTTATTTTGGGTGCAACACTTGGTACTGTTACCTCTTTTACATGTTGGAAAACAATTTTTTTCAAATGAGAAAATTACGGTCTCAACTAGATCTGTATTCCAGGTTTGACTAAGTTTGAGTTTGATTTAAACATGCTCAAGCACGACTTAAGCTTGATTTGAACACGAATGTTCAGGCTTGAGATTCTCTGAAAAAGCTTGATCAAACTCAAGCTCCGTTCAAGCTTGAACATGATTTCAAGCTGAGTCGAGCATCAGCTTGAGCTTGGCTTGAATGAGTTGAGTCAAATTGAGCTCACGAGTCAACTTGGCTTAAATGAGTAAAATCAGATTGAACCAGCTTGATTTAAAAGAGTCAAGCTTAACTGAGCTCACGAGTGAGCTTGACTTGAATGCAGCCTTAGTCTAGTTAAGGCTAATCTCAACCGATGCTTAAGGTAATAAGAAAAAGTAGTGACGGTCGAAACCACAATGTGAGTTTGAAAGTATGCGACTGCCATTTCTCATTTGGGGCAGGAAATGAAATTCCATTTGAAGGGTTAAAAGCGTAAAATTCCATTTCTGCACCAAATTGAGCGGAATTTAATGCCAGGCATTTGAATTCATTAGGTCAATTCTGAAGGCATTACATTTTCTTGCTGCTTAGAAAGAGAAATGGTAGGGAGACTAGGTCCGGTCAGGACCCGCGTCTGGCACATTTCTCGAAGCAGCCCGGCAAAACCAAGTCAAACCCTGAGGTCGCCCAAATAGGCTTCTATTACACCCAGGTCTTGACCGGCCCCATCTGATTAGAGAAGAACCCATCAACCCTAGATTTAGATCCATGAGATTAACATGGGGATTGCCATGAGGAAACGACATTAGAACTTACCCTAGAAGAAATACTGGATTGAAAACTTTTTTTTGGTCTTCCTAGGGTTCCTGACAGCATTGGAAGCATTGCACTAGTGTGTGTATGTGTGCGTGTTTTGTGTCTCTTATGCAATTGGACACGGCACTCGACACGGCACAGAGATCTACACTGACATTTTGTTTTCTATTTGTATCATTGACACTTATATCATCAAGGCCCGATTATTATAACTAATCGATTAATGTCAACCCTTTTCTTGGAAAATGAGAATTAGGGTTTTAAGATATATTTACATGTTTGAAGGAAATTTTTAGAAAGGAAATGTGGGGTAGAAGCATCTAAATCTGTCGTAGAAGAAGGATTCAATGCCATTTACTTGCATTGTCTCATCTTCCCTAGGCCATTGATTTTATGAGAGATTGAGAAGGAATCTTACATTAATGCCTCAGATATTATATTCTATATTTTAGAATACCATGATTTTGATTCATTTTGACTACAATCAGGAGAACTTAGGCCACACGATTTCACCAATTATAATAAGATTTTTGATAATTAGACCTTAGTAGCTTTAGATTAATCTAATGTTTGGTTCATGGGAATCTGTTAGCTTAGGTCGTTGATCTTGAGAATTCAGATGTTTAGCCCTTTGATTGTATTTTATATATGCCTAAACATGGAAGTGGACCCAACAATTGAACAATCCAAGCCACTTAGTAGGTGAGCCATGATATCATGGCTAAGGTCCAATTGTAAATGGAAAGCCCATAGCCCATTATATAATGAATCTGAAAGCTTGTTAGTTTCTATGGCAGGTTGGACCAATGTTACCTTGTTTCACTCGGTTCGAATTCGGGTTCATGGTTCACTATTCGTCACTCACTGACCCTATGTTTGGTTGTCGAGAAAATAAGTAAAAACATGAAAAAAAAAAAAACAAAATTAGACAAAACACAACTAAAAGTTATATTAAAAATCCAAAATTTTCTTATCTTTTCCATGTTTTCATCAATTTTCTTGGCAACCAAACATAGCATAAGGGTAGGATGCGATAAATCATTTCTTGGTCCGTTTAAGTTCTTTGGTTTGGTTCGCTAGGTTGGTGCGCTTACGTATATATATTCTAAGTATGTAAATAAATATGTTATAAATACTTATTTTGAAAACCATAACAAATGTCTTTCAATAAGCAGTTTGAGAACCTAAAAGAGAAAAATTCGTCAAACCAAAGTACAAATCCGTTGAACCCAACAAAAAATATCAACAAACTTTAATAAAAAAATTTGACAAATCAAGACTAGTTAGAACCACTGTGTGGATCATTTAGTTTCGCGAACCAATCCAAACTGAACCGTGAAGTTAGTTCAGTCACTCCAGTTCGCTCTAGTAGATAGTGAGCTTGGTAACCCTGGGTTAGACCTCACCTAGTGGAGTAATGTTTGTGGATGCATTGCAATCCATAGTTGGAAAGAAAATGAAATTGCAATCCATATTGGGAAACAAAATTAAAATGCAATATGTTTGTTGCAAGCAAAATCAATTTAGAATGAAGATCAAATTCTCTGGCGTTTGGCATTCAACACATTGTGGTATAATCCTCATGCCCCCAATATTCCTCTAGTGCTTTTGTCTTCTGCCTTCCTCTCCCTCTTTTTCGTCTATACATTGGCTCAATCCAGAAACCAGTATGTGATGTAATGTTAATTTTGCTTCCATCGTTAAAGCTGACTTTGAAAACAGTTCATGAAGAAGGATAACGGATTAGCGATCTACCAGACGTTAGTTAAAAGATCTGTTCATCTTCTAAGATGGGCCGTTAATCGCATAGCAAGATGAGAATGGAGATATCCGTTTCATTCCTTTGGTCCATGACCATCGAAGAAGCTCCATTCCTTCATTGACAACGATATCTCTTACCTTTTGAATTTATATCTCTATTCCTTTGTTCACTTTTATTTTTTTTGCTCATGTTGACAATCAAATACTCAAATAATATTGATAGTAGCTAGGACTGTAAATGGATCGGATTCAGATTGTCTAATCCATTAAATATTGAATCTTATATAAGATCTGTCAAATTATAAATTAGTCAATCTATGTTCAAATCCAAATATTTGGTCAAAATTCGAATTCAATCAGAACCTAATCCTATTAATATCAATTTTTAAAAATTAATTTATAAGCACATGAAAATTTTCATAAATAATTTAAAATAAAACAAGTACAGTATTCTATGTATTCAAAAAATTTAATTTATTATATACATATATGTATATATTTACAAGCAAATATAAATCAGATCATCACTGTAGACCCGATTTTGATCTGATAACCAAGATTTATATCCAATCCGATGAATCTACAACCAAATCACTATACATTCTAATAGAATCCAAATTATGAAGGGTTCTATTTGGTACTTACTTTTTGGAGGTGGGATCATATTCATTCGCGATTGTGTGTACCTTTTAACCTCCATTAACTGTGGTTAAGATTCACTAACCCTTTGAGTTCAACAATCTAACCTTAGTTTTTAGAAAATAATATTGAGAAATATTAACCCTAAGGGCTAAAACTTGCTAACCATAGTTAAAAATGGCAGATTAAGGGCTCTGTGAGTGCAATTAAACTTGGTTCAATCGCAATTGGACAAGATCGAAACTCCCCTAGGAAATAGGATTGCTTCAGATGAGTTGGTGTTGGTGTGGTAGTTGAAAAGTTCGGCTAACTAAAATGCTAGGTGGCCTCACCGTATTTATAATACAAATAAAGAGTGCATGGACCAAGCAAACCAGTGGTCTAGTCATGGACCCAGTCACTCAGTGGTTGGGAATTGAACAATCCTACAATCTGCAATGAAGATCCCTGTACAATACCATTCCAGCAACATTATTCCAAGGACCAAACCCTCATGAAGGGTACACCTCGCCCGGGCAAGGGGTACACATTCCCCTCAAATGAACTTTTGAAAAAAAAAATAATTATTTAATAAGGCATATTCATGAGACAAGGGGGTAACTGCCCCCCTAAACCTATATGGGTCTTGCTAACAACCACCCAATGGCTGAACTTGATAACGATCACCAAGACATTTTTACCCTTGCATTAATTAACAAAATCAACTAAAGGTAAGGGTACTTTAGTCTTTTCATAAGAGACTAGTCATTAAATGCATGAGAATGTGTGATCATTGACAATTTCACACATTGACTCCTTGTCGAGCAAACCTTTCTCTTGGGGCAGAACCTTGAGTTTCATTAAATTGACACTAGGGCTAAAATGTTGGTCCGGCTTATCAGTTGTGCAGCAGTCCAATGACAACAATTGCACAGATTGGCCTTCAGGATGGACTTTCTTCAGCCTTTTAAGCCCCTGAGTATAGACAGATAGGTATGTCAAACACATACTACTCTGGAGCTAACAAGGTTGCACAAACCATATGTTAACGAGACAAGTAACAAGTACATAATGTGTAAGAGAACAACTAAAATAATTTAACATTTTATTGAAAAATTTGGCAATAAAAAGTCTTTTTTTTAGAGTTGAGAAATCCCAACTATGGCAAAAAGAAACATATTTTTTGCCATATTCAACATAGAGGCCTCCTTTGATTGGATGGTCCAAATCAATAAGAATATATGCACCATTTATAAAAAAAACCCTGGGGTTATCGCACACTCAAACTTTTTTATGTAAAAAAATGTGCAAAGACAACAAATAGACTTCTACAAATTCCACCAAAATTTGATATGAAGAAAGGGTAAGTAAACAGTGTTTATAAATTATAAGAACACAATTGGGGAAAAAGAAGAAAACAAATGCAAAAAAATGGTTTTGAATAAGGACTTAGTGTGTGTGTGTGTGTATTTAAAAAAACAAGAATAGTATGGAGAAGGAGAAAGAGGAATGTACAAGGATAGGGAGAGGGAGAATGCTGGTTATTCCCCCCCCCCCCCCCCCCCCAAAAAAAAAGACACGAGTCTCCAAAAGCTACAAGACTCCAATTGTTCACCTACTCGAATTTATGAAAGGAAGAAACTTCAAGAAGATGAGCCGAACAGCTTCTGTGGCACCACCATACTCTGGGGCAGGCAAAATCAAAGCCATCAAACACTACAGTTCCTTTCTTTCAAAAGACCCCAACAGATCGCCACAGGAAGCATACACTCTAAATTTCCCAAAACCACTTTTAGAACCAAAGATGGAATAACCTTTAGAAAAATATCAAAGAAGATGATAACCATGAATGACAAACAAATGGTCATGGATAGACTTTTTCATTATGAATAACAAGAAAGTTTAAAAATAAGAAGACTCAAGACTTCAAGTGTGACTCCAATTATTCACCCAATCAAATCCGAATGTCTGAAAATTCAGGAAGATACCCTTTACCAGCTTCAAAGGCACCACCTGAATATAGAGCATAGTTTGGGCAGGAAAATATCAAGCTCATCAAACACTGTACAATTCTGTTCCTTCAAAAGACCTCAACCGATCTCCACAAGTAGCATTCTCCAAAAGATATCGCCCCAATTCCTGAAGGCACCTTCTAGCCAGCCACAAAAGACTTCCTCACCTCCTAAAGGGAAGCTCAAAAAACCCTTTGACAAGAAGAAATTCCAAAGCCTTAAGAAGAAATTCCAAATGGCCCATGCCCATAGGCATGCAAGGGAAGATGATGAACATCGTCCTCAGCTTCCCTGCACATACTACATATATTTGGAACTCTGGTTTCTGAAGTGATCTGCTGTCAGAATCTGGTCCAAGGTCACCAACCAAACAAATGCTTGAACTTCGGAGGTATGCGCAACTTCCAAATCTTCTCACAGTAGGGGCTTAAATCAATTGCTCAACCTCTTTATCAAATAAGAAGCCTTAAAAATCAATAGTAGTGAACACTCCTCTATTATTACACTTCCAAACTTGGTTCGGTTAACTTGAACCCTAAAGAGAAATCAAGAAGATGAACACAGATTCCTCCGGAACATATGGGCTCCAAACAACCACTACATTTCTCCATTTAGAAAGATTGTCAATTGTGACATCTATGTAAGGAGTGTGTTTGTATAGCCAAGGACATATATCGCAAAACCAACCCACCCTACTCCAGTTGTCCTCCCAAAACCATCCTACTACTACCAACTGCAAACTCCGTTTGCTTTCAAAATAAATAAATAAATAACCCTATACCTTCATAATTCCTCTCCAAGTCTTAGATAAATTAGGAATTAATATAAAGCATTAATATAACCATGATAACATATGCCATTTTTTAGGCAATTGAGGTTACCCCAATTTTTAATAGTGATAATCTTTTTTAATAGTCATTGTTAAGAATGATTAGTCTCCTGGGTTTCCATAGTTGTGTTTAATATGAATACTCCTAGTTGATATAAAAAATGTTCAAAGTATTCTTGAACCTTCCAAAATACTTGCACATGATTTTATCCACTATTAGGCCCCCTGAAAAGATCCTCTTCTTCAACTGAAAAGGCTTCATGGGTAGTTTTGCAATAGTACAAAATGTGAGTCAAAGATCCTTTATCCACAACTGATGAAATTTGATGAATTCCTCAATAAAAATCTTTGTTTAAAATGTCAAGTAGGTCTTGGTATGTTCCTCAAAATAGATAAAATAGATTATCATGTAGCAAAAATCTGCTTAGAAGTAAAATTCTAAGCATCTTAAAATTTCTTTTTGATGTTTAGTATTTACCTTGAGTACCTATTTGAAGCTCCAAACACAAATCGAAAAAAATTTAAGACACCCAAAAACTATAGCACTTCTTGGGTTATCTTAATCATGTCTCGAACTATTATCATAATCTTATGGCTAATAGAAAGATTCTTACAACTAGATTAAATAAAAATGCATCTTGGAGTTGGACACTAGAAATGACGACTATTAAACGAATCAAACAGCTGGTGAGAAAACTTGCCTTACTATCCAAGTGCGCCGTTTGATTGTGGAATGGAGCTCTACTTCTCAGTTGGGCCCGGAAGTGAGGGATTTATTACTTCTGTGAGGAGTTAACTGTTTATTTCTTGTTTTGTTTATTGTTTATTTGCTAGTCGTTGCCTAGTTTACTATAAGGACCAGAATTTAATTTCACGGTTTCATGCTATTTGATTTAATTTTCTAGAGAAATATGTCTGATTTTTATGAATTATTCCTATAAAGATTGAGGTTTGATACTTCGAATTAGAAAACTCATTTATTTCATTCAATTTAGCTAGTTTCTATGAATGAATTGCACGAAAGTGAAGTTAATAAAAAAGTAGCAAAAGACTTTTTTAAAAAAATTTAAAAAAATCGGCGTACTGGCTGATCGATCGCCCAACGCGGTGATTTTTCTCGGGAGTGGTGTTTTCCCGACTTTTTGAGTTCCCTTGAGTCTCAAGCTCTATAAATAACCCTCTAACTCGTGAGTTAAGGTTTCCAAAGACTTCTAAACCTAAAAGAGAGAAAATAGAGAGTTTTCTAAGAGATCAAAATGGGAGAAACCTAAGGCGTTCAAGGTTTCGATCAGAAAAGAAGAAAGCAAACTTGAAGATCGAAGATCAAGCCCTATTCGCAAGTGATAGATCGTAGGAAAGCGATCAAGTAAAGTAAATAAATAACGATCTCTAGTTATCAATCTTTTGAATATTAATTTAAAAGAAGGATTTAAAAGGAATAAATCTAAGTAAGAACATGAAAATAAGTAAGATATGAAAATTTCTATTAGCCCTTATGTATCGTTTCATGAATGGTTAATGTAAGATGTGAATAACATGATTAGGATGTGAATAACCATGTTTATAGTTTGTTTATGCTTCAACAAGGGGATTGAGAAATTATGATAGATGTATGTGGATATATGAGGAGGAAGGGATGAATTTTTGGAGTTGAATGGAATGGATGAAATAATTGAATGATAGATGTTGACTCTTTGTGACGTTAGGGTTACCTGTTAGTGTGGTTTGTGAATATACTCTATGAGAATTATGATTGACTAATTATTTAGTGTATTCATGCTATTGATTTTGATTAAAAAGGTGTTGTTGATATTTAAATTAAATCGTGAATTATGCATATTGAAACTAAACTATGATTGAAGTATATTAAATTGTTGAAACTTGAATATTGTTTTGTGTGATTCTATATTTTTATACGTGATTTATTATTGGGTAAAGGAGCCTTTGACGAGGGTCTTGTTTGCCTAGGTCTGTTAACATAGTGGAATGGGACGCTATGATGAGACACAAGAAAGATAAAGGCAAAGTAAGTAAGTAAGTAAGAGAGCAAAAAAAACACATGAAAGCGATAATACATGATTAAGTTTTGCACCGCCGACTACCATAAAAAATGCGATAATTATGCCAAAGTAAGTCGTCGTACCGGATAATAACCTAAGTAAGTCGTCTGTGTCGGATAATATACGAAGGGTGGTACCTCGGTAAAGTAAAGTATAGTAACCCATTTCCATATAAGGTAAAACGGTATTTTAATTTATTACTCTATGCATATTGATGTGTTTTTCATAAAACAATAAAGTAAGAAAAGTAAGTAAGAAAAGAAAGAAAGTAAATGACATAATGTACCTACTCGTTTTCCGCACTCTGATTTATATATGAGAACTGATGTTGATCTATCGAATGTATGCATGCTAATGTTTAAGATATTGTTTATTATGGTTTGTTATATATGCAGAGTAACTTGTTACTCAGCCGATAACCTTGTTGTCGACAAGTTCTGGTTTTGCTATTTGTGCACCCGAACTGTGGAAGGAGAAAGAGTACATCGCAGAATCAAAAGGTGATCGTCCCGAAGAAGAACGGGATCTTGACCGATGGTCATATTATTGTGTTTTGGTTTATTAGTGGTGGTTTGAATTATAAAAGAATTGTAATTGAAGATTATTCTAGATTTATGTTTAGTTTGGTTTGACGGTTAAGGATCACGAGGGATGGTTCAATTTATTTATGTTCAATTGATTGGGAATTTTAAATTAGGGTTTGTTTGAAGTATTAAATGTTAGTAAATTGAAGAAAATTTTAGGTTCATAATTTATTATGCTTTTATTGCTTCTAACAGGATGGTTTGATAAGTAATTCACATGCCAAAGTTTCACTTTCTCCTAAGGGGTATTTTGGGTCGTGACATTTACATCTCTGTAAACTGTTGTAGTTGCTTTTTGATTTTTAATATATTTGCTATTTTACCGATCAAAAAAAATTTGAAACAAATGAAACTGATGTTTTAGAACCATAGTAGCAGAGAAGCTATGTATAGGGTGAAAAGCTCACTTCTAGGGAAGCGCTTTCCAGAAGCGAGTTCTATTCGGTTTCCACATTTTACAAGTGAGGAGGAAACAATTAAGAAGTGACGTTTCAGTAGTGAAGCGGTTCCAGGAAATGACTGGGAATTAAGTAGGAATTGATTCCTAAGGGGAAAAACATGAAAAAATAGGATATGTATTATCCTCCCTGTTTGAAATTACTGTGATAGCAATAAGAGCCTACCTTGAGGAATCGTCATCACTAATAGATGGGAAAAAGCCAGATATCATCTTCATATTTCATTGGGCCTTTAGCTTCAGGCCGTATTATCCACGGTTCACTCTTTCATTTCGACCTTGGAGTAGGATTCAAACTTCATAATAGACCTCTTCGGTTATGGGAAGAAGGACGAGAAAGTGAAACCCTTATCTCTCCTTTCGATTGTTTATGTTTTTTTTTCTATTATTTCTTAAAGTGGGATGATATTATATGTAAGAGAGCTATAGGCCCTTTAAAGATATCGTTGGATTCAAATCCTCTAATTTTTTTTTTTATCAATTTCACAAATCAATAGATTAACGAATTCAACCTCCTCGATCGCTTCTTGATCACTCTCCCTTCACGATTTTCAAGGATTTTTTGACCCTTGCTTCTCGCTTTCACTTCTCGTTCTGCTAACCTTGGTCAAAACTAGTATATGGAGGAAGCTGAAAGAAAAGTAATAACAAGAATAACTTGTTCAGTTTACTTTGGGAGCTTAGTAAATTAGTATAAGTGTCAAGTTAAGTACTCAATCATCAAAAAAGAAAATCAAGCCATTATTAAACAAATAAACTTTCAAATTGATATGTCAAATAAAAAATTACGTCTACAAATTGATAATCGAGCTGCTAAAAATGTTTTTGAAAAAATGACAAAATCTTGCTTCTAAACACATTTTTGCTAGATGCCAAGCTATTTTATCTATTTTTATTTTGATAAAGAATTTATTTTAGGATCCAATAATAACCTCCTTGACTTTTTAACCAAATAATTTTTATAGGGAAATTCCTCTCAAATTTCATCGATTGTGGGTGAAGGATCTCGAGTTCTTACTCCTATCATTGGACACTTGAAGCTTTTCCGATCGAAGAAGATATTCTTAGGGGACTTTCGGTTGAAAAAATTGTAAGCATTTCAGAAGATTCAATCACTTTCCTATTAAAGCTTATAAAAAGGACAAGCAATACTTTGATATAGAAATTAAGGAAAATACTCATTCTCAGCAAAAATGCTTATAGAGATTATCACTATTGAAAATTGAGGCAATCCTAATCACCTAAACAATGGCATAAATTATCACGATGATATTGATGCTTGGGATAAAGTCCTTAATCCTTATCCAAAATAATTTGCTTCATTATCCAAGTTTATCATCTTCTTTGATTACCCCCCCCCCCCCCCCCTCCTTTGGTTCCACAAGCGGTTTAGGTAATTTGGGGCTCATATAAACATTCCCCTTATCAAAGGCCGTAAAGATTATTGATCATTCCCCTTACCAGCACTCAAACAAAAATCCAATCAATTTCCTTATAAACCATCACATACATTTGTCTTTACGTGGAACTATGATCTAAGTCAGGATAAATCATCGTCCATCTCTTGTTTGACAAATTCATGTTATATGTATGAAAAGATAACTCTTGATTATGTTCATCCTAGCAAAGAAAAATATCCTCCCATGAAGTATGAATTTCCAACATCTAAGGAATTACCACATAAGAACCATGCTCCAACAGTTTTCAGACAAAGGTAAGAAAATTGTGTCAAACAACACTGGCAGTGAGGGTTATGAACTATGAAGACCCAAACTCCAGTGTCTTTGGAGATCATAATGATTTCGATAATCACTATTCTGAAGATGAAACTTGGTGGCATAGAAGGGGAGTTTAAGCATCCCGTAAGGAAAAACTATGTGAATAATTAAAGGGAATCCTTTTAGCATCTCTGGATTCATATATTCTAAAAGAAGATCATATAAAGTAAGCTTTTTTATTTTGTCTAGTATGGTTTTCATGTTAAGAGTTTTAGTTCCAGTATTGTTCTTCAGATATATTATTGTCCTATCGAGTCCGGTGTGTCAGCTCCATTGTTGTCCTCCGTTCTATTATTGTCCTTCCTTTTCAAGTCTTTTCCCCATTGTATAATTGGTCACTTCTTTTGTAAGCTTTGAGGGTTCTTCGGGCGCAAGTTTTAGGAGCTATTTAAGAGGTGTTTTAAGAGCTATTTAAGGGGTCATTACTTGGGAGTCGGTATGAAAAATTGGGGTAGAGTTTTAGACATTGTGCCTTCTAAGAGTTCTAAGTGTTGGTGACTTTGTATGCAAGCTTCTCTACTTCAGTATAATCAGTGAAGAAGTGTCCAGGTAGCGCCTAGGCAATAAGGAGTTCCTTAGGTGAGGCATTGCCTAGGCGACAACAAATTTAATTTTTCTATGTTAAATTTATAGGAAATTAGCAAGTGCCCGCCTAAATCATGATTACGTGATAGGGTTCCTAGCTAGGTGAAGCTGTAACATCCCGAGTTCCAGATATGAAATTTCATTCAATTCTAAATTTGGTAGAAGGTCTATTTTATTTTACGAAATCCCGAGTTCCAGTTATGAAATTTCATTTAATTCTAAATTTGGTAGAGGGTCTATTTGAAAAATCCAGGAAAACAGCCCTTAACCAACGAGTGAGAGCTCACTTTTTGGCTGTAAACAAATCCAAAAAAGAGTAATAGATGTATCTCAACTGATTTAGGTCTTTCAACCTTAATCCAACCTTGAACGAGATCCAAATCCTAACTATTTGCCTAAAAACTACCCCTAATCCATGCATGCATTCATTTCTCCTCAAAATCAAAATAAAGAAAAGGAAAGATAGAGATATAAAAGGAAGAGTTTTACACTAAAATTAGGATAATACTCACTTAGTACCACCCGACGGTTTGTCGCTCCAAATCACCTTTCTGAATCTTCCTCCTTCAAAGTTCTCCAAGTAGGAAGAGAGCCTAAGTGTTAGGGGCCTCTCACCCTAGCAAAGTTGGTTATAGGCTAAGCTTGAGGGAGTAGAGTAGTGGAGTAAAAGAAAAGTACAAGAACCACCAAAAGACTAAAGGCTTTAGGGATGGGGACTACTAAGGCAAGAATGCCTCTAGGGGGTTTTTGGGAGTGGTCTCTACAGATGAAGAGGCTTGGGTATTTAAAGAAAAGGAAGAAAGGAGTCTTTCTTTCACATGGGGGGTTAAAGGGGCTTGAGTGATGTAAGGGGTGTAAGAAAGTTGATGAGTTAAGGGTTGAGTGTTGTAAGGGTTGTAAATGTTTACACTTCTGACAGGTGTAAACACAAACATTCACATTTGCCTTAAGTAACTAAGTGCCCTCAAGAAATTAGTTAAGCAATGAGGGCACACCTGAATAAGAAGGCTGAGAAGAAGCGAGTGGCTGCGGCAAGAAAAGCCCTAAGGGCTAATTAATGGGTCAGACTAGAGGACATGGGATTTCCATTGATGACAGTCGTGGTAGTCGTGGTAGTGACAGTGACAGTGACGATGATGATGTGACCCCACTCAAGAGGAAGTAGATGGAGACAGTCATTCGGCGTTCTATATAGAACGCATAGGAGAGGGAAGAGAAGCAAAGCTTTCAAGCCACCAAGCATGGGTTTGGTGGTTCACAACGTGAGGTAGGGGGTTTTATCAGGGAAGAGGTGAGATACATAAGACACGGAGCATATATGAGGCATTTGATCAATATGTTCAAGTTCCAGACGTGTTGAAGTCAAAGTTGAAGATGAATAAGGATAGTGGTTCGAGTATTGGAATATGCACCATATATGTACAGGGAGAAGGAGGCATCTCATAAGAAGTTGAAGAATATGTGATCAAAAAGAAAGGTAGCGAAGGCGGTAAAGAGAGCAATAGGAAAGTTTTTTTTTTAATCACATCCAATCTAATGTCGCGACATCCCCATACTACCAGGCATAGTAACAACATAATTCTCTGAATTATTTGCGAATTTTTTGTTTGCCGAATTATTCACGGATTTTGCGAATTATTCCTGAATTTCCCAAACTATTCCCGATTTATTCGCGAATGTTGCAATAATTTGTTTAGTTCGACAAAGTAAACAGCTTATTTTGTATATTATCAAATCAAGTTGTTGGTTATCTTTTTGTAATTATTATTTTATTCCCGAATTGGTCCCGAATATTTCCCGGATTTTTCGAACTTGACTTGCCTAATTATTCTCGAACCTCGACTTTGTCACTATGTTACCTGGCCATAATTGATGAGATCCATAGAGCATGTCCAAGCATAAAGTGACACTCCCTACAACATCCCCGACCCATTACTTGATGAGAAAATTGTCAAGATTCGCACTTACATCAATTCTTTTAAGAAGAACTAAGATACAAACAAGGTGACTCTTATGTGCGACGATTGGACCACGTCAACGAGGTTGTAACTGATTAACTTTCTCGTCTACTGTGATGGTAAAACAGTATTTCACAAATCAATCGATATCTCCAATTTTATTAAGGATCAAGTATACATCCATCAATTAATTGATGATGTGATAGAGTATGTGGTGCAAGTTGTCACGGACAACCAGTCTTCATTTTAAAAAGTTCAAGAATTGTTAATGAACACATTACTATTTGATACTTAGTAAAGGGTTCTAATAAAAAATATTTCCCATCATGCAGCTGAATGGTAGTTCTAATATGGTATAAATGCCGCCAATTTAAGGAGAATTGTTATATGGATATTATCCTAGATGGCATCATCTTGGGGCTGCGAACAAAATTGGAGTAAGTTCTCTTTGATTCATTCCAAGCCTCGTAATCAGTTGAATTATGAGAAGTTTGAGCAATTAGTGTATGCGCATTATAATATGAGGTTGCGACTGAAGCACCCTACGGAGGATGCTCGGAAGGGCGACTTGCTATTCGATCCTATAAATCTTAGCTACATATTTGATGAGGATGACCCATTGACTGAGTGGTTAGGTGATCTTGGAGAGGCAATGTTCGATGAACCTAGAGATCCTTCTGCCTGATACATTTTTGGCGAGGTACGCAAATGAGCATATAGGGGGATCGGGTGGAGGTGGCCCGAGCAATGCAGGACATAGTACGATTGAGCATTGAAGCAATGTTGGTAATAGTAGGGCAGGAACTAAATGAACCTAAACCTAATAGGGTTGGGACTAGCAGGGATGATGATGATGAGGAGCTGATGAGGACTCCGATGACTCATATCTAGGAGGATGAAGGAGGAGATGCAATTACTAGCCACGATTTTGATGACGGCGATGACGATGACGTTGACGGTGACAGTGATGATGGAGGGGATGTTGGGGGACGCCGCATGGGAAGTCATATGCAGAGGAGGCATAGTACAATATTTATAAAGGAACAGTAGTTTGATTAGGGGTGTATTCAAGTTGGGCTGAGCCGGGCTTGGCCCTGCTTAGCTCAGTTTGAAATTTTTTCATTTATGCTCGAGCTCGGCTCGGCTCGATATGTAGTTCGAAAAGCTCGGTTCGAATCTGCTCGGCTAGGCTCGAGCTCGAATTGATTCGAGCTCAGCTTGGCTTGAGCTCGGATTAAATTATTAAAAAATTATTTTTAAATAAAAAATAATAATATTTTATTGTATATATAATATTATATTATTTATATATATAATAATATATATACATATATTATTTTTCATTATTTTTTTATATAATATTCAAGCCGAGCTTGGCTTGAACTCGTATCTTTATTTTTTCCCGACGTATTGAAGCATATTCCTGATTCGTATCCTATCGCCTTA
This sequence comes from Tetracentron sinense, assembly GCA_015143295.1. Classification (NCBI taxonomy): domain Eukaryota; kingdom Viridiplantae; phylum Streptophyta; class Magnoliopsida; order Trochodendrales; family Trochodendraceae; genus Tetracentron; species Tetracentron sinense. The sequence continues at coordinate 16,004,791 of CM026551.1, forward strand.
CCGATACTCATACTCATACCAATACCAATACATTGAACCATGCCAATAACTCTTAATGCAAATAAAGGCATTCTTACTTCTAAGTATGTTGTAAACTCAAAATAAACACAAAAGGTTATAAACTATAGGTTTGCTTGACTTTGTTTTGGTATAATAATTTTAAAATCTCTTGTTATTAAAATTACAGAGAAAATTAAAAACATATGTAAAAGATATAATATTTATTGTTGGGATAATTAATTATCAAAATAATCAACCATATATAATTTAAGAGTTTTTTCTAAAAAATTATAACTTTATAATAAAATATTTTAAACTAAACTAATAATTAAAAACTATTTGAATAAGAATTACATTAAAACTATTTTTTTAAAAATTATAGAAATAATACAATTAAAAATTAGTTCAAATAAAAATTACTTCAAAATAATTTAAATGAAATAAATTCTCACTTAAATTACTTTAAAACGAAAAACAAATTTAAGATAACTCAAATACTTAATGATCAAGGGGTCAAGAGAGGGACTAAAACATCCAGAGAGAGGGAGAGTCAAGTTCTAAAGATTTGTCAAGTCTCGTGCGTACATTAATTACCATATCCACCTCCTAGGTAGATATTCCAATTGTCACATAATGTTGGAACTCACATCATTTTAATACCCATGCCATCAAATAGACAAATACTCAACCATCAAAGCATTTATTAAAAAAATAACAAAAACAAAACAAAAATCTACAGAGCATGAAGACCAATGTTGCTATCAATCCTTTTTCATCAAATATATCCACGTCACTAATTTTTATTGTGAAAAAAATCTAACTCAATTCCCCTTCGCACAATTCCTTAATATCCATGTTCAAAGAGGAAAATAGGAATACATTTATCCAGTTATTACAGTACATTAACAATTGAACTTCCTTTTATAGTGTCATGGATTTGATTGGGAGCTCAAGAAATAATTAGTCTCATGCATAGAAGACAAGGATTCACTCTCAGTCAACTCAAAGATAAACCAAAAGCTACAAGTTCAAACCCACTCAGCCACGTTGGTCGCTGACATGCATTTATGTATAAACGTAGATATACTCACTCCCATGAAGCACTAAAAAATTATGTAAGGAGCAACAGAAGGAAGAGCAACTTACTCACTGGATGTGCTTAGGGATTTCACCTTTTCTTATTAGGGAGAGAGCACACTCAGCAGTGTCGATGAGGTCAGCGATGTTGTGGAGGGATTGCTCCTCAGAACCCAGCATGAAGATGGTACGGAGTTCTGCTTTCTTGGACAGTCTTGTTGCTAAATTTAGCTGCAGTTTGGGGGTGTTGAGTCTCCGCAGTAATTGGCGATACAGAGAGAGTACTCGCCCTCTATTCCTTGACAAATCCTCTGTTGTCGCCCATATCAGACCCTTTGACATTTCTCTGCACTGAACAAATCAGACAAAGGTGAGTAAATTCATTTGAGACCTTTGCAATAAGGTTTTAATTAACAAAAGTAACGTTAACTGCATGGAACTTCACTGCAATCACCGCTGTAACGGTTATTTATGCCATCATAACCACATTGTAATTTCCCTGCTTTTTTGTTATTTTATAATATTTTCTTGATAACAAAGAATTGTAGGCTCGATAACCATGCGATTAAGCTACAGAGAAGACAAATAGGCAAATAGAGATGGAGAAAGAAGGGTACTGATCAAGGATTTAAATATGGGTTTAGTTTGTGTATTGGTTTCAACCGAAACTATTACGTATCAAACGATACGTATCAGCAGTTTTTTTATTAAAAAAATCAAATTCAATGTATCAGGCGATACTGAAACGTATTGGTCGAATCTTACCAATAGGTATTGAACGATATTTATAAATAGGGCTTTTATAAGTGAGGTGTCGAACGAGTCCTATTGAAACCGATACATATCGGAGGAGTCATATTAATCACTTAATAAATAATGTATCGGCATAAATATTGTACAAACCTCCATCGAAACCGATACGTATCGGTTTCAGCAATTTTTATTTCCTTGGTACCGATAGCCAACAGAGAACCCAGAAGTGGAAAGATATGGTAAGTTGCCGCCTTACCGGTGATGGTATTCTTCATCGATGTACAAGAGTGGAAGAAATTGAAGAACGGAAATTGATGAAGAAGGAAATTAATAGGGAAATTCTGGTACCAAATTCAACGCCTAATCGCCCCATAAGGGAAGGTCAAACTGTCAAACTACCTTAGGAAGTGGGCCCTATCAAAAAAGTGATTGACCTTCCCTTATAGGGCGATTGGGGGTTGACTCAATTGGAGCTCCGCTTCAAAGCATATGAAGGACCTCCCCTTTTTCTTACCAACAAGGCAAAACCTATAATAGGCCTTCAACCAATTGGTAAGAAGAGTTTAAATATGAGCAGAAACTCTGCTTCAAAGCATTTGATGGAGCTCCCCTTTTTCATTGTAAACAGCTGGCAGTTTTGTAATTATGTAGAGTAATCATGTTAAATAATTGTCACTCTCTTTCCTAATTACAAAACTGCCACTAGGTTTGCTTTGAAATGTGGAGCTCTGACAAATGCTTTGAAGTGGATCCTCGGCTCATATTTAAACTCTTGTTAGAAACAGTGGATTGGGACCTATGTATTGGATGGAGCACCTCTTATATACAACTACAAGTGACCCTAACCATAGCAAGTTCAGGTGTGGGGGAAAAAAATACATTATGAGAAACTTTCGAGTATAATTTGATTTTGTCGCTGAAATAAAGGGTCAAAACTAAAAACTTGGCAAAAACTAATGGAAAAGCCAAAAAGTTGGATACAACTACATTCAGGTTCAATTCAATTTTGCTTCAACCAGACACTTCTCAAGCTTCATGTTCTTTAGTTCTTCAATTCCTTTAACATAAAAAAGAAAAATAAACACCCATATGTGTTAAAATAAACCCTACGGAAGTTAATTATCCAACATATGAACCTAAAAAACAGATTTTGTTGAAGTTAATAGTTAATACTATTGAAATTGAAGAATAACTTGAAAAGATTTTAGTTCAAACCCAAAAAGGAAGGCAGAATTCTTCTTTAAAAAATTCAAAGGAAGAACGAGATTATCTCAGAGAATCATGGTATTCTCAAATGAATCTAGAAAAAAGAATTATTTTCTTTTTTGATAGGTTCAAAACTATAATGAACAATTAGAAAATGAAAACAATTGTAACTGGAAAAAATAATTGCAAACGATGGACAATACTTAATACAAACAAAATTATTAAATCAACTCATCCTTGCTATTAAACTTAATAACGAAGAAATTAAAGTAACTCCATTAAAAATAATTTTATTATAAAAGGATAAAACAATTCAAATACAGCTGATCAAATTGCTCCAGTAATTGATCAAATTGCTCCAGTAATTGAACAAATTAATTTTACTAATGTTTATCCACAAACCATATAAAATCAGACTGATCAAACTGAAATTCTATTAAATAATGTTGCTCAGAACAAATAAAAAGACAAACAAATCCAATGATTATTCCTCATAAATTACCTAACGTGATTATATTATATAGAGACCCAATGAAACTTATGGATGAGTTAACTCAATCGATAACCTCAAGGTTAGCAACTCTTAATATTAAAGAAACAGATAAAAAAATCTTCTTAAGCAGGACCTTCGAATACTATTAATCGAATCTCATAATTTGTACCAGCTAGTGATTTTTCTTATTAATCAAAAAGGAAAATAATCTAAAAGTAAATAATGGCCTAATTTCTAGGTGACCCACCACACCATAGCTCTATTTTTTTTTTTGGGCACCACACCATAGCTCAATGGTTGGTATCGACTAAATATTTGCTATATTAGCATGTTCTTGTCTGTTTTTTTTTTTTTTTATCAGTAATCAAAGAGATATATAAAATAAGCAAAGCTGATACAAAACAAACAAAGATAAAAGTTTACACCAACGTAAACTAAAACCAAAACAACATGGGTAAGTGAACTCCTGGCATATGGACAGAATCAACCAAGTATCGATACCAAATCCACTCCACCATTCCGGGTGGAGATTCAATCCAAAATAACAAGGCGGATAGGAACTTGAATATAAGACATAGAGGACTGCGAGTTTTCAAAAACTCTCATATTCCTCTCTTTCCAAATGATCCATGAGATGGCTCCCGGGAGCACCAACCAGATTTCCCTTTTAGCATCATTCGCACTAGCCAAAAACAGCAAGATAAGAAATGAAAGGAAGACCTAGTCCACCCCTAACCGAGATAAAAAGTACCCCCAAATGACACCCACAACTGGACAATGCAACAACAGATGGTCCACCGACTCTTCCGCTTGGAGACATAAGAAACACCGATTAGCTAAAATTCACCCTCTATGTTTTAAATGATCACAAGTAAGGATTTTGTCCAAAGATGCATTCCAGAGGAAGAAGGAAACCTTTGATGGAATGTCTGGATTCCACACTTGCCCATTGTTTAAAATATCGATACGTATCGACCGATACGGGCCGATACGTATCCTATTTGGAGCTACCCGATACATTGATACGCTGGAAAAAAAAAAACTCCACTGTATCGAGCCGATACGGGGATTTTTCAGTTAATTTTTCTTCTCCTTCCATTTGCACTAGGATCCACAATACAGACCTGATACACACAACTTATTTACATATTATATTATTTAAGTAAATGATTTTAATTTGATTTTACTTTCATTTACTTTAGTTATTAATATGTAAATAAGGTTATCACCTTGGTTATGATGCCCCAACCCAACCCTATTAATCAGGAGCCACTGGTTATGATGTCCCAGCCCAACCCTACTAATCAGGAGCCACTGGTTATGATGCTCAGTCCCAGTCTTTAACTAACAGTTATGGACAGATCACGACTCAACAGCAGGCATATGTACAAATGTATCTGGGCATGTACCGCATGATGATGACTTGGACATAGTGGTGTCATCATGTATGGACCACTTATAATGTATCACTCTACTCAATTCCTAATCCCAAAATGATAGAGTATGAGCCGGCACGATGTGGTATTGAGCTTTTATCGTGTATGTAATTTGATTTGTGAATACAAGAGTATGTATTTTCATATTTTTGATTTATGAATGCAAGTGAGCTTCTATCACTTGATTAAGTAACTATGATTTGTATTTTCATACATATTTATCAATGGACACGCCTTTTTTAACTTATAAATTTGTTAACTCTCAAATGTATGATTATAAATGTAGTTGGAGGCCTTCAATTAGTTTGTTTTTAGCTAATATTTGCATTAAAAGAGGTTTTATGCAAGGTATTCAAGTTTTCCTTGCGTATCCAAGCTTTTTTTAGCGTATCCTAAATTTTTCTGCCGTATCCAACCGATACGGTACCGATACGCCGATACGTATACTATTTTGGATTTACCGATACGGCGACCGATACCGATATTTTGAACCATGTCGATGGGGAAATGGCATAAAATGGCGTAACAGATGGTAACTCAACTAAGCATAATAGTGATCTGATTGAAAATCGACCATTGTTGCTTCCGGACCATAGTTTACAATCCAGATCATCAGGACTACTAAGGGCAGAACCAAGACAGGACAATAAGAGACCCAACTCCTCAAATTCTCAATCATTAAGATCCCTACGAAGTTTTGGACACCACGCAACATTCCCCACCCTTATCTCATTAAGATCCCTTCTTGTCTGTTAATGTAGAGAATATCATCTTTGGACCAATTTTTAATATTTTAATTATATTTTTTCTCCAAAGGTCACTATGTCACATTTGGCATGCTATTCTAGCTATATTTTATTTTTAAATTGAATTTACTAAAGGAGACACTAACTCTACCTAATTTTCTTTCCAAAGAATTTTTGTAGGAGAGGGTTGCCTCCAAATTGTATCTAGAGTCGTAGTCACTGGTCTCACATACATCCTTATCAAGTTCATTCTCGTAAAAATCCTTACAACAATCAATCCATTTATTCACAATCTCCAAAAAGCTTGGGACTGAATTTTGGCAACATATACTCAATGTTGATATAGATAAACCACCACAATTATCAAAGTTTACATATATATAGAGAGAGAGAGAGCGAGGGAGAGAGAGATAAAAAGGAACATTAGTGAAATTCTTAAAGTATATAAATTTGTAAATAGGTAGGATGTAAGATCTCTCCAAAACTGAACCAAAATGCCTCAAAATTAATATAATAAAGCTAAGACAAACAAGCACTCTAATCCTGCATTAACAATAACAAAAGGGAAGAAAAAATGTGGCTCGTTGCATTAAGACTCTGCAATTTACCAATTCGTATAGCAATTTTTCTGTCGTAGATTCAAACAACTATTTTATTTTTTGAGCATTATGGATGCTTTAGTTTTGGTTTAAAGTTTAAACCAACAAATAAAATTAAGGTTAAGGGTACCATTTCTAAAATCATTTTAAACTGTAAGAAATTTTAATGTTGTTGTTTCATTTTAAGAAAAAGAAGAGAGTATACATGGCTGAGTACAATGTTAACTTTGCTGTAGAAAAACTTGCTAATTAACTCACTGAGGAGCATTTTCCTTGCCAAGAGTTCATGATCAAGATTATTGGATCGAAGGTGAAAATTGAGGCAAATACAATGCTTCCTAAAAGATACAGACGGAAAAGGAGAGGAAGATGGAAGAATACAAAGCTGGTGGCTGACATAGTCACACAAGAAATGCTCAAAACAGAACAACAAATGAAGAAGGAGGTTCCCTTTTGTCCTGAACAAGTTGATATCCCGTCATAAGGTAAGAAGACAAGGGGGATCAAGGCGAAGATTCGCACAATTACCCTTTTGGTCAAGAGAGAGAAAGATGGGCACAATGTTTTTAGAACTACTAACAAATCTAGCATCACAATCTATTAAAAAAAAACAAATCAAGCAAATCAATCCAGCATAATTTCACTGAACCTTAAATGGGAAAAAAAAATGATAGTTTATATTAAAAAAAATTAGTTCTCATCCCCAAATAGCATAATTTCACTCCACAGTCTGTGATTCCAAACTAAAACCTAGAAAATGCGAGCAAAAACTAATATAAAATCTAAGTGTGAGGGATTTTTCTTGAACGTCCACGCATCACCTACTCATTAGATTCGGGTTTATTGGTAGAAGGAATAAGGTATGAATGGAGATCTCTGATTGCTGGCAGTGCAAAAGTGAAGGGTGTGCACCCTGTAATTCACTCTGATGCCAAAGTTAAATTTAGGATAGGAAGAAGATGAAATGCAAAATCTTAATTCGAGTAAGGGGTTGAGAAAATAATAGTAAAATAGTGAATTTTGTCAATCTTTTGCACTGAGTCTCTTGGGGTATTTATAGGCTAAGATATGTATGTCTATCCATGCCCATAAATGTCCATGGATGGTCATGCTACTTGCTTTGTAATCATTACCAAATATGTAAGAATAAGTCTTACGTGTCACACGTGTGAGCCTACTATTTCTAAGATCGGTCTGGGATCGAGACATATCTTAAGCCTTACATGTCACACGTGTGAGCCTACTATTTCTAAGGTCGGTCTGGGTCGAAAGCAGGCTGAGATGACCACCATTAAAAGCATTAAATGTTAAGACAGTATTTATCACCTAACAGCAGAGTAAATTGAATTGATCGTCTCTTGATTATTTTGTCCTGGAAGTCAGCCTCGCTCTTGACTTAAGCACGGATTCGTTTTGTATGTGAATACGGATAAAATAATCGTTATTCAAGAATATTAAGCACGGATTCCTTTTGTATGTGAATACGGATAAAATAATCGTTATTCAAGAATATGATTAGTATACTCGTCTTCAGGATAACGAGTTCGTTGTCCCGAAGAGCACGAGCTCGTACTCATACTGGTCTTTCATCCGTTGTCAGAACAACCAAGATGTGCATTTTTCGAATTTTATCCATTACACTTAGCATTAACAAAAATAAATAACAGAATATCAATGAATCCAAGCAAATCAAACCAGCAAGTATTTCTTCAACCCTCGAAGAAACTGCATACCTCACAATCCAAAATCCAAACTTCAATTGAAAAAAAAAATGTGTATTGCTAAAAAGATTAGTAGTTTTCATTCTCAAAAAGCACAATTTCACCCTAAGATCTGTGATTATGAATTAAAACACAGAAAACCTTGGCAGCAAAATCACACATATATCTACACGCCTGAGATGAAGATACTACAAAATATAAATGGCCAGAGCAAAAGAGAGAGAGAGTAAGTTATGTTATATGCATCGTCTTTTAAATGCATATCCGCTTACCTATTGTCGATAACCACCGGCTGATGTCTCCAGATATCGGTGCGATCGTCGCCCTATTGCTAATATATTGTCACGTGTCCAGATATCGGTGCACAGCTGTGCGTGGGAAGGATACTGGTGCGTTCGTCGCCCTACTAACGAAGGAAAATAATCACCTCCTCCGCCGGTGAAGCGATGATGGGCGTCTCGGCTCTCCTTTTGTTGCCACGTGTCTTTTTAAAAAAATCTCATTTAACCGTGATTAAGATTCATCCAACCCCAAGTGTTCACGCGGTTTGTAGAAAAGGCCCAGGATTCTCTCAAGTTCAACTTGAGAGAATCTCTCAAGTTTGAACCCCTAGAGGTCGCCACGTGTCTCCTTTGACACCCCTTAATCATGGGTAAGGTTCACCCACCCCATGGGTTCACTCAACCATCCTTGGTTTTTTTTTTTATATTAATTATTATTTTTCAAATTAAAAAACTGTTTTTAATATTAAAAACTCTAAAAACAGTTTTTTTATTTAAAAAATAATAATTAATATTTAAAAAACAAACCAATGAGAGGTGAGTGAACCCTAGTGGTGGGTGAACCTTACCCATGGTTAAGGGGTGTCAAAAGAGACACGTGGCAACCTCTAGGGGTTCAAACTTGAGAGATTCTCTCAAGATGAACTTGAGAGAATCCTGACCCTTTAAAAAAATATATAATATTAAAAAAAATAATAACCAAAGGATTATAAAAATCTAACCCTAGTTAGTGGCAGTTTTTTTTCTTTTTGGGGGGCTGAAAGTTAATGGCAGTTTTTTTTTAGATCGCTCTCCCTAGTGGAGCGAAGTCAGCCTAATATAATTTATTCACTCCATATCACATAAATATGGATTTTTTTGGACCGATGAGAAACTATACGGGCATAAGAGAAACAACAAATATTTTGAGATTGGATCATTTAAAAGAGCTGTTGAAAGCCCTTTTGCGGTGGTAAGGGCATCACCATTGCCTAGGTAACCCAACATGGATCTTGTCACCTAATGATTTCTCACGTGCTACCTTGCATAGTTCATACTACCGTATACTGTAGATCAGCGCTACATGGTAGTAAATCCTAAAAGGAGTTAAATCATCTACAGTGAAAATCTGATTTGGCAAATCTGGTTATTAGAAAAAAATATTAATTCTATTAATTAAAATTAAAAAAACTGTTTTTAGGGTTTTTTAAATATTCAAATATTTTAAATATATAATTAATATTATTTTCTAAAAACAAATGATGACTGGGTGAACCTTAGGGGATGTGAATCTGAACCACAATTAAGGGGTGTCAAAGGGGACACGTGGCCACCTCAAAGGGTGATAACCAAATTTGCCTAATCCGATTATCACCATAGAGGATTAACTCCATCCTTAAAAAGGATAGAGCTGCTCTATACAGTAGAAATAAGAGAAACAGTAATTTGATTTAAAGTTAGTCCTTGAAATACAATTAGTTATCCACTTGTTTTCTTGTTTATTTAGTTGTAACTCTTTTTTAGGTAATCCATTATTATTCTTGAATGAAAGATTAGGAGATTTGTCATCTTGAATTGGTATTTTAATTCATAGCAACCTTTGGGGTCATTACAGATTCTTGTGCTTCTGGCACACTTTGTGATGGTTTTATTCATGCGTTCTATTATGCTATTTTTTGTGGCCTTTTTTTAAATCATCTCCTGGTTTTTGATTCCATGAACTACAAAATACTCATCCAAGCGGTACTCTCCTCCATTTGTCTGATCTCAAACATTTCAACTTTAGACCTGTTTTTGTCTCAACTAAAGTCTTTCACTTTAAACATGAAAACACATATACTTTATGTTTCAAAAAGTAGACTCATAACTTTCTAGTAGTATTATCAATGAAATTTATTAAATATATTGGGCCTAGTAGAGAAGGTACCTTGGCTGGTTCACACACATCAGGATGGACCAAATTCTAACATTTCAGAAGTCATTCCACCCTTTGAGAAACTAACTTTCATCTGCTTTTAGTAAATGCATACCTCATACAAATCCAAGTCTACGGATTTCAACCCAGATGATTTATCTTTCAAATACATGATTTTCATCCCTTTCGCACTTGTATGCCCATGCATTAGCATCCATGCTTGTATATGCAATTGTAATTGAGTTATTAGTATTAGATATTAAGTAAAAAGTGTCATCTTTCTTACCATAGGCTATCACCTTAGATCCGTTAGTCACCTTTAATGAATCATTCGTGAAGGAATTACTAGTAACCCATATTTGGCAAGCTGTCTGATTGAACTTAGATTTTTGTTGTCATGTAAGTACACTTTCACGAAATTTCCTTGTGTGGAGTTATAAAAAGCATCCTTGTGAGGTGTAACATGAAACAATCCACCATAATCTACTACCCAATATTCACATTGTATATTATAATAAAAAGTTAATACATTAGAAATATTCTATTCACACAGATTTACTTGGTCTTTACCTCTCTAATTTCCTCCCATATTGCTACTTTCTGGCTGATTCTTTAGAAACGTGCAATCCCTTATGAATAGTCATATCTTGCCACAATTTCATCAACCGTTATCATTTCTTTTGAATTATGAAATTATCTTTCTCGACTTTGATCGATCGTTGCTTTTGTTTACTGTATTTGACAAGCTTATTCTATTTTTGGCATTTAGGACATTCCTTATTGTTTCACCCGAGAATTTTTTGTGAACGTTCTCGCTTATAATAACCCCCACAACATCATCATACTTCAGCGAATATGTTCTTAAGTAATTGCTTAATGCCATAACCAAGAAATTCCAACTTTCTGGCAAAATAGATAGAATTACCAAAGCCTGAATTTCATTATCAAAATTGATACCAATTGAACTCAATTGGCTAGTAATTGTGTTGATATAATTTAGATCTGGCCGGCCAATCCATTAAGCCATCAAAGCCTTTGCTTTAGGCCCATTAAAAAAAATATTAAAAATGCCCTATTTAGAATATTAAAAATAAATAAAAGGCTCATTTAGAATATTAAAAAGGCCCCATTTATAGTTAATTTTTTTTAATATTATTTAAAAATTTAAAAAAAAAGGTCTCATTTAAAATTTTCGCTTTAGGCCTCCAAATGGCTTGGGCCATCCCTGATTTAGATGTCCAGTCACAGTCCCACCTTCAACTATCTTCATATTAAATAAAAATACTTTGTTTGAAGTAAAGAGTTTTTCGTACAAATTTGATACGGTTTTCATTAGCCATGTCGCTGTCTTCTCTCTCGAGATGTTAAAGACAATATATGCAACAAGTGAGAGTCGTACTGTGCCTAGGGCTTTTATGTCGAATACCTCTCACTCACTGTCTAACATTTTCTCCGAATTATGTGATTTTCCTCCAATATGAAGATAAAGATCATTTTGATAAAGATAATCATCTATTTGCATCTTTCATAATCTAAAATTTGAACTCATTAATTCCTACATTTCATTATGCCGCCATTGCTCCCACTCGTAACCTAAATTTCTAATACAAGTTATTGGGAACACGCACAACAACCCACAACGATAAATGAACGATTAAAACAAAAAAACAAAAAAGCAAGATGCAACAAACAATAACACGAGGTTTACACATTTTGATGCCTATGTTCACAGACACATCAGTTGCACTATGCTCAAAGGCAAAACTAAACAAAACAATTTAAGTGTTCTCTATTTATAAACTTTCAATGTGATAGGAGTGATAAGAAACCTTAAACCCAAAAGTATATTGTATAATAGAGTTTGAACAAATAGAAAAATCCTGATTTAATATTCTGATCCCGCAACAATTGCTCGAGCCAACCCATTCTCGCATGAGTAAGTTAGTTACGAGTTTTACAACCAATTACCTAGACAGAATTACAATAACATATTAGTTTGAGCCAACCTAGGCTTGCTCGAACCCACACCAATAATCAGTCTCTGGACTTAACAATATTTAAACTCATTTCATAAACCCATGTATAAAAGTTCAGACCAGGTCAGGAGAGATTTGCCCCCAAACTCGAACTTCAATACCAAGCTTAACCCAACCCAACATGCTCTTAAATTGGATTGGGTGGCGCTTGGGGCGGACATGGCCCAAGGTGCATTCCTACCTTTTATGCCTGCTTGCTCGTGTGGACGATTTCAAAGTGTCATGTAAAGCATGAAATTTATGCATGGTGATCGAGTTGTCCTCATTCCATGCAAGAGGAGTGCTAGCCGCAGTCGTATTTACCCTAAAATTTTCCATAGACGCAAGAGGAGTCAAACACTTGAAGATCTTTCATTATTTTAATGGCTGAAAAAACAAAAGTCAAAGCAAGTTTGACATTTATACGACCTAATTGTGTCTTTGGAAGATTTGCGACTGGGGCTGGCAAAATCCTTCCACACAATATTGTATGGAGATAAGAGCCGTCATGTCTGATTCCCACTAAATATTGGAAAGATAAGTGCTGAGTCCTTAATGATTCCCACTAAATATTGGAAAGATAAATGCTTTCTCATTAAGATAATGACATGTGTCACTATTCTACAATGCTACTTCTGTAGACAATTGAACCTGTAATTTTAGTAATTGAAAAAATTAACAAAAACACGTGTTGCACCACATTTTTTTTTCTCATTAAGATAGTGACATGTGTCACTATTCTACAATGCTGCTTCTATAGACGATTGAACCTGTAATTTTATTAATTGAAAAAACGTAACAAAAACACACGTTGCACCACATTTTTTTTTCTTATTAAGATAGTGACATGTGTCACTATTCTACACTGCTACTTCTATAGAGGATTGAACCTGTAATTTTATTAATTGAAAAAAATGTAGCAAAAACATGTGTTGCACCACATTGAGTAAAAAAAATTCAAATATGTGTCTGGGTTAGCACTCTTATATTTTTTGACATGAAAAGGCTGACATCATCTAATATTACATCCTACTAAGGGTAATTATAGTCCCACTTCTCAATTTGGAGTTCTGTTTGTCTTTGGCTATTGATTGTATAAAGATAAAAGCTACTGCGACGTTATGATAATAGACCAACCTGAGACTGTTAACGAGAAGATGTGATCAAAGGGGATGGGATTTGATCTGGCGATAGCCAGATCAAACCATCCGGGGATGGTTTAGGTCCAACATGTAGCGATAAAAAAGGGAGAAGTCCCCCCCCCCCCTTTTTTTTTTGACTCCATTTGATATCTTCCCCATTTTTATCACCACATGTCCGACATCAGCCCCATCACCGGATGGTTTTGGTCTGACTATCGCCGGACCAAATCTCATCCCGATCCAAAGGTGTTGAAATATTTGGGACGTCTTAGTCACCGTTACTTTTCATCCGGCGAAAGATTTTCATTCATCAACTAAAATAAAATGATTTAAGTAATATTAATTGAATCAATAAAATTCTATTAGTTCACTCTAGTGAAATAATTTGAAAAACCTTTACGATTAACAAGACCATAGGTCGTCCCACAAATTTTGACTTCTTTGGATAGCTTATTACGGGGACTCAAGGGCATCTCATATTTTTTGATGCCTAGGATCACGATTATCGAGAATGGTCTAAGATTTTTCTTTAATCGTCCAATTTCAATCAGGAATACTGGATTTGATACCTACTTTATTGAACTACAAATTGGTTCGAAGCGAACCGGGTTGTGGTACATTTCATAAATTGAGCGAACATTGTTTTTGTACCCAACAACGCCAATTCAACAATTTTTCTATTTGGCTTCAAGGGATTTTTTCTTTGGGTTGGACAACTTTTTTTTTATACGATAACTTCTCCTAAAAAGGAACTTGAAGTTCAAGTAAGTTGCTTGAAAAGACATCCAGACATAAACACGAGGAGAGTCATTATAAGATAATTTTCATGGCTTTTAAAAAATAAATATTTATAAGCTACAATAATAGTTTAATAATAAAGAGAACAAAGAAAAAAACATAGAAAATATTTTTAGAGAAAAAAAAAAGGTTTTACGGGGAATGATTGTGGTTCACCATGACACTTAAAATTTATTAATATTACATTCCTAATTTATTTACATGCTTAATCTTTCTCTATATATATGCTAGTCGACGCACGTGCACTTGAGAGAATGGAAACAGATATACTAGTGAAATCCATCATATTTGTTGGAGAAGAGACATTTGAGAGAGAAGATGTGTTAGAAAATAGTGAGTTCTGCGGCGGTTGAAAGCACATGGTGAGAGAAAAAATAAAAGTAGATACTTGAGAGAATACATAACGAATTAGAGCGGAAAAAAAATAGGAGTAAATAATTGAGATAATCAACCATATATATAAGGGGATTGAAGTGAATAAATTTGAAATGACTTTACTATCCTTAAGTATCTATGCATTAAGTAGTAATATGATAATATTCTAATTGATTTTTCTGTCACAGTAAAGAAAAATTCAATCAACGCTACCTACCTTCCATTGTCTCATTAATTATAATAATAGAAATATTTACTTATATGCTATGTAAGTTAGCGAACCAAATTAAATAACCTAAATAAATTGAGAAACAAATTATCTCATCATACCCCTAACGAATCATGTTCGTTCTAAAGTGGTAAACTTGAAATCGAATTCGAACAGACAATTAGATAAAGGTTCTCAATAGCATTTTGTTCTTTTATGAATAAAGATACTTTTTTTTTTGTTAGTTTAAAGAGAAAGGGGCACTCTTTATAAAACACCATTCTAATATTTTTTTTTGCGTACATGAGACGCGGTCAAACCGCAATCCTGATTAGCATGTTAGTATATGTTCGGTTGTCTAGCATTTAAAGCATGATTAAGGGTGGCATCCCAAGGCCTCCCTCCCTAAGGAGAGGATACACAATTGGGCTAATCCTATGGTGTACCAATTCATAATTTTTTTTTTTTGTTGTTGTTGATAACTAATACACACTCTAAACTCTTACACATAGTTAGAGTTAATTAAGGCAGTCGCTAACTCCAAACAACCACTCTAAAAGGGCGTGTTTAACAAGGGTTGAAGATTAACTTCCCATCCGATGTGGGGTTAAATCCTGGATAACACCTTAACGCAGAAGGTAACAGATAACCAAATGATTGTTTTTTTTTTAAAATTTTTATTGCGTGATAACTTCACAAACAGTCAGATCTAAGGTAACCAACCACTCTAGAAGCGCTTATCTTTGTTCTCTCATATATTTGTACTTTGTAATATAACCGGTAGAGTAGTACGTTTTAACGTTAAAATCGATTTTGATAGCCAGCGACGAAGGGGTTTACAAGACGTTACTTTTTTCCCTCGAAAGTCGAAACCTCTTTCTCTCTCTGTAGCTGTACAAAAGGCTCGGACGAGCCTGAACTGCAGCCCTTGAAGGTCTATCAATGGCGGCGGGACGCGAAATCTCCGTCGTAACAGTCGGTGGGAAAGGCTCTTCTCTATCTTCAGCATCCGTCTACGCCATCGCGAACGGCCTCGCTCAGGCCAGAATCGATTCTTCATTTCTCGATAAGCTTTCTCCAAATCATCCACTTTCTTCTATTCAGCTCCAGATTTCAAATCCGAGATTTCTAAACCTAGAAGAATCCCGAGCTTCTCTCGTCGTCCTCCTGAACAAGCTGCTGCTGTACAATGTCGGTATTCGAACTGTTCTTCCCGTTTTGATTGCTGAAACCCTAAATCGAGGGTTTGCCCCGGAAACCCTCGATTTTGCTTCTGTTTTAGGGTTTTTAGATTCGTTTTATAGGTTAAATGATATGAAGTTCGAGGAGACGGGTGTAACAGACGGAGAGCTTGTTGTTTTGGAGAATTCTTCTTCCACTTTGGATGGGATTTGCGCGCTTTTGGATTACTCCTCATCTGCTTTGTCGACGGTTGCAGATGCAGTTGCTGCTTTATCATGTGAAGCTTCGAAGGCTGATATATCGGGGCTCAATTTGCTAGATTCTGGCGATGGTTTCTCTATCAAGGATGAAATTGCTGTTGCCAATGATATGAAGATTTTACTCATTGGGTCAAAGCTTGTGGGCCGTGTAGATTCCGAGGCCATTTCGGAGCTTCCGAAGGTTCACGGGAGCTTTAGGGAAGTGGTAAGATTGGTACATTCGAGGATGCGGGTTGAGTTGAATTCAATGGTGAAAGTTGGGAAATTGGGTTATGGGAGTAGTGGGAGTGGGAAGGTGTTGGTGACGACCTTGTCACCTTTGGCATCCTCGCTTCGATTTTTAGGCGAAGGTAGTTTGTCGCGAGCAAAATTGATTGTTGAGTCGGCTAGTGATGATGATCTCAGGTCTAGTTTGTTGGAGGTGTTTAATAGGAGCTGCCCTAGTTCTGAAAGTTTGAAGAAGGGGTTTTGGTTGATTTCACAGGCTGCTTTTGAAGAGGACTATGTCAACTTCTTGCATGAGATAAATTGTTTGTTGGTTAGAGTTAGAGAAGTTGTTTCTTGGGAAGCAGCATTGGCACTGCTTTTACTTGAGGAGAGTGAATCAAATGAGAAAACTCAATGTGTTACATCTTCAAAAGTTGATATAAACAAAGGAAATGCAAATGTGGAAAGAAAAAATGAGAAGAAGAAGAAGAAGGTTTTGGGGAAGGGAACAGATCTTATAAGGCAGCTCATCAAGGAGAGGTTACAGTATGAGGCTGGGGATCCACTTAACATTTTTGCGCTACTGGAGAAGTGGATGCAAGATCTTTCCTCATTTTTTGACCCTAAGGACCCTGAACTTGATACTCTACTGAAGAAAGTTAGAGAGATTGTAGAAAGCAATGAAACTAGAAGACTTCCCAAACTTCCCAAGGTGAGAAACACCACTTACTTTAAATGTTAATTCCTCTTCAAACGTTTTTGTCTATGCCAATTATTTGTTATTTTGCACTTAAGAAATAAACATTGTACCAAGCTTAACAAATTTTTTTTTTGAAATGCTACATGTCTTGTCACTTGTTATTCTTTTCTTTGTTAAACTTCCTCAAGACACTGCTGCTTTAACTTGAATCTTCAGCTTGGCATGGCTGAGATCTCATTGCATCTTGGACTCCATCTGTTAAATTAGCATGATTGTGCTTGCACTGATTGGAACCAGCATGATGTTCTCTAAAGTAATTTGGTTCACTATACAATGTACACTTTGATTAATACAGAAGATCGACGGGCATATCTCTTGTTGCAAGTTTAGTGCACATTTTGTCGGAAAAAGTTTCTGAAGTAATTTGGTTCACTATACACATTGACTAATGCAGAAGATCAACATGCCTACCTTTTTTTTTTGCAAGTTTAGTGCACGTTTGTCGTTTTTGTCAGAAAAGGTTTCTTACTCAAATAATGCTTTCATAAGCAGCCATATTCAACAAATGGCTTTTGTAAGTAGCCTAATTTTTTTATTTGGCATTTTAGGGCCATAGACAATAAACAGTCCTTCTGTCAGTCGATCAACACAATACCAACTCTCTCTCGATCTTTCTTTCCCTGCCTTATGACCTCCACAACTATTTTCTTCATGTTTTCTAAGCCTCGTCCTGCGTTTTTCATGTATCCAGGGGCGGAACCAGGGGCGGGGGCCATGGCCCCCTCAATATTTTTGAAAAGCTTCTATTAGGCAGTGTTAATTTTTTTTTTAATTTATAAAAATACTCCTATTTATATATAGTGGTCCCCCAACTGCTAATGTACTCGTTTTGAAAGGGGAAAGAGACTGTGCTGGCTACTGTATGTGTTTAACTTTTACCAAAAAAAAGGAGGGGAAAGAGACAAAACTCAAAAGTAGCGTGACAAGTGACAACCCAAAAAAAACCAATTCCTAATGTAACTCGTTTAGAAGAGATCGAATTGCAACCAATTGCGATTGAATTCAGGGAGAGTTCAATCGCCACCACTAGTCAACACGTGTCCCTATTAACCGTGGTTAAGATTCATTAACCTTTAGAGTTCAACAATATAAGCTTGGTTTTTAGAAAAAAACATTAAAAAATATAAAGTCTAAGGGTTAAAACTTCATAACTAGAGTTAAAAGTTTTTAAGAAAATCAAGGTTAGATTGTTGAACCCTAAGGGTTAATGAATCTTAACCACGGTTAATATGGGTTAACAGGAACACGTGTTGACTTGTTGGTGCAATTGAACTTACCCTAAATTCAATTGCTTGGAAAGGGAAAAGAGGTTAAAGTACCTTGACAAAAAAAGATAAGAGTACTGTGGAAGAAAGTAGGAGAATGGGAGCATGGTTTTAAAAAAACGAAACCATTACCCGATACCGTTACGCTACGTATAGGTACTGTAACGTTTTCCGACATATTTTTTTCACTAAAAAGTATTGTTTTTGATACGTAACGGTTTCGGCCGAAACCATTACCCGATACCGTTACGCTACGTATAGGTACTGTAACGTTTTCCGACATATTTTTTCACAAAAAAAATCTTTTTTTCACTAAAAATATCGTTTTCAAAGCAATCTGGGCCTAATACTTCTTCCTTACATCTTTTTTTATTTATTTTTTTCTATTTATTGTGATTTTTTAAGCAAAAAAAAAAAACAAAAAACCGTAAAGGCCGAAACCGTATTGTAATGGTTTCGGCTGTGTCCGTTATGGTGTCCAAAACTGTTTTTTTGAACTATGAATGGGAGAAAGAAAGAAGGAGAAGAAACCCAAGAGTTTCGCTACCAGGTCCTCTTCTTCAATATTGATTAGGGTTTTAGCAGGTCCTCTTCTTCATCTCATTAAGTCATTCTCTTGTATGTTTTTCTTTATTCCTCCTGCTTTTACAATATTGATTAGGGTTTTTGAACTTTATTATTATTTTCTTTATTTCTCTGAATTAATTAGTTGCAAATGAAAATTAAAACCTTGTTATTAGTCTATATCAAACGCTAATCGGATCAAATTTAACAGTTCAAAACCCTAGTTAAAACCTTAGAAAAAGGAACTTAAAACCATGTAATTCTGTTGTGGGTATTAAAACCAAAAGAGATGACTCTTGTTTTTCTTGTGCACGGGATCTTTATTAGAATGCGACATTAACGAATTTTATGACCACGATGGGTAGCCCCTCCTCCCCCCCCCCAAAAAAAAAAACAAATCCTTGCTCAGCCACTACACGTATATGATGAAAATCCTCTTCATCTTTGGTTATTGATGCAGAGAATTTAAAAGTACGGACTTATCATCATTAGTACACTAAGTTCCAACAATCTAGGGATTGGTTACCCTTAGAATTCTAAGTTCTATTTACGACACAAAAAAAATAGAGAACAAAATAATCTCAAAATTCTGGATGTCTAGAACTCACAACCCTTATATTTAGAATTTTGACATAAAGTAAATAGTAATTATGATCATAATAAGTTCGGGTACAGGAAAATACGATGCAGTAAACGTTTGAGTATTATTGGTGGCCAAAAATGGAGGTGCTGATGTGGGATGCCAACAAGGAATTGCTTAAAGAAATCATGATTCAAAATATCAATACACACCAGTTTTTGGTCCGCCCGGTACATTGATATGTAGGAATACAAAAAAATCCCCTATATCGGTACCGTATCAGCTGTATCGGAACGATACTGGCAATGTGGTACAGATACGCGCGACACACACTCATTTCTCCTTCCATTTACACTAGAAGCCACTGCACGGACCCAATACGCATTGCTTATTTACATAAAACATCATTTATCATTTACTTAAGATATTTATATGTAAATAAAGTTATACCCCCCATTGAATTCAATAAAAATTCTCGTAGATCTAAATTATTGAAGAATAAAAAATCAAATTTCTAGTTCAAGAATAAAATCGACTTTTTACGGATTAGTTCAAAATTTCAACTTTCAAATAGTAAGGTATTTCTTAAATCTTAAAATTTCATAAATTATACTATATCAAAACATTACTAAAACTTAAAAGTCTGTCCGGCAAAAAGAGTCTCATATGTTAGTCTTCAAAAATATTTTAATCTATAGAGTCAAAAAGTCAACTAACAGAGTAACAATCTAGCATAAAATGACTTACATTCATGCTTATAATTTATGATTGTAATTCAATTCATTGAATTTAAAGTTTTAATATGTAGATTGTATGTCATATACTTAGCTAAGTGACTATTGTTTGTGTTTTCATAGCTGTTTATCAACATGATCGTCTTTTTTAACCTATAAAATTCTTAACTCATTAGTATGGTTATAAATATAGTTGGGGGTTTTCATTTAGTTTGTTTTTAGCTTATATTTGCATTAAAAGAAGTTTTATGTAAGGTATCCAAGTTTTTTCTTACGTATCCAAGCATTTCTTAGCGTATCTTATTTTTTTCCACTGTATCCAATCGATAAGGTCCTATATACTGATACGTATCCTATATTCGACTTACCAATACAACATTCGATATCAATATTTTGAACCATGCAAGAAATTTGGCCAAAATGTTGAGTAAGAGTGGGTAAGGGTTATCCAATTTGAGGTCAGCCTGAACCAGATGTCTTGGCTGTACTAAACTGCTGGTAAATTGTGAGATTAGAGTGAGGAAGATGGATAACATGGACTAGTTAGGAGGGGAATGAGGAGCACACTATAGGAATCCTTGAAGATGATGGTGGGAGACCAAGATCTAGCATGCCTTTCTTGGGAAAATTCGTGATCCTTCTCAAAGATTAGAAATCTCTTATATATAGAACCAAGAGAGGGTTAAAGGATTTTGTTGCCAACACACATACTATCAACTGCTAATGCAGGTACTACCAAGTTACCAACTACCATCAACTACTACCAACTATCACGATGTGCACTATCAACTGCTAATGCAAGACTAACTGCTACCAGATACCATGATGTGTGGTACATAAGCAATGGGTAGGTGAGCAACAAACCCCTCCGACACATAACAACTCTCGCCCTGTTCACTCATGGCCATGCTGTTATTTAGTGTACCTGATATTGGTGACATCATCTTCAGGTCAAGGACCTATAGTGGGTTAGCTGTGAGCCTGTAACATAATCACTCGAGTACTTGATTTGGCCCATTTGGAAATGTGTCACGAGGGGAGATATGGCTGTGTTAAAGCAAACATTTCTCATCAAATTACAAAATGAGACTCTTATTATTGCCCCTCAAAAGATGGTTTAGCAAGGCAGGCCATGTACCCTGTCATACCATTCCAAGCTGTCTTAATTCAGTAAAAGTATCCAGAGCCCGGAGGTTTGGAGATAAGGCAAAAGCTACTTGCCCGAATTTACATTGGCTTCTATATGGTGTTGACCCTACATGCTCAATTCCAACTTCCAAGCATCGAGTGACAGTTATGAACAAATTTTACAGCTCTCGAATTTACCATAGACATACATACATATGTACTAGTTCACATACCAAGGTCACATTAATGTCAATATGTTTGGCTCACTTATAATGTATCACTTTATTAAGTTCTTGAGCCCACATCGTTTCAAGTCGGCACAGAACTCAATGTGGTATTAAACTTGTATCATGTATGTAATTTACTTTATGGTTGTAATCCAAAACTTTCTTATTTAATTTATTAAATGTAAGGTTTTAATATCTAGATTGTATTGCCTATAATTGGCTAAGTAACTATTGTTTTTGTTTTCATAACTATTTATTAACATGGTCACATTTTTTAATATTTAGAATTTTTAACTCTCATATGTATGGTTATAAATATAGTGGGGCCTTTATTTAGTTTGTTTTTAGCATATATTTTGAAAGAAGTTTTATGTAAGATATCTAATTTTTTCCTTGTGTATCGAAGTGTGCCCAAATTTTTTCTGTTGTATCTAACCGATACAATTTGATATGCCAATACATATTCAAAAATTGACTTACCGATACGACACCTGATACCGATAGTTTGAACCATGACTAAAACTCAAACTAAAGGCTTTCGCTTACCACAACCACTAAAGTAATATTGGTTACTATATTTAGTAAGTCCCACTTTCTTGCCTGACACAAAAGACCTAGTAACAATCTAGCCTAATACTGATCAATAATGCATATATATCTCACTTAGTTAATGGCCTAAACCCCAATTTTCTTCGTTCTTTTGTTCATTAATCATTAGATCACTTTTTGAGGCCCAAAATGACAAATCTCAACAAAATGGTAGAAATAACTCCATATTTCATGAAGAAGTCTTTTAAATGAGCCAAACATTGCCAAAAATTGACACATAAGCACAAAATTATGCCTCCCAAAAGCTTTCCGCCTCAGACTTTCCGGTTGGAGAATACTCGACATCAATTTTTTGCTTGAATGATGATCCTATCAACTTTTCTTTATGTGCCCTGAAATTTTGAGGGCTAATGGCATGCACCAAAATTTGACCTTGACGTGTCCTTTTGCTTCGAGGTTTCAAAGTAATAAAAAATATTCAATCTTCACTAATATAGTTTACTGTCATAGTCTTAAAACCACTAGACCATGGTAGCACATGGTTGAAGAACTGAGTTAGCCCCTATAACATAAATAACCTCCATATGTTCATTGATTGTTTCCCGATCCTTTTGACAATCTGATCGCCGAGATCTAGGTGCGCCAAAGCTGGCATTTGATTAATAGAGTTGGTACTTGTTCGATCTTCAAGCTCTTCAACCGTAAATTCCTCGTTGCTCTATGAACTCCTTCCTCATTTGATGCCCCATGACATCAAACTAGAGTTGATCTAGCTACTGGTTAAAACCTGTGACAGAGTGTTGCAATTGGAATGTCATCTCTATCATAGCTTTCAACAATTTGGAAGGTCCATGATCGGACGATGCTTGTTGAGCAGTTGATTGTTTGTTTTTTTTTGATCGGTAAATTAGATGTATTAAAATATAAATAAATAGTTTACAGAGATGTAAACTAAGAACAAAAGCAACAACAAAACAAATGCAAGGATAAGAAGGGAGAACAACACAAACAATACACAGACATGAGACACCCGACCCCCTTATCAAAGAAAAAGGGTATCCCTTATTTCTTGCCCTAACTGGGAAGAAGAACTCCAGTCCACAATCAACTGCCGCGCCCTCAACAGGATACGGTGATGAGTAGGGCTGTCCAAGGGCCGGGGTCAACCCTAGCACTACCCTTCCCTATAAGAGTAGGGCCCTAGCCCTTCAAGGGCCGGGGTTTATTGAGCCCTAGCCCTGCCCTCAAGGGCTAGGGCCGGGCTGAGCCAAAGGGCCAGAAGAGAGCGGGATTTTGTTCAAGAAAACCATTCAAATAGGTGATACAATTAGGTCTGTCAAAAAAACCCTAGTCAAAGGGTACCTGGCCCAACCCGGCCCTTTCAAACCCGCCAAAGCCCGGCCCTTCTTCGGCCCTTGGACCGGGTAGGTCCCAAAACCAAGAAGCCTTCTTCCATAGGGCCGGGTTAGGGTTGACCCCTACCCGGCCCTTCAAGGCTCGGCCCGCCCTCCCCTCTTTAAGAATACTTTAATTTAAGTTCTTAAATTACTAATATAGCCCCCCATTAATGATATTAACACGGTGTATATTCATAAATTCATAACCAAACCACTTTACATACCAATTTTTCTTGAAAGTCATCACAAATTTTTTCACGAGTTTAATATGTTGTATGATTGTATCACCTATTTGAATGGTTTTTTTTGAACAAAATCTCGTTCTCTTCCGGCCCTTTAGCTTGGCCCTAACCCTTGAGGGCAGGGCTAGGGCTAGGGCTAGGGCCCAATCAACCCCGGCCCTTGAAGGGCTAGGGTTGGGCTAGGGCCTTACTCTTATAGGGAAGGGTAGGGCTAGGGTTGACCCCGGCCTTGCCCCTACCCGGCCCTTTGACTGCCCTAGATACAATCATACAAAATATTGAACTCGTGAAAAAATTTGTGATGAATTTCAAGAAAAATTGGTATATAAAGAGGTTTGGGTTGTGAATTTATGTATATCCCCCCATGTTAATATCATTAATGGGGGCTATATTAGTAATTTTAGAACTTAAATTAAGTATTCTTAAAGAGGTGAGGCCGGGCCGGGCCAGGCAGGGGTCAGCCCTAGCCCAGCCCTATGGAAGAAGGGCTTTTTGGTTTTGGGCCCTACCTGGCCCAAGGGCCGGGGTTTGGAAGGGTCGGGTCGGGCCGGGTACCCTTTCACTCGGGTTTTTTGACAGGCCTAGTGATGAGAAGAGGAGGAATTTTCCAAAACAAGACTATTCCTCTCTTTTCAAATAGCCCAATATATCGCACTGGGCAACATGGTCCAGATAGTTTCTTTAGCACCCACCAAGGTTGTCAAATCCCAACTAGATAAGAAGCTCAGAAAGCAGAATGGGAAGACTCCACGCCCAAGCGGGACAAAAAAAAAGCCCAGAGTCCAGAGGCGACTGGACAGTGCAAGAGCAAATGGTTCACACTCTTCCGCATACAGGCACAGAAAGCAACGATTAGCGAAGCTCCACCCTCGCCTCTTTAGCTGATTCAGTAGTGAGAATCTTATTTAATGTCGCGGACCAGAGGAAGAAGGATACATTTGAGGGAACCTGGTTAGCCCACACAGTCATATGCGGAAAAGAGCGCCAAGGAGATACATCAAAGGACTGCAAGAGAGATCCCACAATCAATTGATTGTTTCTTTGGGGCCATTGCACCTCCTTCAATTGGGCACACCTTTGGCTATGATATTAATTAACGTAGAAAATAGCTCTTGCTGCTGCTGCAAGTCGATATTTTCACCCTAGAGGGTAGAGCAGATCCCAAGGACTTCTTCCAAGCAAATACAATAGCAAAACTAAGGGTTGGTTATCCTTAAAACACTAAGTTCGAGCAGATCCCAAAGACTTCTTCCAAGAAAATACAACAACGAAACTTGGGGCTGGTTACCCTTTAGAACACTAAGTTCTAGCATTCTCAGTTCTCACATAGAGAATGGAAATTTTACCTTAGAACACTAAGTTCTACTGTTCTAGCAATCTCACGCAGAGAATGAAAGTTGACAGAAATAATAATCTCAAAATTCTGAATGTCTACATCTCACAACCCTTGTTTATAGAGTTTCGAAATGAATGCAAATAGTTACTAGGATCCTACTACGATACTAACTCCTCCTTCTTAAACAAATCATGAAATCCTATTAGAACTCATTCTAAAGATCCTCTCTTACTAAAATGAATAAGTACTATGGATTACGATATTTTGTAACATGCACTTTCTTGTCTAACAAGAAAAGACTTTCTAATAACGTTCTTGTTTGTGGTGGTTCACTTTCTTGCAAGCAGCCTTTTGTATGTGTCTTTTTTATGATATTATAAGTGCTCTTTACCTATAAAAATGCTAATCAGCCTAATTACATGACATAAACCCTATTTTTACACTATTTTGTTCACTGATACCACTTTTTGAGGCTCAAAATGATTAAATCTCAACAAAATGGTAGAGATAGCCATCTTAAGTATCAAAGAGATCTTTCTAACAAGCTAAGCATCACTAGAAACCACCGTACAAACACAAAGTTATACTTTCTCAAAGCATGTATCAGTTCTTCTAAATTCTTGGGTTATTATGATTCTTTCCATTTTTGTAGCTTTGAATTTAACCGTGTTTCATTAGGTTATTTGCTTTAGCTGGTCTTTTATTTAAGCTTCCAGGTAATTTTTTTTTTATGTGGTTTAAGCTTCTCTTTTGGTTTCAATATCTGAATTCACTTTGCATTTGTTGATGAGGTTTAAAGTCCAACTTTTAGTGTTACTGTTTGTTTTACCAATCAGAAAAAATGTTACTATTTGTCTTTGAGATCTTATTTGTCTTAGCTTTTGATTTGTGGTCCACAGAGGCAGGTTTTTAAATCCTGGCCTGTGTTATCCACTTCTCATAAACGGCTTTTCACTGGGCTATGATTTGGGATCCTGGTTTCTGTTTTTCAAGATTCCTTAAATGCATGCTTTAGCTGGCATTTGTTTAAGCTTTCTTGCACTGTTAATCAAGTGGTTTTGATCCACTATGATTTTTTTATTCTTTTTATTATTTTGGGGGTGGGCTGGTTTAAACTTTAAAGTCCAGCCTTCATCGTCAGGATTTTCTTTGAGGTCTTCTTCTTTAAGCTCCGATTTTTGGTTTACAGGATTAGGCTCTTAACTCCTGGTCTGTGTTGTCAAAATCTGGTAAATTTTGTTTTTGATTGGCTGGAAAATTTCATTTTTGATTGGCTGGAATTGCAGATCCTGGCCTCTTGTTAATTGAGATTCCTTAAAAAGTTTGTCTTTTAATATCTGAGTGATATGGTTTATTTATTGGTGTCACTCTCTTCTTTAGATTTGCTTATAGATTGACTTAATAGCCAGTTATATCAAAGATGTAACTCAGGTACATAATTTTATACTTAAAGCTAAAGCTGAAGTGTGGTTGATGAAGAGTGACATATGTAGTTTTTTCATTGTGTCTGTCGACTCCCACCCACCTATACGAACTGATTTCTTAAAACCATAGAACTTTAAGCATTAAAAAAAAGAAAAATCCTCAACAATATGGTTTTTTTTTCAATGTTGCAATTAAACACTTTTCTTTTTGATCTTTTGTTTTTGGCTTGAAGTGAACTATATTTCTTTTCATTGTGTCTGCCAAGTCCCACCTATACAAATTGATTTTTAAAACCATAGAACCTTAAGCATTTGAAAAATGAAAAAACCTCAGCAGTATGATTTTCCCCCCCAATGTTGCAATTACTCAATTTTATTTTTGTCAATTTTTTTTTTTTTGGGCTTGAAACGAACTTCCCCCCCAAAACAACCGTTTTTGAAGAGCGCAATTGGATGCAGTTATGTTGTCAAATAGATTTCGTGAATATCTTTGCTGTTAATTCTTGATTATGGACATAATATTCTCATCAATCTTATTCTTTATGGTTGTCAACCGTAGGGTACTCGTGATTTTGCAAAAGAACAGATGGCCATTAGAGAGCGAGCGTTTTCAATTATAGTAGAGGTTTTTAAGAGGCATGGAGCAACAGCACTAGATACTCCTGCTTTTGAATTGAGAGAGACTCTCATGGGAAAATATGGGGAAGATTCAAAATTGATATATGATCTTGCTGACCAGGTAAAGTATCCATTGTTAGTTTGTGCAAGTCATGGCATTTCTTCCAAATTCTTTCTGTTGGCGCATCTTCAAAAGTTTGCAATATTGCTAATGATTTTTTGACAAGATGATACTTGATGTCCTTGTTTATTTATTATGTCCTCTAGAACATTTGATTGATCTATCTGTCCTTGTTAAGGAGTTAGGTTCTTCCAATGTGGACATACCCCACCAAAATCCTTTTCTACATGGTTGATTATGGTGGGAACAGAGAATGTGGAGTCCTCTAATTCAACCTATCCGCTTTTTGGCGATAATATGCCTGCACAGATTGAGTTTTAAAAAATGAGGGGTTTTTTTTCACTCCAGTTTGGGTTGAGCCTTATCAGTGAAAGTCTTATCCTCTAACTCTTAGCGAAACACGTCTGCTGTATTTTTGTTGCGTTGTTTTGTTTCGACTTTGGCTATATCATGCAACTCTACTAATCTACTTTTACTGTAGGGTTTAGGCAATCAAGATTGTGTTGTTTGTATTTGGTAGGGCACATTTTGTTCCATTATGTAAACAAACATTGATCCAATAATGACATGCTAAACTGATCTCAGGTTTTAATAATGTATTTCTTAATTTATTTTTTGAATTAGAATAAGCATCTTGGAAAGTAGCTAGTCTTCAGATTTGTCAACTTCTTATTGATGCATGATCGTTTCACATATGAATAGTTTAGTTTTTACGGTTTATTATTGTCTTTATTGTGATGCCCTTCTTGCCATTATTCCTTATCAAGGTTTTAAACTTTGATTTTGCCAGAAATTTTTTACTTAAAAATGATAAATTTTGCGGAAGTATTGGAAGATAATTTTGGTATGGAGGATTTTTCACTATTCAAAGAAAAATTAGGGAAAACACAGAATCTTTTGTTGAAACTTTTGTAAATGTTAAATTAAAAATAAATACACACTTAAGGATAAAAATATTGAAAAAAAATCTGTGTATCAGATATGAATTTTGACTGGAGTTAAGACGTGTTGATGGTGATGTATGATAATCAATCAATCAGAGATTAATATAACATAACATACACAACCTGTTCAATAATTCAATACTCTGAAAAAAGGAAATAGACTCAAATGAAGCCAAGTATTAGGACTCCAGTCGACAACAAGAGCTACATCAAACTTACATAGAGTTGCATGGAGGCTCGAAGTCATCGTCTTTGTCCATTGCTTTCACGTTATAAACACAATATCAAGTAGAAGGGAAAAACCTCATATCTAACTGGTCTAGATAAGAAGCAAACAAGAAGAAGAGGGAAGTCCACGCACAAATAAGAGCTACATGAAAGAGAGACTTCCAACAGGAAGAAAGTACCCTTGTCATAAATTACAAGTTTCACGCAGGCACTCCCATGTGACAACTCAGATAGCATATATCATGTCTTGTAGCTCTTTATTTGTATCTACTATTTGTGGAGATATGATAGGATTGAGTCCTTGTATCAGTTCACTGTCATGCCTTCTAGTTTTTATTTGTATGAACTATGAACAGGTTTGCCTTTTTTTGTCTTCTTTTCCTCTTTTTTGGTGCCTGATATTGGGACTTTGGGCTGGTGAACTTGGATTTTATTGATTATCTACTCTTCTTGTCGCAAATCTGTAATTTTGTATATAATTTGTTTACAGGGTGGAGAGCTTTGTTCTTTGCGGTATGACCTTACTGTTCCATTTGCTAGATACGTGGCTATGAATGGTGTCACAGCATTCAAGAGGTACCAAATAGCTAAAGTGTACAGAAGGGATAACCCATCTAAGGGGAGATATCGTGAATTCTATCAATGTGACTTCGATATTGCTGGTCATTATGAGACGATGGGGCCTGATTTTGAGGTTATTAAAGTATTGACTGAACTACTCGATGAATTGAACATTGGTGATTATGAGGTAGTTCTTTTTCTGGATCATGCTATTAGCCATAGTGTTTCGTTCATAATAAGATATCGTTTAGTTGGTATAAGTATTTGATTTCCATTCAAGCACTAATAAGTACATGGTCTTCAATTGCATGACTAATCTATTTTATCAGAGAGGATACCTGCATTGACAGGACATGGATATGTTTATGGGATCCGTTGTGCATATGGGTCATCCCTACCCAAATATCTAATTATAAAATAACATTCCAAACTAAAAGGTTTGTTTTTCACGTATTATGATCTCGTTTGTAAGAAGATTGTTCCTCCTTTGCCCTTGTGTCCAGGTCAAAATCTGAAAGCATGACTTTCAATGATTCCACCCCTTAGTGGGACAGATGGGTTGCTGTAGTGAAACCCATGTACGTCTTTTGTCTATAGTTCTTCCAGGACTGCATAGTGCTGCTTTATAATCAAAGAAAGAGGTAGTTCTTTTTCTGGATCATGCTATTAGCCGTAGTGTTTTGTTCATACTTCATAATAAGAAATGGTTTATTTGGTATAAGCATTTGGTTTCCAATCAAGCACTAATAAGTTACATGGTCTTCAATTGCATGACTAATCTACTTTGTCACAGAGAGGATACCTGTACTGTCATGATGTGGATATGTGTATGGGATTCATGGTGGATATGGGTCAGTCGCGCCCAAATATTATCTAGTTATAAAATAGCATTCCAAAAGCATGAAAGTAATTTATAAATTGAAAGAAAATATTAATAACTATCTTCTTTTTCTTTATCAGTGCCTTAGGCCATTCTATTTTTAGTCAGCAACTGAATCCTTTTCTGCCACGCTAGTCTATCGGCAGCATATCTTCTGTTGAAGTGTGTGTTATCAAATCTAAAATAGTAGTAACTGTCATAGTATCTATCTGTGCCTGACTCCCCAGAATTTTTGGGGTCAAGCAAGTTGTACATTTGGACCATACCCACCTGACATCGTACCCATACCTGGGTAACAAAGATTATAATCAGGTTCAGTGTTTCCATGCATACTGGGTCTATGTATCTTCTTAAGGTCCTTTGCGAAGTTTGTTCATCCATTTTTTTTTTGTCTACAGATAAAGCTGAATCATAGGAAGTTACTGGACGGTATGCTGGATATATGTGGTGTATCTCCTGAAAAATTCAGAACAATATGTTCAAGTATCGACAAGTTAGATAAGCAATCATTTGAGCAGATAAAAAAGGAAATGGTGAGCATATACATGTTATATCTTTTAAAATCAGGAAGTGATTACTTATTGTTCTTCTCTCATACACTTACTATAACAAAGTTTGATGTTTATGGTTTATTGCTAGGCCAGCCAATTGTAGCATTTTAAGGATGAGAATCATTGTTAGGTGAAATTCCGAAGGAAAACCTATGCATTTATGAAAAGCAGAAGATAAGAGTTACAAAATAAATGGAGTATAATGCATATTGAACCTCTACTTATCAGGCAATGGCACCTTTCGGTGATTCTCCATCCTCCATCATCTTCATTGAAATTTTGCCTTTTATCTTCCACCACACTATGCATTCCATTATCCAAAGTAGCTTCCTCAGTAGGTCACCACATGGTAAGTTTGAGTTTATAGAAAAACAAACATGATAGAAGAAACATTTGGGTGTAATATATTTATTATATACATATATTTGATTGATAAAGAGTAATATATATCAAAGAAGAAAGAGAAATGTACAAGAGAAAGTGCACAAAGAAGTGAACCAGCTACGCAAAAAATGTCCACAAAGCAAAAGGTGAGCCCGCCCCATAAAATGAACTAGACACTACACAATAGTAAGCTTCCCCACATCAAGATGATCAAACTCCCTCCTAAAGGCACACCAAGCTAGGATAAGCTTCGTGATTAGCATCCAGACTCTCTCTCTCTCTCTCTCTCTCTCTCTCGGTAGAGTTTGATTTTTGAATTTTTTTTTGTTTTGCTCTCCCAAACGCACCAACATATTGTGCCCGGCAACATCTTCCAAAATATTGGCCCGAGATTTTGCGAAAACACCCATTGCATCCCAAAAGAGATAAAAAGGCAGGCTTACATCTGTCAAGCGGGACAGTGCAATAACAAATGTCCACGGATTCCTCCTTGGCCAGGCAGATATAACATATGTTTTTCATCCTCTACCCTCTATTTTTTAGATAGTATGTGGTGATTATCTTATCCAACACTATTGTCCAAAGGAAGAACGAGATCTTGGATGAAATTCTAAGATTCCACACAACTCTATAAGGAAGAATACCCGGGTTGACTAGAAATGACTAAAAAAGATCTCATTGTGAATCGGCCTTTGTAATCATGCGTTTCTAACTACGGGATTGGAGTGAACCGAGTTAAGATGATCCCTCAAACGGAAGAAGTCATCCATCTCCCATACAAGATAAGTAAATTAATAAATAACACTGTAACTACAATTGTTACATGATGGTCTTAAATATTTACGAGGTTCCCTAAGTTCAAGCTTTAGGTTTACATTTTAGATTCTTTATTTTTGACTATTTGTTACTTTTTTTTAATTTCATTTTTTGATTATAAAAGAAATGGTATATAATTGATAATGGGACAAATAAATGACATGCATACGTAGTTTTAATTCTACAAGTTCTAACAAACAAGTAAACTCTAGACTTTTGTAATTATACTTGCAAAGATTGACTTAAAAATTGATGATTTAAATTGAAAAACTCATGTAAATGTTAGTATGGTTATATAGATGTAAAAAAATGCACACCTGTTTTTCCTTAACAGCTTTCCTAATTAAATCTGATCTATTATTCTTCAACTCTTAGTTAATATATTAACTTCTTAATTGAATAATATTGTTTTTATTCCCTAATTATGATTTAAAAGTGTAATTAAAGTACCAAAACATCAGTATTTTCTTACAGATATATATAATGGTTTTAACATTGTATATTAATGCTTAATTTATTTATTGAAAATGTACTTTGTTTTTAAATATTTTCGACTTTGAGCTTACGCATATTATTTCCATGGCTATGAACTTCGATACCCAATGTGAACGAAAATTAAATAACTGGAGTTCTCTCAATGTTTCCTATTTTTGTCTAATAAATCTGGATTTGAGTTCATCTACTTAGTGCAAATGCATAATATATCTGTAGATATAATGCATTTACCCTAAATCTAGAGCTTACATTGGATTGAAAAGACCGAAAGAAGCTTCTATCATCGTTTTTTTTCCTTCCAAAGGTAGGGGTTTTAATCGAAGAAAGTCAAGAGAGTTGCTGAGGGATCAATATTCAAACTGTTTTCAATGAAATTGGGTCTTGGTGATAGATTTCTTCGCAATTTTTATTGAAATTTGGTCTAAATGACATGCCAACCAGAACCTTTGATCTATTGGAAAAGTATAAAGAAAATGGAAATATTGCTTCAATCTCAAGCTGTGTGGTATATTGTGAAAAATGAAAATGTTAGGGTAAGTTATAAAATTAAGAAGGTTGCCGGACTTTATGTCGACTTTGTGATGAACTAACATGTCAGCAGAAATTTCGCTACATGATTCAATTTCTTAAACCAGGGTTGAGACACAATCGCAAGTCACGAATACCTCGATTTGGGAACATCTCTGTTGTAATATTATATTTAGGCAAAGTGGCAAACTATACATGTATAAATATATTTAATAGTTAAACAATAGTTGTGAAAATATACAACTAAAATTAATATATTTTCTACAGTCTATATGTTGAAATTTTTTCAGAGAATTATGAATAAATTAGAGGTAACCTGCAAGAGAAAGAGAGAGAGAGAGAGGGACCTAATGAATGCATTATCTCTGTTAGAGATGAAGTATTTTGGAGAGCGCATTTCTTAGCTACTTTTCTACGTATAGGGTATTAGAATCATCAATCCTTTAGTGATCCCTTAACTCTCGTTTTTCCCTTTCAGACTGGTGGTGCACCACCACCTAATTCTCCCATGCACGCCGCATGATCTCTTCCTTTTCTTTTTTCATTTATTGAAGACAGCCTGATCTAGTAGGCCACCGGCTCTGACATACATTAAAATGAGCGGGATGCGACAAAGATGGACTTTATAGACCGACGATGACCACCAAGTCAACAAATCACAAAGATTTAAGGAAGATAAAGTGGTTACATTTGTAATCAATTGCATGCTCCTTCAAAGGACCATGCAATTACGAGAGGATGGAGTAGGATAATAAGATGTGTTGAGATACATCATATCTCATCATGAGTAGATTTGAATTTGAATAGATTTAGATTAGATTAGTTTGGTAAGATTTGATTAGGTTGAGATTTAGTTGAGATGAAGTATTTTGGAGAGCGCACTTCATAGCTACTTTTCTACCCATCCGGCATGCAGCTGTTTGTTTAGGTTACATAGTTAATAAATTTTTATGCTCCAATGGTCGATTTATTATCTTTCCTCTTTATTGTAGAACATAGGGGTGGGAGCAGGGTGATTCCAGCCGGGTTTGGGAAGCACCTGACCTGGTCAGCAGAACCTTAAACTGAACATCTAGCTGAAAGTTTTAACTTCTATACTACTATTAAATAAATTAGAAGTAACCCGCAAAAAAAGGAAAAAAATGAAATGGACAAATAATTGGGAAAAGGATCTAGACCTAATAAAATGCTTGTCTCTATGTTAGCTATTTTCTACCCATCCGGCATTTAGCTATTTTTCTAGGTTATATGGTTAATCAATCGTGCTTCTCCTATCATTGTTTAATTCTCTTTCATCTTCCTTGTAGAACACAGGAGTGGTTCAAGCCAGGTTTGGGAAGCACTGACCTGGTCAGGAGACCCTCAAACTGAACCCTACCTGTTTATGAATGGATTGTGAATGCAAATCCAAACCTAACCCATTAAGGAACCCCTTGACTCTCACCTGTCCGTCCAACATTTTAAGCCAGAAAAATATTAATAAGATAAACTGCTTAGTTCTATATAAAGAATTTTATACTTAAAATCAGCAATAGTATTTGTATTTAATTTATATAAGTATATAAATATATATACTAATTATTATTAGTAAATAACTAGTTATTATCATCCTACGGATCTGGAGAGCCCAATTCGATTTATAAACGGTTTGAGAGAACACAATCAATCCCGATCCATAGATCAAAATCTCAACCCTGACCCTTGAAAACGACCAGCGGTTCAGTGGGTTGGCAGGTCAGGTAAATATTCCCACCACTCCCTAGTGGAGGCTTTTTTCACAAGGCTAGAGGATACACTGTGGTTTCCTGGGCTCTTTATTTCCCTTTTCATTACTTTAGTTTATTTAAGTGGATCTTTATCTCTCCGAACCCCTCTTATTTATTGAGCGTTGTATTAATTATCTGTACAGAATGTAAATATGTATTGATCATATTATATTACTATCACTGTTATTGTTAATATGTTGCATTTTAAAAAATCAAACATCATTTTTCATTGTATCCTATCGAGAGGGCATGAAAAAAACTCATATAATATCAATTCATTTTGCTTATTTTTTGAATAATGAACCATGATGATTACTTTCTTTTTATAATCTTCAGATCTAGTTATTGTCATATTCATATTGTATTAAATATTGGATTCAATTTAGATATTTATATTATAAAGCTTATTCTTATGTATGTTTGGGCTTTTTAAAAAAAAGTTTTCCTTTCTTTCATATATTATATTGGTCATTTTAAATTTGTATGGGACCTTTAAGTCGATACATGTGTATCAATTCATACACTTGTTTTGTGTACTGTATTGTATGGTAGTGACAAGGTCCTACTGATACTTGAAAAATCATGTTGATATGTAATTGATTCACAGGATTAGTTATGTTATTTTTTTTATAGAGACATGCTGTGTTAGGCCACAAACCCTTGTAGTTGGTTAGTAGTTTGTTAGAAATTCAGTGGGCATATCAGCTACTGTGCCTCAAGGGACTCAAAACTAGTCCAGCCCCATGAGGGGTACAACTCTACCTCTACCTCTGGAGTAACCAGGGAGGTGTATTGGTTTGGTTCACTTATGATCCTTACAACTATGGAAACCTATATGTACTATATCTATATATGTGGATTGTTGCACTTTCACTTTATTGTGTAACAAGGTGACATTACTATATATATTGGGGAATGGTCTCCTACTTCGACTCAAACCAAATAACACCCTGGCCAACCTTGTATTAGTCAACATCCCTAAAATTACTGATTTTTGCCTAATATTAGTTAGACCAACTCAATAGTGGGGTCCACCTGTACAAATAACTACACGACTCTCTAATCACCTGTTTTGAGTTCTTTCAGGAAATCACTCCCTCCTTCTCTCTCTCTCTCTCTCTCTCTCTCTCTATATATATATATATATATATATGTATTTATTGTGTGGGGTTTATCATTTTGTTAGTTCATTTTCTTTTATTGCTGGATAACAGGTCTTATTTTCCCATATCTTAGTTGTGTTATTCTTGTTCTTTTACCTCATTCTTGTTATCTATTGTTTATTCTTAAAATGATGGACAAGTTAACTGTGATATTAAAACTTATGTTTTTGTGCACAAGGTGGAGGAGAAGGGATTAACTGTTGAAATAGCAGAGAGAATTGGTACTTTTGTGAAGAAAAGGGGGGCCCCTTTGGAATTATTAGCTGATTTGAAACAAGAAGGCAGCCAGTTTTTAGAAAACAATGGATCTATTCTTGCATTGAATGACTTAGAGATTTTATTCAAAGCTCTGGAAAGGTCACAGTGTATAGACAAAGTCATTTTTGATTTGAGTCTTGCCAGAGGTCTTGATTATTACACTGGAGTTATATTTGAAGCTGTTTTTAAAGGGGCTACGCAGGTAAAATTTGATTTTGGCCATTCGATGAATTTCCTTTGCATTTACCTTCCTTCAATTGTAAACTTATTATGATATTTGACAAACCATTGTGTTTTCTTTGTTTTGATTGGAGATCCATAATTATTGACATACCTTTTAGGATATATGTTATTTTCTCTGGCATTTTCGTCGGAATCCTACTCTCCATCAAAACTGAATGACATTTAGCAATTGAATTTGGTTCTCGATTGTTTAAGTGTATAATAGATGACATTCAAAGTTTGGACGCATCACCAAACACATACTTTGCATCATCATGATGTATTTCTGTTTGTTTATTTGCATTGGTTTGTGTTGGCTCATTGGTATGACCTATCTATGATCTATGTTACCCTGGTATGACAATGAAGCAGCTCAAGTGTTGGACATGGAAGGGCTCCCATCTTGGAGTATCTAGGTACAACATAATTTAGGGTTATGACTGACCCTTTTTATCTCGCTGGTAAGTTAGGTTGAGTCTTCCCATTTTTCCCACTTAAATGGTGTGCATTTTGTTTTAATTAATAACGATCATTGTATTATATAAGAAAGCTTACAACAGAAAAAGGAATGTGTCCTCCCACAAAAACACTAAAATAGGACTCAAGAGTCGTCATAAACAATATGACTCTATCCACGTACAAAATTGGAACTATGAACCTCCGTAAATTCCTGCAATGGCCCTACCCTATTACACAGATTCCAACGAATAACGGAATAGAGCTCAGAGAGGGAGGATTCCTGACCCTTCAAACATGCTTCTTTTCCTCTCCAATTATCACAACAAATAGCATATGGCAGCATGGCACATAGAATGTTTTCCTTACTATCAAAATTTCCATCAGCCAACTCTGGATGTTCTTATTTGCTTCCTTTAGGAAAACCCAAAAAGATCCCGAATAAGGAAAGGGGAAAATTATAGTCTCTAAGCCATAGAGCAATGCAATGAAAAGTGACAAATATTTCCCTACCATTCTCGGCACATGGAACATCTATTTGGAATGCTAAGGGTTTCATCCAAAACTGTCGTCCATATGGAAATTTGTACATTTGGAGGCACCTAAGCCTTCCAAATCTTCCTAAATTGTGGTCTTCTGGTCAACTCCTTCTTTTCCTTTTCTAGACGCTATCTATAAATCTCTAGTCGTGAGCACCGCCTTAGCATTGCCCTTCCAAATGCGATGATCATCTATGTATGGATTTATTCGAACCCTTTCGGCCTATCAAGAAGACGAACACCTTTGGATTCGATACTGTTGAAAAAATGAATTTTATTGATAACTTGATTGATTTATCTACAATAATCCTAAACAAGGTTTATATGGAACATGGATACTAGCAGAATTCAAAGGCAATCTACTTATAATTTAGAATAATCCTAGTCGATCCTTATCTAATAAGATCAAATTTAATAAGAATTATCCTGATTGTTATGAGATACATTTTGTAATGATTAAGTGTCTCGTATGCATTATTAGAGTGATACTTTATTTTTCTAATACTCCTTTTTTCTAACACTTCTTCTCAAGCTCATGGGGATTGAACAATCTTTACTGATAAAACAGAGGATGATGAGGTCTTTCCAGCGACATATAGAGGAGGCAGCAGTGGGTCCACCATATTTTCACGTACATATTTTCACATGGTGGCTTCCAACGAGGAGATAACAAGTGACTGCAACAGTTTGTTGCAATCGAGTCCACCTCACCTTTTTCTCTATCTTAAAAAAATGAAGGATGAAAAGGGGTAATGAAGTGAAACTCAACAAACAGTAGGTAGAACTAAATATAGTAGAAACTTAAGAAGAACAAAGTTGAGAAAATAAAGAAATTTCAGGCCCGATGGACGGTGGTGACACTGCCCGCTGGAAGGACTGAAGCTGTTAAGGTTTCTAGTTTCTACAAGAACCGAACCATCCGCTCAGACACTAGATAGAAAAATTGAATTTTGTTGATAACTTGATTGATTATCTACAATAGCCTTAAATAGGTTTTATATAGACACACAGAATCAAAAGGCACAATGTATTCATAATATAGAATAATGCTAATTGATTCTAATTAGGGGTGTACACAAGCCAGGCTAGCTTGGTTGTTAGGCCTGATCAAGCCGAGCTCAAGCTTGATTTTTTGGCTCGATCGGGCCGGGCCGAACAACCAAGCTTGAAATTTACTTTGGGCCGAGCTCGGGCCAACCTCTGTTTGATTCGGCCCGGCTCGAAGCTCGGCCTGATTGAGGATTCAGCTTGAAGCTTGGCCTGGCTTGAATATTATTTTTAAAAAATAAAAAATAAAAATATTATTTATATATCATTATTTTATATAAATAATATAAAATATTATTATTTTATTAAAAAAATATTTTATTAAATAAAACAAGCTGAGCTCGGTCTGAGCTCGAGCCAGTTATTTGAATTCGGGCCGAGCCGTTCGAACACCATTTCAAGCCGAGCCTAGATTACTCTTTTCAAGCTGAGATGAGCTTGGCCAAGCCCGGCTCAGCCTGGCCCGAATACACCCCTAATTCTAATCTAATACGATATTATCCTAATTGTGATGAGATACACTTAGTAATGATTCAGTGCATCTCATACACATTATTACCATGATAGTTCATTCCCCTAATACTCCATTTTCTCCACCAGTTACAATTCATCTTTTTGGTTTTAGGCTTGAAACAAAATTTGAGGGCCTTCCTTTTGATTTTATTTAATAGTTTGCTCGAGGCCTCGTGTTGTTATCTGGTCTCCCTTGTCATGTTTTGGATGTAATTCTGATGTTGAACATGAAAGTGATGCATCTCTATGGGCACATCTTCTCAAAATATCTTGCTATGGTTATGGTATTGCAATACCATACCATCAAATATGCACACAACTATTGTTCATATTTTTAGCAAGAAATCTCCCCGAAATAAAATATAGTTGTAGAAAACTAGGGTTTGATCTTTAGGGTTTTTAGAAGAAAAGAAAAGGAAAAGGAATGTGGTATGAAATAATGAGTCCATCCCTTCTAGATCTTTTTATATCTGTAATAAGATAAAATGACATAATTACCCTTAGTACATAAAAGATCATAGATAGTTAAAAATCTAGATAATAAAGAATTAATGGGCTTATTTATTTGGCCCACTCCCCCGCAAGCAGGACATTAATATCCAGCATGCCAAACTTGCCTATAAGCCCATGATGACGTGCTGAAGCAATGGTCTTCGTAAGAACTTCCGCTAACTTATATTCCACTCTTACAAAAGACTAATTGACTTTGACGCTACCTTCTCTCATAGGAAGTTTCTGTCAACCTTAATATGCTTCGTCCTGTCATGCTGCAATGAGTTATGTAAAATGCTAATAACAACTCTATTATCACAACAACTTCATCTCTGATAGGTTTGGAAAGCCCAATTCTATCATCAATGTCTTGATCCACAATTACTCACAAGTTCCATGATCCATGGTTCCATACTTAGCTTCAGTGCTAGACCTTGCAACCACAGACTGTTTCTTGTTTCTCTAGGTATCCAGAATTCCACATACTATGGTACAATAACCTGATATAGATCTGCAATCTGTAGCTGATCAAGCCCAATTTGTATGTGTATGCCTCTACTTGCAAGTGCGCATTCTGTCTGAAGATTAAACCTCGATCAGGTGAGGACTTCAGGTATCTCAATACTCTTTTTGAAGCCTTAAGGTGAACAATCCTAGGTTTGTGCATGAACTATCTATTTGCACTCATTGCATAAGTAATATTCGGACGATTCAAGGATAATTAAATCAGCCTACTAACAAGTCTGTGGAACATACCAACATTTTCGAGAAACTCCCCACTGTCATGGTCAAGCTTAACATTAAGTTCCATATGTGTTGCTATTGGTTTTGAACCAAACTTCCCAGTATCTTACAATAGAATGAAGATATATTTATGAGATATTAAGATGTCTTTGTTTGGGCCGACAACTTCAATTCTAAGAAAATACCTAAGTAGATCCAAATCTTTAATTTCAAATCTTCAGCCTGAAGGTCCTTAAGCTTTTGTATCTCCCTTGGGTTATCTTCAGTTACAATAATATCATCTATATACACAAGTATTGCAGTAGTTGTATTCTCCAGATGGTTCACAAACAACATATGATCTGACAGACACTTCGAATACTCGAACTTCTTAACAACACTACTAAATCTTTCAAATTAAGCTCTAGAACACTGTTTAAGTTCATAAATTGTCTTCATCAGACTACAAATCTTACCTGATAGTAAGGGAACTAGATAATAAAGTAAGTAATAGGCTTATTTCTTTGCCCCATTACACCAATAATGATTTATGAACATGTTTGCAATTTATAATCATGAAATTATTGTCATTCAGCGATGTCTCTTAGAGCCATGGGGCGTACTGGGCAAACCGATACCATGGTGCGCAAAATGTATTTTGTTCTTGAGTTTCACACAATATCAGTGCATAGCAAGGAGTATCAGTACTCTTGATACTTACCGATATTGTTTTTTTTCTTTTTTTTTAAAGTTGGTCAATATTGATTGAGACTCGTTAAAACCCATGTCTAAAAACCCTTTCATTTCAGAAAATTTCTCATCTAAAATTTTTTGGGCCTAAAATAACAACTTTGTTGTCAATTTTAGGTTAAAAAAACGAAGATCTTAGCGTTTGATTTAGGATTGAAATGAATTTTCTAAACTTTCGAATGTGTTTAATATTTTATTTTTTTCCCCCATTAGTTGTTTAAATTTATGAAAATGGGTTGTAAATAACCCCAAGTGAGTAGTTCTATTGATTTAATGCGAAATCCGAAGATTGAAACCTTTTTTTTTGGAAAATCGATGATTTTCCAACACTATTTTTAAAAATCCAAGAATCTAAAAATCTTCAATATTTCAAAAAATACATTAAATTTAGGGTTCAAAAAATGAAATGAGTTAATTCTATGGATGATCTACAATAATGAATGAGCGATTGATGAACACGATTGAGTGGTTTTATTAATACGCGTATTATAGTCTTGTTTTAATCTTGATAGTTGATGTTTTAATGAATTTTGATGTCTTGATGGAATGAATTAGATGTTAAAATGATGTTATGAACTTATTATTGTTGATTATGGTTACTCTTTTTGTATATCATCTCACAAAATCGTTAGATATATTAATTAGGATCGTTTCTAATTTTTATAATTATTAATTTTTTTCTCCGTTTTTCTTGAAGTTTTCCTGTATTTTTGAATTTTTCCGTACTTGACTATTGCCGAATTATTCCCGGACCCTAGGGCTGTCAACGGATTGGATTTGGATCGGATCTGCCTAGATTTGAATCCGATCTGATTAAGAATCCGACAGATTTGAGATCCATTAGATCATGAAGTAACCAATTCGAATCCGATTTATAATCTAAGATCCAATCTGACCCGAATCCGATATGATTAACATTAATATATCGAATGTTAATCATATCGGATTCGGGTCCGTATAAGATCCAACAGATCTATAATAGGATTAGGATCCCGTCTAATCGGATTCGGATCGGATCCAATCCTTTGACAGCCCTAACAAACCCCGATTTTATGACTATGTTTGAATATAGGTTTGAAATGAAGCCAAAGAAAGATAAAGATAAAGAGCGTGCTAGAGATATAGGATGTCAATTTAGGGAGTCTGTAGATGGGTCAAGGCATACAATGAAATGTAATTTTTGTGGATTTCAGTCTAAAGGTGGTGGGTTTACTCGATTGAAAGAATATTTGGCGGGTATAAGGACAAACATTCATCCTTGTCCTAAGTGCCCTTGAGAGATTAGCTTAGCAATGATGACACATCTGAATGAGAAGAAGCTTGAGAAGAAGAGAGTGGAGGTGGCGAGTTTAGACCTTGGGCTACTCTATGGGTGGGTCTAGAGGACATAGTGGTGACAGTGATGATGATGATGTGGCCTCACTCGAGAGGAAGCAGATGAAGACATCTATGAGGCGATCTAAGTAGGATGCATGGGAGATAAAGGACATGCAGAGATTTCAGGCCCTTAGGCATGAGTTTGGTGGTTCACAGTGTGACGTAGGGGGT
This sequence comes from Tetracentron sinense, assembly GCA_015143295.1. Lineage (NCBI taxonomy): Eukaryota > Viridiplantae > Streptophyta > Magnoliopsida > Trochodendrales > Trochodendraceae > Tetracentron > Tetracentron sinense. The sequence continues at coordinate 16,046,993 of CM026551.1, forward strand.
TCGACCAAGGGGCAAATGTGTATTATAGAGACATAGAGCATGTGTGAGGCATTTGACCATGCCACCCAGGACACTTGTCATGGTGTGCGTATGCCCTCTTGTGGTCATGAGAGCCAAACATACGAGTGATGACGGCTCGGTATTGGGCAATAGGTTGGACGAGGCATGGATGACATTATACTTGGGAGTAATAAAGTGAGTCTTGATGAGTGTAGCAATTATGATAGTGGCTATGGATATGAGTGTCAATTCTTGTATGGTTATGGTCATGATGCCCAATCTTGCTTATCTGGAGCTTATGGTTATGATGCTCAGTCCTAGGCTTCGAGTGACAGTTATGGACAAATTTCATAGCTCTGGAGTTTACAGCAGACATAAATATATATGTACCAGGTCACATACTACATTTGCCTGAGTTGGTCATAGTATTGTCATCATGTCTGACTCATTTATAATGTATCACTCTATTCAATTCTTGAGCCCACAGAGTGTGAGCTATCACGAAATCCAATGTGGTATTGAGCTTGTATCATGTATGTAATAACTTTATGGTTGTAAGTCAATACTTTCTTGTGCATTCATTGAATGTAAGGTTTTAATATCTAGATTGCATTGCCTATACTTACCTAAGTGACTAGTGTTTGTGTTTTGATACCTGTTTATCGGCATGCTTGTATTTTTTAACTTATAGAATTCTTAACTCTCATATGTATAATTGTAAAGGTAGTTGGGGGGGGAGTTCATTTATTTTTTTTTAGCTTATATATGCATTCAAAGAAGTTTTATTCAAAGTATTGAAGGTTTCTCTTGTGTTTCGAAGCGTTTCTTAATTTTTTCCGGTGTATTGGCACGTAGTCGTGACCTTGCTAAAATTATTAGATCTGGATGCCTCCTATAACATGTTTCTAAACCATGGGTTTTTTTTTTTTGGGTTTTGGTTTGCTCACAAAATATAATGGTGTAAGTTTTCATGGATGTTCTCTTTCGCATCTATGTTAAGTTGCAAATTATATGGTTATAAGGTACATGCATGCTGCATGTCTATAGGTTTGCTTAGGTTTGGGTGTCTATAAATTAATTAGGTTTCCTGAGTTCCCTATAAACTTCTGTGAACTTAAAAGCTTAACTAAATTTTCCAATAGGGAGAGAATGATTGGCGGAAGAGTCGGTAAGGCCTCTTCTCTCTGTAAATTGCTCACCTTATCAGGAGTAAGAATTCAACAAGAAATGTTTTGACCCTTGGTGGAGGAGAAATATATTCCATCAGCCTTTCGTGTCTAATATGCTTCCATTTAGTGTTGTGCATTGTCGTAGGTGAGCGTGGATTTGATCCGTGGTTGTAGTAACTAGTAAGTCCCTGTTAGAACACATGTCTTAACAGTGGAATTGAGTTGTTTCTCTATTGCTGCTTTACATAACTTGATTGTCATTCCAACTACTGAAAGGAATAAGGATGAACACAGTTATTCAAAATAATTTACTTTTACTAACAGGATTGCTATATGTTTTTAGAAATCTATTATTGTTCATGCTTGTTTCTTTTCTTGTATTGGGGTGCGCTTTTCATCATTCATCCAAGGTCTTCTCGTAGCTTGTCCCGGTAAAGGACAATAACTTAGGTTAAAAATTTTCTAGCTTCAGCTGTAGTGAGTTCACCTATCAGATTAATAAATAATACCAAAAATCTAAACTTAATGAAACTTGAGTATTGAGGCAAAGCTTTTAAGCACCTCAACTACAACCCTCATGTGGAGTTAAAACTTAAATCAAGTTGCCATCAATATAACTGCCAAGGATGTCATATTGTAATTGAACTTGTCAGAAATGGAGGAAAGATGAACTTTAAAATATTTCTCCCTTTTCTTTCTAATGCAATATGTCTGTCAAACCTTGGGGCGAATTGCATCTACTCACAAAAAGAGTTTCCATTTACATCTTATTTGTGATGAAATTTACATTATGGTGCATCTCTTCCATATTTTTGGATTCTGGTTGCCCTGGATGTTGTATTCATGCCTGTTCTCTACATGAAATTTTTGTCCTATGCCCGCTCTTAGAATAATATAACTTGGGTATGTCTTCAGGTTGGTTCAATTGCAGCTGGTGGACGCTATGACAATCTTATAGGGATGTTTGGTACAAAGCAGGTCCCTGCAGTTGGTGTCAGCCTTGGAATTGAGCGAGTATTTACTATAATGGAGCAGCTTCAGAAAGACCAGGTATTAATATATGTTCCAGTAAATATATATATCAGGGATACAACATGCAGTGCTATTTCTTGCATATAACATTGCATCTGATGTCTAAGTACTTTAAAATTAATCAGAAGATTATGTCATGTATAAATCTGAGCTGTTGGGTCACAAGTCTTCACCATATTTTTGATGCCAAATCTCGCCATGAAACCTAAATTTTGAAATTAGTTCGAAGGGTAAAACCTGCAGGGTCATCCGGTTGCACTTCTTTGATTGAGAATATAATAATGAACAAAGGATTGATAAAATTTGATGAAAAGGAAATCTATCGAAAAGAGGGTTAAATCATCAAGCTTGATTCATCTTTAGCAAATTCTACCATGAATGGAAGGCATAAAGAGAAACTTTGAAAATTTCACCATGAAAGATGATTATATAAAACCCCAACCACCATCATAAAACCGCAATACAGGTCTGAATCAATGGGTTTGGAAACTTCTTTAGGAGTTCATCCGTCTCTACCCTTCAAAATCTCTGTCGTCAACCCATTTGAACCAACCCACTTCTTATGGGAAGACAAGTCCTTCATTGGACTGTGTTTAAGTAACTTTTTTAGATTGGTAGCGATTAAAAAAAAAGTGTTTTTTTTAGATTGGTAACAATTAACATAATTCTAAATTTGCAAAGAAGAAGAAAAGAATTCCAAACACCAAAGGAAACAAAAATTATACATGGTATTATTAGATATTAATGACTAACCACTTGGAGACCCTCCAATATTTATATGCTTCCATTTGTAAGAATGGTCCTCCAAGTCAGTATCTTTTTCAAAATGGACGCCAATTCAATTAGAAGCCATCCAATTGGCCCAACAAATGTTTGACAATGATTGGTTCCTAACTTCGAAAATTCTCTTGTGGTCTGTTCAAATGCCTCAAGAGTCAGAGCGAAGGAAGGATTTTCCACAGGATGTTTTGTGTAACACCTGAAAAGGCTCACTAGTCCATGCTGAAAAAACATCGTTCCTTTCTCATTGGGAAAAATCCAATGCATATCAAATAGGAATAAAAAGAATCTCCAAACCTTCCTAATGAAATTGCAATTAATGAAGAGATCATGTAAATGGCGAGATGAAGATCTGATACTTGAGGAGCAGTTGTAGAAACATAAATAGCTGGTGCTGTGGTATGATGTGAATGCTGACATAACTGAATGGAGAGTAAGACTAAATGTAACTCTCTATTTTGATCTCGTTTTTCTTCTCTTGAATATTCACTCGTATCTTTTACTTTTAGTTTGTTTTTTGATAATTTTATTTTAAAGTCCGCAAAGTGCAACCGGTTTACCCAGAAGCCAGTTATACTCTTAACACAGATTCCAAAATGTTGCTAGTGTTGCGCATTCCGACTTCAGAGGACACAGGAAGTGTATTTATGACCAACCGCCCATGTTTCTTGCATTTATGTATGTAAATCTGTATGCATACACATCATATAAATATGTAATTAAACTATAGTTGTTTGTGAAAAGATTGTGTTTTTTTTTGGTTGTATATTCATACACAAATTAGCGCATATACATATCTACGCTGGGAATGGTTGGAAAACTTATACTTCTCCATATATTTCCATTGACACATTAGTTCAGCTAGCCGGGCAGGGGTGCGAATATCAGTCATGTTTTATATTTTTCAGTTTGTTTTGACTAATATGAATTGATATTTCTTGAGTTCATTTCATTTTTCTTTTTGAATTAAAAGAGGGTGATACAATAAGTGAATTATGTATAATAACATAGGAAACATTGCAGCAATTCTATTTCATGGGCTTAGGGTGTATACAGAGGTCCTTGGTGTCATGCAAATATTGTGGATAACTTGTACTGCATTTATTATTATTTAAAATTTTTGATAAGTAGTAGCATTGATAACATTAGGAATTTGTTTTTTGGCATTGAAGTTTTGCACGATCATGTACTTAGTAGCACCAACATTGATACCAGCTTGTGTCTTTATCGGCACTTAGTGTACATGGGAAGCTAGCCCTATCTTTCCTTGTGGTTTCTAATTCAGTCGTTTCTTACTATTAATCGTCCTTGAGGCTTTAAAAAGGGCCTGGAACTTGCCCAGGAAAAAGGATTTCTTCGATTAGCAGTTTATACAGATTCTCAAATTGCTGCTGAATGTTTGTCCCATTCTCAACCTTGGCCTTGGAAGGCATTGCCTCTCTCCCGGGAACTTGAAGCCATGTACAGATCTTTCTCACTTGTCTTTTTCCTTTGTAAATAACCTGTCTAATAGGGGGGCGCTTCCTCACTAAGTATTGTAATTCGGTTCAGGAGGTTCTCTGACCTCCAGATTCTTTACCCCAGGGGCTCTCCTCCTTGATGGAGGGGGTAGCTCGTGGTCTCTCTTCTCCTCTAATGTAAGAGTGGTTGTGTTGGTTTAATGGTATCTGGTTGGGGTCTGCCTAACCCCTCTTTCCTATCCCCCCCAAAAAAATAAAAATTCTTACTTATTGCCAAAGCAAAAAAGGGAAACATCATAGAACTACCAATGCCTGGATATGTTATATACGAAAGTGATAATAGTAGTAATATAGATTGTTCTGATCTTTTTTTTAAATTCATTAATACTGTTCAAAGTTCAAACCCATGGAGGATCTTTCATAGTCATGCTAGATCAATTTTTTAATTTCTTAAGTCAAAATATATTTTATATATATACTAGTGGGCGGAACGTGCGACGCATGTGAGAGAGAGAGGAAGGGGAGACTGGAGAGAGACTGGGGAGAGGGACCCTAGTGAGGTTACAAATCTCGTTATCGGGTTTTTATCGGCTAGAGTTTTTCTCGGGAGATTTCAAATCTGATTTTTTTTTTAGTATTTCTCACCTAAAAATCTCGGCAATGATTACAAAAATATATTAAAATTACATAAATAGTAAGAAATTGAAATATCACCAAGACATAAATTCATAAATCCAACAACAATGTGTATTTCTCACGATATTTTTAAAATATCGGCTAAATATCGGGATATTTACGGGATGAAAAAAGAAAATTATATTTCTTGCGAGATTTTAAAAATGTCACAATTAAAACGGAGTTTTAAACATTAGATGTTTTTCTCAGGAGAAATTGAGTATTTCTTGGAAGATTTGTAACAGTGAGCGGGTATTTTGGAAAAAAAAAATTAAGGAATATTATGGGTATAGAAACTTGATGGACATTTTGGATAAACAAAATTGTGAGGGACACATTGGTTATAGAAATATGACGTAGGGACATTTTGAGAACCAAAAAACTTTTGGGGCATTTTGGGTATAGCAAAGAAAGGGGGTGGGTGGGGCCTTGGCGAGACCTTCTTTCAGAGGGTTTTGCCAAGAGAGCGAGGAGTCCGGTTATGCCACTGAGGTCGTCATGTGTCCCTTTAAACACTCCTTAACCTTGGTTAAGTTTCATCCACCCCTAGAGTTTACCCACTTATCCTTGGTTTTTAGAAAAAAATTAACCCTAGGAGTTATTGAATTTTAACTAGGGTTTAAAAAAATAATTTTTTTTTCTAAAACCGAGGATAAGTGGTGAACCCTAGGGATGGGTGAATCTTAACCACAGCTAGAGTCCGGTTACGCCCTTGAGGTTTCCATGTGGGTCTTTAGGCACCCCTTAACTATGGTTAAGATTCACCCGCCCCTAGAGTTCATCTACATATCCTTGGTTTTTAGAAAAAATATTAATTTTTTAAACCCTAATTCAAATTCACTAACTCTTAAGGTTAATATTTTTTTCCTATTTTTTTCTAAGAACCAAGGATAAGCGGGTGAACCCTAGGGGCTGGTGAATCTTAACCACAGTTAAAGAGTGTTAAAAGGGCACGTGACGACCTCAGTGGCATAAACGGACTCCTTGGAGTCCGGTTATAAAAGTAGAGAATTTGAAGTTTATAGATAGATAATGAGTAAGGGGTAGTATGAGAATTATGCAAAACATTTTGTCTTATATATATGATTATGGTAAGGGTAATTTGGGAATTAAGAAAAATTCAACCTATGTTTTTAAACCGAGGGGGGGGGGATTCTCATTATTTTAGTAATATATATAGTGAAAATTCCGGAAAAAACGATAGCAAATGTGAAAACAGTAGTGAGTAGACAATACAGGAACACAGACACCTATACATATAGATAGATTATAGTTTTTGTGTGTGTGCGCGCGTGCGCACATTTATAAAAATTAATCTCCCTTAAACCCTGACCTTGTGGTGCATGTGTGCTGAACCAAACCATCCAACCAGGAAACGTGCCATGTAAATCAACAGATGTAAACTGTAGCCTAAGATTTGCCTTTCTCTGAACTCTCGATAGGATTCATCCATCAAAAATTTATTTTAGATAAGTAGGATGTCCCACTGTTCTGATAATTCAGAAGGTCAGCAAATCATTTCAACATTCTGGATAATAAGCATTCTGACACCAGAACCTTATACAAGGTCTCAGGTGAGAATGATTTCTCCATATTGAAGTGAGGAAGTCAATTTCGTAGACATGAACTTAAATGTCAATTGTTATATATAATAGTTGGTTTAAGGTTTTAGGGTGTCAATGCCAGAAAACCTCCAGCCGAGGATATGATATTTACCATTGAAACATTGAAATTGATATGAAAAGGCTGAAAAATATGAGGAAACATAATGGAAACTCTTGAAAACATACGAAATATGCATTTATATATTACAAAATGCTGAAATAAACATGAAAGTGTACTCAGAATTCATTATACTAGCATAGACAATCATCTGAAATAGAAAAAAAGAGTAATTATATAGCTAAAACACACATTTAAGACACTGAGAGTCACACACTCGTAAGTCTAACATATATTAATGGTCGTGTCTTTGACATTAATAAATGGATAAGACTATTGATGTAGAATATTTGTGAAAAGTAGCATATACACATTTGCGCGCGCGCGCGTGCGCACACACACACACATATATATAGGGTAATGCTAGCTCCACTTTCTTTTATAGTCACTTTCTTCATGGGAAAAATGTGTTATTGCCTTCCATTGAGAGAAAGACACTTGTTTTGAACCAACACGTCTTTCACTTGAAGAAAGTGGAGCTAGCATTACTCTCTCTCTCTCTCTCTCTCTCTCTATATATATATATATATATATGTCATCTTGTAACATATGTTAATTTAAAACCTCAAGGCCAGCTGTTAGATATTGTGATAAAGACCTCATAAAACGATGTAGAAAATCATTACTGATATCCAACAACCATAATTGGTATTATTAACTTGCCAACTGGATGTCATCATATATATATATATGTATAAGTGTGTGTCTTGTTACCATTCATGCTGTTCATGAATATGGTAAAGTTCACGGACTCTTTGACCCTTGTTATATAATGACTAAATTGAGATTGCAAGGATGTTTTGTTGATTCCATAAAATTCAAAAAAGTGAGTGAGTAGTAGAGATATCTTGGTTTCCTCCATTTATTCTTTTCAATGAAATGACGGGACATCTCAAGAGCATAGTCATTGAATAGAGGTTTACCAAGTTCACCAAGGACATCAGACTATAACATTCCCTATATATGTAGATTATTTTTCCCTTTTTGGACAAAGAAGAAATTCCCAGGCTTGCCCAGCCTTCAACAAGAGGGGATTTGAATCCCAAGACGTGCCCTAGTGCGGGATGCCCTTAGCTGCCCTTCCACGAGGGTGTTGGCAATTATGGTATTTCTTCTTGTTGTCATGTATAATTGTATATATGGTAATGTCTTTTTTTTTGGTGGGCCCCTACAGGACCGTACTACATAGTCAGTAGAGTCGGCCGGTCAGAAGTTAGCTGGGGGCATCAAGGCTTTTGCAACCCTTACCCCTGGGGGATTAGATCCCCAGACCTCCACCCTTGGAAGGCCACACCCCTACAACTCACGCAAGAAGTGGGGGTGTGTAATGTCTCTTCTCACAAGCCAATTTCTCTTCTCACTAGCCAAGAGTAGCAATATACCTTGACAGATTGAAGAGGGTTTTGGAATAATGTGTGCATGTATGTTTGGGCATGGACTAAAATTCGGCCTGTTGTTGGACTATTAACAAACCATTCTTATCGCACAACATGTTTGGGATAATGATGCAGAGATATGTGGCAAGATCTTGCCATCGAAACCTAAGTATCTGAAAAGGAAATTGATGCAGACATTGGACTGTTAGATTTTGTTTATTATGGTCGACTTGGAGGATGATTGGCCATCGGTTTGAGAGATGGTGATCGGAGGACCAAGATCAGGCCGTAGATGGGCATGGGTAGCATAGTGGCCGGCCCACCCCTTTAGTTATTTAGTTGTTTATTTTATCTAGTTTTTTTTTTTACTTTGTTTTGTCTCTTGTAGTTAGTTTATTATTAGAGAATCTAGTAAGTGCAGTTTGATATTTTTCTTTAAGGTTTTATGATTGTCTATAAATACTCTCTTTAGAGATTAGAAATTGACAGTATTTTTATGAATGAAATATGAGAGCTTTTTGACTTTTAGAATCTCTTGTGATGGGACTGATGTGATGCCAATCTTGAAGTGATTCCAAGGTAATTTTTCTATTTTCTTTCTCTCTCAAATCACTATTCACGGGGTACTGTTCACGTGTTACTGTTCACAGCAACTATTCTCCTTTCTTTATCTCTTTATTTTCTGTCGTTCCTTGCGAAACCCCACCAAACGAAACCCAAGACAGCAAACACCCTTGCTGTCCAGCCTTCCCACAACCTTCCCTTTTTTGCTACAGCCTTTTTTTCCATGTCCTAAACCTGTACCAGGCCTGTCCTCTCACTACCGTAACATTTCCACAGCCACTATTCCAACCTAGACCTGTCCCAGCCTTATTACCCCTTTCCTAGTGCTGTTCCAGCCATATTCACCTTCTGTCACAAGCCTTAACCTTTCCCTATTTTAGCCACAGGCCACAAGACATTCATAGTATTGCTGTAACACCCCGTAATCTTATCCAATTGCCATTACAGCCATCCTAAGCCTTAGATCGACCCCAAACCCGAAAGATAACCATTACCCTAAAACCCTAGGACAGCCATATCCTAACCCTAATACCATTTAAACCCTAAAACAGCCATAACACCGTAATCCTAACTGTTATAATTCCTTTTAGTTTAACCTGCTGGGTTCTTTTCTTATTCAATTCAAGAAATCTCAAAACCTAATCCCACATTCACACCAAAATTAGTAATCATTATTGAGCCTAAAGTAACTTTATTGAAATCCTCAATTGACAAGGAAATCACTTTGGTTGTTGACCTAAATCCCTAAGCTAGTGGAAGTTCCTACTTCCATTACGATCCCCCGATCAAGTTTGAAAGTTTATTATTGCGGGATTGTGACTTGACTTAGGGTATTACTAATTCCCTTTTGGGGTTTCTTTATTGTAATTGTGGAATCCTAAGTACTTTTATGATTTTCCTTATTACCGCAATTCAATTTTGCCCTATCTGTGGCGGCCCCGCCATAGGGGGCTATCATTGGTTTCTTGTTGTTTTGTGTTCCTTCCTTTTTGTGGTTCATGATCTCGTGAACTTCTAACTATAATTACCTTTGTAGCTTGCTTAGTTGTTTCATTTATATATATTCGCATGGATTATCGATAAAAATAAAATAAAAATTGATCTCTCAATCATATCATCCTAGATTTATTGCATTGTCCTGCATCAAAAATTTAGGGAAAAAACCTACTGCAAGGGGTTAATCCAAGTAACACAAAAGTTCTATATGGAACTCAAAAGCTGAAAAGGAAAATTTTCTTCAAATAATTAAAAAGTCTAATAACAATGCTTTCATAACTTCTATAAGAAAATAAAAAAACTGAAACCTAAAAGCAAAAAACTAATCTCAACGGGTTCATCTAAAATAGTTTTAAGTACAATTTTAAAAATGCCTTCATAATTTCATCATTGTGTACTAGCAGACTTCTAACCCTATTTTGATGCACAAAGCATTGGAATCTTTGACAAAATCCGTTAGACAGCTGTTGTAGATTTTGGAATATGATTTCCAAAGCATCCGATGGCTTCTCAATAAGATATTTGAGCAGAAAGTTATGAGTCTTATGACTTCTGGTAGCTGTTATTAGGGGTGTAAACGAGCCGAGTTGAGCCGAGCCGGGTGCTGCTCAAGCTCGGCTCGTGACATATATATGCTGGCTCAAGCTTATCTTGAGCTCAATTCGAGCCCTCGAATGCTAGCTTGAGCTCGGCTCGTCTATAGATAATCGAGCTTGAGCCGGCTCGCGAGCTTGCACAATTATTTTATGCTCGTTTACCATAATTTTAACAAAAAGAATTCAAATCAAAATCCTAAGAGTTAAAACATACTCATTAGATTCTCTCTAAAAAAACAAAAAACCTTTAGAACTAAACATAGTTATTCTTGTGAGTCTAATTAACGAAATATGATATAAAAAGTCTATAAATTGAAGATACATGATATATAAAATCCATAAATTTTGAAAATATGAATTTACCTTTTACGTTTTACCTCAACAAAAAATTATATTTAAGTTTCTGAACTTTTATGTGAAAACAAATATTATTAGGGTATTATAAGTAGTAGAGTAAAATTAATCGAGCTGAGCCGCCCGTTGCTTGTGTTTGGCTTGATTAACAAACGAGCTCGATTATTTAGCTCGGCTCGGCTCAACGAGCTCAAATACCCAACTCAAGCTCGACTCATTTCTAGGTGAATCGAGCCAGCTCACGAGCAGGCTCAGTTCATTGACAGCCCTAGCTGTTATCCCTATGGGATTGAAATGTCTCTGACCTCTTTTCCTAGCATCTTTATTTGCTGCTTTGGTTGAAACTCCTAGGTTTCATCATATAATTTATCGACACATTCTTGGCAATTAGAACTCTTAGCACACATGTTGGAGCTGAAATAATCTTTATCTATGTGCGTTTTAGAATGCTCATGCTCGTGTGTTAGAACATTAGAACATTTAGATATTTGTCATTAATGTACATTTATCAGATGCAAAAGTACACAATAAATTTTGGTAGCTAGTAACTATTTGAGTGTTTAGTTATTAAAACCTTGTTCTTCATCCCTATGTAATTATATTAATTGTCCCAAAAGAATTCTGAAATGTTTCCTATGACTATGAGTTGATGTTCTTTCTGCTGGAAAGACTTTGATGGAAATGACTGGGACTATCACTATGATTGAGGAAGCAGTTTTATCTTACTTTTTGTCTTGATATAATTATTTTTTTACATTTAATGTATCCTAAATATATTTTATGGGTTGTTTCCAATATACGCACACAATGAACACACACGCACATATTTCCAACATGTACATTTTGGTGATTTCATGGAGAAAGAAAGAACTGTTGACATTTCTTCACTATATCCTTATTACTGTTTTCTATTTCACTTGATGTTTGTTGGGCCAATTGAAGCATCCATTCAATTTAGACACATGTTCTTTCCCAATCCATTTAACATAGGCACAAGTATGTTCTTTCCTGGTGAAAATTGGTATAATCTCTACCTATGGATGTTTTGGTAGGAAATTTTCTTTATAGTAGTCTGGATGCCATTAAAATTCTGTAATATGGGGCACTGATGTGCTCTTTCGTTGTCTTTGTTTTGGCAGGCAACGAGAGCAACTGAGACACAAGTTTTGGTGGGTATTCTAGGGGATGACCTGTCTCAAGCTGCAGAGTTGGTGAGCGAGTTGTGGAATGCTAGACTGAAAGCAGAATACGTGGTCAGTAAAAGGGTTATGAAACAGATAGATCGTGCCAAGGAATCGAGGATCCCTTGGATGGTCATTGTGGGTGAGCGGGAGCAGAATGAAGGTGTTGCAAGAATAAAAGACATCGAAGCCAACAAAGAGGAGATAGTCCCTAGAGGTAATGTTGTGGAGGAGCTGAAGAGGCGGTTGAACAGCATGTCCCCATAGTCGAGCAAATAAAAGATTGACAGATGGAGCCAGCAACTTGGCCCATAAACCCCTTTCTAATTTGAGGTACTTAAACATCAACCTGTTCCATTGTGTGCGACATATGCACTGAGGGATTTCTCCCATTTTTACTACAAGGTTGATGATAGACAATTGAATCTTGCAAGAGACAAGGGTGGTCATTAATCCCACCTAGGAATCACATCTTTTGCCAAAAAATTAAGTTATAGAATGGTGTATTCTACTTTCTTTGTGCAAGCTGGGATAAGGTAGATCCTGATGTGAACCTTAAACTCAGAGTTGAAGTTGTTGAAGCAAGGCATCAGTTCTTTGCGTGTCGGGGGTGAAGGCTGCTGTACTAATCTTAAAATAGTGGACTATATATATATATATAATCTTTGGAAGATGAAGAATTCCTTTGGTTTAACTGTTTTTATGTGCAAGTAGGTGCCGAGGGGGAGGGGGAGAAAGGTGATGAAAAGAAGATAATGGGAAAGGAGAGAAATCTCCTTGGACTAAGGAGGGCTGTCTTTCCTCTTCTTCCCTCTGCTTGTCTGGCTTCAATTTTGTTACCTGCACACTCTTTGTTGAAATGCCTCACATGAGAAGAAACTGGAGTTTGATATGTTAGCCACTGAGTGGCCAGCAAACAAGAGCATCTTTATGGATATTTGGCTAGCTCTCTCTCTCTCTCTCTCTCTCACACACACACACACACACACAACGAGTTCCTTGGCATGATTTGAATTGGAACTGGCTGCCATTATGAGGGGAGGATTTAAGAAGAGCTCCAAATCTCCATGCCCTAATAAATTGAAAGCAGCATGTTGAAACAAAATCCAGGAATGTAATGACAGAGACTGGTGATCTGAAGTTAAGAAGAATGGAAAAGAGGCCTTACAATTTCCTTTATAAAGTTCTTGTTGGTAAGCTTGGTGGATATTGTCATGGTGGTCATGGCTATGCAGGATCCTAAATCAATTGAACAACAGGCTCCATTAATTGGCATGACATTTTTCTACATAATTTCTTGTTAATTTCCCCAGCAACATGAGATATTCTATTTTCCATGTACTTTATAAAATTCACCTTAACAATGCACTACCAAAATATATTTCAGACTCATTTGAAAAAAGCTCTAGTTTTGGTGAATGACCCCCTTTCTTTGGTTAGTTCAGTGAATGACCTGCAGATCCATGTTGATGCGTCTGAGTCTTGTATCTGCTTCTTGTGTACAAACTACTCTCCTTGCTTCCTTGGTATATACTACGATCAGTTCACTTGCCTGTATCGCAATTTTATGATGGCTTGATTTTGAATTTGACTCATATTTAATCTCTTGATATGGATTCAATCGTTGCATTGCTTCATACTGAAAATCTAGGACAAAGTTCGGTCAAGGATCCAAAGGAGGGATGCAATAATTGCGAGGAGTAGATCCATGAAAAGAGAAACTATAGGAGTGTATCAAGATCCAAATCAAAATGACAGAAGAAAATAAAGTGTTGGGGCTAAAAGACTAGCTAAAGAAATGGTGGTGCATAGGAATCCAAAATAGAATATGACACATTGGAAGGGATTGATCTAGACGGATTGGTCTTGTGATGGTGATAGTCTTTATATGGGTGAACATTTAAAATAGTGGGAGTTTTTTTTGGTTGAAAGGATATCATTTAACAAAAAAACTACATAAACAAATTACACCAAAGAGATGCCCAGATCGAAAGAAACATATTACACCAAAGAGATGCCCGGATCGAAAGGAGGCCGGCTGGCTCCCTCGGTTAAGAGGACCCTATGGGCTAATTGGTGGGCTACAACATTTCCACTGGGAATGTAGGACACCTTGACACTAGAAAGAGATTGGAGAAGTTTCTACAAATCCCCTTCACAGCCATGGTCCCGGAGGGGATTGAATGATTCTTGAGCAAGAAGTTGACTAGCACAACTGCGTCTGACTCAAGCCAAATTCGATTCCATTGTCGTCTTTTGGCCAATAGCAAGCCATTACGCATCGCCACTGCTTCTGCTATGGGGGCCCTAGAAACAAGGAGAAGTGACATCTCTGAATCTAGAATGATGCCCCTGTAATCCCTCGCAACGGTAGTTGCGCTCACTTTGGGAACATTTGCTACTGTAGCGCCATCATTATTGATTCTATTTAACCCACCCCAACTCCGGAGGAGACCAACAAACTTGAGAATCAACATTGCAATGGCTAAGGGGCCCTGCTTAGGAACTATCCCATTAGGAGGGGTTTCAGATTCAAAGGCAACCTCCAAAGCCCACATAGTCGCTTTTGAATAATCGTGATTGGGTCTAGGCTCTTCTTTTTGAAACATGCTTCATTTCGAGCAAGCCAAATATGCCATAAGATAGAGATTAAAAGAATTATAGGGTATCCATCCCCACCCCTATATTGCATCACCTTCAATTGGGTCTCTAGCCATTGATCAAAAGAGGGAAGCTGACATTGATCAATTTGCATCGAGAGAGGAGAGCCGAACCAGATCGCTTGGGCCATTGGGCATGCCAAAAACAAGTGGGATATGTTCTCAACTGCCTTAGCACAAAAAGAGCAGGATGGATCCTCACCTACTCTCTTCTTTACTAGATTTTAATTGACGGCAATAGAATTATAAGAACAATGCCATAAAAAGATTTGGACATTGGGAATCACTAGGAGTTTCTATATAAGCTCCCATAAGCTTGTTATTGGGGAGGAAGAAGAACTACCATCATCACGACCTTTTCTCAGCTCTATGTGCGAAATTGAGTGATATGCTGACTTAACAGAAAACAATCCATTTGAACTGAAATGCCACACCAATCGGTCTGGAATTGAATGCATGCTTACCTGAATTTTAAGAATCTCTTGTGTCTCCAAGGAAGTGAAAGTGCCTTCCATCTCTTGTTTTTTTCACCCACCCTGATGACGATCTACAAGCTTAGCAACTCTTGTCCACCTCGGATTTAGAGGTTTAGGAGTAATAGGCTTAAACCCATTTAGAGTAGGAATCCAAGGGTCATTCCAAAGGTCAATCTCCTCACCTGAACCTACTTGCCATCTTAATCCTTTCTGAAGAGCCTCTCTTCTAAATAGCAAATTGCGCCACGCCCTAGAGGGTTTGTAACCAACTTTGGCCCTTAGAAAATCTGATGAGGGAAAGTAAATTGCTTTTATATACTAATACCCACAAGGAGTGGGGAAATTGAAGGAGCCTCCAAGTTTGCTTAGCCAAAAGAGCTTGATTAAATCGAACCAAGTCTTGAAATTCCATACTGCCTTGGTCTTTGGCTTTACACAGCTGAGCCCACTTCATTCAATGGATCCTTCTCTCATTTTGTTTCTAACCTCACCAAAAGCTAGCAACTGCCGTATTTAGAGCCCGACAAAGATGAAGAGGGAGTTCAAAACAACTTATCACGTATAATGGAACTGCTTGGGCAACTGCTTTCACTAGAATTCTCTAGCTTGCTTGTGTGAGAAGAGAAGCTTTCCAACCTTGAAGCCTTGCCAAGACTCTACACTTAATGTGGGCAAATAGATGTGCCTTTGATAGACCAAAATGAGAAGGCAGCCCCAAATAACTGCCAGGCTTGTCAACCATCTTGATATGAATGATCCGAGAAATTAGCTGTCAAAAGCGCCATGGCATATTGGAGCTGAAAGAGATGCTGTATTTCTTTAAATTTACAAGTTGACCAGAGGCCCATCCATATTCCTATAAGTTTTCATCGACATTAGCTGCATTATCCATGGATGCCTTAAGAAAAAAGAGGCAATCATCTGCAAAAAAGAGATGAGATAGAGTAGGACTATGTCGGGCTAGTTTGATGCCCTCAAGGTGGTTAGACTCAATTGCATAATGTGAGTACGAGATTTCACTCCCTAAAAATTTCATGAGTGTAGAGTCGCCACTTATTCATTCAGAAGGGATAAGTCCGCGGGAAAGTTGGATAAGGTCTTGGTTTGCAAATTAAGATCAGGGTAAGAGGTTCGGTTAAGTCTGGGAAAGGTGTTAGGTACCCTGAGGTTTTTATTTTTCAATGGTTCCCTACTCTCTAAGATTAAGCCAATTAATGTCAATGTCTTGTTAAAATGTCTAAGTGTTTAAAGTGATACTAATGTAAGAAAGAAGAACTAACTAGGGTTGAACCCGGGTTGGGTTGCCTACGTACTCACAAGGTGAGATCAGACCGAGCGTAGTTCTGGCACTTGAGCCCGTGCCAAGGCTAGGGGTGTGTGTGTGTGTGTACCAAGGATGGCTAACAAGCTAGTCCGATAAACTAGGGTTTGGTTGACTGAGGATGGTCAAGTGCAAGGTATGAGCCCGGTAGGCTTAGAGTTAGTCTGGTAGACTAGGCTTTGGGCCCGGTAGGCTCAAAATAGATTTTGACCAATGTTAGGATTGCTAACCGGGGTTAGGTCAAACTAATTATGGTTAGGATTATTAACCATAGTTGGAATGGTGAAGTCAAGCCCGATTGACTAAGGTTGAGCCCGGTAGGCTAAGGGTTGAAGCCCGATAGGCTAAAGCGGGTTTAATTGAGGTTAAGGTTTGCTAACTGGGGGTTAACCATGGTTAGGGCTGCTAACTATGGTTAAAAGTTCAAAACTGATTTTTTGGTCTTTTTATATTTTTTTAAGATTTTTCCAGAATTTGTGGGGTTAAGGGGTGCTTAACCATGGTTAGAAGTTAACCTAAGGTAGTTTTAACCATGGTTAAGGGTCAAGTTCAGCCAAAAGTGGGCCCAGGGAGAATGACAGGGCCTAGAATGGCCTCCTACCTGGCCTGGGCCCTGTACAAAGCCCAAAAATTAAAAATTTTAAAAGGGAGGTAATCGGATTACTTCCATTTAGTTAAACTTTTTAACCATAGTTTGCACTGAAATAACTAGGGGTTAGAGAGTGAACCAGAAGAAAGTGAAAGCACTGAGGGATAACCTGGAGTCCAGGAATCGAATGGGCCTGGTTTGGGCCCAAAATCAGATCAGATGTGGGCCCCACAGGGCCCAAAGTCACTGCCAAAATGTCTTGAAATGTCGGTATCATATTACTGACATACTGTTAACCCATGTTAAGCTTGGACACATGGCCTGAAATTTTGCAGGGGATAACTGAGGGTCAGGGCTACTTACTGGGCCTAGTGTGGGCCCCAGGGCAAGAGTGACGTGGGCCTCCACAAGGGCCCAAAATCATTGAGTCCAAAAGCCTGTATTGGCGGTAATCTATTTACTACCAATAAGCAAAGCCTGATTTTCTTACCTGGCGATAAATAGTTTACAGACAGAAAGACTGCTTTGGTTAAAAGTTAACTTAACCCTGGTTAGGGGTTGAATTAAGGTCTGAAAAGGTAAAGGGAGGTAGTCAAGGCCTAACGGAGTCTAACCATGGCTCTGGAACTGACCAGGGCCTTAACTAACCATGATTAAAGGGCAGTTATAGGGAAAGATAAAAAATGACGGTAGATGGACTACCATCATTTACTGGTTTTTTGAAAAAATGTTTTCCTCTTATGGGGACTACACCACGAGTCACCAGGGGTTCCCTTATGACTTGAGGGACCCCCAACACCTTAGGGAGGGCAAAGTCATGCATGTGGGTATTGCACCTAAGGTGGAAACCTCAAGGGTATGCTTTACACCTACGGAAAAGGTGAGAAGGGACCCTGTCTTTGGTTTGGAAGGCAAAGCATACAAACGAAATGAATTGGGGACCCCTGGAACAGGACCAGGGGTCCCTTACAATGATATAAAATAAATGAACAGGTGGGGGGGTGGCCCTACGCTGCTGATGAGGATTCCTTGGTGGCTACTGGAGGTGTTGGAGGTCTTCCACAGGGTTGGGCTGGGCTGGTTCAGCTTGGTGTGAGGCTAAGGGGAGCCTGAGATGCTCTGAGAGGGTGTGAGAGGGCTGTCTGGACTGAGGCAGGGGTTCTCTGCGATTTTTTTGGGCTGCCCAAAACCATGGTGAAGGTGGGGGCTTTAAAGAAGCTTGAGGAAGGTCCAGGGGCATTTCAGGAATTAAGGGACACGTGGGGGACCAATGGGAGCAGCCCCAAGGTGGCAGGAGGGGCGCTGATACGCTGGTTTGCAGAGTTTCAGGATGGCGGTAATTGGATTACCGTCACTCTCAAAACTGTGAATTTTGAGAGTGTCGGTAATCCCATTACCGACACCCTGACGGTTTTACTAAAATGGGCCAGACCCATGCATACTTGGGTTGAAAGCAGGTTGCTCTCCCCTCTTTTGGGATTTTGGTGCCCTGATTCGAATTTGAAAAGTGGTGGGCCCCACTCTAGTGGACCCCTAGGGTTGGTGGGTCCTTGTTTGGGCCTACAAAGGCCTAGGCTGACGATTTTTTGGGGCTTTACTTGGTTAATGGGCCTTGAGCCCATGGGACTCATACCTAGGTTTGGCTAGGGTTTAGGCTAGGGCTAGGTCTAGGGCCAGGTCTAGGGCTTACCTAGGGTTAAACCTAGAGTTTAGCTAGGGTTAGCCTAGGTTTTAGGCTTAGGGATTGCTAATGGGCCTTGAGCCCGAAAGGCTTGGGTTCTAGGGTTTGCCTAGGGTTTAGGTTATGGGTCATACCTAGGGTTTATCTAGGGTTTGTCCTGTGGTTCACTTAGAGTTAAGTCTAGGGTTTGGTTAGGGTTTTCCTATGATCCAGGGCTTGACTAGGGACTTAGTTGGGGATGACCATGGTAAAGGATGGTTAACCATGGTTGAGCATGGTGTAAAAATTGTGTGCTTACACATAATTCAAATTACATGAGAGAGCTTGAACACACAAAATAAAGATATATGGAGATAAGGGATCCCCTTATCTATTACCTCTTGTTGGTTGGATATATCCTTTTAGCTCGCCATTGAGATTGATTGAGTTTATCAGAGATATCCATCTGACACTAAAGCCCATCTTCTGCATCAGCTTCTTAACAAAACTCTATTCCAACCTATCATACGCTTTGTCCATGTCAATCTTGATTGACATGTAATAATCACTATTCTTCGATTTTCTCTTCAAGAATTGGGACGCTTCATGAGCAATCAAAATATTATCCGTTATCTGACGCCCTGGAACGAAAGCTGCTTGAGTAGGACTAATAATATCAGGGAGGACCTCCTTTAGTCTGTTTGCTAATACCTTCATGATGATCTTGTAAATAACATTGCATAGGGATATCGGTTTATACTGTCCTATTAGCTCAGGATGATCAACTTTAGGGATTAAAGTGAGGATAGTTGAGTTGATGCAAAAGAAAACTGCATTTTTTTTGGTTAACTCAACAACACCACAAGGCGAAGCTGAAGGCAATTGGAAAGAAGACCACACACACTCACTCACGCACACATCACACACACAGCCACACACTCTCAACCCAGATAAGCTTCGCCCAAGCTCTACTCAAAACGGATACCAACTGTTTGAGTCGAGAAAACCTCCATTCAAGAAGCTCAATACAGCTTTGCATACATCACCCTCGACTATGTCCCAATTCCGATGATAAAATAGACAAGGCATACCACCTGGCCCCGGTGCCTTGAGAGCCCCCATTTGAAGTACTGCTGCATGGATCTCCTCTGATGAAAAAGGTCTAAGTAAACAATCATTCATTGCTTGAGACACCAACTGAGGGACATGTTGTATTACGCTCTCCACATTAGTTGGGGAAGTAGAGGTAAAAAAACTTTGGAAATGAGATACAATATGTTGCTCGATCTCGCTAGGAAATGAAAGCCAGTTCCCTTGTAGATCTTTTACTGCCTCAATAAGATGCATGGAAAAAGCCTATATTACGATCTCCAAGACAGAGCCATTGCTTTCTCAACTTCTGAGCCCAAAAAATTTCCTCTTGTTCTAAAATAGAGTCTAATTCCTTTTGTAACTGGATCTCCTTGGAGAAATCTGATGAGTTGATGTTCTTCATTGTAACCATTCCAACTCGCAAGTGATGTTCATCTCTTATGAATATTTCCAAAGGTTGATCTATTCCATTGCATTAAGGAAGACCTGGTGTTACGAATTCGGTGGCATAATGAAAACATGGCTGAACCACGTACCTCTGTCTTCCAAGCTTGCTCAATAGTGTGCCGACGATCTTCATTTTGAAGCCACATAGCCTCAACCGGAAAATTTTCTCATGCCTCCTTGGTGATGGTTTTAGGTTAACTAAAATGGGATTATGATCCGACCCCGGAGAGACTAGCTAGATGAAGTACCAATGCTGATCCAAACAAAATCCTCCACTGAGGTTTGGCCATAGCTCTATTTAGACGAACTCGAATAAGATTAGGAGGAGCTCTTTTGTTTGACCAGGCGAATGGGGCACCATGAAGTAGTGGGAGTTGGAGATGTAAGGATTACGATTTTCGATGATCATATCAGATGTCAGACATATTCCAGGGCTACTGGGGAATGTTTTATCATTGAGAAAGTTTGATGAGCATGGGTTGGAGAGACGATTGTGGGAGAAGTTGTTGTTGAGTGTTTGAAGTTGGAGTCTACAATGTGAGCGAGTATTGACAATATTGGTACCTTTGAACCAAAATTGCTTCAATTTTTTTTCCCTTGGGTATCAATTATCTACGGTTAGCATCAATGGTTAGTGGTTAGCATGGGAGAGTAGAGCTCTTGCGACTCATCACCCGTGGATCCGCATACCTCTATCAATAGAGAGGTCACACCCCACCACTGGAGCAATATTAGGTACCTTTGAACCAAAATTGCTTCATGGGGCACAAGCTTTGAGGCAAATGGACTATCAAACCTCTAGCTAAATTAAAACTGGAAAATGGAAAACCATGGTCCTCTTCCAAACGGACCAACGGACCACCCAATTGCTAAGCCATACATGGCAGTGATGTTTTTTTTTTCTCTTTTCCAATGTGTTGAAATTTAATCAGAGTGGTGAACTTGGAAGAGGACTTTGTGGTCCTCTAATCAGAACTCAAAATTAAAATACTACTTGTTGCTATCAAGCCTCGAGCTAATAAAATCACTACTTATACTCAATTTCTTATCTTATTTGAAGAGCGAGCGTGGCAATATTGTTTCCGTCTCTACAAGTAATGTATTAGCAACCATATAATCAGTAGATTTCTTTTAGGGTGTGTTCGTTTGATGAGAAATTGAGAGAAAAGTGTGTTTTCTTGCACTTTTACATTTGGTTTGCAAGAAACACACTTTTATTTTCTTGCACTTTATGATAGTGACACTTTCTCCCAAAATTTCATCAATCTTTTGATTCTTAGTTGTGTTTTGTCCAAATTTAAGTTCTTTTTCATGTTTTCACTTATTTTCTCGGCAATCAAACATAGGGTTATTTTCTTTTCTTTTCTTTTCTTTCACCTACTTTCTCGCCAAACGAACGCATGCACCCAAAGTGTCTATATCGTTTAGGCTTTATTATGTGACCTCAAAGAGAAATTTATGTGACAAACTCAAGAAATTTGATTTGCTAGTTGAAAAATTGCTTTACAGGGTAAATTATAAGTAAGAGATATAACAGCACATCTCAAAATTGTTGACGTCCTAAAGGTCTCGGGTTTCGAATCCTATCATCGCATGGTCTCAGCAGTATTTCTTTTTCTTTTCTTAGGTATGTGTGGTTGGCAGCCAGACATGTTTCACTTACGTGGTGGTTGAAGAACTAGTATCTTGTCTCCTGAAGAGTTCATCACTAGCCTGATCCCAAATATTTTTTTTTTTTAAAAAAAAAATAGTTTGAATTTGAAAGCAACAACATTTAATATGAATACTAATTCAGTCGGGACTATGGAACTTTTGAAGAGTCCTTCACCAAACTGGTCCCAATTTTTTTTAAAATTAAAAAAAAAAGAAAAAGAGTTTGACAGCAACAACAATTAATATTTCAGTAGGAAAGAAGAAAGAGGGCAACTAGCAGAAGTCAATTCCCGAACCACCACCCTTGCTGACTGGTGAAGCCAGCGCATCCAACATCAATGCGCATGTTAGCCTTACCAGGAAGCAAGGATCCCACCTGGTGCGCTCTTGACTCCCTCTACTTTCTATTGTATCATTTCTGCCCTTTCTTTTTCCCTACAAATTTCTACATTTTCTTTGGACAATCCTATCCCTTTCCTCCCTCTTAATTACCCAAAACCTCCCTCTCTTTCCACCAAAATTCCATCACTTTCCCATGCCTGCTTCCTGGAGATTTAGTCATAATATGTGAAAGGCAATTGCATTTTATGGCAATTTTAATGGCAAGGGAGGGAGGATTCAGGTAATTCTATCGTGGGACTCGCTGCGACTATTGCTTAGATGCAGCGGTTGGCTCAGTGCAGGAGCCTCCTCCGCTGCCGCTGCCAGTGCTGCCGCCGCCGCTGCTGCTTAGAGCGGCATTGATTTGGTGAACAGCGTTACATATGTGGTTGTTGATGGCCGTGACGCTCGAGAGGTTGAGCTTTGCAGATGGAATTGTGCTTGCCAGCACCTGGAAGCCTACTGTAAGTAGACAGCCTGAATTTGTCCCATTTCCGTCCTCGGCCGAGGGGATAGCGTTACCGGTGCTGCCAATGTTTTTGTCATTGTTGGTAGGGCCAGCGGGAAGTATGGCGAACCCCATCGGAAGGAGGGGAATGTAGGATGGATCCTCGCCGCTCATCGCCAACTGGACAGCATCAACATCGACAGTGCTGTAGACAATGAGGCTGCCGGACTGGTCAGTGCAACTCTCCTGCAGCATGAGCTCTACGTTCTGGGATGAGTTACTGGCTGCCTGCATGCATGCAAAACATAATGGTTGATTGTTGGGGTCCGTTTGGTCATTTCAGAAAATAATTTGCTATTAATTCAATGTAACATTCTTAGAGATACAGTAATTACAAAAAGTCCACTCTTTTGCAGACTTATAAAGCGTAGCACTTTGCACATTTGTCAGGGGTAGTTGTCATGAAAATTGAGTTAATAAATTAAGGTTTCTAACATAATTAATTCTAACCATCATGAGATTTCAAGTCTTATAATTTTTTTTATGAGATCTAAAATCATTCATTTTGCTGCATTTGAAGTCTTAGAGGAATTGAAAATCATTAGATAAAAAGTACAATTCATCTAATTCTCAAAAGAAAAGATACATTATCAAATAATGATTGTCAAGAAAATAGGTGAACACATAGAAAAAAGAAAATTTTAGATTTTTGATACAATTCTTTAGTTGTACGTTGTCTAATTTTCTTTTGTTTTCTCTCTTTTCACCTATTTTCTTGGCAACCAGGGTAAAAATTCTGATATTCAGAAAATTTCAAATAATATTTTTGAGTTTTGGAAGTGAAGAAAATACTTACATTTACGCGTAGAAGAGAAATGCAGTTCCCCGGATGAGAGCCGTTCGCAATGTGAGCCACCTCATGTAATGAATGCCCACTAGAAAGAACATCCAACTGTGGAACAAAACCTCATTAGTTATTTATTCTCGGTTCATCGATCCTCGTCGTTCCTAGATTTCACTTTGATATAATATGTAGGTTTGAAGGTGGAAAAAATTGTAGTTTACACAGACCTGAGATCTGCGGCGCTCATCTCTCAAGAGATCGAACACGTTGTGGTGAGAAAATGGCAGCCAAGTTGTAGTGACAGCAGTAAGGATCACACCACTGGGTTGGCCAGGTTCTGTGTTTTTCCTGGTGGTTATCCTAACAGTGTCATCAGAGGAATCAGAGAGAGCCGTCCATGACTGGCCTCCAGAAGTGCTGATGTTGATGCAGAATGTTCTTATCATTCTTTGGGCCAGTTTCATCAAGTTCTTTCTTGCTTCCGGAGAGGGTATAACTGTAAAGGCCAAGCAAGCTTAAGTTAGGAGCCATATATAATACATAGATGCATACACATATTGGAGAACAGAATATTGTACTATTATAATAAGGTGTAGTAGATTTGAATAGTATGATGGGATTAGATTAGGTTAGGTTAGATGAGAATTAGATTTAATTGTGATTAGATTAGATAGATTATGATTTGATCTCCTTGCTTTCTTTACTTTAGATGAATGTACTCATAATTAATCTACAATATTAATCAAATATAATTTCTATCAAACCCCATTCTACTATTCATTCAAATTAATCTACGTTACAGTATCTCATCACACCTTATTACAATAGTCCATTCTATTCTCCAGTAACACATACATCCGATCCACACGCACACTGGCATACACATACATGTATCTGTCTACATATGTAAGCATAAATTATACGTGAATTGTACATGAGTTATGTAGCATAAATACATCATATACACTTGCAATAAATATGTTGTCTTGTGAATATACCATAGATATATACATTATATATAACATAAATACACAAATATCACATCCTGTATGAACACATGTAGAATACATGACATAAGCATGATATGTATGAGTTCTCACAAATAGAGAAGAAATAAGATACATTCAATTAGATTGTAGCTAGGAAGGGATGGATAAGAAATAAGCACCTCCAAGGTCAGATATATTTCTGGCCATGAGGCTTGCGAACCTCTCGCATTGCTGTTGTAGAACTGCTAACCACCGTTGTGCCCCAAATGCCATCCCACTATTCACAAAGTGATTAAATATCTGGTGGACTGGTTTTTCCTCTACCTCTGCATGTTCTAACCATGTCACCTGCAGTATAGAAAAGGATAGTGAAATCAGAACTAGCTAGGAAAGATTATACCATTCAGAAAACATAAATCATGTTCTAACACATAATGCTAGTATAAGAATGCCCTTGATATAATATGGACATCATTAATTCGGGGGGTACGAACATTATTTTCAATACCTCAGCACAGTTAGTTGAAAGGGAAGATTTTATTGATAATTAATGATTAAAATGGCATTCCAAGAATCATACAAGATATGCACGCCACTACTAAATACGACACCCCAAAGTTGAACATTTAAAGAGGTTCCTTCCCAGTGTTCAAATATATGATCCGAAGGCAGTGTGAGGTTAATGTCAGTGTAGTCAAAGTGTCTAGGCTACGCCTAGGCGATATGAAGTTCTCTAGGCGAGGCCATGATTAGGCATTTCTTAGTGGATGCCTAGCCGACCAAAATTTACTTTGTTTGCTTATATTATATAATGTTACATAAGATCTACAAGTGCATGTCTAAATTATGGTCTAAGCGGTAGGGATCTTGGCCAGGCAAGGCAGTGACCTAGGCATAGCTTAGGCGAAATATTGACTACTTTGGTTAATGTTGACAAGTATAAGGGGATATGAAACTGCAACTTAAGCATTTCCTTATCCCAAATACTTGGGGTTGACAACATGAACCTGTTAAACCATTTCCGTTCTATTAAAAGCCATAGCTTCAGTTAATCATGTATCTCATGTATCCCTTTTAGGTTATATATATATATCATGTGCATCTAGTATATCTACATATACATATATGTGCGCAGACATGCATATGATAACTTGTTACAACACGGTGAAAACATCATAGATAAGTAAATAAGTTCCATGGGAAATAAAAGAAAACAGCATAGATAAGTAAATAAGTTCCATGGGAAACAAAAGAAAATGTGAAATTTCGTTCACACAACATAGAGGGTGGATAGTTGGAAATCACCCTTGAGTATCCATTGGGCATATCTTGAATAATGCAGCCGGAGGGTCGTCTCCTGTATCTAGGGGAGGAAGGTTGAAGACTGTCATGGAAGCTATCAATGGGGAAATCAACAATGGCCCAAGTTCCCTCCTCTACATTTTGTTGGCAATACCGAAGGAAATGGGCCTCACGTGTGGGCACTAAAGGTGAAAGAACTTGCATTTCTGCGTACATCTGTTCAAAAGAAGCAATCGTCAAGTAACGATGATAATTGATAAGCCTTCACAAGGTTAAATAATATAAACCTCAAGGGTATGAAAATTCCCTGAGAATTAGAGAGTTCTGATATTGAAATACTTACAAGATGAAGGGAACCACTTGCATGACCGGAAACGGCAGAAGTTATAACTTGAACTGTTTTTGCTCTAGAGACAATGGAGGGAAATAGTTCCATCCATTTATTCTGAAGAATCAAGTTGGAAAGATGTGGTTTAAGTTATCACAAATCAAAAAGAGTAATAGATATTGAATGCAGTGGAACCATTCGAAATAAGATTAACATATAGTAGTCAAACTTAAAATACAATTAGGATAATTCTCAAGAGATTATGAACTAGAGTAAAAAATAGGAGTTATAGGTATAAGACCAAAAAATATGGAATTATGAGTGAATAAGCATTATATATATGTTACACTAAAAAGGTGTAGTAACTTTAAAATTTTAATTAACATTTTATGATTTCATCCCTAGAAATCTCAGTAAATGCTTCAAAAATTTTTTTTTTTTCACTCAACAGGAAATGCTTGAAACAATCAACAAACTTCTTATTACTTCAAGGTACTTACTGCATCTAAGAATGCATCGACCAGGGTGATGCTGTTCATTATAACAAGAGCGCTGTCTCGGGTGGCTTCCGTCCTGAACTCATTTGAGTGCTTCTTAAGGTTCATCGCCCATGGAAACATTCTCGCATGCTCTTCCATGTTGAGCACTTCTTTTGAGTTATCACTGATGCGAGTCCAAAGAGGTTTGGTTAACTGACACAACTTCACCAGTTCATCCATAGCAGTCATGGCCAGCTCCAGTGCAAGAGATTTTTCATGTTCCATGATCAGACAACCACCAGGAAAGTGTGGGTCCTCCAGCATCGTGGGCACATGAATCATGTCGGTGCAATTGAGCATAGTTTCCTGGAAATTCCTAGAGTAGATACCCATATCAAGATCCAGTGAAGGAAGTAGGAGATGGTGTGCCGGCCCTAACGAGTTTATCGGCCGGCCGCTGTATCGGGAAGTTATGCAAGAGAGGCGTTCCATCTGTAGAACATTACAAGTTCAATAAAACCGCAATGTTAGTCATTAATTAAGTAATTATCTATCAACAAATTTTTCCTACATATCATGAATAATCAACCTCTCAAAACCCTTAGAGACCTATATTTAATTTATATCTGTATGAGTAAATTAGCAGACACTACTTAGAATGTAACTAAAATAAGAAACTGTTTATGATTTAAAGAGAAGAATCCAGTGCAAGAACAAGCACGCTTACAAGCATGTTACCTTGAATATTATTAGGAAGAATATGTAGTAGTGTACTAAAGTGTGATGAGATAGACCGTACCTCATTGCAAGGTAGATTTAAATTTGAGTTAGATTAGATTAGGTAAGATTTGATTGAGGCTTGTTTCTATCTTTAGTTGTTTCTCATTTTTATATAAACCCTATGGGTCACTGGAAAAATCATCTAAGTAATTCAATAAGATCCCTTCTTTATCAAATATCATGAATACATTAGCCTCCATTTTTAAAAATTATTGACTACACATCATTTGATTCATATAATTTTATGTGCACACTAAAACAAAAAACTAACTATGAATTTTATAACTACACATCAACCTTCAAACTTATTAACTAAAGGAGTAAATCATCTAATCAAGACATTGATACCTAACTGTTCCATCCCTAACAGTAGCCCAAGTAGTATGGATTGATCTTCTTAGGGTTATCCACTTGTGTGATGCATTTAAGCAATTCACAATCTAGAAATTCATTAGGAAATGAGAATGTCCTGGATTTCTATGGTTTATGAATAAAAAATACTATTAGAATAGTGAATAGAACCATAGGCCCTTGCAGCCAAAAAAATTTCTACAGGGATTCAGTCAAATTTAGTTAGAGAACTTATTTAATTGGTTATCAAGATTGATGCTACCTTTCAATCAAGAAAGAAAGGTAATACAAGATGTAAAGATTGAGCTCCTTTACTTTGAATTTCACCCCCCATCAAAAGGATAAAAGCCTAAGAATGAGAGAGGCAATGATGAATGGATAAGTCGGTTGGGGAATGGAAATGAAGTTGGTGACACTTTAGAGAAGAAGGAGGTTAGGACTAGGGTGCTCAGGTAGGAAAATTCAAAAAATAAAAGATTTTTTTTTAATTGGGTAAAATCAAATGTATGGGTGTGCCTAGCACCATGCTACCATTAAAGACCCATTTCTGAAATTTATAAGTACCATATGGATTGTTCAACAGAAATTACTCAAAAAAAAAAATACAAATTTAAGAAATTTTCTTAGCTTTAAAGAGAAGTGACCAGTGCAAGAACAGGCAAGGTCCATGTAAATCAACTTCTCAAGACCCTTATGACCCATTTCTTAATTTCTATCAATAAATAAAGGTAAATTTTCAAAAAAGTAATCTACTCTTTATAGAGATGAATTCATAGAAAAGCAAGCATGCTTGCATGCAAGATGCAGACTAAAATAAGCCATGGTGTACTTAATAACTTGAATTACAATTAGAAAATAACTTAAAAAATGTAAGATAACATGACAATACCTCGTCTTTGAGTCGGGCATTTTCAAGGCGAAGGTGCTGTTCGTCGAAAGACATCTCCCCGAGAATAGCCGGACCGCCGCAGTTCGGGCAGATAATGTTCCTGAATGCTGTTTGGAGACGGTAGTTCTCACTCTTTAGGTTCTCATTCTCCGCTCTAAGTATCACATTATCAGATCTATCTTGTTGTGCCTAATAAATAAGTTTACGAGAATAATTATTGTATTGTATTGTATTGTATTGTATGCATATATTAAAAGAAACAGTAACATTGCTCTTATCTTAGAGACCTTACAGTACTACTGGGCATGGTTAAATAGTTCTCTGCTAGGAAGCACAAGAACAGCTGGTAGGGTTTATTACGAGCCCCTGAGTGTATTTATGGGTGTTCGCTGTTTAAAAGTTAATGAGTTTCTTCAACTTCTACAGTGCGCGAGATGCGTACGTGCACTGACTTTT
Organism: Tetracentron sinense; assembly: GCA_015143295.1. Taxonomy (NCBI): domain Eukaryota; kingdom Viridiplantae; phylum Streptophyta; class Magnoliopsida; order Trochodendrales; family Trochodendraceae; genus Tetracentron; species Tetracentron sinense. The sequence continues at coordinate 16,076,043 of CM026551.1, forward strand.
GTGTGTGTAACCATAACACCAGGCGCATTTTAGGGGGTTACCATAAAGGACAGAAGATAAAAGGGGAAAAATGAAAAGAAAAAAGGAAATAAATACTAACGTGCGCACCTTCATCTGGGTGCGCCGGTTTTGGAACCAGAACTTGACTTGGCGAGGCTTGAGGCCGAGATCTTGGCTCAGTTTCATCCTCTGCTTATCATCTGGATGCGGACATTCCTTAAACATACTAAACCCCAAAAAATAAAAAGAGAATGAGAGTATCAAAATAAGCACATGTGCGTAGGATAACAAGCTTTCAATCTAATCCATTAGCTAGAAGATGGTCCAGAAAGAGAGAGAGAACCAATGCGTATAATAGCAGCCTTCCTTTACAGAGATATAGACCAAGTGCGTAAGATAGCAATTTGAGATAAACAGAGAATAATAGCAACCTTCCTACTTAATGGGTGAGGTAGAAGAGGAAACTGAGTGAGAGATCATATATATAGACCCAGGGCGTAAGATAGCAACTCTGCGCAAAGAATAGTTAGAGAGAGAGAGAGAGAGAGAAGCCTACGCTTCCATTTCTTGAATCTGGCGAGCAGTGTGCCTGTGATAGCGTTTCTTCTTGGGTAGCTGAAGCTCGTTTTCTTGCTCTTCGCCAGACGTTCCTTCGATGTGTCCGCTACCCGATCCGCTCTCCATCTCCTCCTCCTTCCCTCTTAGTAACCTACTTTCTTCCTTCTGCAAGGACAAGGAGGCAGGCGTGGTGCACTACCACTTTTACTACTCTCTTCACCTGTGTATTAATTTTAGCAAGATCTATCAAAGGTTTTGTAAGGAAACTTACTGGAATGATGGCAGAGAAGGGAATGAAAGGCATGTTAGCCATGAAGTTCAGATTAGGGTTTCTGATCGGTGACGTGAAGAGGGAGTCTGAAGAAACTACGTTTCCTCCCATGGATGACATTACTTGGCAATCTCCATACATTCTCGCTCACCCCAGAAGTTAAAAATATATATTACTTATGTTCTTCGCATCACCCGAACCAGAACCAGACCTGGATTTTCCATAACAGAAAAGCAGAAACATCAGGACCAGAAAAGAAAAACATTAGCACGTTTAGAATCCAAAGATGCACAGAAGAATTTATATTATCTTAGACATATATACAAGTGCAACCCTAAAAATTAAAATATTTCCAAAAAATCCTCTAAGAAGAGCAAATCCAAAACATGCAGTTGAAGAAAAAACAAGATTAAAACCTGTAGGAAATTTTAAAAAAAAACCCAGTAGGAGGGAGAAAGAAAAAGAGCTAAAAACCCATTAACGAGAAACTTGTAGAAATCGTTGGAGAAGGAGGTGATCTCTCCATACCTGCCCGACTTAAATTGTCTTGGAAAGAGTACAAAAGATTTGAAGATATTTGAGTTCCAAAACAGCCATGAAAGCTTGAAAAGATGAAGGAGGAGGAGGAGGAGAAAAGAGGACAAAAATTAAATAAAAGGAAGAAAATTAAAGAGGAGATAGGAGTGAAAATAAATACCAGTGTCGGTGTTTTTCGGAACTGGAGAAGTCGAGAGCTCTTTTGCTTGCTGGATTTTTCAGATCTTCTCTCTTCGCACACTTCTCTCTCTCTCTCTCTATAATTTCACTCTCCGCGCCATTACTCGGTAATTAATAAGTACCGTACGGGGTAAATGCGACTTTAACTGCAGCCGACAGAAGTCGATCACGCCAGTAAATTCGTCGCTGCCGTTTTCTACACGTGGCGGATTTCTAATGGAAGAAAAGAGCGTTTCTGTGCGAGTAAAGAGTGAAAGTCAAACTTTCTTTCTTTGGGGGGTGAGGAGTAGGGAGTGTCAATGGGCCGGGCTTGTCATTTTTAGACAGGGTAAATGGTAATGCCTAGCTCCACTTTCTATTGAGGCCACTCTCGTTTTTGATTAGACGGAATACAGTAACACATGTCTTGGAGTAGCATTTGCTCTTGAATAGGTCGGGCTTAAGCACGGGCCTCTTACAAGAGGGTTTTGGGACCCAAATTTGGCCGATCGATTGACACCTCTAGTGAGGAGTGCTAGCACAAGACGCGCATTTCTATACCTTTTTAATACGTTAAGAAACACAGTTTTTAAAAATGCTACCCCAATCGCAACTTTCCAAACTCTCACTATAATTACAACATGTGTCTCTACTTTTTCGTGTACCTTTAAAATCGGTTGATGCCATACCTTCGTCTTTGAAAAAAATAAAAACATTTTTAGAAATGACTGGTGCTAGCATTAGGGCTAGATTCGAGCCGACCTTGAGCTTGGTTTAAACTTTTTTTTTTTTGTAACGGAGGGTGTCCCAACCTTGACAAGCAAACACTAGTCCCTTCAAGTTTGAGCTTAATTGGTTTGAACATGTTTGAATTCTGCTTCAACCTAATTTGAGCTTGGATGTTCAGGCTTGAGCAAGCTTGGTTTGAGTTTGAACTTGATTCAAACCGAGTTGAGCAGTCAATCTCAAGTTTGCTCAATTTGATTCAAATTTTAGGATTATTTCGATCAATTTTTGCATAATTTTCATAAATTATTAAATTAAAATACAAAAAATTACACAAAATTCTCTCTACACAAAAATTAGATCTGAGGATAGTCCTTAGTTCAAAAGTAGACAGTTAGTCAATTTAGTGGCTTAGTTGGTGGTGTATCCCTAGACTTCCTAGCATGGGTTCTTGCTATTTTCCTTGGAACCATTCGATAAATTTGGTTATGCAGGTATTGCTACACTCACAATATTTTATACTATTACAATATAATCATACCTGTTTTTATGAGAATCTGATACTAAAAGTTGGGCCTCGAATTCTCTCTGGTCAAGCCAAAAGGGCTCCTCTCGGGTGTCCACAAAATAGTGGACATGTGGAAGAAGAATTCATTTCATGGGGCCCATGATTTTGAATTCTCCACACATTATTTGACACATGACAATAAAATGGTGAAATAAAGGGGGAGAGATATCAAGTGGGGAGAAGTCAAAATCATGGGGAGAAAATGGAATGACTTCTCCCCTTTTTCACGCCACTTGTCCACTATTTTGTGGACACCCGAGAGGAGCCTTCTAGCTTCACCAGAGACAATCCAGAGCCTAAAAGTTGATCTTCTAAAATAGGATAGCATTAGCAATACCTGCATAAACAAATTTATCGAACGGTTCCAAGGAAAATAACAAGACCCTGCTACCAAATTTAGGGATACGCCACCATCTAAGCCATTGAATTAATTGGCAAACTACAATAGAAATTCTAGCATCATATTCTAGCCAAACTTTTTATTTTTTATTTTTTATTTATCATAGATCAACTTGTAATATCAGATTCACATAAAAACAGGTATGATTATATTGTGATAGTATAAAATATATAGTCAGTGTACAATTCAGATAATGCTAATGATTATTATTATTATTTGATTGGTAAAACTTAAATGGTTTACCGATTAAAAAAAGAGATTAACTATCAACAGGAGCTCCGGTTGATCAGTCAACCGGAGCAACCCAAAAAGTACCTTGGGAAGGGGGATTTATGAAAAAATGGCAGTGTTGAGACATGCCTTTCTTTATGTTCATAATTACCAAACTAACACTGCCCAAGACAATTTTTTGGGTTGTTCTGGTTGATGTACTGTTCAACCTGAGCTCCTGTTCATAGTTATTCTCAAAAGAGATTAACTATCAACAGGAGCTCCGGTTGATCAGTCAACCGGAGCAACCCAAAAATTGCCTTGGGAAGGGGTATTTATGAAAAAATGACAGTGTTGAAACACTCCCTTCTTTATGTTCATAGTTACCAAACTAACATTGCCGAAGGCAATTTTTTGGGTTGCTCCGGTTGACTGGTCAACCAGAGCTCCTATTCATAGTTATTCTCTTAAAAGACTGGTTGGATAAGTGTTAATCATAGCTATATATATATCTAAATAGTTCGTTCAATAATATACCATTTGTGTTCTTTTTTTGTTGACTTCTATTCTCTTTTTTTTTTTTTTTTTCTTCACCCGTATTCTGATGAATGTTTGATGTTAATGTCAATCGAGTTTGCAGGTGAAACTCATATTTGACTTTAATTTTGTCAAATTACAAAGTATCTCATATTTGAATTTAAGGCTCTTCCCTTCCTCTTCTTCAATGGATGCATGGATACAGTAACCCTATCTAAATAGGTAGGACAACTGATGGGAGAGGAAGAGATGTTCGATAAATGAGTAGATCTAGACAGGAATAACGGTCGTGGAGGGGCACAGATAACAGTTGAGGAGATGGGAAGGAGAACCGATGAGAGATGGTGATAGCCATCTCACTCGTAATTCACTTAATTAATAAGTGAGTTTAATAGGAACCTACGCGTATGCTCTAATTAGAAAGATGATGTGTTGTGAGTAATTAAATTAGAAATCTGTGTGTGGTGACATAATTAATATAAGCTGCTGCCTTGGAGACCTAATTAATAAAATGTGTTGAAGCCGTGGCGATAAGAGTTCAAATAAGATGGAGACATGTGGTAAGAGGATAATAAAAAGTGGCACGTGGCAATAAAATAGAGGTCAAATGGAGGCCTATGATGGAGCTACGTGAAGACTAATCGGCTTATAGTAGTAGTACTAGCACACACACCCTGAGCGATGTACGGGAATGTTACCCTAGTTTCTCTAAGTAACCAGAGCGTAGAGCAGGAGCGAGAGGGCGAGAGCGTCAAATTTCAATTTAGGATAGGGTCGGGAGCACCTTCAGAGTGCCGATATATATACATAAAATATATATTGACATTCTTGAAAATTACTAATAGATGTAAATATATCTTTTTTAGTTTTTTAAACTCTAAGAGAAAATTGATAAAATCATTCATAATTCAAATTTTTCATCACAACAAACAAGATGACTATTGAATTATTAAATGTACAATTCTAAATTTAATTACAAGATCACTAATAATTAACAAATCGTATATGAATCTTGTACCGTACAAAGAAAAATGACAAAATACACTTCATTTGACATGAAAAATTAGGATAAAAATAAAATTTTATACAAAAATCGCACCTTTAGGTGAGAGCAAGGTTTACAAAAGGTGAAATCGAGCTCCCGAGGTGAAAGCGAGGTTTGAGGGTGGGAGCGAGGTTTGAGAGCGGGAGCAGGTTAGGAGGTTAGGGTTACTAAGCAGTTTCTTTCTTCCCTATTTCTCTGTGAGACAATCATGTACCTTTTTTTGTTCCTAGCAGCTTTTGTAGCCAATTTTTAATTTATTTTTTATGAAAGATCATTTACTTACATTAGTAGAGTCAGACGGTTAGACGTTAGCTTGGGCAATGGAGCTCTTGCAACTCATACCCGGGTGAGATTAGATCCCTAGACCTCCTTCATGGAAGGCCACACCCTTACCACTCACGCAAGAGGTGGGGGTGTGCTTTTGTAGCCAGTTTAAGAGTTTAACATTCAAACCCATTCATTTTCTTAGTTTTACTCATATACAAATGTATCCAAGGAAAGCACCCTGAATTTTCTAAACTACAACCCACTTTTTACTGTGTTCCCCTGTTACGGGAAATTTACGTTGCCAGGTAAATCCCGTGCGGCACTTGATCAATCCGTTGATCAAGTCAGCCTATTCAAACAGTTACCTAAGAAACAAGAGTAAAACACACCACAATGCACAAGAAAGAAGCAAAAATCAATATTATTACATAAAGGGAAAGGTTATAAGACACTATATAGGTACTGGAAATAAAAGACACTAGGGGAGCAGGTGATCAAAGATGGTGTAAAGACAACCCACTCAAGTGAACTACCACCTCCCCTACAAGGTGAAATATAAACCTTTTACCAGTTGGCAAAAGGAAACATCCTATGTGCTGGTGGAGTCATACTCCCTTATTACAAAAATGCCACTAAGACTTTGGCGACTAAACTACCCTTTTACAGTAGATAAAAAGACACACAAATAGTGCCACCACCAAGGCCATGCAAACATTGCTGGACGAATGGTCGTGACATACTCCCCCACTTGTTAAGTTGACGCCCTCGTCGACTTGCTCACTAAGTATTTTTCAATCTTATCATCCACCTTGAGGATAAAGACGTAGCTCTACCTTCCCTTGTGGCACATCTGGGGCCACCTAATGAGTAACCCCAAAGGAGTTGGGGGCGGGCTCTAGGATCTTGAAGGGGATCTTGGAGTCTCCTTGGATGGTTGTTGGAACATCCAAGGATGGTACAAAGGAGACGGACTTCCTAGTACTACGCAAGAGCCTTCGGGCAAGATGTTTCATCCTAGTATGACCTTTAAGTGTGCGGTATGCATCATGGTCGTCTAGAAGGGACGCGAGGTATGGTTGGAATACTCGGTCAGAGGACCATATCAGAATACCCATGCCCTTTTAATCGTGTCTGGCTCAGCTAGCTAGCTAACCCATTAAAGTGGCTTGAGATTAAAGCCGAAAAAAAAAATCCCGACAGTCATCAACCTCTCTGGTTTTTCAAAGCCCAACTCAATATTGCAATCCTGTAGCTTACCCCCCAATAAGTGTATACACCAAATTAATGCATAAAAGCTAAACACCTTAGCAAAAACCCTTAAGCAACTATTTCTTTAACTTCAAGAAAGCAATGAGGGAATAACAATATTTATTTAAAAAAAAGGCTCAGAGAATATAACGGTGCCAAACAGGGAAACCCCATAATTTCATTCAATGCAAACAGAAGGGCCAATCCGGTGATGAACATAAAGGCTTGCTTGATTCACCTGATTGATAAATCGAACTGGATCATACTGCCCCTCAAAAATAATATTTTCCCGGAGAAGGCTCGTGCCCATTAATTCCAGAAAAAACAAAGGTGTGGATGACATCCAAACCTCCATCTTTGGCCTTCTCTATAAGATATGGCCACATCTGAGAAGCGCTTCATGGGTAGTGAATGGATCCCGAAATAAGAATCCTTCACTGCCCATTAATGATAAATAGTTTTATCGTCATAAGACACATAAGTTGTAAGTAACAGATGAAAACCAGGAAAATAAGAAAACCAACAACGTGCTGGTTCTCTTGATGGTTATGACGAGAGGGGCCTAGTCGTAGGCATGCTGCAGGCAAGGTTAGGGTGAACCAGCTAATGGCAAGGGGGGTCTGGTCCGCTTGGACATATGCATGAATCCACTGGCTGACGCCTTTAGTCGAATAAGGAGGGTGGTCGCAGAACGCCAGCGACGCCTTCAGTCAAAATGGAGGGGGAGTTGAACACGGCAAGCAGAATCATAACAGGTGACTGGTGGAAGAATACCATTTACCCATTTTTCTCCCTTAATTTTTGCTTAAGAGATGGTTGAATGAGATTATTCTTGATTTTGAAATCACAAAGGAGTAGACGTTTTGAAAGAATAAGAGAGAGGGGTATAAGGAAGTATACGCAGAGAGAGAGAGAAGAAAATAGAGTGAGGGATGAGATTTATAAATTGATAAGAGGCTTGAAGTCAAATGAAGAGGAAAAAACTGCTGGGAAAGACAAATAACTTCTCCTTGAGGGAAGTTTTTTTTTGAACGGTAACTCTCAGAGAATATAACGTATTGGGGAAGTTATCGGGGAGGAGAAAAGATTAAAAGGTGAAAAATTGTGGTTCCCATTATTGATTGTAATTTGTAATTGTCCAAAACCAAAAGGTAGAAGCATAGTAACCGAAACAATCTTTAATGCAAAACGGGAAAGTGGAAGAGAATTATAAAGGTGGGTCTCAATTGGTGACTTGGCCTCATGGATGGACAGAATGCTTATTTGGAATCAAGAGGAATACATACGTGGCATCAAGATAAAGTTCTAACTGTTTTTTATAATAGTAGATATATAGATGGATTTGATAAATAATAAAAAACAAGTAATAAAAATGATTGTTGTTCATATTGTTATTAATTGTGTATTCCAAGCCCTTTGATTTGTTCCCAACAATTCTTACTCTTTCTTTCTTTCAGTTGAGCCACATCAAAAATGTTCGAAAATAATGAACTTTAGAGCTATTCTTAGTCATTGTTTCATATTTATAGTGTTTGTTTGCAGCGGGTTCCATCATATCAATGTCAAACTTCTTCAATTTCATAGCTCTCCTTTTTTCTTTTCTTGTGTATGTGACGGAAAAAAAACCGTCGCTAATATTATAATAACTGTTTCCAATTTGAAATTCCGTCCCTAATTTCCCGTAATTAAACGACCAAAAGCAACCTATTCGTGACGGTTATAATTAGCAACGGAATATGATATCCATAGGTAAATCCTTTAATGACGCTCACATCACCAACGGAATATCAACTGTCGATATTTTCATCTCTAATTGAATTAGCGATAGTAATCAAGCATTAACAACGGATTTCGTCCGTGCCTAATGAGCAGATTTCTTCTACTGTATTTAGTCTATTACCCAAAATATAATCTCCGTTTTGTTTACAAACTTGGTTTTATTGGAAGTGGTTTCATCAAATAGGCTCAAATTCTTCATCTCCTTCCTGAAAAATTTCCATAGATAGGTATAAGCATGTGCCCTTCTTGTTCTTGGGGCGATTAATTGATATGAGTGATTCCCGCCAGCATTCGCCATAAAATGGCTATGTGTATATAGCAAGAGGGAGTAGTAGCTCAAATATAAAAAATGAGGAATTATTACTTGTTTTGGATAGAAGCATTATCCTCAACCTTTGGTTTTCATGACAAATATATTCCTTCTTGTGTTGTTTCCTCATGAGCAATAGTTAATCGCTCCACTGGCGACGAGCGAACTATTGCTCCTCCCTCTCACAAAGCTGTCCCGGCATGAATTCGGGTTAAATTTTTTATTTTTATTTATGTTTTTTTTTTTTTAATGAAGGATAGATGGATGAACCCTAAGGACGGGTGATTGACTCTTAACCACAGTTAAAATGAATTAAAAGAGGGACATGTGACAAGTAAAAGGGAGCCGAGACGCACCTGCTCGAGTCACCGACCGAGGAGGTGATTATTTTCCTTTCTCAGTGTTTCATAACGATTGTGTTTGGTAGCATTTGCAAGTATGTTTGTTTTGTAGGCGTGCGGTCTGGTTTTGTTCTCTAACATACACCTGTGGGTCCAGAGTGTATTGCCTGATCTAGGTGGTGGATGTTCTTTAATAGATCTCATTCAATGCTAATACACAGAGATCGGATCATTGTCAATTGTGATTGAACTCTTCCCGAGTTCAATTGAACTTATAGGTCAATATATATGTGTCCCTTTTAACTCTATGATTAATTTTTTTTTAAAAAAAATTCTTCTAAAAATCAAGATTAGATGCTTGAATCCTAAGAGTTAGTGAATACCAATCCACTGTTAAAAGGGGACGTGTTATAAGGGTATCACAGTACACTAAATGTCACAAGAGTATTATAGTCACTTTCTAAACATTTTTAATTCAATTAAATGGAAGTGGGAGAATGAGGTTTTTTGTTTTTTCTAACAATTGAACAATGGTGAGTTAATTTGCAAATTTGTCATACATAATAGTGTATTTGCAAATTAAAATTAACCTAGTAGCTGATATGCAAAAACCCCAAATATAAATTGTATTATATATTATAGAAATTTGGATGCCAACGTGACAACCTTATTTGATCTCCATTATCGTTTTTGTATATCATGTCATACCATTATTAATGAGCAGTGAAAGTCGTACCTAGGAAATGTATTAGCAAACCTAAGGCTGGACCTTATTGGTCCGAGCCCCCCTCTTAAATACTCACCAATTGTGGTGAGTATTTAAGAGGGGGGGGGGGCTCGGACCAAGGAGGTGTAGAAAATTGGCTCGAAACCAAAAGGGGCGATCAATCGCCGACCAAGGGAGATCGATCACCAGGTTGCGATCGATCTCCCCTAGTAGGGATTGATCGCCCGAAGCGCCGTTTTGCGGAATTTTTTGAAAAATTGTGGGTGTTTGAGTCTTTTATGCTTTAGGAAACTCCTAATTCGAGTAGGGGACTTTCTATTTGTCTAGGTTTCTTGTTTAGACCTATAAATAAGGGATTATGGGTCTAGGGTTTAAAGGTCATGATTATGAGAACAAGGTGAATATTTTAGGGCTCCCGGGGAGAACGGGGTTTGCTCTTGGGGAGAGCCATGATAGTTCTTATGGGGAGTGGGAGATAATAGAAAATGATTAAACATACTAGGGCTTGGGAAAATGTTGAAGTGATGATAGATAGAGATTGTTCTTAAGGTTCATTGAGAAGGTGACTGGAGTGGGGTGCATGTACAAGGGGCCATGGGCTTGGGTTGAAATTTAATCTAAGAGGAAAGTAAATATTGTACTGGATTTCTCAAGGTTTCTCTGAATAAAGTAGAAGCAATCGGATCTTGACCCGTGGATGTAGGCAGGTTATTGCCGAACCATGGATGTAGGCAGGTTATTGCCGAACCACATGTATCTCTAGTGTTTTTCCTTGGTATGTTGTTTGTATGCTTTTTTTTTTTTCCTGTCTGTGTTATTCTGTTATTTTCCCAACAATTGGTATCAGAGCTGTAGGTTAGTTTGGATAACTTTTTGGAGGAGGTTTGACAGAAAATGGGCTTCATTCTATTGAAATAGTGCAAGATGGAGGCATACTTTGGAGATGATCTCACAGTCTCCAATAGTATGGATATTCTTCTAATAAAGTAGTTATTGGATTCAAGGGCTTCGTTCGACGGAGTGGTTTGGACTTTGGGTGGGATAGCTGATGTCCCTTAAGTCACAATGAAATCTAATTTCACTTGGCCAGTGATACTCCCTGAGGTTGTTGCTACACAGTAGGAGGTGGAGTGATCAAAATAAAGTGGAGAAATCAATGATTCTTTGTTTTGATAAAGGGGAAGAAATGTGATGATGTGTATCTCCTAGTTGGAATACGGACGTAGGTGGAGCTACTATGGGGTCTGCAGGAATCCGAAACCGGGTGTTATGCAGTGGGTAGAAAGCTCACCTAAGATCTCTTTTCACAGTCTGGGCGGAGATAGGTATTCCGATGGGTTTCTAAAAGGAAGTAGATGGTGAGGTGCCTCAGGCGGAGAGGATGAGTCGATTTCCTCATTCAGGGTTCTTCCAGAATGGAGGACAGATTTTCAAGCTACATATGGGTTTTGGTCAAGCTTTATTGAATCCGGTGGAGTGCTTTCCAGGGGGATTCGAGGGTGTGTGTAGCTGGCGGGTCTCTTTCGTAGATGGTGCAGAAGCGGGCTAAGTCAAAAAATTTTGGTGGGTCTCTTTCACAGATGGTGCAGAGACGGGCATACCAAAAATGTTGTTTGGTGGGTCTCTTTCGCAAATGGTGCAGAGACTGGTAGACCAAATGGTTGTTTGCAGTATTTGCAAACGAGTTTGCGGTAATTGCAAACGAGATGACAAAATTTTGAGAGAGATTCTGGTTCGAGGTGGAGTTGCTTCTCGAATGTGAGTGATGCGGTGTTCTATCTTGAAGGTTTGCTGGGTGATTAGGAAATCGGTTCTCTTGGTTGCGGTGGTGTCGCAGAATTCTTGCCAATGTGGAGATTTGTAGAAAATTGGCTCGAATTAAAGGTGAACCAAAAGGGGCGATCGATTGCCCACCAAGGGAAATCGATTGCCCCTAGTGGGGATCGATCGCCCGAAGCGCCGTTTTGCGAATGTTTTTGGAAAATTACGGGTTTTTGAGTCTTTATGCTTTAGGAAACTCTTAATTCGAGTGGAGGACTTTCTATTTGTCTAGGTCTCTTGTTTAGGCCTATAAATAGGGGATTATGGGTTTAGGGTTTAAAGGTAATGGTTAGGAGAACAAAGTGAATATTTTAGGGCTCCCAGGGAGAATGGGGTTTGCTCTCGGGGAGAGCCCTGGTAGTTGTCATGGGGAGTGAGAGATAATAGAAAGGGTTTAAGCATACTAGGGCTTGAGAAAAGGTTGAAGGGATGATAGATAGAGATTGTTCTTAAGGTTCATTGAGAAGGTGACTTAAGTGGAGTGTACAAGAGGTTCTGGGCTTGGGTTGAGATTTAATATGAGAGGAGAGTAAATATTGTAATGAGTTTCTCAAGGTTTCTCTGAATAAAGTAGAAACAATCGGATTTTGACCCGTGGATGTAGGCATGTTATTGTCGAACCACGTATATCTCTTGCGTTTTTCTTTGATGTGTTGTTTGTTTATTCTTTTCCGTCGATGTTATTCTGTTATTTTCCCAACAGGAGGTCCAGCCTTAGGTTTGCAAATACATTTCCCAGGTTTTAACTATGTCACATTATTAATTTCTCCCAAATCCCCCAATTAATTTCTCTCAATTAAAACATCATCTTTATCTATCCGATGAGTTTTTGCAACCCTATTCCCAACGACCTCCCTTTCTCTCTCTCACTCATTAATCTCCCTCACTCTCTACCCTCTCTCTCTATCTAACTCATGCATGGGCTTAGAAAGATTATTATGTGTAGCATTGCTCTTGAAAAACCATGGACGAATAATTGTATGTAAATGTGTCTATTGTAAGCTCGATTAGTACCTTTGTCTTTTGTTTTCCGTTCATCTACCTTTGTCTTTTGTTTTCCGTTCATCTTCATATTTATCCATTATGCTCTATCATGAATAGAATTGTCAATCTAGCCCTTTGATGAGGGGCCAATCCTACCTGAACCTTCAAAGTCTACAAAATAAAAGTCTTTTTTTTTTCAATAAGGCTCTAGGGTCGAGTCGAACCCAAATTTGGAAGACCCTCTTACTTGAGGGTCAGGCTTGATAAGCACATGGCCTAACCCTCCATTCTCTATGTTATACTATATATAGAGTAGCATTCTAATGTGTCATGCTCATTCAAGCTTATAATGAGCAGTCTCCAATAATGTAACACGTGGCAAGTTGTTTCGGAGTCTGACCTTTTGATGTCAAGATGAGTTGTCCGAGAGACAAGTAGCAAAAAATTAGCTTGATCGGACATTTATAGACCGTCGAATCGAAGAAGGGAAGATCAGTCATTTCTATATCCCAGGTAGGGTCTGGTGAATCCTAAGGGATTAATGCTGCAAACTATGGACTAAACAAACAGTTAAACAAGTTCGATCAGACTGATTTTTTTTTATACATGTTTCCAATGAACCCAACTTGACATCCAACGGTCAAATTCAAAAAAGTATGTCAGTCATCATTCTAGATGGACGGCTCATTACAAGCCTCAATGAGCATGGCTCATTAGTATCTTTCCCACTATATATAATATAATAACTTAAGACTCATAATAACCTATGAGGCTAAACGTGTATGTATAACATACTAACAATGTATCTAGAATCTTTCTAATATATTAAATTGTAACATTTTTTCTTTAAAATCTAATAGAGGCTAAGATTTATTGTGTGTCTGTGTTGCAGACTAATATTATAGTCTCTTTTTATAATCTTTTAATGTTATTACTAGTAAGTTGTAACATTTTTCCTTTAAAAAAAATTTATATACAGTACTAATATTAACAATGCAACGGTAACAATTGGGGGTGTACTAATACTTACAATCTAATGATAATAAAATTATGTCGTGTTGCTCTTTAAAATGCATTGTCGGTCCCATGTCCGAATAAAGCAAGAGTGTTGTTTATCAGGTTGGCAATCGGTGTAGATTTTTTTATTTATTAACATGATAACATTTTTTTATTCTTTCAGCCCTGACCCTTGAGGGTAGGGCTTGGGCGTAGCTAGTTTAGGTCCTCCGAGGACTAGGGCCTCACCCCGGTGAATGAGGGTTGGGCCCGTAAGAACTAAACCCTGCTCTAGCCCGACACTTTGACAGCCCTAATCATGACCCATGAATGATCTTTATTTTATTTGTTGTCATTAAAAGTGTGGAAGTAAGTCATTTGGTTTTGATGTAGCTCGCATAATACTCTTATTATGAGAGTTGCTTCAAATGGAGGTGGCTAAGTTTCAAGGTTAGATTAATGGGTGTTAAAAGGGACATGTGGTGGCTTGTAGAAATCCTTTAATTGTGGTTAAATATAATTAACCTAAGATTAATTTTTTTTTTTAATTTTCTTATAACCAAGGTTAGATTAATGAATCTTAGGGATGAGTGAATCTTAAAGCACAGTTAGTGGGTTTTAAAAGAGACACATGGCGGCTTGTAAAGCCCTCTTTAATTACGGTTAAGCATAATCAACCTAATGTTATTTTTTCCCTAAAACTAAGGTTAGATGGATAAACCCTAGGGGTGAGTAAATCTTAATCATAGTTAGTGGGTATTAAAAGGGACATGTGGCGGCTTGAGAGTTTATATTTTTCTTCAGTTGAGCTTTCAAACGGTAAAGACGTGTTTCCTCAATCAAGTAATAGGGGGTAAAATGGGAAAATGGTAACTTTAGATAACAGTGTTAATATTAAGAATCTGACAGGGGAGGATAGTGTAATTCAAGAAACTAGAGGGGAGACTTCTGAAATTTCACCAAACCTCAAGGGAGGTGAGTGTAATTTATCCTTTGTTTTATTTTATTGTATAAAAGTAAGGGAGAATGGATGGCCGGAAAGTGGATGTAGTATTGCTCCTTGTTTTTTCACTCATCCGTGCATTACATTTGACTTGTGTTCGTGTTTCTTCTTTATTTCTCCTTTCCCATCCATCGCGCCATCAGCTAGTTATTAACTAAAATAATTAATACGTGTAAAAGGCATGCATCATTGCTAAATTTAAGAAATAACAAGGGATCTTCTCCAGTTAGTGCTGGTGAGGAGACCGCCAACAATCACTCCAAATGCGCCATATATCTTGTACACACCAATCAAGATGCTGGTTTGTTTGTGATAGGCTGCGTAGAGATGTGTGGTGCTGTTGGAGTAATGCTGGCGTTCTCCTCACTAGCACCAATTGGAGGAGAGATCTAGCATTCGGCTAGCACCAACTGGAGAAGATCCAAGTCTTTAAAAATTGGGAGTGTAGTGATCAAATTTTAAGGTGGGCCTAGAGGTTCAGGCCCCAACACATGTTGGGCTCAGGCGTATTCCAAAATGACAAAAATGTTCTGGTCCACCCATTGACGCCCCTAAATTTAATATGGATAATGTTAGCACCACTTTCTTTCAAGACTTACTCTCTGTTTTTATTGGACATAGTGTTGGTGTAAAACCCGTGTCTTTCTCTTAATGGAAACAAGAAAAGTAAGTTTAAAGACTTCAAATTCTCTCCTATTATAACTGGAGACTCCTTGGAGTCCGGTTATGCTACTGAGGTCACTATGTGTCTTTTTTGACACCCCTTAATTGTTGTTAAGATTTATCCACACTTAGGGTTCTAACCACTCACCTATCCTTGGTTTTTGGGAAAAATATCTTAAATTTTTTTAAAACCCAGGTTAAAATTCACTAAACTCCTAGGGTTAATTTTTTTTTATTAAAAACCAAGGATAGGTGGATGAACCCTAGGGGTGGGTGAATATTTAACGGGTTTCAAAAGGGACACATGGTGATCTCATTGGCATAATCGGACTCCTTGGAGTCCAGTTATAACCGGAGAGAATTTCAAGTCAAGTTTAAAAGAAGGAACCAAATCCTCTACAGTTATAGCTGGATTTGGGGAACGTTTCCCTTTTGACAACCCTTAATTGTGGTTTATATTCACCCACCCCTACGGTTCACATTCATTGGTCTTTAGAAAAAATATTAACTCTATTTTAAAATATTTTAAATATTTTTTCTAAAAATCTAAGGATGGGTGGGTGAACCCTAGGGATAGGTAAATCTTAACAACATTTAAGGGGTGTCAAAAGGGACATGTAAGTCGTGACGACTTCAAGAGCATAACCGGATCCCCATAATACGGTTATAACCCTAGAGGATTTGATTCCTTAAGGGTGCCTTCGTGTGGAGATAAAGTGGGTGAAAGAAAAAAAACTTAAATTTTATCTCAAAATAACCATTAAAAGATGGAAGAACACGAGAAAATTTGTCATTGTTGAGAAAGTGCAACAAAATGAAAGTTTGTTTCTTCAGCACCGGGCACAAGAAAAGTATGAGAAAACTCATTTTTCTTTTACTTTTCCTCACTTTATGGCCAAAAAAAAAACACCATAAAAGAAAGTGGAACTAGCATTACCAAATTTTACTAATATAAAGAGGATGCCCATATTCAAAACGTTGATCGAATCTTTTGTAATCTTAAAACTATCTTTTGCTCCTATCTCATCTTCTTATCTTATATATAATGAGTCTTGGAAGATGTAGATGAAATTATGTAAAATTCTCAAACTACCCTTATCATAATCGTTATATATATATATACAAGGCAAACAAACTTAATTGAATGTTTACTTAATTCTCCTTCTACCCCTCACTCTTATCTATAATTAAGTCACTGAGGTCGCTACACTACAAAATTCAAGGGTTTTTGCGATTATAGTAAACCGTCGTGACAAGTAACTTGCTACTGTGGTTATTTAGAACCGTCGTTACAGACATGTAGTTTAGTATGGTCATGTGTCACTTTTCAAACTTTTTAATTGTGGTTAAGATTCACCACCCTGAAAGTTCACCCACTTATCCTTGGATTTTAGAAAAAATATGAAAAAAAATTAACCCTAGGAATTAGTGAATTTTAACTAGGGTTTAAAAAAATTTATATTTTTTCTAGATGAATCTTAATCATAGTTAAGAAGTGTCAAAAGAAATACATGACAACCTTAACGAGACTCCAACTGTGGTTAAGATTCACCGACCCCTAGGGTTCACCCACTTATTTTTGGTTTTTAGAAGAAAAGAAATATGAATTATTTTTAAACCTTGGTTAAAATTCACCAACTCCTAGGGTTAATTTTTTTGTTTTCATATTTTTTTTCTTTCTAAAAATCAAGGATAAGTGGGTGAATCTTGATCATAATTAAGGAGTGTTAAAGGGACACATGTCGACCTCAATGGCATAATTGGACTCCTCTCCAAACGAAGAATGATCTGCCAAGCCCCCCCCCCCCCTCTCTTTGCTATACCAAAAATGTCTATAATGCTTTTTGGTTCTTAAAATGTCTCAAAATTATATTTCAATAAGTCACGTGTTTCTCACAATTTTTTTTCTTTCTAAAAACCAAGGATAAGTGGGTGAATCTTGATCATAATTAAGGAGTGTTAAATGGACACATGTCGACCTCAATGGCATAATTGGACTCCTCTCCAAACGAAGAATGATCCGCCAAGCCCCCCCCCCCCCCCCCCCCCCCCCTCTCTCTACTATACCAAAAATGTCTATAATGCTTTTTGGTTCTTAAAATGTCTCAAAATTATATTTCAATAAGTCACGTGTTTCTCACAATTTTTTTAATTCAAAATGTCCCTCAAGTTTCTATACTCAAAATATTCTTAAATTTACTTTTTTTTTTTTCTTCTGGTAATGCAAGTACTCTCTCCCCTTCCTCTCTCACGTGCATCGCACCTACCGCCCTCTCTTAACACCTCATGGGGCTCGTGGTGTGGGTCTTATGGAGGTTAGGGGATTAGTTTGGCATTTGCTGAGATACCCTAACTTGATAATAATAATAATAATAATAATAATAATAATAGAGTGCTGCTAAGAGCACACCACTATTTATTGACTAGACACCAAATATATCAATTATTAACTGGACACCGTTAAAATATAACAAATTCTACGAGCACACTAAGAACAAAAAAAATACCTATAAATTTTCTACTTATACGCCACTCTAAACTTAAAACCATAAAACATGTTAATCCATTACCCTTTCATGCTAGAAGCTCCACCCCAGTGTAAGAATCCAAATTTAAAAAAAAATATTTATTATAAGAACTTGAAAAACTCATCATATAACTTGTTCTATAACACATAATACATCATTCATAAACTCCCATGAAATCATATATTAAAAAAAAAAAAAAATCATATCTAGCAACCCAAAAATCAATCCATTGGACCAAATTTTGGTTGTTCGACTGCAACCTTCAACATATTTTCCCCTCAAATTAACCATGTTTAACATAAATAAAAGGATAAAGAACATTTCAATCAGATGTGACAACCAGGTTGCAATTCGACCATCTGGCCAAAAGATATGGCACCAGATTAAATTGGAATTAGTTCAACAAGAATAAAAAATACATCAAGCACAGTGCCCTAGCTAAAAGATGTCATATACCTTCACTCAATAAGATACCCAAGAAACCATTTGAACCATTAGCAACTATTATCAATAGGATGCCCAACAACTATTTTAACCATATACCAAGTAAAAACAAGCATTCTGATATTAACCATGAGCAACTGTTATCAATTGCTTTGTTCTGACTTTGTTTCTGTTTCCAAATTATTGCTTGTCGTAGTAAACTAATTATCAATTAGCTTTGAGCTATACAAAAAAAATAAAAATAAATACAGATTTACCAATTACTTACAGCATCGTTGTATGCTCCAACGGTTAAAGCTACTGTACCTTCACCTAAACAAACAATACATAAAGATTTAACAATGTTACATCGTATAAAAATCTGATTTCTTATTGACTGAAGCTTTATATCAATTAGTAGCAGTATATTGAAGCCACTGTACCTCCACATGCTTCAACTTAAAATCAAGGCCTGCAAATCTTTAAGGTAATGCAATTGAAAGAAAAAAAAACTGCAAGATGGATTCTGCCTGCCGAAAAAGCTTAGTTGAGTATAAAAGATTAAAATAGGGGTTGAGAGAGAAGAAGTTGAGAAGACGACGTTATTGAGAAGATAAAGAAGACCACCCTTTTTTGAAGAAGTTTTAGAATGGATTTAGGGAAATGGGTGCATATAGAAACAGGAAATATAAAAAAAAAAATAGTAAGTTTTTTTTTAAATGGTAGTAGTGTGCTCGTAGCAGATAAATACTATTGGATGGGTTACTTTTTATTGGCATTGGAAGCACATCACATTATGGCAGGGTAGTACTGAACGGAACACGGAACTGAGCTCGAACTCCTTTACTCTCAAGCTGTGTTGTTCAATCAAGCTAAATGAACAGATTGGAAAAAGGAAGCCACATCACTGAGCGGGACTGAACCCAATCAATTTGTGAACCTAGGGCGGACTGAATCACAGACAGGGATCACCGGGCCGAGCACTTCTTAAAGCATCGCCTTGGCTATCTTTTTTTATCTGTTGATTCGATTGATGATGAAGAAAGAGAATTCTTGATTCAGTTCTCCACCTTAACGACAGAAAAAAGAATTGATCAAATTCTATGGAGTCTGATTCATAGTGATCATTTATCAAAGAATGACTCTGGTTATCATTTATAAGCAGTGATTTCAAATCCAGAGGTTAATCGTGCTTTGGCAACTTTACGTAAGGCAGAGTTTGGTTTTTTGGGGGTGATAGTGAAAAAGTTGACAGATAAGTCACCCTTACTGTCACTCTACAGAACCGTACATGAGATTTTCACCTCATACGGCTCCTCGTTCAATTCTTTCGAAGTCATTGGATCATTTTCCTCGTTCGAGAATCTCCTCCCTTCTTCCACTCCATCCCGAAGAGTAACTAGGACCAATTCAGTCACGTTTTCATATTCCAATTGAACACTTTCCATTTTTGATTATTCTCAAAGGAGAAGATTCTTCTTTTTACCAAACATATGTGGATCCAATCACGATCTTATAATAAGAACAAGAGATCTTTCTCGATCAATCCCTTTGCCCCTCATTCTTCGAGAATCAGTAAATGACAATAGATAATTGAATGCTTGTTATTCAACAGTATAACAAGTACCCTAATAATCTTTACTATTATAATGGGAGAGGCAGGCGTAGCCTGAATTTTCCAAAATTCCTAAATTACCCTTATATAAAACAAAACTTTAATTTAATGTTTTACTTTAATTTCTAAACTACCCTCATCTATCTATTTAAATAATAGAATCACAGTCATTCACAATTGAACTCGGGAGAGATCAATCGCACCGTGGGTTAACACGAAACCCTTTTAACTCTTATTAATTGTGGTTAACTCCTTCCCCTCGCACTCACGTACATCGCGCGTGCCACCCGTTAGTAATAATAATGGTAATATAAGCTCGTTGCTTGCTCGCCACGGGCCATTCCTGCAAAATCTCTCTCTCGACTTTACAAACGGAAATGGCTCTACCTCTCACTTCACATCCTTCATCCCTTTTCAGAAACCCTAATGTACATCGTCTATACTCAATTCGATCCTCGAACCCTCCTCTTCCCTCCTTCAATTTCCCCTCAAATCGCAGTTTCTCCTCTATTCGTTTCTATCCATTTTCCGGTAAAAGTCCGGCCAGACGACCGTCTAAAACCGCCGATTCCGATGATATTTCAGTTGAATCTTCTACAGAGAGCATCGACGATGGCGTTTCGGATGGTATTGTAGATGAATGGGGAGAGAAAACGGAACCTGAAGATACGAAACTCTCAGATTCAGATCCTCCCGAGGATGGAGATGAAGAGAGAAACAATGTTGATTTGGAGGGGAATGGAAAAGCAGGGGTATTCGATAAGCTCGGGGACTTGAAAAGGTGCTTGGTCGATACGGTTTACGGAACTGAGTTTGGATTCAGAGCAACATCCGAAGTTAGGGCTGAGGTTTTTGAATTGGTTAATCAGCTGGAATTGGAAAATCCGACACCAGCTCCTACTGAGGCTGAATCACTTCTTGATGGAAACTGGGTTTTGCTGTAAGTTTCTTCTTTTATTCTTTTCATTTTATTTGGCAATGGGTGATGTTGTTCTTTCAGTATTTTTAATCTGTTTGTTACTCAAAAATGGACGATGGAGCCGGAAAACATGTACTAAGGGCAGTTAGATAATGAGTAGATCTTTAATTCTTTGTTGATAGAGATGGTTTTAGAGTTGTTAGAAGTAGTTCCGTGCAGAGGAGAAAATGGATGTGGGTAAGAGTAAGGAATTTGATTATTAACTACTGCAATGGGACATACTTAGAAGTTAGAAGACATCTAGTGCACATCCATATCTACTGATAAAAGAAAGTAAAGTACATTTCATTGCATATATTATACAAAACGCTAATGAACTCCATAAAACGAAACATTACTCCTAATATCATCAAAGATGAATCAACAAAAGTAAACTCATGTAATTATGTTGAATGAGATCAAGTATCAAAGACTTGAACAATTACAAAGACTAATAAAATAAACTATCAAGTTCTCCCTTAGTCCAACTCTCCAACTCCTTAGGGACTAGGCCTCTTCGATCAAGGGGGCAGCCAAAGGGTGGGGGGCCAGGTGTTTGATTTCTCATCCTAGAGGATGCTGCATTCTGTGCCTATGTTTCTTGCATGTAGCTCCTTTTGCGTAGATATTGTAGCCTTTTTTCTTCTCATTGTTTGGTTCACTCTTTGTGAATCTCTGTATTCTTCTTTTTGAGACATATATACATGATGATGCTGATTACCTATTAAAAACAAAACTCTCCAACTCCACCCCCTGTCTTCTTCCCCATTTTTTGCTCTTTTTTCCCACTTTCACATTAAAAGATGAAAAACTCAAATAGAGGTTTTGGCATGTCCGTAATAGGGGTTTTCTCATTTCTTAAAAAACATAAAGTGTCTTTTTTTTTTTGTGGAAAGACATGAAGTATCTTTAGAAAATTGGAAGAATAATTTTTTTTTAAAGTATCAGTCCATAACAGGGGTTTCGTTCGTGAATTGCATGAATCATACAATTTGAATCGCAAATCGCAATATGAATCCCAAATTGAATGAGATTTACCCAATTAAGATTTTCACTTGTGATTTGAATCGTTTTACTTTGCCTTGATTTGATTCAAATCGCAGGATTTGAATCACAAATCGCAAGGATTTAACAACGATGGAAATTTGTTTGAGAATGCGCTTTTAGTAGAGGCGAAAATGTTGAAATAAATGACCTGAATGGCCAAGAATAATAGAATAAAAAATGAACTCATGTGAAGGGATCTAGACTTGTTTTTCAATAGATGATTAAAAGTAGATTGAGATGATTTTGTCATTTCCACCAAGGTCATTTACAGCACTTGTGAGAACATGTGGTTGTGCAAGTAAAAGGCTTTGGGAGGAGGGCAAGGCCAAAGAATAAAATGGATCAACCGGCATATGCTTTAACGAATATATGGTCTTGGACAGAAATTGGAATGAAATTGTTTAACAGGATTAGTACGGCTTAACCCATATAATTCTGATGATGATTACTTGTCTAACATATGCAGATACATTGGTCTATAACGTGGATAGTTATAACATCTGTTAGCAATGGTTTTTACATATACATATCAGTGTAGCCAAAACGTTGCCTTCACAACTGCTTTGCTTAGGTGGGAGTGGGATGCCTCACGTCTTCATCGCAGTCTAGGAAGGCGACAGCCTAGTGGTGCCTTAGCGGCTGTGTCAAAGCACAAAAGTGCTAGTGACAAAGGCCATCACTCGAGGCTATAAAACTAGAGGTTATTTACAAAATAATAAATTAACAAAACAATTTTTTCTTGATATCAGGGAGTATAAAAGATTTACTCAATAGAAAGGAAATTGAAGGTATTAAGTGTTTTGGGATACTTTTAGTCTAGCCGCATCTGGTTCTCCTTTCTCTTTCGAAGGAGAAAGCTTTCCCTTCTCTCTCTCTCTCTCTCTCACACACACACGCACACGCACACGCCGCACGCGCACGCGCGCGCGCGCGCCCACACACACACACACACACACACACACACACACACACACACACACACACACACAGTCTTTTTATTTCTTCCCTTTTTTGGGCACTAAGCAACTAAACTAATTTGATTTTTCTTGTGTACTTGTTATTCAGTACTCAACAGTAAACTATGCCTGCCATTTATTTTTTGCACACGCATTCTTCTCGTCTATATGCCACATTCTCAGTTTTAATCGGCATATTTTCATAGTATATGTATTTTATTAATCACTTAGTCATTGCCTAAGCAATGCCTGAGCGACGATTTGCATAGGGAACCAATACCGCCTAGGTGTCGGCTTGACACTTTGATACACACAAAATGTATATGATCCCCTGTCAGGACATTCGAACTTCTGACCTCCATCTAAATTCCATTTTCCATCAAGATGGCATATAGATGTAGAGGAATGGGAGATGAGATGATGGCTCACACGTAGAAAACATCATGTTCAGACCTACTCAATCTGATGGTCCCAATTGTTTGTTCTATTGCTTTCATTTCGATGGCTGGAAACAATATGGATTATAATTCAGTGTAATGGTCCAGTGGAAACTCTATGAGACGGAGATTCTAGATCCGCTCTTTGATATGTTATTATTTAGTTTATCTCAATGCTAATATGCTATTGATCCTGAATTTTCTGACTCATCAGGTACACCGCATTTTCTGAGCTATTGCCTCTTCTAGCAGCTGGGACAACACCTTTGTTGAAGGTCAAACGGATATGCCAAGCCATTGACACCAGAAGCCTCACCATTGTGAACTCCACAACACTATCTGGCCCTTTTGCCACTATTTCTTTCAGTGCATCTGCTACTTTTGAAGTTCGAAGTCCATCAAGGATACAGGTACCACCATCTCAAGCATAAGCATCAATTTTCTTTTAAACAAGCAGATCTTTCTACCAAAGCAACCTAATAATATGATCCCGATTAGCTGATCCATCACATTCTTTTGGTGGGTACTGAAAAAGAATGATCAATGGTTCAGAATTGTAAAAACCAGAAGAAAACTGAAGTTTCAACTTGGGAGCTCTCCCTGGTGGGACACATGATTTGGCTCCAAACTCCTGTGCATGATTGCCAAATATGACACGGACAGGGATCACATATTCTACCTCCCTTAAGGAGAGATGTGAAAATACCCCCTTTATTCTCTGTGTTAGCTAGACCAGCTGTGCGCCTGTGCCTGTACTGTTTTTAGAAGAGCAATGCTATGGACACTGCAGTAGTTCCCACCTGAGTGGAGACCGAGTTCTGTTTGAGTTAATATCAACCATGTAAAAGTCCTATATGACCAGCCACCATTACACTCTACTACTGTACTTGCCTTTTTTATAAATATAAAATATGGAAGAACTGGCTGCCAGCAGTCTGTCACCTAGGTTTTACTACAGTTGATGTGAAATACAATGCAGTCACCAATAGCCCACTTTCTGCACGTCTGGTTACCGAACAGTTGTAACAGCATTTCTCCCTTTATCATGATCTACCATGGAGTATGGAGCCCCTTACAAATGTGGCCTTTAAAAATGTGCAGGTCCAATTCAAGGAAGGAACCCTGCAGCCTCCAGAGATAAAGTCGAGTCTTGAACTCCCTGAAAATTTAGAAGTTTTTGGGCAGAAAATCAATTTGTCGCCTGTGCAGCAAACTCTCAATCCTCTGCAGGAGGCTGTAGCAAATATTTCACGTGGGATCTCCGGACAGCCGCCTTTTAAGGTTCCAATCCCTGGTGAAAGGTCCAGTTCCTGGCTTCTGATTACTTACCTTGATGAGGATCTTCGGATCTCCAGAGGTGACGGTGGCCTGTTTGTGCTTGCCAAAGAAGGGAGTCCTCTACTAGATCAGTAGCCAGGAACTGTGTAGCCAGGAACTGTTTGTGCATTTAGTCTTTACTAGTAAAAATGTACGTGTAACACACGTAAAATATTTCAATTAATTTAACTATAAGAAAACTTTGAGAAATTTGTAAATAAATAATAATGTGGTACTTATTATTATCATTGAGTAAGCATTAGAAATAAAAAATAATGTTTAGTTACAGGATTACAATTATATCTATGGAGAAAAATATGAAAAGTTAGGACTTTTAAGCTGTAACCAACCATAAGAGATGATGCACAAAAGCAAGACACATAAATAGTTGATACCCTTCTAGTTTCTCTTTCTTTTGTTATGCAGACATGTAATAAATCAACTGCATCTTTAGGTTTATGAGTATTGGGGTTTAAGAAATTTGAAATCAGTCATAAATAGATAGATATAAAAAAATTCAAGAATAACATTAATAGAAGTTGCATACCCTTATATCTACATAAACATCAGGCATTGTAGGTCCTGCTGGACTTTTCCTTCTAATAAGTTCTCTCTTAAGTCTTAAATATAAAAAGTATATGTATCCGAGTTGATAGTTCTAAGCTAATAACTGGTGAGAAAAAAATAAATTTATATATGATTAAAATTTAGAGAAAAAAATAAGTTTACTAGAGGAAAGAGGACCGGCGGGGTTGGAAGAAATGGGAGCAAAGCTAGTGAGCACCTCCTATGACTGGCTCAAATCTTCATTTAAGCAAGCTTCATTAACTTGTGATGCAGAACAAATTTACAGAAGCAAGTTTGCTCGATTTGGAAGCGCGCTCAGACATCATCTCAATAATTGAAATGGCCATATGAGCACCAAAGTTCAATTAGAATACATTTAATAATAACCGATAAAACATGACCCACAAATGAAGATATTAGAACTTTTTGATATTCCCAATAAATTTCCTTTCAACTTTATCAAACACATTTTGAACTAAACACAACCGTAACACTGGAATCTTGAAGAATATTATTGAGAGCAATTGCGTCACTGTTGTTGACAAACATTATCAGTTATACAAAAGATGCAAAGATCATTCGATTAAAAAAAATATCTAAACATGAGTAAGCCTCTTTTCAAGCAATAGATAGTTATTTTTGTACCTCCGCCACATAAACACACACAAAAACTACTGAAAATGATGCATCGTGTAGTAAGAAAGGTTACAAAAATAAGTTTATTGCTTACATGAAGCTTTGCAATTTCCTGTATAATAGTGCACTTTTGTAGCCAAGAAGAGCAGTCCTACTCAACCCATATTCTTCAAAACTGATGAATTTATTGCCAAAAGAAGATTTGAATTGCCTTGGATTCTGATGTCAGAAAAGTGGTCTCGGGTTTCCATTGAACTTGTGATGCGTGGAGGAGAGAAGGGTGGGAGTTGAAATCGGTTGACGAGAGGGGTTAGTCCGTTAATGAAATAATAATATTTTATTGGGCAGAGAGCCTGTCTCTTCCAGGTTCATTACTGAGAGAGATTGTTTCTCTCAAAGCTTCACTCCCATAGTTTTTCAAAAACCAGAGAAGGAGCTTCACTCCACTCGATCAAGGGCTTCGGATTTGGAAGAACAGATTAAAGAGAAGAAGCTCCTCAAGAACCTCTCCTCATTACGGTAATCTCCTTCTTCTTTTATTTCTTTTCGCATTGGGGTTGCAATCCCTCACACGCACAATAACCCATAAACTGGTTTTGGGGGTTTTTTTCTTTGAGGATTTAAACTCCAAAAAAAAAAATTTGGAATTAGGTTTTGCTCGACCTGAATAGAAAACTAGAAACTGGTTTTGGGGTTTTTTTCTTTAAGGATTTAATCTCCTTCAAAAAAAAAAAAAAGACTGGAATTCTCTTTCTTTAATCTCCCTCACACGCATCCCTTTATCTTCCTAACATGCTTATAATTCATGCTGTCTTAAAACTGATGGTAATTCACTTCCTAATTCCATTTTTTTAATTTCATTAGACATAGCATGGATTAGAAGCATGTTAGGAAGATACAGGTATGCGTGTGAGGGAGATTAAAGAAGGAGAATTCCAGTTCAGCAAAACCCAATTCCAATTTTATTTTATTTTTTTGGAGTTTAAATCCTCAAAGAAAAAAACTCCAAAACCAGTTTATGGGTTATGGTGCGTGTGACGGATTACAGCTCCCAATTTGAAGGAAAAAAAAAAAAAGGAGATTAATGTAAGGAGGAGAGGTTCTTGAGGAGCTTCTTCTCTTTAATCGGTTCTTTCAAATCCGAAGCCCTTGAACAAGTGGAGTGAAGCTTCCTTCTCTGGTTTTCGAAAACTATGAGAGTGAAGCTTCGAGAGAGAAAATCTCTCTCAGTTCTCAGTAATGAACCTGGAAGGGACAGGCCCGCCAAAAAAAAAAAAAATTTATTATTTCAAACGAGAACCTCTCCGTTAACAGACTAACCCCTCCGTCAACTGATTTCAACTCCCGCCCTTCTTTCAGTGGAAACCCGAGACCACTTTTCTGGCATCTACCAGAGAGAATCCGAGGCCTATATATAAAGTAAAATTTGCAATAATAGAACTTCTAAATGGATTAGGATTTAAGTGGATTACTAATAAAAGGACTTTAATATAGAACCAAAAAAAATAAAAACTCTAAAGAGAACTTCTAAGTAGGATTTAAGTGGTTTACTGATAAAAGGACTTTCATATAGAACAAAAAAAAAACTCTTGAAAGAGAACTTCTAATTACGTAAACATTGTTCCCTCCATTAAATGCCTTTGCTCACATGACTCATCATTAAATATTGAACAAATAGAGGAAACATAGCCCTTGTAGTACACGCTCACCATGAATAGTTACAAGCATAATTCTGTATGTGGGATTAGATATCAACCCATGAGACCAAGAAGAACTCAGCCCTTGAAGTGATGCGGCACGTTTTGAACCCATAGCACGTCTCGCCACAAAACCAACGCAACTTAGACCTGTTTCTCCGATAAATTGCACAACTTAATCCAACATCCCTACAGAAGGATAGTTAAGGGCATTCTAGATTATATCTTTTTTGGACCTTTTTTTTTTTTGGAGAATTTTGAAACTGTTCTGTAACCAGCAACTGTTCCAAATATATACATATGCTTGGTTTAGTTTTCCGGCAATGTCGCCTGGAAAACTAATATTTACATTAGACCCTGTGATTCAGCCCATATAGCAAGTTTCTATGATTCTTTAGAAAGAAGTGTCATTAATAGTGGGGTGTCGTTCCAACCGTTAGTGGACGGAGAATGTGGTCATCCCATTTAAATCTCTGATTGGTTCAGTTTTCCGGCAATGTTGCCTGAAAACTAATAATTCCATTCCGATTGCAGGAAACACCCATTTTTCGGTGACATTAAATTAATTTTTAAAAAAAAACAACCTCTAGATAAAATAAACCAGAAGAAAGGACAGACCTGTTTCACGAAGCAAATACTTCAAGAACCCCAAAATCTATCCAAATTTTGATAGCAAATTCTTCACGAAAGCAAATATTACCGTTGATGATGAGGATGTTCTTGCGGAGAGGGGAGTGCTATACCTAATCCACATCTACTATCACTTATATTTGTAATCCACTTCAGCATATGAAGTATAAACAAATGAAACTTCTATTAATGTTTTTAATAGATACCATAGGTTAATAAGTTAGTATCTTTAATTAAAGGATATTTACATCCAAATAAAGTTTAGTATGAACTTTTATTAGTAGAATGATGTATAGTAAAAGGAGGTGCCTGCATTCCTATTCTGTGTCAACTAGAACTTAAGGCAGATTTATTACTGCATTCCTTTCAAGTGGTTAGGAAAAATATGGCGAATGGAGAGCCTTAGCGGATCAGATTGTTCATATTTTCTGTTGATCTTCGAGGTTTTGCTGAAATTCATAACTGGGACCCAGAGGTTTTGGGACTATCTAATTTTGACTTAGTTATTCAGTCAAGTCAGCCGAATCAACTCAACCCAATTGATTGATTCGGCTGACTCGACCAAGTCTTTTAAAGGAAGATCAAGTCATTTGAAATATTTAAAAAGGGATTATTTGAAATATATATATAAAAAAAGGGAAAAAAGGGGTTAGGAATTCCCAATCAAAGGCTGAATAGGATGAAGAAGAGGTAGTGATCGCAACAGGGCGGGTTTGGGCTAGAGTGCCCCCTACCTCTTCTTCATCAAAGAAGGAGCCAGTCACACACGTATGTTTAGTCCCATACCAGTCATGTACTGGGTCATTGGTGTGGGGGTAGGTAACATCTAAATTGGCTAATCACTTCAGTTGACAAGCACTACATGATAAGTGGTGTCAAGAAGTGGCGAAAGATCATGAGATTCATTCAAGAAAAGTTAAACATGTCATTTTTACTGATAACGAATGAATAGAATACCAAAACTCATACTAATACTAGGGTTGTCAAAGGGCCAGGTAGGGGTTAGCCCTAGCCCTAGCCCTACCCTTCCCTATAAGAGTAGGGCCCTAGCCCTTCAAGGGCAAGAATGATTGGGTCCTAGCCCTAACCTCAAGGGCCATGATCGGGCCGGAAGAACTCAAGGTTGTGACAACAAGACCCATCCCATTGAGCAATTTACCAGACCCCCAATCAAAAAAAAATAGTCAGACTTTATGCAGGACATTCATCAGATATCATCTACCAAACCCCATCAGGTCAACCTCAAGTATATTGCAAACAAATGAGTATACACAAAGGATCAAAGATTAAAGGAATACACTAACCTTCTCTAAGTGATGCCTATGATAGAGTATACCGTGCATTGCCTTGATAAAAGAATTACAACATAATAAAAGAGAAGGCCATGAAAGTTAGAACACCAAATTTGTAATTTGTAGGTTTGTACAAAGAGAATGTGATTAGCAAAACAATATGATATAAGAAAAAGAATTTTCCTAAGAACCTGAACATTGAAGCTTTCTTCAACCTTTGTGTAAAGAGCCATGAAAACGTAAAACGGAATGATCAATCCCAATAGAAAATCCCAACCTCTCAGGGTGAGAGAGAACTCTGAGAAGAACTGAAGAAGAGAAGAGGGCTGGGTTGCTTAGGGTTAGGGTTTCGATCAACGCATGATATATAAAGGAAATCAAGGTGTGAAATTACGCATATAGCACCGTATTAATACTGATAATGGGGGTTATATTCGTAATTTCATTAATATAATTAACTATATTAGTATATTACTAATGATGAAGGGCCGGGCCGGGTTTGGACGGGTCGGGCAAGGGGGTGCCCTAGCCCGGTCCTACAGAGGAAGGGCTCTACGATTTTGGGCCCTACTTGACCCACGGGCCGAGCTTTGGTGAGTTTAGACCGGCCGGGTACCCTCCGACCTGGGCTTTTTTGGCAGGCCTAAATAATTCTAGTACTCTACCCCTCCTCTAATGGGAAGACAACTATCTCATTCTCATCCCAAACTCGAGGCAGGGTGGGTGACCCCATCCCCGTTTATCAAAACTCTTGTTAACCCCATCCTTAAGCACTAGTTGGGGTGGGTTGGTTCGGTATTTTATATTATACGTAAGATATTAAGGTAACAATTAATTTAAGGGTAAAATAGGCATTTAAATTATAAACTGGGCGGGCCGACTTAAACCCGAATCCGAGTCGGGTTTACCCATCATTTCTCATTCCCGTCCCTACCCTGTTATGAACCTCTCAAGTCTCAAACTCGTCCCATATTGGGATGAGTCGAGATGGGTTACCCGATTAACCCGGCCCATTGCCATCCCTCGGAAGGAGGATGCTCTTTCCCTCTCTCTCCTCTCCCCAGCCAATAGGTACTCTCTCTCCCTCTCCCAACTCTCTCTGCTCCTTCACGCACACGCACACCCCCTCTCTCTGCTCCCTCTCATGCACTCTCACGTTCCTCGCTTTGTTTGTATCTCTTTTCTCCTTACATCTCCCTCTCTATCTCTCTCTCGTCCCTCTCTCTGCTCCATGCACCCCTCTCATGCCCTCTCTCTCCCTCCCTCTCTCTGCTCCATAGATCCCTCTCATCTCTCTATCTGCTCCATGCATCCCACATGCCCTCCATCTCTCTATATGCTCCATGCATCCCTCATGCCCTCCATCTCTCTCTCTTTCATTCATCCCTTTCACGCCCTTTCTCTCTCTCACTCAATAATTCTTTTTTTTTTTTTTTAAAGTCATTTGGCATCACTCTTGGGGAAAAATTCTTTATTCCTTGAGAATAGAAACCCAAGAATAGTGTTTGGCTGGCACATAATATGGAACAATTTTGAGAAATATTCACTTTGGAGTAAGAATTGAGTAAAAAAATTTCGCTTTTCTTATTGAGGAAGAACAAAGCACAGGCTCTCTCTCTCTCTCTCTCTCTTTTTTTTTTGGTATGCTCTAATCATTTATATATGTCAGGGGGTCAGCAGGGTTAGCACTCATGATGGGCGTCAACAGCCACACCAAAGACTCGAACACAAGTCTCCACTCCCCAAAGGGAGATACACTACCACTGGGACAAACCCATGGTGTCACAAGCTCTCTCTCAAGCGAGGAGTTTAGGTAAAAAAATTGAGACCACTTTTTTATTATAAATTTTGATTAATTTAATTTTATAATGTAAATAAAAAATTATTATTTTTTACTCTATTCAAACATGATTATGTTATTTCTATTATTTAGGGCAAATTCTGCTAATTGTTGCCAAACGGTTTTCAGCACAGAATTGATCTTTAGAGCACATCTTCAAGTCAAGAAGAACAATTCTTCTTCAGAACAGGCTAATTGGTGCCAAGAGACAATTTTCAAAAACAGAACAAAGTCCCAAAAAATTAATTGGCTGTTAGGTTCTTGTGTGATGCATAAAGTCCTTCAATGCTTGATTGAAATGGAAATATTGATGAACATTTAGCAGAAGGAACCTGCATTATCAATATCTTTCATGTGGAAATTGAAGTGACAAGCCAAAGGGATTCTCACCCCATCCTCAGCTAAAACTTCCATGTGGAGAGTAGCTGCAATGCGGTTTGGTTCCAGCACCCCTCAGCTGCCATGGGTAAAATCCCTGTCACAACTAGAAAATTCAGCATTCAGTGGATATTTCAAAAATCCTTTTTTTAAAGCCGAATCACATTAGTCTTAATTTCCTGGTGAAATACATGCAAATGCAATAGAAAGGATATTATAGAGGATTTTTTACATCACAGACCAGGTTGCACTTTTATATAATACCACCTAATTGCAATTAATATATGGGTATGATAACATATTGATTTTTGTTATCATGGCATTGTTGGCTTGATGAAAATACATAATAGAAAGGCCTTAACCTTTGAGATGCTGTCCAAGTGGGATGGCCATCATATTCTTTTTTTGGAGGGATGGCACACTGAAACTGATTTGGGACACGTACCAATTCACATAAAACTTTGAAAATTCACTTGGACTCCATACTCACACGACTTTAAACCATGAAGAACACATATGTTCACACACGTATACAACCATACCATTGGGAGATTCAATGGCCACCATCACACCACATAAAAAATAAAAGTAAAATCCTAAATGTCCTTCAACACATAAAAGGGTAGTGTGATTATGGCCCTTAGATCTCCCAATCATATGGTTGTCTGCGTGTGAACACAAGTTCCTTTTCATGTATTATATATAGAATTGTCTGCGATGAAAACTCAAAAAACACAAATATCAGGATCTGATCTTACATCAAAAGTGAAAGGTTCGTTCAACTCTCAAATTGCTCTGAAATAACTAGAAATAAATAAATAAAAATCCAGAAACTTGTTAATTCAATGGTAAAGGAAGCAGATACTTGCATCAAGCCCTTTTCTTTTTTGATTTGAGCATCACGAAACCAATGAAGACACATAAGAGGCACAAAAGCACTGCACCGGCAAACACGGGTATCAATATGGCAAACTCTTGAGGTAGGAAGTACTTGTGGATAAAGTGATCACCGTCCACAAATGGCTGAAAGACCATCAAATAGGTAAACAACAATTATTGGAATTAAAAATATATATATACCAAATCCAAATGGATTGAAAGGTGAGCAACTGACCAGGATGACAACCCAGAAAGTATAATAGGTGAATATGGATAAGCTGATAACAGATAAGAGAAACCCAACCGCCCTGTCTGCCAATTCCATTGCGATAATTATAGTATTATCTGGCTATAACCAAAATTATGCAAATCATTATCTTCGTATAAATTTGTAGAAAACATAAGAGAATCAACATTCATACTAATGGAAAAATAGATCACATAGACATGCCTTCCTAGAAGAAACAATATTTAAAAGGGACTGAACTCCCAAAGTAGAATGGGAAAACAACTAAAGTTTTAGGTGGAATCGCCAAGGAGGAAGGCATCTCCTTTGAGCCATATAATGGTTTCTGGAGTTTGTTTCTTACCTAACCCCTCAACAATAATTTGAAATTCCAGCCCTTAGGTATTAATAGACTAAGTAGTCTTAATTTCCATGCATACCAGTATGATTCCCTTATAGAAAGGGTTCGCCTGAGTCAAGATGAACTTTGCATAAATGTGGCGAACTTCATATAAACGTAGCAGCAACTCATCGATTCTTCACTCCCTATTTGTTAAAGCTTTTATGCCAATTAACTCTATAAAAACAGCTTCAATAGTACAACCTCATCTAGTATTAACCCACCCATGCCCTGTAGGAATGGAATGCTTAATTGAGTTTAATAAGCTATTCGGACCAATATCTATCACCGTCATCTACAACATATTGCTAGGCTTCCAACCATAAATGAAGCAATATTTTTTAATACCCCATCAGAAAAATAAAAAGTAGATCTAAGAATAAAACTCTTTCTGATGAAGTTTGAAGGCCACACACTGAACAAAAAAGAAATAGTGGAGACGTCCAACTTTCTAAAAAAAAATTACAGAAAAAAATTCCACACATGTTTGCTGAAGGATCAACAAAAGAAAAGTCCCTTCAGCATAATACTCAATGCACCTTTCATGTGAGAACTTTATCCAATAATGCAATTCGGTTGACAGCAAATCCTAGCAATTCTAGGAGGGGTATAAGACAAAGACCTAAGAATACCTTGGAGTTGTAAACTAATGGTACAGATTCGATCATCAACCTTCACTCCCTCCACACATTACAATCCCCACCAGAGTTGGAAACAAAAATCTCCTCTTTAATTTTCCAGGAAATCAGAAAACCACCCACTTCATTCCAGTTTCATGGACTTGAAGCATGGGCACCGCATCACTCTTCCACCCCTTCCTTCTAAAACAATTATAGCTTGTGATCAATGCTTAACTGCTAAAATAGCCAGACCAAACTTAATTCTTTTGAACTCCATTCTTTTGTTACCAGTGGCATGGAAATCTCTTCATAATTTAACAGAAAAAATAAAATTTGTATTGCTACCAGTACAAATTTCTTATACACAAAAAAAAAAGGCCATGAAGCTCCTGCTTTAGGGTCTTCCATAGCAGCCACAAAAGGATCTTCTAATAATCTCTTGTATGCTACCCACAAAAGGGTCTTCCATAGCAGCCAGAAAGACCCATTTGATACCAAAGAGAGGGGGTTCTGCTCTTGTTTTGGGCTTATGAGCACAACACATTTAGCAAGAAACAAAAAAAAAAACCTTATAGTGGGGGTGCCTCTAACCACTATACAAAGAGGGATTTGGACTACCAATCCTTCCAATCCGTGAAATTCTGGAAGATCTTGGCAAACACTAGAAATTTTAGGGTACCATTTGGATTATCCAATGAAATGTCAAACCCTAGATATTAAATCAAAGATAATGAATCAAAAAATGAAATAAAGATCGAAAGAAAGATGATGAATCAAAAAATTACAGAAAAAAAGAAGAAAAAATGGAATCATTTGGATTATCGAATGAAATGTCAAACCCTAGATAGTAAATCAAAGATAATAAATCAACAAATGATAAAGATTGAAAGAAAGATAACGAATCAAAAAAATTACAGAAAAAAAGAAGAAAAAATGGAAGAGATGAGGGAGAACATACCTTGGGACGGCGACGGCGACGGCGACGGCGACGGTAGTAACCGGAAACGACGACGTAAGTAGCCGGCAAAAGCGACGGTAGTAGCCGGCAACGGCGATCCCAGAGGAAAATGGTTTTGGTGAAGAAGGGTTTTTTATCCGCCGGGGGGGGGTTGTCGATATTAAAGACCCTCGAATTCTCGCGGCCGTGTGCTTTGAAATGTCGGGCATTGCTTGCTTGGGTGTTAATGGTGGGTTTTTAAAGTTTCATGGGATTTTAAAGTCCTAATCTTTTCAACAAAAGAACAGTGTTGTATGCATTCTAAAAGTCCGAGACTTTAAAAATCTCACCTCAAATACCTACGAAAAGAACACACCCTAATGGTGGGTCCCAGGGTGTGTATTGGGGCCGAACTTCCTAGCATGATATTGGCCATAAAGCATTGAACTTTACCATGATATTAGCCTAGAAAACTTGTAAGCCTATGGTTTCCTTTCTTTTTCTTTTTTTTTTGGTGAGATATGGGTTTCCTTTCCAATGACTCAAATCCTGAACTTTTTCTTTTAGTTACTAGTGGGTGGCACGTGTGATCCACCTGAGAGCGAGGGGAAGGAGTTAACTACAGTTAATAAGAGTTAAAAGGGACACATGTTAACCCACGGGTGAGATTGAACTCGCTAGTGGCACGTGTGATGCACGTAAGAGCGAGGGGAAGGAGCTAACCACAGATAATAGGAGTTAAAAGGGTCATGTGTTAACCTTCAGGTGCGATTGAACTCTCCTTCAGGTGTGATTGAACTCTCCCTGAGTTCAATCACAATTGGCTGTGATTCAAAATAGATAGATAAGCCAGGATAATTTCGAAATTAAATCAAATGCAAGGGATAGTTTGGGATTAAAGCAAACATTAAATCAAAATTTTGTTTTTATATAAGGGTAATGTGGGAATTTCAGAAAAATCTTCTACGGCTGCCTCTCGCATTATAATAGTAAAGATAAAGACATAGTGTCGGGTTGGGAATAAATCAGCGGGACCAGTATACAATTGTTCATCAATTTCCATCAAAGCATCAACATTTTTAAAATATCAGCTCTCAAGATTAAATAAAATGACATTGATTCCGGTTATCACCCCTGAGGTTGCGGCGTGTCCCTTTTGACACCCTCAACTGTGGATAAGATACACCTACCCCTAGGGTTCGCCCACCTGGCCACCCATCCTTGGTTTTTAGAAAAAATATTAATTCTTTTTTTAATATTCTAATATTAAAAAAACCCTAAAAAATGTTTTTTAATATTAAAATTTTTTTTTTTTTTTTCTAAAATCTAAGGATGGATGGGTAAAGCGTAGGGGTGGGTGACTCTTAACCAAATCACCGTAGAGGATTTGGTTTCTTGATTATATTCTGCAATTCCACTAACAAAAGTATTACCATTTACAAACTACAAAAACAGAATCACTCAATGGCTCATGAGGATTCATTAACTGCTCAAAAGCAGCGTCATTATCAAGCTCGTCAATACTAACATTTTCCTGTATTTTCTGGAGATTAACGTGAACAGAAAGCATCTTCAGGTCATGATCCCCTTTAGGTACATCTGATAATGATCATGCTATGGGCCCGAAGGAATGGACCAATGGTTCCCGAGGCTTATGCCTCATGAAGCGGAAGGTCTTGGTTTCGACTTCCAACTCCCTTTGGGGCCAGTCCCGCACGAATTTTTGAGCTTACTTGGTGTGGTGCATTGCGGGCTCTCATCACACCCTCGGGAATTAGTCCTGACCCAAAGGGGTTGGGGACACCTCAAGTTTCCAAAAATAAAAAACATGAGAGCTGACGCTTAATTGAATGCAGCCAATGAAGTTGGAGATCAAAAAAGAGGAGCCCGAGCAGAATCAATTTCACAAAGTCTAAATAAGGAAGATGAGTCGTTGCCGCGGTGATGTACTTGCTTTAGCTATAAATTTTACGGTTGAAACCATTAAGCTTATGGCATAATATACAGTCAACGAGCACCCTTATATGGATGTTGATAAGTTTTTTTTTTTTTTTGCCATTTTGGGAACGAGGGTATCCGGGCTTTTTAGAGCACCCGACTAAGTCCCTTGAGCGTCCAGATTCCCTTATACTACACAACTAGGAAAGCTGGGATAAATCCCGAAAGGTGGCCAACAAGGGGGAGGGACTCAAACTCAAGACCTCCACTTCTATTAAATCTTTTGCTAATTGATATCTAAAAAGCCCAAGTGATTTTAGGCCTTCCACATGAGGTAAAGAAGCGGTAGTTATTGAGGCACGTTTGGGCTCATTTGGCATCACTCCCAATAAACAATTCTCTATTCCATAGGAATAGAAAAGAAGCGGTAGTTATTAAGGCACGTTAAAGGGTTCGTTTGGCATCACTCCCAAGGAACAATTCTCTATTCCATGGGAATAGAAACTCTTGAATCTTTTTATTCCCAAAGAATAGAAATTGTTTCTTGGGAGTGATGCCAAACGGCCCTCACTATAATCGGAAAGATTAGAATAACAATCCCTTTAAGAAGTTTTGTATTTTTTTCTCATCCTTTTTTTTGGACGGTACTTTTTTCTCATCTTGATGTGTACTTTTTGTAATATGGTAGCACTTAATGGATGTTTAGTTATACTTATGTAAATGGTTATAAAAAAAAAATGGTTATAAAGGTTATTACTAAATTGTTCTTACTTTATCAGAATGCTAGTTATGCATTTGCTTATATTTTTCAAAAAGATAGTTATGTATATCATACATGTTAAACAAACTATTGAATTCCCTTTATGTAAAAAAAGACCTTTAGGCGTCCAAACAGTGGTATTGAAATTTAGAGGTACCAAACAATAGAATTCTAATACTAAGGCATTCCAATTCATAGATATTGCAATGCCTAATAATTACAAATTTCATTGATGTTTGAATTCCTACGATCCTAACAGACCCATCGATGTTTTCAATTCTCAGCATTCTTCAGACAATGATTATTTGATGTGTAAAATTACATTTAAAATTTACTTACTTTTGGTCCAACGGACAAGTATCATTTGGACTTCATTATAAATCTCTTACTCTAAATCCGAGGAGATGTCTTGCCATGTACTTCTAGGCCTGTCCAACAGAAAAAACCTTTAACAAAGGTATCCAGGTCAGGGTTAGGGTTAGGGTTAGGGTTAGGGCCTAATCAGTCCAAGCACTTGAAGGGCTAGGATAGGGTTAGGGTCTTGCCCTTATAAGTAAGGGCAGGGTTAAGGCTGACCCTTGCCCTTTGACAGTCCTACCCTAACTCAAATCCGTTAAAATCCTAATCTTAATCCCTTGTAACCATGAGCCCTAATTGGTTGATTTCCTAACCTTAACATTGTGATTATCCCTAACCCTTTGCTTGCAACCTTAATTTGTTGACAATATAGGATATATTTTATTTAGTTTTATTATTGTACTTGTTTTACTCTACGTTCATATTTATTTTATTTTAAATTATTTCAATTTAATTATTTGTTAGGTTGGCATTTGGTGTAGCAATAAATTCCGTTGTCTTGAATAGATAAATTTTCTTGTTTTTCTTTCCTACCTTGTGGCCCTGCCCTTGCCCCATGACCCTTGAGGGCAAGGTTAAGGCCTAATTAATCCATGCCCTTGAAGGGCTAGGGTAGGGTTAGGGTCTTGCCCTTATAAGCAAGGGCAGGGTTAAGGCTGACCCCCGACCTGCCTTTGACAACCCTACCCTAACTCAAATCCCTTAAAATCCTAATCTTAATCCCCTATAACCCTAAGCCCCAATTGATTGATTCCCTAACATTAACACTGTAATTATCCCTAACACTTTGAACACAACCTTAATTTGTTGGCCAAGATAGGGTATATTTTATTTAGTTTTATTATTATACTTGTTTTCCCCTACCTTCATATTTATTTTAAATAATTTCAATTGAATTATTTGTTAGGCTGGCATTTGGTGTAGCAAAAAATCTCATTACCTCAAATGAGAAAAATTCTCGCTTTTCTTTCCTGCCCTATGGCCCTGCCTTGCCCTACCATGATCCTTGAGGGCAAGGTTAGGGCCTAATCAATCCATGCCCCTGAAGGGCTAGGGTAGGATTAGGGTCTTGCTCTTATAAGTAAGGGACTGACCCCTACCCTTTGACAACCCTATGTACTAAAAATAGAGCCCAAAACTGCTGGGTTTTTTTTTTTTTCATCTTTCACAAGTCTCCCTTTGGATAGGAGCAGAAATTGAAGCTGAAGACATTCTCGTCGACCAACATAAAAGCAGTTAGCAAGAACACAGAATCGCTTGGAAAGTATGGTCAGGATTCAAGATATTCGAGCACTATACCAAACCAAATTCAGGTAGTGCAAAATATAACAAATATACATCGAAGTCAATTTTGAAGCTGACAGGTTAGCTCGCATGGGACAACAGATAACAAGGGAGAGACCACATGAACTGATCTGTTACCAAGGGAAGTAAGAGGAGCTTCAAGCAGATATCTGGGCAGAGCTTGTAAAAGAACCCGATCAATTTATATCCGGCTTGGATTAGAAATTCCCAAACATGACATGAGATCAGGGTGTGCTTGGGCAGATGCTTGATTTAGGTTATTTTGAATGTATAAGAGGCAACCGAAAGGAGAAGGGGCACTCGTAGATTCCATGTTTTTTATCGAGGTTTTTTTGGTTGTTGGCTCTGGTTGGAGATAGCTTTCAGTTAGGAGAACAGAAAGGTTCTAGAGAAGAAAGAAGCTGGTAATTCCAAATTTAGGCAGGACTTTTAGTCTTAAGTGGAGCAAGATTATTGAAGGAATAACTCTAAACTGTGATTAGTTAGTGACCAAACAAGAGAATATTATCACATGCCAAGTCTATTCAAAATAAACTAGCAATAGTTACCAAACATACATCCGCTAAGAGCACGATAATATTACCACCTTGATCAATTTAATTATATGTAACATATAGCTCATCCAAACTCTGTTTTCATTGAGCAGTTAATGAAATTAAACACTACGTAGGTCCAAATACATATGGTGGACGAACAACAAAAGTATAAAGCTCCACCATTTTCAGTGAAGCCTATTTCATGGAAGAATAAAACATGTGTAATTTTTTATTTTTTTTATACTCACTCGTGTAATCTGATGAGAGCATGTTCTTGAATCCAACAAAATACAACAGACGTTACATCTGCCATATATTTTAAGTTATATCTACCTTGTATATATTGCCTCCAAGTGCTTACAATTGCTCTGCATGGCTGGTAATTACATCCGGGCACGATTGGGCTTGTAAGAGCTCTAAACGGTTGAAAGGTTGAGCAAACTGCAAAATATAGTCTTCATCTGAAGCCACAATTGACAACCCTGGTAAATTATCTTTCTTTCAACAGAAGTTAATTATCTGAAAAGTAAAATAATAATAATATTAATTTTTAAAAAAGGGAAAAGGAAAGGCGGGTCAAAACTCACTCTCCTTCACTGTTCCGTAGAGCCAACATAACACCTCGTCAGCAAATGCAAGACAGACTCCTCCCTGCCAATCAATTACCTTTTGTTGAAACCAGAAATGGTATAATAACCTCTCATTATTTCACCAACCACTAATTACATAATTATTTATCCTGATCATTTCTAATGAATGAACAATTACACCATCCATAGCACATTTAATTGGCAATTGAAAAACAAATGATTGATTGGATATACCATCTATCCAATAGGCATGCTTTTTGGTGTATGGCTCGTACTACAAAATGCCTCATAATTTGGTTGGTCTGGCTTGTGGGGTGTATTGATTGTCAATGTGAGGTATTTAGGTAGCATATGCGTGACGCTTAGGCAACCTTGACTATGCATCACGCGTTTGAGCAACATGTGACACTCCTTTAGGCCCAAAAAAAAAAACTAGCGTGGTCCTTTGTCCCTAATACAAAGCAAAAAATAGATAAGTCTAAGATGTTTAAGCTGTCCATTTGGATGTCATAAATGTTTGTCATCAACTCTAGTTAGTCAGCATTAATCTCTAAGTTTAATATTACCCAACCTATGCTAGAATTTTCATCGTCTGATCGGATGGCAGACTTCTTGGATTTGGCTTATGTTTTACCGCGTGCTATGGAAAGGGGACCCAAACATTTGAGTTTTTTTATGGGTCCCAAAAGAGTGCCACTTGTTGCTCAGGCAAGGTTGCAGTAGTGTGGTGGGTTGGTTCTCAAGCCACTAACACATTGCGGTGGTCTTGGATTCAAACCTGCCCCCCCGACTTACTTGGTGTGGCGGGTTGCGGGCTCACGTAGCACCCTCGGGGACCGAAGGGTTGGGGATACCCGGAGTTACCCAAAAAAAAATTTGAGCCTAAGCCTCCAACTCTAAGCTCAAGCCTGCCCCAGCTGGCCTGTGAACACCCGTAGTCACATCACACATGTACCCCTAGTCATATCACACATGATATAACTTAGCCGAGAATGATGGATGAATTATATATATATACATCGTTCTCGGTCTAAGTTATATCATCATATACATGTTTTTGTGGTTGGTAGCGGCAAAGAAGGGAAGAAAATATAAATTTGGTTTCCCTGTACGCCACCAAAAAAAAATATAATAATTCACCTGCCAATAGTTCTTCATCTTTACTCTTTGAGTTATATCTTGGGTTCTTAGTCTCTCTGTACGGACAAGTCGGCCTGCATCATCCCTGTATCAAGGAAAAGATACTGTCAGCAATGAGACCATTCTAGTTCTGCATAAATTTCAGGAAAAATGAAAATTCAGGTAGACAATAAGGACAGCTTAACATGGCAGTGCAAGTGCCCCATGGCGGGGTTAGAAAAGAGGGATCCACCTTTCACGGGGTCCACCTTGATATCATAGGTTAGATATTTATCCCAACTGAGTGATCCTAATTGCTCAATATCCTGCATTCTTTTGGAGAGAGTCAAGAAGCATGTCAACTGTCCAAAATTGTAGCTGATATGTGGGATGGTTAGGATCATTCAGTCAGGTAGATCTGAAATTGTAGCCGATATGTGGGATGGTTAGGATCATTCAGTCAGGTCAATTTAGTTTTCCAAGGACGTAATCTACATTAACTGAGCAATAGCAGTTTCATATTTAGCGGCCCATCTGCCACTGTGAAATTGGCAAGGTCCAAATGTGAAGTACAAATATCCCTGGGAAAGATGAAAAATAACTCCCACAATGAAAATCTCTATTTGCTTTCATCTCTTTGGCGAACTTAGAACTTGGTTGTCATTCAATAACAAATGTCAAGCAGTTATGTCTCTTTATATTGGCTCCATTTTGAATTCTGACCAAGGTACCAGGTCTACAATAATTTTGAAGGCCTAGTGTGTAATTTTTTTTTCAATATAACCCATTTTCCTTCTCCTTGCTTACCCTTGTTCTAAATGTTTACAAGATTCACTTGAGGGGCTTGCGAGAAGAATAGAAATGTATAAAAAGAAATAGATAGCTCAAGCCTCAAACTGTCTTATAAAATATTAGAAGAGTGGAATTATTATCCTCCCAAGCAAGCGAAAACATAGGATTTAGGAACCGAGCCGTACCTAAATCCAATAACTATATAAGGGACACCTGCTAGGAATGACTGGATCTGCAACATTTCAAACAGATAAGGTTAAACTTATATACAACATGGTGAAAACAATTCTAATAATAATAGAAAAAAACTGATGGGATAAAATGTGTTGCTAAGAACCAGTGTTACCTACCAAATTTTGCCGTGCCGACACTAGGACACGGCACGACACTTCTTGGTACGTGCTTATACCATGTCATGGTGACATCAACATTATGATTAGGCACACATGGTGTTTCAAGTATATCGTGTCATTTTTACAATAAAATTGCACGGAACTTTTTATCAAATTGTGTTGCTTTTTTGGAAACATTGACGAAGTTTTACTAGGAGAGTAGAGGCAACAACAACGATCAATATGTACTTCTCTCTCTTGTTGCTCATTTCTATATATACTTTCTTTAAAAAAAATTGGGGACTTGTGATCCCCCTCTTTTTATTATTATTGTTATTCAAAAAATTTATAATATATATATATATATATATACACATTTAATCATTTTTAAAATTTTGTACGTCCGTGCCGCCGTATTGGGATTTTCGGAGCTTGCCGTGTTGAACACCCCTAGACACCTGGACACTTGGCACCCATACCACGTCTTTAGGTAAGACTGCTAAGAAAGAACCCTTCA
Organism: Tetracentron sinense; assembly: GCA_015143295.1. Classification (NCBI taxonomy): domain Eukaryota; kingdom Viridiplantae; phylum Streptophyta; class Magnoliopsida; order Trochodendrales; family Trochodendraceae; genus Tetracentron; species Tetracentron sinense. The sequence continues at coordinate 16,118,822 of CM026551.1, forward strand.
CAAATGTCAAAGACAAAGGAAATAGAACCAAAAAAAAAAAAGGCCAGGGGGGGGAAGGAAATGTTGGAGAAACAAGGGTCTAAAGACAGGAAGGACAAAAAAAACTATAAACATTAATTGATGCACAAAATTTTTTAATGAAAAAGGCGTAAAACAAATATAAGAAGATAAGTAGAAAGAAAATGAGCAGAATTCACTATATATGAAAACAAAAAAGATAGAGTTCCTTGTGTAGCCAATCAGAATACTGTTTTGATACATATCAACTACAGGGTAGATGCTAACTTTATATATTCGCTCTATTAAGAGAATTCCATGATAGGATTTTCATCGGGTTAACTGCTTATCAAAACATCAGTTTAGATTCTGAGTACGACCATTAATAAAGTCATTGTTATTCCCTTAGCACATTAGTCATACACCTATGTTGTGGCGAACTCATCATAGTTCTGCTCAGAGTAAAAAGGTACTACTAGGACAAACAAAAGATAATCTCAACAAGAATACACTTGATAAGTAATGCAGATGCATTCCCAATACACTCTAATGCCGAATAAGAAAAGGGTGGTTAGAGAGTTAGTCAAATCCTCAAAACCATACATCCTCTGTCTGCAAGAAACCAAATGCATACTCTCTCTGATAATGTGGTTTCATAAGTCTGGGGGAATGGCCCACACCTCTGGAAGGCGGTACCTGCCTATGGGGCGGCTGGTGGGATTATAATCTAATCATGTGGAACTCCGATCATCTAGAGGTCGTTGAGTGTGAGGAGAGTTTAGATAGATTCCTATTCTGCACTCGGTGGGAGGAGAGGTACCCGGATGCACGGTCCTATTCGCTGGACAAATCCACATCGGATCATGTCCCTATCATGCTTGGCCCAACAATTATCCAGGGCGGGCCTCAACCATTCAAATTCGAAACTATGTGGTTGGATCATCCTGACTTTATTAGCATAGTTGAGGAATCACGATCGAGAGAGGGGCACAACCAGCACCCAATTCAACTTGAAGTTGAAAGCCCTTAAGGTCCACCTAAAGGGGTGGAACAAAGAGGTCTTCGGTCTGATACCAATCAAGAAAAAAAAAAACCTAGATAAGATCACTTGTATCGATGCTCGAGAAGAGGGGGGGGCCCTCTCTACTCAGAAGAAGCAATCTCAAGATAGAATTCTAACAGCTGCTCACCTCGGAGGAAGTTTTTTGGAAACAAAAAGCTCGACTGCAATGGCTCAAAGAGGGGGATAGGAACATAGTTTTTCCATCAAGTATCGAACTCCAGGAGAAAAGAAAACCTTATCTCCAGCCTCCGTATTGGGAACCGACATCTCTAATCCAAGCCAGAGATAGCTAAGGAAGCAGCGAGCTATTTCGAACATCTTTACTCGGAGATCAAATCTTTCCGACCAAAGGTGGAAGGCCTAGAATTCGCCACCCTATCAGACGCCCAGAGAGATACCTTGAAGCGCCCCTTCTCTGAGGAGGAGGTTTCCTCGGTGGTTCAATGCAATGTTACGAATTTCGTTCTTGTGTTTTTATCGGCCGAAGTTTTTCTCGGGAGAATTTCAAATCTTAATTTTTTTTTGGGTATTTCTCGCCTAAATCTCAGGAATGATTAAAAAAATATATTGAAATTACATAAAATATTAATAAATATCACCGAGCTATAAATTCATAAAACCAACAACATTGTGTATTTCTCATGATATTTTTAAAATCTCGATTAAATCTCGTGATATATACGGGATAAAAGGAGAAAATTATATTTCTCACAAGATTTTTAAAATATAGTGATAAAAACGAAGTTGTAAACTTTAAATGTTTTCTCGGTTTTTCTTGGGAGAAATTGGGTATTCTCGAGAGATTTGTAACAGTGGTTCGATGCATGGTTGGGGACAAAACCCCAAGGCCAGATGGGTTTTGTATCGAGTTCTATAAGAAATGTTGACACATAGTAGGGCATGATTTATTATAGGTATTTCAGGAAGTGTACGCTTCCAACTAGTTTGACTCGGTATTAAATAACACTTTCCTGGTCCTTATACCAAAAGTGAGGGGTGCCCAACAAATTACAGATTTCCGACCAATTAGCTTGGTGGGAAATACGTACAAAATCCTAGCCAAAGTCTTAGAACTTCGCTCAAGAGTGGTCATGAACCCGTTTATTTCCCCATACCAATGTGCTTTCGTGGGAGGGAGGCAAATTCTAGACAGGCCCTTTATAGCGAACGAATGCCTAGATGATCAACTACGTAAGGGGGTCTCGGGGATCATCTGCAAGATTGACATGGAAAAGGCCTACGACCATATCAATTGGGACTTTCTAAAATACCTACTAGGGAGAATGGGGTTCGGGATTAAATAGCGGGCTTGAATGAGAGCATGTTTCGGGTCAATCCGCACCTCTGTGCTCACCAATGGTTCCCCCCATGGTTTCTTCAGGAGCTCTCAAGGCCTCCGCCAAGGGGATCCGCTTTCCCCTCTCTAGTTCATCATTGTTTCGGAAGTCTTGAGAAGGATGATTTAGAAAGCTTCGCCCTCGCTTTAGGAGGGGGTTTATATTGGGAGGAGCAATCTAAAATATCTCTCATGTTCAATCCGCAAACGACACCCTTCTATTCTGCGAAGCGTCCCGCATGAAATTGGCTCTGGTCAGATGCCTCTTCTGATGTTTTGAGGCAGTGTTGGGGCTAAGAATAAACATTGGGAAAAATATCATAAGGGGGGGGAGGTGCCTAACCTAGGGGAGTTGGTTGCATGCTTTGGGTGTCGGATAGGGAGATTTCCTACCTCTTACCTAGGGCTCCCCCTAGAAGCTCCATATAAAGCAGAATCGGCCTAGAGCCCGGTCATCGATAGATTCTCCAAGCGTCTTCAAGGCTGGAAATCCTACTTTCTTTCCAAAGGGGGGAAACTTACACTGATCAAAAGCACTCTGAGCAGTTTACCGACATACTTCCTCTCCCTCTTCAAGATTCTTGTTTTGATTGCTTCCACCCTTGAAAGAATCCAGAAGGACTTTCTATGAAATGAGAAAGTTGATACTAGGAAATATCACTTGGTGGACTGGCAAACTATAACTCCACCTAAAAGTGGTGGTGGACTCAACATTCCTCCACCTGTTAGGGTCAACAAGGCTATGTTAGGATAGTGGCTTTGGCGGTTTGGGGAGGAGGGCAGCCTGTGGAGGGCGGTGATCATCGCGAGACACGGGGAGGTGAATAAGTGGATCCCTAAAAAAGGGCAGGGCCCGCTGGGTGTCCCGTCTGGACAACCATGTTGCAAGGTTGGGAGGATTTCTCATCCTTCACCCACCTTAAGGTGGGTAATGGGGAGCACATTAGCTTTTGGAATGATCGTTGGTGCGGTAAGCCACACTTCTACAATCGTACGGGAACTTATTCCTCCTTGCATCAAACAAACAATCGTCGATGGCAAATTACATACACTAGCATGCAGGGGCTCCGGTTTGGGTACCCAAACTGAGACGCAATCTATTCGATTGGGAGGTTAAGCTATCCCAAGTCATGCAGGTTACCCCCCGTTTTATCGTTAGGGATAGTAGAGTGGTCCTTAGACAACAAGGGGCAGTTCTCTGTGGAATCCTTCTTGCGAGCTTTGCAAACTAGACCTTTGCTACCTTTTCCTCATTAGGCTGTGTGGGTTCCGCTGGTTCTCTCAAAGGTATCTTTTTTCCTGTGGTCTACGGTTTTAGATAAATC